>CAWUFW010000517.1:2680957-3424414 GCA_963921515.1 Calotriton arnoldi
GGTGGCCGGCGGAGCTGAATCACAGCGTGGCCATCTTTGATCCAGGCAAGCTCCGCCCCCATTCACATCCTAGTTGGGGATGAAAGTTATCATCTAAAAAATTGGGGGCAGTTGGACCAGTCTAAAGAGGGCCCACCTTGGCTCTGTAGGTATCTGATTGGCCCTGTGTGAAGAAGGGAATTTCTGAAGTCAGAATGCTATCAGAGTGTGGGTGAGTAGGTGGTGGAATGCATATTCACCTCAATTAAGACTGGCACCCCATGGAAGATCCTAGCTTTGATAAATCTGTTTCCCTCCGCCCCAGGCTGGGATAGGATGAGTTAAGGGGAGCCCAAGAGTTGAACAGGTGGCCACAAGGTCTATCCCTAATCACTAGCAGATGATCCCTTTGGGTGGGCTGACTCCTCCCAAATTATCTTCATCTCAGGCAGGTTATTGTTACATAGTTCACCATGAATGTGACCAACTATGTTGGTCAGGCACCATCACAGACATGATGCCTCTGGTAGAGAGTCATGAATAGCCCAACCTGTTTGATAGTTTCTTTAGTGAAGGGAGAGAGTGTTCCCTTCGAGTGACCCACAGACCTACAGTGCATCTACTGTAAGGCTCTAACCAGGCCCATAGCTCTTGGTGAGCACAGCAAGAGGGAAGCCCCAGGAGCTAGGAGAGCCTAAGGGGCCCAGGAGTGCTAAGTACTGATAGCACAGGAAGTTTTTACTCTCAGGACCTTCACCTCAACACTCCTACTGGGCTCATGAAGTAGGATTTCTACTCTACTCAACACTTCACCTCAGAGGTGATGGTCCTCCGATGGACCTTTCTCTGTCGTAGTGAGGAGACAGGATGTCCAAATGTCAGCTACCCAATGAGGACCACTAATTGGTAGCCAACTCACAATTTGCTAATCTGGTTCAAATAAATCACTCTCAAGACCATGCTATGAAAAAAGAGTATGGCAATTGGTAGACCGAACCTCCTGAAGAAGTTTAGTCTGACAAGAATCATGCAAACGAAGTGCTCTGCCCTGGCTACAAGAACAAGAGCAAAATAACTTGATGTTCTGAAAATAATCTATGACTATCGCTATTATACATTTAGAGTTTAGCACAGTTTCTAATAATAATATTAGACGCTATAAGACTCAGACAACTTTAGAATATTTGGTTATTGTATTAAAGATACAAAATCAATGCATATTGGTAGCATTTTAGGAAGTTCAGTCATACATTTAACAGTTTGCAATATAAAATCACACACCTAGTTAAAATAATCTAACCCTAAATAACAGAATCCATAAAAGGATGGTTTTAAAATCATACAGTATAATCTCTACCACCAACAAAGCAAGGAGTTGGTTCTCGAATGTCCTCTAAGCATGGGCAAAGGGGAATCAAGTTAAGGTCCACTAGGGGCAAAGTCCATAGGTAGGAAGCAAGGAAAATGGAGCATAAATCAGGAAAGTCTGGTATCTCACCAAACTGCTCCAAATCGCCCAGTAAGCAAGTGCAAAAAACAAAGGGCATAATAGAGATAGTTCGGTAGGCAATTTGGAGGCAAGGAAAAATGTCAAAGGGCAGCCTGAGCTTAAACGTAAGCTCTCCTCAAAGGGTGCAAAAAGGCAAAAAGAGATACTTTTCTTCCTATGCATCGTGGTTAAATAGTTCCTATTTGTCAACATGACATCAATTGTCGGGCCACAAAGGTCTGATCATCATGTGATCGTCCTTTCTGTCTTTGCAGGTACAAATTGTTACTCCAACATAATTTCCCACATAAATCATGAGAAACGAATGTCCTTGCATCCTCACAGGTTCATAGACAAAAGGCTTGTTCAGCTTGTTACACTGTATGTATATGGAGGAAAGTTAGCGTCTCACCATTCACACACAAAGGGAAAAGAACTGTCTTTGTTTTTATAAAGAATGTCGCATGAGCGAAGAACAAATAAGCAACATTTTAAAACGTATAAAGTCCATTGCACTATGCTATGAAATAATGCAGCCTAAAGAGAAAAACATCTTAACGTTTTTAAATGTAACATTTTATCCTTTAGTACTATAAAATCCTAATTAGGTCTATGCATAATGAAATATGTCCCACATATCATATATAAGCTTTTTGCAATGTTGTCAGTAAATGTTACATAGAAATGTTCAACTTCAAGTATGGCCTACTACCATTAATTCAGGAAAGTAGCAACATGTAAATTAATTCTAAGTCATTAAAATAAAAGCATTTCCGAATACAAATGATCTTTATACTGTTAAGCACTTATACTGAAAATTTCAAACATCTACTGTTTTTCATTTAGCATTTGCACCAAAGTCGAGTTTGTTAGGACACTCTACAATGAAGTTAAATAGCAATGCTTAGTTATCATCAATTCTCATAACATTTCTTGTTAATAACATAAGGTAATTGGTTACTTAAATAATCTTAAATCCACTAATTGATTAATCCTACTGTTTCTACCTAGTCAAGCACACTTTTACGGTGCTGGCTTATCACTTTTTCTAAGTTTCCATGTCGTTTTTCTAAATGTGTGCAAGGTGCACATTCATTATCATTAATGTAATTGTATGTGTGTCATGTAAAGGCAAGATCACCTTTTACGCTTCCTCTGTACCAAAGGAGCCAGGTGATATCCTGCTGTAACTACTGCCCAGGGCCGTACAACGTGCTTGCTGAGGCCATTAGGAGGTTTGAATGTGCTATGATACCACGATCAAATGTGCAATTAAACAATTATCCTAGTAGATCTGTGTAGACCTAATCTCACCAACAAGGAATCAAAAGGTACCTGAGACTACGCCGGGAATGCCCTGTCAGTCTGTGTGTGGTAATGTCGATGATGTCCACACCACCCCTATCTTGATATCTGTGAACCAAGGAGAACTAGAATATTCTCCTATAGCCAGATGCCCAATTGAAAGGTCAATTACAGCAAATGCCTTTCCTACTTGTTAGAATAGGTCTGCTATATATATATATTTTTTTATTGGGGGGTTTGGGCATCACCAAAAAACAGATACTGGACAAAATCTAGGGCAGATTTTCAGGATAGCCACCAACTACATAAGGCATTTCCATTTAACTTCCTTGTCCATACTTTCATGTTATATGTATAGCCTGAGAATCTGTCAGGAATCCGACCCTTCGGGACCTGGGCAACCTTGACCTGAAAACGCTGAATAACTTCGATGACAATTCCTTCCAGTTAGAATACCGTGGATAAGATTAACAGATGATTCAATTATAGAGGACTCCAGTTTACATGTTTAATCGTTTATTGTCTAATTAATTGAAACCATTCTAATATAAACAATACTCAAAATGTAGCATTCTCAGGATATGGTCTAATCAACAGAGGGAAAACAAATTTAGTCCTGGGTCTGCATATTATTATAAGAATCATCATATAATCATTTAATCAAAAACCTAAATCAAATAGTGCAAAGCTAATAAAAAATTAAGAATTTATATATTATGCACAGTAAAACAACATTTCTGATCATCCTTGATTAGTGTGTCTAGAGATACATATTAAATAAAGTGTTGCAAAGTTTAATGTGCAGGTATTTCAGGCAGTTTGGCACAGGCAGTATCCATAAGTTTTGCAGTTTGGTATAAGACCTGCAGGATCTCATGGCAAAGACTAAAACAGCTACAGAAGCTGCCTGCACTCTTCAGTTAGATTAGGGCTGGAGCATGGGAGATGCTGCATTGAATCAATTCTATATCTGATAGAGCACTGGACCCCATTGGTTGTCTGGACCGTTGCTAGCTGACGTGAAACACTGAAAGGGAGAAAACATCAACAGTACATTTCTATCTTGTGAAGCCAATGTGACTCCACAATAAGGGCCAGGAATCACTGAATTTGGTTAAAGGGTTCTATTTTGGATTGCCAATCAATCCAGTATATATACAAACCAAGAATAAGTTCAATAAATGCAGCAATATCATAGATAAGCTGAAATATGTCAGTAGGCTCAATAGAATGACATATCAAATTGTGATAATCAAAATTGTATAAACACAGATTAAAGCAAACAGGTGTCCATAAAGAAACTTCCCTTCTCTATCTAAAACATGGATCAAATATAGGGTCATGTATCAAGGGTCTCTAAATCTAGAGCATAGAAGAAGAAGGTGTCAGCATGATCAGACTCCAGTAGAAGTCTTAAGAAAAGAAATGTGTTTAGCATAAAGCTTCACACTTACAAGAATAGGGCAAGCAGAGAGGTCTGTGCCTGTCAAAGACTAAAGGGAATCTCTCCTGACCCAAACTATGAAAACACCAATTTAAAAGTAACAGGAGATTCAGAAACATCTTATCTCCGTGCACGCCACCAGCAACCAATCAGATCACTACTTGAGTGCATTTGCAACATGGCTCCAGGTTCACATCGCATCGAACTAAAACTTCGGTTCTCAACCTTGAACATCTTGCCACCCTGGTACATGATGAACAGAAGGCCTCTTTCGACCATTGTTTCTCCACGTTCACTGCCAAGTTTCCATTCAAGCCTCTCTATCAGCCGTCTAATACAGACAGTAAGCCTTTCTCTAGCTAACTTAAATCATGATAATGAACCTACAAGGAAAGGAGAAAACATGCTGGGAAGCAAAATGCATTTTAAATGAGGCCTGAAGTCAGGTTAATATAAATGTGCATTTAATGATCACTTCAAATACATAGTTATACATGCACACGTGTAACTTTGAAATAACTGTAAAATGTAGGCGAAAAATACGTTTACATATGCAAATACAACTTGAAGTGTAAGTGTAAAACATGAATGTAGAATACATGTCCTCATGTTTAAACCGAACATTAGTGCACATGTATATAAATTTCTTCTTTCTACAATGAATAAATTTCCTTAATGCGTTTATGGTTCAGACACATTAATAAAATTAAGGCACACAATGAATATAATGTCAAATGTACGTATATAATTGCATTCCTGTTATGTGTGAGGGTGGGGTCTAAATTGCGCAGCTCCAGTGCATAACCTGCAAGTGATATTTTCGCCAAATGACAACCTCTTTTCTCTAAATTTTCTTATGCCTGATGGTCTTTGATAAAGTCATTTAAAGGTAAGGCTGTTTACTGGAAGTGAAGTAAGAGTGAATTACATATTCTGAATATTTCTTTGAATCAGAATTGGCACAGTCCATGACTTTGATATTAGTTTAATCTGTTTACTATCCCCTTCAACTCATTACAAGCTATTCCCGAGCCCCACGGTGACTTGGAATGCTTCTTACGTGCCCCAGAATCTTTCTGGGGCACTTCTAAGATAATGGTAGAATTTCACGAAGGCTGCATCTGCCTCGAGTATTTGCCTAACCAAACCCAATTCCAGCCTTTCTTGTGCTTGACTACTTGTGGATGGTAAGTGAAAAGCCACCTTGTTGGTTTTGTAATGTAGAAGGTCCAGGCAGACCTCAATTCAGTCCAGATGAGTGTAATACAGTGGATATTCATTTTTTATCTTATTTCCAATGTTGAAGCAGGGGACCGGCTGTCTAGCTTCCTGAACAGCCAGCAGAAAGGATAAATGAAGGTGGATAAATAAAGGTGGAGCATTTTTTCCTTCGATCTCAGTCCACATTAATTAAACCATACTTCCCAATAATTACATGTGAGTGACTAGTTAACATGTGCCTCCCCATGTACCATTTATGCTCAGGTTTTCTGTCTTTCTCAAAGCTCACAATCGTAGTTTTTGCTAGGGTTAGCTGACAAATGATTTTCTTCTTTATACCTGTCTAGCTGTTGTAGAGTTCTAATCAGGCCAATACAAGTCTAGTCAAGAATGACCAGGTCATCTGCATATTGCAGGATCTATATTAAGTTTGTGCCTAGTTTTGGTGGGAAAGCCATTACTTGTAATAGTGTTGTACAAAGATCTACTGTATAGAGGCTGAAAAACAGTGGTGCTAATGCGCGACCCTGCTTTAGTCCTTTAGGTCCTTGAGGCATTCCTGGTAGATAAATCGATGACACAGGAAGGCAGTTTCCAAGAAGTTTATTTCAGGAGGAAGATCCCATCCATCTACAAGCCAGCAACGACATCAACTGACCACATCACATTCTCTACATTAGAACCCCATGACATACTAACAATTCTATACATCATAACTAAGGCATGTCATGAGATTCCATATGAACCAAGGTAACTATTATGGAAGGTGGGATACCACACATCCCCCTTCCTCAACAAATTAATAAAGACAGAAACAATTAGTGTAACAAGAAAAACAAATAAAGAAATCAAACAAAATCATTAAGATATCCAGGTAGTTTAGATGCCCTGGATGAACGTCGTGTATTCTTTGGCCTTTTGACACCATCAACCACTGGATCAATACAGGAGTGATCTTCATTAAGAGAATTATCATTAAACTTGCGGTCAAAATCTCCTTTGACTGCTACAACTCTGTTCAAGTTCCAAATGCGATGGTCTTGAGAGTTTGTATCGCATTGTTAAATACTTTAATAACTCTTATAGGTTTCATAAATTTGGATGATGAGCTTCCTAGAAATCCCGGCCGCTTAATCATAACCCAATCACCAACTTTTACAATGGTTCTCTTGACCGTTTTCTTAAAATCAAAATACTTTTTCCTAAGAATGGCTTTCTCTTCATCCTTCCTTTGCACCATCAAACCATCACACGCACCCTCTTTGCCTTTAGCCAATTTATATCTGTTGACCCAAGGTGGTTCCACAGTAGTATTAGGCACTCTACCTCGGAACAACAAGAAGGGAGTCTTTCCTGTAGTTGCATGTGGAGACAGCCTATACTCCTCCACCTTCTTTACCACCTCCTTCTTCCAGTCTAAAGATTGGGATTTAGCTAAAACAATGGTGTCCTTAATAACTCTGTTAAATCTCTCAACCATCCCATTTGCCTCGGGATGGTAAAGAGAGCAGGTCTTATGTGAAATACCCTTAGAAAGCAGAAAATCTTCCATTTCCTTAGAAATCAATTGCCCTCCATTATCTGTTAGCAAAGACTCAGGAAAACCTTCATCAGCAAAAAGTTTTTCCAAACACTGAATAACATTGTTAGAGTTAATTACTGACAAAAAGAAAATTACAGGCCATCTTGAATACATGTCAATCACAACTAATATATACGATTGTGAACCCTTACTGTGAATTGGCCCAACAATATCCAAAGCAATATCCTGCCACGGTTTATTAGGACGCTTTCTTAGTGCCATGGATTGGTCATGAGTACACTTAGATTTGTCACTTAGGATACATGGAATACAGTCTCTTACAACACGCTCAACCATCTTGTCCATTCCAGGCCACCAATATGACATGCGTAATCTCTCCTTACTCTTAGAAATACCAGAATGAGATGAGTGAACCAAGTCAATAAGTTCTTTCCTAAGACTGATGGGGGGAATCAATTTACTACCTCGAAATAACAAACCTTTATCAACAGACAACTCATTTCGCATTAACCAAAACGGCTTAGTGGACTCAGATCCGTCCTTACAACTGTTCCACTTCTTTTGAACAAGAGACATCACTTCAGACAAAGTGGGATCACGAACTATTTCCTCACACCACCTTTCCTCCGAAATAACATCATTATCCACAACGCAAACCCACTCATCATCATCATCAAATTTATCATCTTGAGAGAGTTCGGAGGATACAAGACGGGACAACACATCAGCTACACCATTGTCAATTCCAGGTATGTACTTAAGCGTAAATCTGTACTCTTGCAACCCGATGATCCACTTCGAAATCCTACCGGAGATTGAATCCAAGCCCTTTTTATCAAATATTTCTACCAATGGCTTGTGGTCAGTATGTTCCTCAAAATCAACCCCCCAAAGGAATTTTTTTAATTTTTTGACAGCCCAAAACACAGCTAGAGATTCCCTTTCCACAACAGAATAACGAGTTTCAGGATCTCTCAAGCTGCGTGACAAGAACATTACAGTCTGTATTCCTAAAGGACCATGTTGTTGCAAGACAGCTCCCAACCCCTTTTCACTCGCATCAGTGATGAGAATAGGTCTAATATTGGGATTAAAGCTACTAAGAGATGGTGCTTCATTAAGCTTTTCTTTGATGTTAACAAATTCGTGTTCACAAAGATTGGACCACACAAATTCTACACCTTTGCGCAACAAACATCTCATATTTACAGTAGAAGCAGCAAAACCTTTCACAAATTTCGCATAATATTCAATCATGCCCAAAAATTTCATAAGTTCTGTTTTATTTGAAGGAGGACACATATTATTAATAGTGTTGATTAGGTCAGCCTTGGGCTTAACTCCATCTCCGGTTATATTGTGGCCCAAATAATTAATTGAATTCGATCTAAATTTACACTTCTCTGCTTTAATAGTTAGATTGTGATCACACAGGCTCTTTATGACAGATTTTAGCCTTGCATCATGCTCACGTACATCATTTGCAAAGATCAGTATGTCATCCTGGTATACACACACACCAGGATGATCTTTAAGCACGCTTTCCATAACACGCTGGAACACAGATGAAGCTGAAACTAGGCCAAAAGGCATACGAATAAATCTAAATGTACCAAAAGGCGTAATAAATGAAGTGTAATCTCTGCATGATTCATCTAATTCGATCTGATGGTAGGCAGATGTAAGATCAATAGTGCTGAAGACCTTTGCCCCACCAAGAAGAACCAATAGCTCTGTAATATTCGGTAAAGGATATCGATCTACCACCACATTTTTGTTAATCTGTCTCAAATCAATACAGAGACGTAAATCCCCATTGGATTTGCGAGCAGCAACGACCGGAGCCAACCACTCCGTACCCTCAACCTCCTCAATGATGCCCCACTCTCTCAATTTCAAGATCTCTTTCTGCATATCCTCCCTGACAGAGAGAGGCACATTTCTTACTTTACAACTTATGGGAGTGGCATTTTTTTTTAATACAATTTTATGGCGATACCCTTTCAAGCACCCTAAATCCTCTTTGAAGACATTGGGAAATTCAGCTTTTAAATTATATATAAATTCATCATCACTATCTTTAGTTACGGAATAAATTCCATCTCTAAGTTGTATGGGAGGATCAGCGTTGGGGTCAAGATAAACTCCCAGATCACCTTGGTGTATCCAGCTGATTATGCTGTCACCTCTCTTGGACACATAAATTTTCCCCGAAACAAATCTGTTCATATATTCTATGAGACCTACGAAATAGCAATGTAATTTAATAGGCTCTCCTCCATATGCCAAAGGAACAATGTCAGGCTTTAATAAAACAATTTTATCTCTTAACTTCTTGTCGTAAAATTCATTAGAAACAATGGTAATTTTTGTGCCAGAGTCAAATAAAACTCTAGTGCTTTCCCCTTCAACCAAGATTTCGTCAAAGGGACAAGATTTACCTTTTTGTTTGTTTTCAATCTGAACCACTATCTGCCCACACTCAAAATCTTCAGAGCCGGATTCAGCATTACAACCATCATAAATCTCAACTTCCTTAATTTTTGGTCTGGTTTTACTTTTACACAGTGCCGTGAAATGTCCCTTTTTTTTTACATTTTGAGCAAGTTTGACTGAGTGCTGGACACTTTTTATCATTGGCAAGATGACTTGCCTTTCCACACCTATAACATTTTCTTTCTATCCAAGATCTCACCTCTTCCTTCTTATCCTTTATTAACATTTTTTCACTCTTATTTCTAACCATATGTACCTTTAAATCCTTCTCATAATCCTTTTTTATAATAGCAACACATTTAAGAGAATGTTCTATTCTTTTTGCTACTGTTAAAACTTCATCCAGGGTAGGCTCATCACGCAGCCAGAGTTCCTCCCTAACCTTTTCAATATTGCATCCGAACATAAATTGAGCACGGATTCGCTCATCTGTGAGATTATCAAATTTGCATGAAGAAGCAAGCTTCCTCAAATGAGTCACATATGCTTCAATATTTTCTTCAGCTTGCATACACTTGGCAAACTGGTACCTTTCTAGTATCGTACTGACCTTAGGAAGATAATGTTTATCAAGTTTTTTAATACAAATTTCGTAATCATTCAAATCCCTGCTTTCCGTAGAAGACAGATCAGGTAGATGGTCAAAAACGTCCTGTCCTTCGGACCCTAAACAATGAAGAAGCAAGGAGGATTTTCTTTCTGCGCTAAGTGAAGGACCGCATACTCTAGAATACCTCTCAAAAACAACTTCCCATTTTTTCCACTTTATAGGTGGAGATCCAGGACAAGATAGGAAGAATGGAGCTGCTGTAACATTCTGCATCATGACAATGTACTGCAAAAATAAAAAATATCAACAATATGATGAAGCTCATAAACGTAAAACAACTACCTATAAATACATATATATAGGTATATGATGTGATGAGAGACGAATAGAAATATCAAAGCAACACTCTAAATAAAGCAACTAAACAAGCCACTGAAATAGAGGGATCCAAGCGTGAGTGTCACTGTGCTGCAAAAGACACTCTGGTTAATCAAAAACACTAATTTTCAAGTGTGCGTATCACTGTGATGCTGAGGACACACACGCTGGTTGTCTAAGGACACTCATAATAAGTGTGTCACTGAATTCAAGTGTGCGTGCCACTGTAGTATAGAAGACACGCAGGGTTGCTTTAAATGGGTGTGCACTGGCTTGCGTTAGCGCTCGTGAAACTGGAATTTTTTTTTTTTTAAAACCTTTATTAAGGGCTGTGCCTTTCACTGCGTGGTGCACGCTGATCAAAAATTAAAACGGCACAAATAAGCCAATAGTGTGTGTATCACTGAAGATAAGTGAACACACGTGAGGCCTTTCACTGCGCAGTGCACGCTGATCAAAAATTAAAACGGCACAAATAATCCAATAGTGTGCGTATCACTGGAGATAAGTGAACACAAGCGAGAAAAGTAAACCTCTAGCCGGCAACTCGATATTTATTCCGTTGCCATGCGACGAAAACCAAGATGGCCCCCACGCCTACCAAGGATACGTGCTGACGCAGGACGCTCCAAGCAACGCAGACCTGAAATCCACACGGAATGCGAGGAGTAGAGATGCTCCAAGATCCAAATGAGGTAAGCGTTTCTCGCTCAAGGTTTTATTTCAAAAGAGACTCGCGCTCCAATTTATTTTTAAACAAGTCTCGCGCTGTGCTTCACAATGAGCCAAGCTGGTAGCTTAAAATCGCTACAAATTGGAGGCTAGTAAGCGTTGGACGTCCCCAATTGATTACACAAAACGTTGAAACAGACAGGACCCTCGCGAGCTCCCATAAGTAATAAAGATGCAGGATAACGTTCAGCTTACAGTCTGAGGGGAACAAGTAAAGAACTCCTTTCAGTCCCACGAGTACCAGGTTCAGTTTAAAGTCACAGCACAGCAAACAAGAGTACTCGGTGAATTAGGAGAGAATCGGGAGTCAGGGCTTGCCAGTTAGTGAGATAAGATAAACCGTTCCAGGGGGGGCGTGGCTAACTGCCGAGCATGGCGGCTGTAGCCTGACGGAGCTCCGGGGCGAGACCCTTCTACATCGTCGACATAAAAGGATCTGGTGGCTAAACGCTGCTGATTCCTCCTTCTCCCGACCCTGTGTCATGAGGGCACGAGTCTGGCTGGTCCGAAAGTCGCCCTGAGTGGTAGACGGGGCACCGCCGGACGGAGGCCTATATACATCGGGGCCTAACTGCGCCGCTGCCTTGGGGATTGTATCGACGAGCCGCGGAGCCGGAGCTCGGGGCGGCGAGCCTCGCAGACGCCGTCGCCCTCCCACAGTGGCGCTGCAAAGGCCGGAACACTGCCGGGGGCTCGAGAGGACACGCGCTGTGTGCCGGGGCGAGCAGGAGGCTTCGAGAGGTACTGTCGGCCAGCCTGGGCCTCGCTGTGCTGCGGACCCAGTCGGACCTACGGGGCCCGGAATCGGACTGCGGTGCTGAGGGCTGCAGCTAACCGGCCGGAGGGCGGCCTCAATACATTGCCAGGTACCGACTTGTGGGGCCAGCCGTGACCGGGACGGCACTATACGCTGCGTTGACACTGTGAAGCGCTCCAGTGGCGGGCAGGCGAGGGCAGCTGGCATGGCGGAGTGACGTCGCCTGCTTGCGAAGACCGACACTGCTCTGGGGTGTCAACTGAGCGCCGCTGTGCGCGTGGGCGCTGCCCTCTGCAGAGACACTACATCGGACTTGGTCCTTGGGGGCGTGGTGTGGGCAGCCGGTGGTCACTGCAGCCATTCGGGGGCTTGCGGTGCTGTTGAGACCTGGGGGGGCGCCTCCATACACGGCGAGCTTCCCTGCCTTTGCCCTTCCCCCCTCGGCTTCTGCCAGTAAAGGCTACTCTGTGTGGTGCGACACGTTGGCTGTAGTTGAGCCCGGACGATCTCTGTGGGGGATCCGTCTAGCTGAAGGCCCCATTTGATCACCGAGGGGGACTCCACGTATGCAGCAGAGGGCAGAGACAATGGGGTGCACGAGGGGAAAATGTACTGAGCAATCCCAAACGGAACACCCGCCCCGAGAAGACCTCGAGGAGCACTCGCAACACTCATCTGTAAGCTGTATCCCGCCGACAAACGAAGAACCTGTCCGGGACAAGCTGGACTTAATCCTGCAGGAGATACGGGAGTCCCGCAAGTCCATGGAAAGACAGATGGGCTCCCTAGCAACAGGCCTATCCCTCCTGAAGGCGGACCATCTGAAGCTGGCGGACACAGTCAAAGACAACAAACAAGCACTGCTGGAGATCCTGCCACAACACAAAGACAACACGGAGGCCCTAGACTGCATGCGGAAACAATTAACGACCCTTCAGGACAGGGCGGAGGACGCTGAAGGGAGGGCGCGCCGCAACAATGTACGCGTGTTAGGCATGCCGGAACGGGTGGAGGGGGCCAACGCGACGCTGTACATGGAGCAATGGTTCCGGGACCACATCGCCCCTGAGGGATTATCTCCTTTCTTCTGTGTTGAGCGGGCTCACAGGATTCCAACAGGCAGGCCGAGGGCGGGGGCACCACCACGGACAATGATTGCCCGCATTCTTAATTACAGGGATCGGGACATATTGCTACAAAGGGCCAGAGAAAATGCGCCCGTCCAGTTTGAGAATCACCGTATCTCGTTGTACCCGGACTACACAATCAAGGTGCAAACGCAGCGTGCCTCTTATCTGCCCCTCAAAAAGAAGCTACAGGAACTGCAACTTCAATACGCACTAATTTTTCCTGCCCGACTGAAAATACTGTATGACCAGAAATCCCACTTCTTCGATAGCCCGGAGGAGGCAAACGACTGGCTTGAGATTACACTACCGGCCCAAACACTGGCCGACCTTGAGTGCAAACTACGTGGCGCTACGACACGACCACAGAGACCGAGAAAGTGGGGCAGTGGACGACCTAGGAAGCCAGGGAGACGAGGACCCTCTCCAGAACAATCTGCACGGGACCAGGCATCAGCGATTGCAGCGGTGTCGGCTATACATGAAGCGCACTCACCCACGCCTTCAACACAGTCGGAGGACACGGTGGAACCCATGGACTCTGATAGTCAAGATCCTTTGTTCCCAACCATTACCCCACAGACAGTACAAACGCTTTTTGGATGAGGCGACAGGACCCACAACATACTATATGCAGCTGCGTACTGGGATCGAAGGGAGGAGGGTAGTGTGTCTACTGTGTTCTTTCAAATGTAATTTTACCCCCCACTATCCTTACATAGATATGGTCATATAGGGTTCTTGCTAGTGTGTAGCTCCGTCTGGCTTGTTACACAGATGGGCTTTTCAGGTCCCGCCCCCCCCGCAAGTATTGATATACTTTACCGAGTGGTCTGTTGTGTTGTTTTAGTTATTGTTTGGATTAGCAATGTTGGTATGCTTGTCCTTGTATTGGGAAGTTTACAGTTGTTAACGTTGGGGGAGGGAGGCTCACCGCCAATTAGTGCACTTAATGCTGTGGCACAGGCCCTAGCTGTTGTACCATATATGATCAAAACTCAGGTATGGCTACGCAGGGTAAATATAACATAGTGACCTGGAATGTCCGTGGCATGGGATCGGTCCATAAACGTCACCGGATACACGCTCAACTGCATAGGAGGAATGTACATATCGCACTGTTGCAGGAAACCCACCTCACAATTACTGAAATCTCTAAACTGCGCAGGAAATGGAGAGGGCAAATATATAGCACATCCTACTCAGCATTTGCCAGAGGGACACTGATTTGGGTACGGCATGGGGTGCCATTTGCACACTTAGAGCAGCGTATTGACCAACAAGGCAGATATACGATAGTGAAAGGGATGCTAGATGGAGTACAACTGATCTTGGGGAGTGTCTACGCTCCAAACTATGATCAAGATCGCTTCCTTACAAGCCTTAACACCACCTTGGCGGACTGGGCTGGTATCCCGTGGGTACTGGGAGGAGACTATAATGCAATACTGGACACCCAGTTAGATCGCTCCCACCCCCCGCTTCGTGGAGCAACATCCCTCAAACAAACGGAATTCCTGAAATCATGGGCACGGGGGTGGACACTGGAAGATGTGTGGCGTTTACGTAACCCCACACACCGCGAGTATTCCTTTTATTCCCCACCGCACTTATTGCATACCAGGTTAGATAGGATTTTCTGCTCTGCCGCTATATCTACACAAATCCATCACACGACATACTTGGGAAAAACTCTGTCGGACCACAACCCGCTAGAGATCACGTTGGAATGGGGGAGGGTTCTCACCCCAGTCCCCACCTGGAGATTATGGCCTCAGCAATTAGAAGATTCGGTTTTTAAAGGCAGACTAGCCACAGCTATTTCTAATTACTTCACTGAAAATACTAATACCGCCTCCTCCTGCCTTGTTGAATGGGACGCGTTCAAGACTGTGATACGTGGGACCTCTATAGGGGTGCTGGTAGGGGAAAGACAGGAAATTAACAAAAAACTCGCGACATTAGAGGCTACCCTGCAGGATCTGGAACGAGACGCCAGTGCTGCGGGTGCTACGCAATCTCACTTAGAGGAAGGTAGGATCAGACATGCGGAACTCCTTGAGGATCTCCGTTTGATCGATTACAGGGCATACTCTCAACGGACCCATACTGAGGCGGACAAGGCAGGCACCTTATTGGCCCGATTGATAAGAGATGCGCCCCCCCCCCGGTAATAATTCCAGAAATTGTACTACAGGACGGCACTAGTGTGCATACACAAACTGCAATAAACACAGCCTTTAAGGACTATTACACCGCACTTTATCACACACCAGAGCCAACGCCACCAGAGCTAATACATAGATGCCTGGAAGGTCTTCCATACCCTAAACTGCCGGAAGTAGCCCGGAAAGAACTGGAAAGCCCCATTCATAGGGCGGAAATTAAAGAGGCCATCAAGGCACTGCCAAGTAATAAGACCCCAGGACTGGACGGACTCCCAGTAGAGTTTTACTCCACAAATGTGGATAAGCTAGTACCACACCTCGAATGTTTATACAAAACAGCGTATGACACTGCTAGGCTCCCACTATCCACTATGCAAGCGTTGGTAATAACACTCCCTAAACCGAATAGAGACGCGCGTGATATGGCAGGTTACCGCCCGCTGTCTCTCTTGTCCACGGAGTACAAGATACTCAGTAAAATTTTGGCGCGCCGGCTCCTGCCCTATCTCCCCAAGTTGATCCATCTAGACCAGTGTGGATTTGTTCCGGGCCGCAACACATCTTTAAACATACGTCGCTTGCATTGTGTTATGGAGGCTGCAGCCCAAATATCGGACACTGCAGGATGTATAACACTTGACCTCCAACAGGCGTTTGATACTGTACATTGGGAATACATGTTTCAGGCGCTACAAAAATTTGGCATACCACCCAAATATATCAGATGGGTCAAACTCCTATACACTGCTCCCACAGCCCGGGTCCGTACGGGCTCTCACATTTCCGATCCGTACCCTGTGTCAAGGGGCACTAGACAGGGCTGCCCCCTTTCCCCCATCCTGTTTGTGCTGGCCCTGGAGCCCCTTCTCCTTAGACTCCGGATGGAGGCCGGGGATAGGGGTATCCATTTAGGGGTAACCAACCATGTGGTATCGGCGTACGCGGATGATTTAATATTATATTTTAATAATTTACAGGACGACCTTGAGCCTGTCCCCTTTATCGTTAGCCAATTCGAATCTGTTTCTGGATTAAAAATTTATGGCACAAAATCACATGCATTCTACATGTCCTATAGGGACAGCCCTGGGCCTATCCCCTTTGGTCCCATTAGTTTGTCAGTTGCAGTGACTACCTTCAAATACCTAGGTATCCAAATATACAGGACGACACAAGATCTAATAGATGGCAACCTTATGAAAACTATACGGTCACTGAGGTCTCGGGTTGTGTTCTGGACATCCCTCCCTCTCTCGGTAATGGGTAGAGTGGCAATATCCAAAATGGTTGTGCTGCCCAGGCTGCTGTATTTCTTCACTAACCTGCCTATCTTAGTTCCGGACAGTATATTCCGTACACTGGACACTTTACTAACTGACCTGATTTGGGGGAAGGGTCGCAGGAGAATTAGTCTGGCAAAACTCAGATTGAGGCCGGGAGAGGGAGGGCTGGGAGCCCCTGACTTTAAGGCATACTGCATGGCCAGTCAGCTACAGTGGTTATCGTACTGGTTGGCTGGACGTAATTTGCACGAGATTGACTACACTCCGCGGACACTGACCCAGGGATTATTGCACACTTTGTTGCTGCCAGGGACCTGCATACCCCCTGCCACCCCTCCCCTGCTTGGAGTGGCCCTAGCCTACTGGAAGCGCTCCTTACACTATACTAAGACTGCTGCCCCTTATGCGGATAACATACCATTTCTGGGTATACCACTTGCCGCGGGACTGGTTACTACACGGCGTACTCAACAGTGGGCGCAGGAGGGAGTGGACACACTAGGTTGCCTATTTGCAGACGGAGTGCTGGTGGACCATAATAACTTTACCCAGAACTGGGGATCCCGCAGTCGTTGTTTTTACTACACGCGGCAATTATACATTATGTTAAAAAACAATGGTCGCCCGCGGGGCGGAACCCCCGGTACATGAATTAGTACACGCAGTGTACCTAATGGGAAGAGGAAGCCACTTGGTCCGCTGGCTCTATAGAGGTGTCCGGGCACACACTGGACTTTCACTGGCCCCCCTACGTGTAAAATGGGAGGGAGACATTGGGCGTAGTCCCACGGATAGGGAATGGGGAACCGTCCTAGAGCATCCGAAGAAAGTGTCCAGGAATGCTAGGTTCAAATACATCCAATACATGGTACTGCACAGGGCATATCTTACACCACATCGATTGAACTATATATACCCAGACGCCCAGCTCACATACCCTAGGTGCAGGGAGGCAGATGCTGGCTTGTTCCACATGTTATGGAACTGTCCAAAACTAAGTAGTATATGGGCACAAATAAGAGACATAATAGCAAATATCACGGGCACCTCGGTATGGAGTGCAGCCGAAAGCTGCCTTCTGGGAGTACACCCCCGCCCCAAACAACGGAAAACGCAGTATAGATTTGCGAACCTAGCCATGCTACTGGTGATAAGAACCATCACCATGAGATGGAAATCTGCATTCCCTCCTCGATTACACATGTGGCACACGGAGATGGTCCGCTGGGGAGCGGCAGAGAGCGTCGCGCTACGGTATGAGGAAAAGAGAGGGCAGCGCAAAAAACTCATCTCCATGGACTGGGACAGTATGTTGGAATCACTTAAAGCAGTGGATGTATTGGAGCCAACTGGTTCTCAGTTAGAGTAATGTATAGCCAAAACATACACATTGTCGGGAATATTTCCTATGGGTACCATGTCCACACGTCAGGTCACCTGGAACTGGGCTTTAATATGAGTAATGGTGTTAGCTACTGCATTGTTAGTACTTTGTGCGAATAGTTAATTGACAAAATGTATTCCGGCGAGCCTAATGGGAGGGTGGTGGGCGGGTGGGAAGGTTAAGTTAGGATAGATGGGTTTATAGTAATAAGTGACCAGACACCTTTATTGATACGGGACTGGACTGTATATTTGGACTTTATGGATAACGGACATCGTATGTACAGTACCTAGCTGTCGGGTTGAACTAGAAATACTGTGTTTATGTTTATGTTTATGGGTTTTATAAAGCGCATAGCTGCCCATGGGCCTCCCAGCGCTGCGAAATAGGAGTAAGTGCAGATACCTATCAGCCTGGGAATAGCCAGGTCTTTAGTTTCTTTCTGAAAGTTTGTTCCTCCGAGGTCATTCTTAGCTCTAGTGGAATTGAGTTCCATAATTTCGGTGCCAGATGTGAGAAGGATCTTCCCCCCCATCTGGCTCTCCTTATTCTGGTAGTTGTGGCAAGATGTTCCGAGGAGGATCTCAGAATTCTGTCTGGAATGTATGGAGTGATCAAAGTTTTCAGTAGTGTTGGGCCTTTTCCCTTAAGGGCTCTATGAGCTATACATAGCGCTTTAAACTTAATCCTTGCATGCACGGGCAGCCAGTGTAATGATTTCAGGGCAGACTTAGTGGATTCATGCCGAGGAATTTTTCGTAAAAGTCTGACTGCCGCATTTTGCACCACCTGCAGTCTGTTAAGAACATATTTAGGTGACCCCAGAAAGAGAACATTCCCATAGTCCAGGCGGGACACCACCAATGCCTGAACCACTGTTCTTTGTGCTTTCTTTGGGATGAGGTCCAGGATTTTTCGGAGCATCCTCAGGGTTCCAAAACAAGTGGCCGCGAGTTTGCTGGCTTGAGTCTCCATTGTGAGGTGGTTATCTAACCAAAATCCCAGGTTTTTTTATAGAGTTTTTATGTCTTGGTGGGTGCCCTAGTTCTTCCGGCCAGTTCATGAAAATTTGTGGATTTATTTTATTACCCAAAAACATGAGTTCAGTCTTGTCCCCATTAAGTTTTAGCCTGCTGTGGGTCATCCAGCTGGCTATTTTTATCATGCACGGGACTACCGAATTATTTATAGAATCGGCATCCTTTGCCACAGAAATTACCAATTGGGTGTCATCTGCATATGTAATTATTGACAGTCCAAATTCCTGGACAATGTCCGCCAATGGCTGCATATATAGGTTGAACAGTGTGGGGCTCAGGGAAGAGCCCTGAGGAACCCCACATGTAACTTTGAAACTATCCGATAGCAATCCTCCTTCAGTGATTTGGAAGGATCGGTCATTCAAAAAAGATACGATCCATTTTAGGGCCTGACCCTGAATTCCTGCCCTTTCAAGCCTGGATGTGAGCGTCGTGTGGTCCACAGTATCAAATGCTGCGCTCAAGTGTTAACACGCATAGTGCTAAGGTTGTACAGATTGCTTGTCCATGGCGCTGCAGGTACGGATTCACAAATATGTGTCTATGGTTGGCAGGATGGCCTATGCTATAAAATTCAATAAAAATATGTTTTTAAAAAAAAAGATAAACCGTTCCAGAAGTAGCCAAAAAAGAAAGGTTATCTCTCACCAATCCTTAGTGTTGGGATCTTCTTCATCCTGCCGACTACGCCAGTGAGGCATTCCTGGTAGATAAATCGATGACACAGGAAGGCAGTTTCCAAGAAGTTTATTTCAGGAGGAAGATCCCATCCATCTACAAGCCAGCAACGACATCAACTGACCACATCACATTCTCTACATAAGAACCCCATGACATACTAACAATTCTATACATCATAACTAAGGCATGTCATGAGATTCCATATGAACCAAGGTAACTATTATGGAAGGTGGGATACCACAGTCCTGTCTTGTGTCAATGGCGAAATGGCTGATTAGATCAAATAAGTGCAGCAAGATGAAAGTAATATTCAAAGCTGCCTGCCTATTGATTGAGATATGCTTATATTTGTAGGGAGATCTGAAATGGTGGGAGCTCCAGAATCCTTACGCCTTTAGTGTCAAGTCTTTGCTCTGTAATGGAAAAGACCACTGTGTGTACCAGTATACCAATGTGATCAGTCCTCCACTCTAAGGCCATTAATTTTAAATTGAGATCACTGGCCATACTCATATCAGATTACAACTCATCAGGATAAATGCTTCTAGTGGAGAATAAAAGTGATCAATAACGGCGTTCCTTCCAGATTGAAATTTGTTAAGGTAGATGTTAATCAGTAGAAGTTGACCATATTACCCTGGCCAGTTCTTAGTCATGACCACTTGCACACTATCGGTGCACTGGGTGATTTGGGCAGTTTTAGCTATTTGTGCAGAATTCTTATCAATCAATAGTCCCAAGCAAAGTGCCTCTAATTGCATGAACCTTTAGGGAGGATTACAGCCTTCTGAAACTCACACGCATCAGTAGCAGACGATTGGCATATCCATACTTCACTGTGCATCTGTGATAATTCCTTAGGTAGGTTTAAAAACTGAGGTGGATGTGCAGTGAGAAATTAGTGGCCTCTCACATCCTGGTATTTGGTCGACATGTTTCAACCAATGATGCGTTCTGATTGAGTCACAGTTGCTTTCTTCAGGACCAAGGTGCTAGGGCAAGAAACCCAATTTAGTGAACGCACACTCGCTAAGGCATGCATGTATAGGGAGATATAATCGTGACTTACGATTTTCACCCAATTTCTTGTTGTTTCTGAAATGATTAAATACAGTGAGACAGACATTATGCATTAAGACATGGTAGATAAAAAGCACTGATTAGGATAATGCAAAGCTAGCTGCAGCAGGCGTGTGTCGTGCAACATGCTCATCATGCAACTGGGTAAGCACTACCAGTTTTCTACGCACGAGTTGCATTCAAGACTCATACAGTTTTTTAAATATTTATAGGTCTGTGTGTGAAAATCACCACTCATGCCAGTTCGATGTATATAGTCCTTTATAACCCTAATGGACAATTTCAGTTCAAAGTGCTCTTTCTTTCCATCTGCCCCATATTACTAGTTGCGACAACGAGCACCTCTCAGCACATTATGCCCATACCATTCAACTGTGGTCATAACCGGTTGCGCAATCAAACAGAAAACCCATGTTGCGTAGCAACTCAAAGCATGTGTGGCCTGGGGGGGGGGGGGGCGGAGGAGAGAACATAGTCTCTCTCCCTATCTTAACGCCTTATGTACATTTAAAGGTTTTTTTTTTTAATGCATGTGGCACAACCAAAACTGTGCAGCATGCCATCAGGTCTAAGTGATAGTAAATCAAAAAACGGGCGGAAGCTTCCCCCCTATACCTCCTACTTGTGTTGCTATCTATTAGGGCAACATGGATCTGGAGGGAGGCGCTGCCTATAGTCACACTCTGAAAAAAAAGGGGGGGAAACAGAGTTGCATTAGCCTAATTCCTTCGTCTGTATTAGATCGTAAACTGTGCAGGTGCAGTGGTCACTCCCAGAAGGGAAGCGACCTCCAGCTGAGACCCCCTCCCCCACTGACTTACTTCATCAAGATCGTCCACCTGCTATCATATCTATAGCGGTCCTGCTCGAGATCCGGATATTGCTGAGATCCCGGCCCGAGCGGAGTAAGTAGTGAGACCGGAGTCCCGATGCTTACGCTTTTGCGTGCATAGACTGACGTCATGCCGCCCAAGTGGCTTTTCTCATTGGGCAGTCCTGTCTTGCCCACACTTGGTAACCGCCCATCTAACAACTTAACCCTCTACCATCCTTGAGTCCTGTTTGTGATTTACCAGGCAGGCACATTGATGTCAAAAAGGGATGTCTATAGCTCAAGGCTTGTGTGTGAAGGATTATTTAATTAAATAGTTCAAAATCAAAGGCACATATTTTTGTAACAGGGATACAACTACTCACAAATAGGTGATTTACAAATAGCGGGCATGTTTTGTTTTGTTTTATCACTCAAAATCAAGGGCACTATCTTTTGCACCAAGGAGGGAAAACATCCATTATACTGATTTTACTTTGATATGACATGCTCCATAACACGTGTAGTAGCTTGTCATCGGTAATGGTGCTATGGATGTCAATAGTTCTGGTATAGTGTGGTATGTGTGAGATTTCTCTGTAGCTAACAGCAAGTCCGAAAAAGAGCTCACCCATTTTTAGAGACAAGTCAAATCTAAGGGATTCTTCCAAATAATAGAGGGGTGACTAATCCTGGTGTCACTCCTGAGAACTGGAATTTGGTGAAAAAAGCCCCTGTGTAGAGTGGGAGAGTACTCCAAAAATGACTCTCATGGTCCCGGGGCTCTTTATTATTCCAGGCAGCAAGATGATAGAGGACTAGTGGGTGAATCATGCGGACCCTTGCACGTGGAGGGGGATTGGACTTTTTATCCCATGGAGATTGTGTTCCATGTTATGTTGTCATTTAGCCCTATTTCTTGTGTGGACAAGCAATAGTTCCATTGTTGTTCTGTCTCAAACAGGCAACTCTGTAGGTTGTCTTGACTTGATTCCAGTTGTTTAATTACAACCCATCGCGTGTCATTCGGTGTGGGGCCTTCCTTTAAAAAATGGTCCATCATCTTCGTAGTGTTTCGTTTGCATCTCATGTTGTTGCGATGTTCGCAGATCCTGGTTTTGATTTTCCTACTGGTAATTCCTATATCTCGCAGCTGGCAAGGACATGTAATCATGTGCATTTTATTAATTGAATTGCAATTTGTGTGTTTATATATCTTCCAGATCTTGCCAGGTTCAAGATTAAGCTTCTTTGTAGTTGTGGTCAGATGGCATACGCTGCAATTGCCACTAGCGTAATGACCCACTACTTCAGGAAGACACCAATTATTCAATACATTGTTCCTCTGGCCAAGACTTTCGTCCATCTAGGAAAAAGGCGTTATTATTGAGTGTTTTGGGCAGTGAGGGTCAAAGGGTGTTTCGAGTTCTTCCTGAGGTCACAGTGCATAATGGCCAACCTGTAGCGGATGTTTTTGAAGAAGCCAAATGCAGGTTAGGTGTCAGATTCGCTAAAGAATAAAACTTAGTTTTGACACAATATAAATTCTATACACAACCTCAGAGGGTGGATGAATCAATTGATGAGTTTGTCACAAGATTGCGTGAGCTTTCTGTGAAATGCAAGTTTGGTAGTATGATCGATGAATTAATAAGAGATCAGTTGATTGTCCAGTGTAGAGTTAAAAAAATTCAGGAGCGTCTATGGGCAGCAAAAAAACCTACTTTGAGAGAGGCCATAGATATGGCTAAAGTTTTGGAGCAATCTGCATCTTGTATGCAAGAGTTAAAGAAAAAGAAACAGGAGGGAGATGTTTTTGAAGTAGGTGTAAGTGCTGTTACCAAACAAGTTGATTCCCCTGCCACTCCCAAGTATAACACCAGATTTAATAGATATGGAGTTTAATAGACAAAGCACCAGAGTATGCAATCAGTGTGGTACTGCTAATCATTCATCTGAGTCAAAATGTTGTTTTGCTAACAATAAGGAATGCAGAAAATGTGGTCGGTTGGGACACTGCGAAAATGTGCAGAGTGACCAACCGCAACAAAGTGTCCTTGGTCTCTGATGGAAGTGAATGTCAGGGTGAATCTTGTGACAAAATCCTAATGGTGGGTGATGTGTATGAAGTGGGGCTTAAAGGTGAAGATATTCAAAGGAAAATACGACCCAAAGTATTCTTTACCATTAATGGTTGTGAGGTGGAACTTACGGTAAACACAGGGTCATTGTACACTATCATACCCAAGTCAGTCTTTCACCAATGGTGGTCTCTGGATATCTTGAAACCCAAAGATATCTCCCCTGTAGGTTTTCAAGGGGAATCCATTGAAATGTTGGGATTTATGGAAGCTAAAATTGAGTTCGATGGACGTTGGATTGTGGGTAAGGTGTATGTTCCTGAGAGTGGACCACCAATTCTTGGATGGCTCCACCAATACGATTTGCACATTGTTGTCAATCCAAGGGCACCCTCACAGGTTATGGTTGTCGATCAGGAGTCTATTGAAGACATTTTGCATGCTAATGCAAGGGTTTTCAAGGAGGAGTTAGGTTTGTTGAAAGGTTACGCACCCAAGATTATTTTAAAAGAAGGGGCGGTTCCAGTCCAACATAAACTTAGGAGGGTACCTGTGATGGTGCGTGAAGAATTGAAAGGATTGATCCAAGATATGTTGCAGCAAGGTGTAATAGAACGTGTAGAGGCATCTAGCTGGGTATCTCCTGTGGTCATCACGCGCAAGTCTGATGGGCGGCTCAGATTCTGTGTGGATTTGAGATCGCTTAACCAAAACATTGTCGCAGATACTTTCCCTCTACCAAACATTAATGAAATGGTGTTGCTGCTCAAGGGAGGGAGGTATTTTTCCAAGTTGGACTTAAAGAGTGCCTACCACCAGATAAAACTCCACCGAGACTCTAATGCCCTTACCGCCTTTATCACAATGGAGGGTACCTATCAATTTACTAGAATGCCCTTCGGTCTATCGTCAGCAGCAAGTGTTTTCCAAAGGATGATCTCTGATGTTTTTAAAGGTTTGGAGAATATCATCTACTTTCAGGACGACATACTAATTTTTGCAAAATCTATTCAAGAACACAATGCAATCTTAAAACTTGCTTTACAGAGAATTGCTGAAGTGGGGCTTACTTTGAGGAAGGAGAAGTGTTGCTTTTTGAAGGAGCAAATTGAATATCTGGGCTACACTTTGTCTGCTGGTGGAGTCAGTCCCAAAAAAGACTTGTTGGAAGCTATACGCTTGGCTCCCTTCCCTCGAGACAAGGACCAGCTTAGGTCTTTCATGGGCCTCATTGAATATTATTCAAAGTTTGTTCGCAATTTCTCTGACAAGACAGAGTCTTTGAGGTCTCTATTAAAGAAAGGGAAGGGTTTTGAATGGTCAAATGTGCAAGAGGAATGTTTTTCAAACATTAAGAAAGAAATCTGTGAGGCTGGGATTTTGGTACCTTTTGATGCTAAAATCAAATCAGTGGTGACGGTGGATGCCAGTGCTACAGGTCTTTCCCAGAAGCATAAGGATGGTGAAAGAACTGTGGCCTTTGCATCCCGCACCCTGACAGATACTGAAAGGAACTATTCAGTTATCGAAAAGGAAGCCTTAGCCGCTGCATGGGGGGTTGAATACTTTTGCACATATTTGTGGAGTACTCAATTTACCTTAGGCTCTGACCACAAGCCTCTAATCAAAATCCTTCTCCCTGGTGGTGCTGGTAAGGGTTCGGCTAGGTTGGCGGGGTTTTCTGCCAGGCTTCAGGAGTTTCGTTATGTCGTCGAGCACATTCAGGGTTGGAGGAATGTTCAAGCGGATTGCCTTTCTCAGCTGCCTTTACAGTGGCAAGTGGTGCAAGGTCCTCCTGTGGAGGATCATGAGGATGCAGTTGCTTCTGTTCAAGATGTTGTGTTGGAGTGTGCTTTCTCTAAAGAAGGTTGGTGTCAAGCCATGGATGCGGATCTCACCCTTAAAGAGGTAATGCGTCTGGTTGTCTTGGGCAAACGGAGAAAGAGTTGTTTAGCCAGTTCAGTCCGTCCATTTATCAAGGTGTTGGAAGAGCTGACAACTTGTGGTCCTCAAATTTTGATGAGGGGTGAAAGGTTCGTACCGCCCGTTAATGTTAGGCAGAGGCTTCTGGCGATGGCACATGCTGGACATTTAGGTCAGGGTCTCACCCAGCGGCGCCTTAAAGCCCAGTTTTGATGGCCGGGTATGGACGCCCAGCTGGTGGATTGGGTGGTCAGGTGTAGTGCTTGTAAAGAAAGTGAGAAGCGTCTCCAGCTTGGTAACCAATCTGCCTTTGGTCACATTGTCAACCTGGGCTTGCCTTGGCACACTGTATGTTTGGATTTCATTAGCCCGTTGTCTGAGGTTTGCAGTAATCTCAGGTTTGCCATGGTTTGTGTGGATTCTTATTCTAAATGGTTGTGTGTAAAGTTCATGGGGGAGATTACCACTAGTGCCACCATTCGGGCTTCAAAGGATGTGTTTTTTGAGGAAGGTGTTCCTTCTGTCCTTGTGACGGATAATGGTATTCAACTCACGTCTAGAGACATGCAGAAGTTTTTGTGCAGCAATGGAATCAAACACCAACGCACCTCTTTGTATAATCTGCAATGATATTGTGTAAAGGGCAAATAGATTGGTCAAGGGTGTCATTCAAATGGCTTGTGTTTCCAATCTTGACGTGAGGGAAGCAGTTTATGAGATGGTTTGGGCGTATTGTACTACTGTGCAAGACTCTTTGGGCAAATCCCCTTTTGAAGTTATGAGAGGACGAGTTCCTGGAGACAAACTGGTTCCAGGATGGTTGAAGGAGGGGATCTTGGACCAGGGTGCATCCTTTGAGGAGATTGTGATGAAGAGGAGCATTGAGCCAGGAGATAGGGTGAAAGTTAAGTCTGGTAGAGTCGCAAGAGGTTTGTCCAAATTTAGAGGTCCCTTCATGGTTAAACATTCATTTGACTTTTATGTTGTTTTAGGCAATGGTGAGCATTGGAACAAACGTTGAGTTGCTTTATACCAGAAGGGTGGAGTTTGTTCAAAGACTGGTGATGAGGTTGTACATGGTTCTTTGTTCATGAAGGATTGTGAATTCTCTAGTGGATCTTCTTTCAGTCGCGACCAGGGGGAAGGAGTGTGTTCTCAAAGGGACATTGTTCCTGAGAGTAAGATTGTTGAAGGTTGTGGTTATGCTGAAGGGAAAAGCTCTAGAGAGAGTAAGGCTCCTTTGTATTCAAATGACTATGTGTGGTGACCCTTCAGAGCGCAAGGTTCTTTTGTACCCTAATGTCAATATTGAATAATCCTTCCTTTGTTTGCTTATGCTCCTCTCCTTTTTCTCTCTCTCCTTTCCTTCTGTTCCTTCCCTCACTCCTGGTTCTCATTCCTCTCTTTTCCTTCTATCTTCACTTTTTATTTCCTTTGAAGAAAAGATGTGTTGTAATTTGCACTTACTTGTGCTTGTTAAGTTCTTTGTGTGGAATCTGATGACCGTCAGATTCCACATACCTTTGTAATTCAAGCAGGGTTCCTTTCTGGTCAGTTGACCGCTGGCCAGGATGGGATCGGGTTGTTTCCGACGGTACCAATTAAAGACTTACCATTAAGGAACTCGTTGTGGCCCAGTTATTTACTTCAGTTTCTAACTCCAGCTGAGGCATTGGTAAATTCGTGGAGGAAGGACCTGCAGCACTTCGTCTCCCATGTTCTATTAAACTTCCCTTGAAAATATTATCATCGGCTTTGCCTGCTTGATGATCCTAACTCATCCTCACACATGGGTTAGGGCTTTCGTCCTTTGTTGTTTTACACCTTTAAAAGGTGGTTTGCCCGTGTGTTTCTAACTGTTCTCTCTCTGGGTACTGTGTGTGACCCAGCCCGTGGAAATTCCCCACACCCACATAGCAGCAAGTCCTGATGAAGCGCTAATGGGTTGGGGGCGGGGATGCAGGGGGCTTCGGACGAATTTTTTTTTTTTTTTAACAGCCAATTTACTTGTAAAGCGCAGGATTGGAGAGATGCATTTGTTCTTCTCTAAACTCCTGCTGTGAATGAGCTGTGGGTATAATTTAGAAGGGCTCCTCCCAGCGTGGTTCCTAATCCTGTAAATCCACTTTAAAATCTGAGCAGCCACTGGGTTAATTATTGGGCTGCGCCGTGTACTGCGAGGATAAGCAGCAGGGCGTACAGCAGGGACCCCACAGGGTGATGCTGTATTCCCAACCATAAGTGGTATAACTCATATATCTGCTCACTTCAGTTTAAATCGTCCATCGTCGCCGCAGTTCACATGAAGAAACTTTGTTCCGGCTTTTCGAAATATTGATAGGCTGTTTAGATATCGGATTTGGACGCTAGGGGGCGGTGTCGCCTGCAGAAACTGGGCCCCGGCATCGAAAAATGCTTCATTGAACACAGTGGATTTTAACAAAGTAAAAATACAATGAACGCAGCAAGAAGTACGATCCGAGACAACTCTTTTGAACTCATTCAAATTAAATCTTCCGCGTGCGTATAAGTGTCGTGTTCGTTCGCTTCGTAAACAACACCTTTATTAGGAGGGACTGTTGTTTTGAGTTTGAAACGGTGAAATCTTGTATTTCACACTTCACCTATTTAAAATCGAACTTACGTAATAGGCTCCGTTATGCAGTTGGTAACTACCCCCTCCCCTCCTATCCACCCAAAAAGTCTTTCAATTCCGGCACAGGTGAATCTATGAAGGGGCCACGCTCCATCCAAACGAAAGAGAAGGCAAGCAAGCGCAGTACACAAATGGACAGACTTAGTCATACAGGCATAACAGAGGGAGCCAAACTAATACTCAGAGTGGAAGTGGTTTGGCATGACCTCGGCATGTAAAGCGCGAGCTATCCCCTCAGACGCTTCTCGGTGGTTGCACCAAACGATTTAGGCAACACATGAAGGAAGGCTCGGTTTTCAAGGGTTGTTTCCACAGCAAGTAGCCGGACAGACATACATGCTTGGGACATTTATTTATTATTTATTTGAAAAGTTTTATAAAGCGCGAACAAGACCCAACCGGGTATCAGAGCGCTGTACAAAGAGGAAAGCTGACGTATACGTTCAGAAACAATATAAATACACTTACGAAAAAGGAAATATGAGGCCAAGCAGTGTCATCATAGACTGACTTCAAAGACAAGCGAAGTAAGTTTAAACCCCCAGTAGAAATGATTGTCAAGCATAAGTTTCAAACATAAAGTGAAAGTAAATTGTTAAGCATACAATAACACACCCAAGCACCCCCATTAGGCAACATGAGAGGAACCTGAGGCATAAAATAAATGAGGACGCTAGGGGAAAAGTAGGTAGAAAATGAACAAACAATAAACAGCCCACCCAGATGAGGCCGAGCAGTTTCATCATCACCTTACTATTAAGACAGCTGAGATACGTTATAAACCCCAAGTGAGAATGATTGTCAAGCACGTGTTACAAACATAAAGTGAAAGTACATTGTCAAGCATAAATTTCAACACAACAAAGTAAAAATGCTTGTCAAGAATGCAGGTAATTGACTAGCAAATGACATGGAGGCTATTGTTGATGCAGTTCTTCCAATAGTAGCCATTTGACCTGTTTTTTGAATGAGGCAGTCGAGGGATTGGTTCTGATCTCTGTTGGAAGGGCATTCCAAATTCTTAGAGCCAGTCCTGAGAAGGTACGATTGTAAGTTCTTTTTTTATTGAATTTCGGTGGTTTCAGTAGAAGGGTATTGGAGCTTCTTAGGCTTCTTCTGGATCCGGAGAGCTCAAGTGTTTTTGCCAGGTAAACGGGGCTATTGAAATGTAAAGCTTTGTGTCAGGCAGGCTATCTTGAAGCGGATCCTAGCTTCAATGGGGAGCCAGTTAAGCTGGATTAGGTCAGGTGTGATATGATCATGTTTTCTTGAGCCTGTGATTAGTCTGGCAGAGGCGTTCAGAGTAGCTCTTAACGGTGCTAACCTAGATTTAGGAAGACCAGCTAGGGTCACCAAGCCATATTCAACTCGTGATATGACTAAGGATTGGACTGCTGATTGCATGTCTTCTGGAGGTAGGAACGGTTTGATTTTCCTAAGAGTGTTGAGCTGATGGTTGGCACTCTTAATGGTTGCACTGATGTGACCTTGCATGTTTAGAAATTTGTCTAGGGTGACCCCTAAAGAGCAGGCGGAGTCCACCAAATGCGGGGTGCAGTTGAGTGCTGAGATTTTTTGATCCAGTTTTGCGTGGGGGCCTCGTGGTTGCGTGGGGAAATCAGGAGAAATTCAGTTTTGAGAGAGTTAAGCAATAGGTGGTTATGTGTTAGCCAGTGTTGAGTTTTTTGAAGCGCTCCATTAAGAGTTTTAATGTCATCTGGAGAGGAGATCTTCAAATATAGTTGAGTGTCATCCGCGTACATGTGGTACTGAATGTTTGAGTCATTTAGAATGGCAGTTAGAGGTTCCATGCATAGGTTGAAGAGCGTGGGCGAAAGTGCAGAACCTTGAGGCACCCTAATAGAGACTGAAGTGCTGGCCGCCAAAGATTGGTTGACTTTGATTCTTTGTGTTCGATTATGCAGGAAAGAGGAAAACCAATTTAGGACAGGGCCCGATAGCCCCATCCTGTATTGAAGAAGGTTAATCAGGTTATCATGTTTGATAGTGTCAAAAGCAGAGGACAAGTCCAGAAGGATTAGAAGACAAGGTGTATCTTGGTCCAGAGCTCTCAATGCGTCATGAACAATGTGAGTTAGCGCTGTTTCTGTGCTATGACCTGATCTAAAGCCTGATTGATGTTGGTCTAGGAGCTGAAATTTCTCAATGTGGTCGCAAAGCTGTGTGTGAACACATTTCTCGAGCAATTTCACTAGGGACATGATGTTGGTGATCGGTCGGAAGTTACTGGGATCTGTAAGGTCTGCATTGGGCTTCTTGGGGATGGGTGTGACTTGCCCCATTTTAAGGCAGTCGGGAATCCTCCCTTGTAAGAGAGATTGTTGGATGATCCTGGACCAGAGAGGCAGAACTGCCAAGTTGAGGTCTTTGAGCAACTTGGCGGGGAGTGGGTCCTTGAAATGGTTGGAAGGTTTCAGAGAAGCCAGGGAAAGTGACAGCTCCTCCAAGTCTGGAGGTCGGAAGGTATTCCAGCAGGCATTGTTTTTGGGTGTGTACAGGCATTGATTTTGGATGTGTACTGCCGTGTAACCAGGCAAACCCTCGGAACTCATTGGTAACAAATTCTCAGCGGCCCGTTGCAGTTCTCGCTCAATACTTCTAGACTTTTCAGCGAAGTGCTCTGAGAAGTCCTCCTCACTGGGTCCAGCGATTTTGATTGCTGGAATAGGATTAGCCTGTTGTTTGATGATATCAAACAGTTTCCTGGGACGGTTTTTCGCGCTGTCAAGCTGATCTCTGAAATGATCTGATTTAGAGATGCGAATGAGTTTGTTGTAAGAGCTTCTCATCTTTCTTAACTGTTCGAGGCTAAAAGTGGAGGGGTCATTTCTCCAACGTCTCTCCGAGAGCCTCAGCTTGCGACGTTCGTCATTAAGGGTACAATTGAACCAAGGTTTGGATTGTTTGCAGGGAATCCTTTTAAGTAGCTTCGGGGCTGCAGAGTCGAGAATATTAGACATAGTGTTGAAGTAATGATCCGTCAACTCTTCCAGATTATTCATGTTAGTTGGAGGTTCAAGTAGATTCTTGCTCAAGATGGAGAGGTTAGAGATGTTGATATTTCTCAGGTTACGAGACAATTGCTTGTTTTTGAGTGGTTGTCCTTGTCTAAGCAATACCTTCTCCTGAATGCGAAAGGAGATTTGGAGATGATCCGACCAATCACATGGTACTATGTCGTCTAGCTGAATAATGTGCTCTCTAGCTATGATGAGGTCAAGGGTAGCGCCCATGCAGTGGGTAGGCCCATTGCAGGCCTGTATATAGTTGAGGTCTGAGAGGAAAGACTTAAGAGAACAGACTACTGGATCATTAGAGTCATTCCAGTGAAGGTTGAAGTCACCGAGGAAGATGTGATTAGTATGCAGGGCTGAGCTGGCAGAGATGGATTCCATTAATTGTTCTACGAAGAGTAAGTTGTTGTCCCCAGGAGGATGGTAGATCGAGTGAAGCACACAGACAGTCTTGCCCTTGTTCCAAATTTCTGCGACAAGTAGCTCACATGTGGACATCGAGTCCTTATGAGTCTGCTTCAAAACGAGGCTGGACCGATGGATGCAGGCAATACCCCCCCCAGCTTTAATAGCCCTATCACATCTGACAATGTCATAGCCCGGAGGAATTAAAATGTCAAGTATTGGGGAGGAAGAGTCATTGAACCATGTCTCCGTAAGAATCAGGAGGTCTAAATCTTGTGATAAGATGAGTTCGGAGATATCTGCTGCGTGCTTCACTGCTGATCTGCAGTTGAGAAGCATCGATTTGATATGGGAATCTGTAGTTGCTTCCACTTGCTGCGAAGTGACTACCTGAAGTAAATTATCCTTATTCAAGGATCTCAAGTTAATACTTGGTTCTCTATCAGGATCAGAGGAGATAGTGGGTATGGAGCTAGGCGAGATTGCGTAGTCCTCATAAGATAGTGAGAGTGCGTGCGTGTCAACCTCAGACCACTGCGTCTGTAAACTACAGGGTCTGGAGTGGAGGTAGGGAGGAGGGGGAGCGGGCCCTCGAGGGTAGTTCGGGCAGGTAACAGAGGACCTTTCCATTCCATCATTTAAATTAGTTGCAGGGTGCGGGGGCAGATCCGATCCCGCGGGCGGATAAGGTGTGAGGAACTTTTCATTCTTTATTGAGTATTGTAGGAGGATCTGGAGGTTGTCATTTACAGAAAGGAGGTCCCGCTTCAGTTCGGCCAATTGTTCCTCAATCCGCCGAAGCCTGCCCACATCAGGTGGCCGTCCAGTATAGGGAGCAGGGGGATGCCCCTTCTCCATACAGCTTTTACAGGGGGAGATGGACCCCTGCTTAAGCTCAGTTGTGGTCTCCAAAGGAGTAGTGTGAATGGTAAGGATGGTGTCAGGGATCATAAGCGGCGGTTGAGGGGTACACCCTTGAGTAAGTCTAAGGGGTGGTCCACAGGTAGTATCCTGATCCCTGGGTGTAGAGCAAGAGGAAGCAGTAGGTTTAGCGGAGTTCAGAGGAGAGGGTGGCCCAAAGGTAGCGTCCTGAGCAATGGGAGGAGAGTTAGAGGAGGAAAGCAAAGGAAGGGGAGTCCCTAAGGTAGCATTAGGATTAGGAGTAGGGATAGATTGGATGTGAGGTGAGGGGTCGTTGTTGCTTCTAGTCAAGAGGTTAGGTCGCGGTGTAGTGGGTTTTGGGACCAAGGGAGGTGAGTGTACTATGTTTAGGGGGAAGTCCGTGTCCAGGGGACTGGCAGTAGGATTGGAAGTGGGGGTGGTTTGTGGCGGAGGGACAGGGGGGGTTGAGAGTGCCGCGGTTTGAGGGGGGTCAGTGTCCAAGGGATCATTGGTGCCGTTGGCTGTAGAGAGGGAGTGGGCAGGATGGGTGTCACGGGATCAGCCTTGTGGAGATTCCTGGTTGTGCGTTTGCTGGTATTGGTGGTATCGGTTGCTGTCATTGTGGTGGGTGTTTGCCGGCGGAGTGTGATGATAGGGGTAGTGAGATTATAGTTGGTGATGGTGGATGTCCATGAGTTGTAACGTGGGTCATCTGGTGAGGGAGATTGGGTCGGTCTAGGGTTTTTTGTCCGGGTGAGGGGCGGTAAGGAAGATTGGGTTTGAAGGCACTGATGAGTTATAGAGGAGAGTAGCGTTGGGAAGTGCCGATCAAAAGTGGTGAGGTGCGAGTCCGAGGCCTGAATGAGAATGTTTCCTGTTTTGAAGATGGAAATTGTCAGTTCTCCTTTAAAGGTAGGGGAGACAGTTGTGGAGATTTTTTCGCCATAGGGAATATTAACCGACTTGGCGACTAGAAAATGAAGAAGGAAGGTGTTTTTCCACTTAGTTGGGCGGTTTGTGAAAAAGATGAAGTTAGTTTTCGTCACGCCATTAGTAGCAGTGTGGTAGTTGTCAACAATAAGTGTTTCTGGGTGCTGTTTTAGGGTTCTATGCTTTAAGTTCTTTTTAGCATTACTGGTCAGGTTTTCTGGGTAATTAATGGACCATGAGTTTGGTCCGTGGCAAGCGAGTTTAGAGTTCCTGGTGGTATATGGCGGAGGCATAGTTAATGACTGAGAGATTCTGGATCTAAAGAATCGGTTGGAGGATCTAATCGGTCTATCAACTGATCGGTGGGGGTTACCTGGTTACTTTCAGTAGAGAGAGTTGAGAGGGCTGTTAATCGTATGCCCATGCCAAGATGGCCACTGCAGAAGAGACCTATTATTATGAAAGGCTTCTAGCTCAGTCCTCTTTCTATTGTTGTTAAAGCTTCGAGCAGTCCTCTTTCCCTTTCTGTGAGTAGGGGCATGTGAGGACATCTTCCATTTTTGTTTATTTACATCCCAAGTGTTCCAACGAGCCAGCCGATCCACGACAGTCCATACATAATCGTCTGACATCATGGCATACAGTCTTATTTGTATGTCCCTAGCACCAGGACCAAGTTGGCGGCCTCCTTTGATCTCGGGGGCCTCCCTAATTACACCCACAGCGGTGGTTTCCTTTGTGGAAGATGACCCCGCTCAGGCGGTCACTTCGGGACGCACCGCTGCAGACTGGCAGGCTCCCACTACTCCAGTCCCTCTCCCACAGCATCAAACCAATGACTACCTTTCCTCCATTTACGAACTCCCCTACACTGGCTATGGAGCCCTCATGCTCTTCAGCGCCAACCTACCCCCCCCCTTCCTATAGTTGGCGCCCAGCACAAGCTCAAGAACAGCACAAGCTCAAGAACAGCCCCAGGCTCCAGCACGCCACCTTCGCCCGCCACCACCCTTCTATCTCTATGGCCATCACCAGCTCGGGATCCCTCCAGGCCCAAGATCACTGCCTGTGAGTGCAACAGCACCCTGAAGACCTAGCTAAATAGTAATGGCGAGAAGTTCTTGCTCTGTAAATATGTAATATATATATTTGTCCAACCATGATCGCTTCAACTTTTCTTAAAATGTAATCTTGAGTGAATTTGCAACTTGTATATATGTAACTCTAACCACTAGTATCTGTAGTAGACGTATGTACTTACTACCATTCTTGTGTGAGTTTACAATTTATCTATTTCGTATCTTTTATGTCATTCATGTACTCTGAAGTCCTTGTGTGATGTAACTGGTTCTATTGTAGAGCGCTCGGACACCTTCGGGTAAAGTTTGCACTATATAAAAACGCATAAATAAAGAATTAAATCTCTGGTATGGTGTACATGCCTTAGACTCTTTGGTACATGTGCTTTTTGTGATGTATGCTACATATTTAGCCAGGGTCGGACTGGGACACAAAAGAGGCTCCGGCACAAGAATAAAAGTGCCCCCCGTTAGCAGATTAGATAGCTAGAAAGTAGCCCAAGATTGCAAATTAGAGCAGTTGTTTACTTGTAAAGACATGCTGTATAAGTGTTTTGCAAAGATTGGGCGACTGCATAGATTTGAGACGGCTGTAGGCAATACTCTGGTAATATCAGGGAAATCAACAGAAATAAACAGCCAACCGGGCCATGAAACAGCAAAAAAAAATAAACGGCCCACACTCAGGCCTGTCAGAACAGCCCATAGGGCACTGCCTGAATTGCACTATAGGCCAGTCCGACCATGTTATTTGGCCAAGGACCGCATCAAACTTGCCAAATCTACTGATTTGCGCAGTTGGCGCATACTTTTTCGGCAACACAAAAGATTACATTTGAGTCATGTTACAGCAGTGTGGTAAGCTGTTGGTTGAACACGCTACGCTGTCAAAGCCAGCTCCCTCAGCATGAAGAGAATGACCAACAAGCCTTTGCATGCATTGAAATACCGACCTCGAAGCTGCTTCTGGAGGTACAGAAGTCAATGTACTTGGGAGTTTGATAATGATTTGGTGAATTGTATTGGTGAAGTTAAGGCTGACAACAGTGCAGAAACATCACACATGTCTGAGTGAGACTCACTTACTGCCATTCAGACTCACATTTTGAGGTCAGGTTGATATCTCACTCAAAGCAAGCTAAAGGTCACACTTTGAGGAAAAATCTGGAACCAGAACTCTAAAGCCCAGATTTTCTAAAAGGGCACTGAACGCAGTGCAGCAGCCAAAAATGCTACGCTGTGTTGCTGACAGGGAGGGAGCAGGAGAGCTCAAACTCTACAGATATGGCTCTCCATCTCCCCCCCCCCCCCACCAGAGCCGGCACGGATTTCAGCTGCTGTGCGCCAGGCACACACCTTAGCGCCATAGTGCTAGGGTGCGTGCCTGAGTCTAGCATAGGTTTTGTACAGGATGGGTACCCTTCCTGTACAATATACCATGGCTAGACACTCTTTAAAACTTTTCCTACTTTGTATGTGTAACAGTGCAGCACAGATGCCAAGTCAGAAAAGAAAGGAAAAATAAAAACATCTCTCCTCATAACACCTGCTTTGAAATGGCATTAACTTTTGGCGCTTAACCCGGTCTACTATTGTTTGCAGATAGGGTTTTGCGTCAAAAGGCATGGGTGGTAGCATGCAAGAGCCCATGTAACGATCCCCTCGACACTAAGTAACACAACCAGTGCTTCACGCTGCTTTGTGATACTTTCAGGGTACTTTCCAGCACAAAACAAGTTTTGCACTGGAAAATAAATTAGGAAAAAAACATTTTGTGCTAAAAAAACCAGTGCAAAATGTTTATAAATCTACCCCTGTATGTACTTCCATGCAGAGCTCTGTGGTGTGCAGACTAGCTCCAAGAAGCTGTGGGGACTTCAGGGAACACCACAACCGTACTCATTGTACAGAGCCTTTCAATTGATGAGAGCACCCCCTTTGGGCACATTAAAGCGCTGTTCCATTACTTTTGTGAGTCATTACTTACCTTAGTAAGGTTTTGGTGTTTTTTATTTAGCTTGATTGGTTTATCATTTTAGTGATGTCACTTCCCATTAATGTCAAAGTTTGTATGATACTTGTGGGGCAGATGGGAGGAGGACATTGATGAAATTTGAAGACTGCAGTCTTTCTGGTCAAATAATGGATGCTTAGACACCACTGCAAAATACAATACTGATTGACTGGCACAAGAGTGTGAGATGCAAAACAAATTGGACATTTGAATAACCTATGGATATACAACAGGACTTTGGGTAAGTGCGTGTCAGAAATAACCAGGATTGTGAGGCTGTGATGTTTTTCATATAATTATGGATTTGCCGCTTTTGCCACATAATCAGTTTGCAGATTAAAAAAAAAAAACGTGTTTCTAGCTCAAACGGTTCAAAAGTTACAAAAAAGGCTGTGATGTGTTTCAGCGCAGTGAAACGCCTATTGCAAAGAATGGCTATTCACCTTTCTGTTGATTATTGCTATATTTGGGTAGTAACCAGCACTAATGAGGTGCAACTTATACCCAGCCAGTGTTAACAAGTGTAGAAAGTACAAAATAATGAAATACTACCACAAAATGTGCTGCATAATTTAGACGACCCTGATGCATAATTCCAGTGGCCCTGACAATAACTATATTAATTGTATAAATGATTAGGTAAAAAACAGTATGCTTGGTTATGTAATAACGGAAGCGTATGGTTCCTGAACTAATAAAATGTTTTTTAGAAGTTTATATGATACCACTTCCTTTGATATCGTCAAACATGCCAAGTAACTCTAAGTGCTAAGAACTTTTCAAACCTTGAAAGCTCTGTATATGTCATGTGTTTCTCAGATGACACCTAGGGCAAAAGCCGCACTGCCATTTCCTATGATATGTGTGTTATGCGATTTCCTGTGATGTCATCATCACGCGAAAGAGTGTCATGTAATATTTCAGGAATGCGGTCATAATGCTATAGAGGTTTAGAATCCGAAAATGCTGCTACTTATTAGTCACACAAAGCTGACATTCATGACATGGCCAACAATGCATATTTAAATTGGCTTTTGGATGCATACTTTTGGATATATGTTGTACAGGGTGCATACACGGATTGCTGTAGGAGCCACACATATGCTATAGGTAGTGTGTGATGCATCTGCATGCCAGACCTAGTGTATAATGCATTCAGTGGCTAGTAATCTTTTTCTGGACTAGTGTGGTGTTGCCTGCTGTGGCTTTGTTAATGATGGTAAAGTCTACATGGCTAGTGTAGGCCTTGGTGAATCTCTTGCTGACATATTCATGTGAATCTCCATCCAAACTTCAGGGTAATTAATGTATTTTTTATGAACCAAAAAACTTACATTTATTTTTCAAATTCAAACCATATAACTGCATCTGTGATAAGTAGAAAACCTCACATCTAGAGGCAGTTCAGAATTCAAGGCGGAGGGAAAAAAAACTGTTAAAAATAGATATGCAAAGGGAGAAAGGGCTGCAAGAAGAAAGAGGTTTGGTGTATGGATGAGGCATTTATGGTCCAGATGAGATACAGTAAGCTCTTGTAAGGTGGATTTGTGGGTTACTGTACCTGTTGTAGCGAGGTGTGCTACTTGCGCGTCACAGGTGTGAACTTGACAGTGATGACATGGGGTTCCTTCCTCTTGACATTGACAAATTGAGTAAAATTGATTAATAAAACCACATATAAAAAGTGGCTTTTAATTTTGTGATTAGCCATAAACAAAGTAGCAATATATCTCACCTCTTGCTCATGTGATTACTTTGGCTGCATTTCTTTCACTAGTTGACAAGAAGGCTCAGTGCATTCATTCTAACCTTGGAGGACTAGAAGATTTGTGTAAAAGATGTGGCCAAAAGATGTTAGAAGTCATTATTATAGTGACAGGTAGCTATTTAAAGCTAGATAGACTCCTGATTAGACAAGAATCCGAACAGGCTTAAAGAGAGAACGAAAAGAATAGACAGTCCAGTCTTTGATCTCATCTTTTATGTTATGATTTAATGACCACTGAATGTTAGCTTTAATGCGTTGGGTAATAAGAACATCTACTAATAAAAGTGCCAAGAGCCAATTTATTTTGTGTTACGCATGTTCTATATTCCTCTAAGCCGCTCTCTGTTACTCTCCTAGACCTGCATTTGGTTGATGTAATAACCTAGTAGGTTAATGCGGCTGCTGCACAAATGTGTTGGCACCGCACGTCATAGGTTAGAAACCTTGAAGGAACGCCTCATCCTTCTGAAGCCACTAAACAGCACACCGTAAAGCTGGCTGTTACAGCACATACTATTAAAAGCATCAAAAGACATTTTTTTTTCACGTGCTGCATAAGTGGTCACTAATATTAATTAAATACACATGTGGTCTCTACTTTAGAGACGGGCGCATGTGTTTAGTTCCTCTCTGTTTTAGAGATTGTAACATCCGGAGTGACAAATATTTATAAAGTGCACATTACAATTATTAATAAACTCAATGGTAATCTGAGCACTAGATATAGGCAGCGCTGCTGGTGGACCAAATTATGTCATCGGCTTGTATTTGTGGATTTATAGTGTGCAGAAGCAACTTGGAGCTATAGTTATATGTTCACAAATATGCTATTATCCAACTTGTCCACAAGTAGGAGGTAGAGCCAGGTTTTTAACGCCTATTGGAATTTAAGCAGGTCCTTCTCCGAGCAAATAGTCAGAGGAAGAGTGTTCCGGTGAGATGCTGCTACTACTGAGAGGGCCCTACCGCCAACAGAACCGTAGTCTTCAGACTTTTCAGCAGTATTGATCTGCTGACCTTAATGTGTGTTGTGGGAGGCACTAGGTAAAGTGGGATGACAACAGTGGTTGTTTATCGGCATGTAGAGCTTTCTGCAATGGGCGCATAGACTTGAGCACAGTGTGTTGGTGCACAGGCAGCCAATGCAGTGCGGCTAGAGCTGAAGGCTGGTCTAATTTAGATAGAACTATCATTTGGGCCTCTGCAGATTGGACAAGTTGCAGCTTCTGCAGTAAAGCCTTGACTAAATAAAGCGTTGACTAAGTTATGTGGTGACACCAAAAAGTATTTTATACGGGAAGGAAAGGTAAAGTATGCAATATATAACGCCAATGAAGTTACATTAGGCCGCACATTCTGTGCCATTACATTCGGGCTATCTTTACATTTTCAGACATTGAAACAAAATAGATCCCACTACTAAGAAGATCATAGATGTATTGTACATTACATATATATTATGTAGAGGTTTTCCTGGAAGGCACTTTAGGAACTGATGGAGCTGGGTAAATAAAAATAAAACCAAGACACCTAACATTAAAAACAGATGCCACATACTTGGGATTGTTCTGACATCTCCTGCTGGGAGAACAGTGACTGTGAAGAATAGGGGTGAAAAGTGAAGCAAACATTCCAATAAAAAAGGTGGCATTATTTATAACGTGTGAGTCACATTTATGTTATGCAGATATGTAGAGCACACTATCATCCGGGAGGGTATCCTGGCGCGAGCAGGTGTTGGTCGAGCCAAACCTCCAGATTTGTTTCTTTACTTCTCCAAAATAACCTGAGCAAACATGTTACCTCTTCAAAAACTTGAAAAAAGCAATCAACAGCTGAAAGGTAACCAGATAAGTTTTGTAAAGTACCGAGCATGGGGTTCCTTCTCCACCCATGTGTGCAGCAAGTTCACTAACTGCTGCTCCATTTGAACGAGAAACATTGTTGTACTAAAAATATGCAAATTATTCATCAGATAAACGATTTTATATAAAGTGTGGCAAATGCATATTTATTTGGCAGAATAAATACAGAATCCATTTACAAGAGGCCCTCATGGTGTACTCATTTTGTTTGCAGGGAGACTTGTGAAGGGTTTCTTAGACAAGCAGGAATTATACTGTTAGCTGCAGGTTATACACAGATTTACAATAACAATCATGTATAGTGTAACTACAAACCGTTTTAAAACATTTCAATTGGCTGAAAATTACTTATTGCAACATATCCCAAATCTCCAGAAGGAAGTGCAGAGTTCTATGTTGTCCTAATCGAGATGGCCGCCTTCAGAAGGATGCGATTTGGGCTAGTGTGCGATGCATGTTGGCACGGTGTTTGGGCATAAGCTGGTTGGTGCATAGCTGTAAAGTGACTCCATGTCACGAGGCTCTCTGCAGTCAGTCTTGGCTTTTATTCCAACTGCACTTTTGACCCTGGCACTTAATAATTTCAGATCCCCGTGGTAAGCATGGGCCTAAAGGTTTCAACGTCTTGAATGTTGCTATTAAAAACAACATAGGTTAAAGTGTGCCCCTCTTATTATGAGGGCAGTTGGCAGCTACATCGGCGTAGACTGCGCTCTTGGGTCGGTGTCTGGTGCATGCTGCTACAGGGTCCCTGTATAGACAAGTATATGGTACCTATTTGAGTGGCTCTTGAGTACATGGGCTACTGTACAGTGAAGGTGTGAGCATTTGCAGGATGTGTGCTTGAGCTGGCGTGATTTGGGTGTTGAATTGGTGTACAGTGTGTGCTAATGATGGTGCGTGGGCTGGTTTAGAACACATGTTCTGGCTGTCGCAAGGTGCATGCTTGGCTTGGTGTAGAGTGCACTGTGGTCTGAGCTAGGATAAATGTATGCCCCTCTGCCGTTCACGTTTGTAGTACACAACTGATCAGGGGAAGAGTGCATGTTTGAAATGGTGTAGGATTCACAGTGGGGATGGTGTAGAGTGCATTGAGGAGCTGGTGTAATAAAGTATATCTTGGGGCGGCCTCACAGTGCACAATTGTACCGGCGAGTAGCTGCAGTGCTGTAGGATACTTTAAGGTTCTTATATAGTGCACTAGCTCCCGGAGACATTTAGGCAATGTACTCCCAGAACCTACCACCCAAGAATGCAACGATTTAAACAGATGACAGCAAACAATGAACTGCTGCATTTGGAGCAGGGTATGCAGGAGTCCTTAGGAGACTGTATGCAGGGGTGACGTAGGCGTGTACACTTAAATCTTGCACACGGACCTTCGTGGACAGTCCTAGTGTAAATTTTAAATGCTTGTCCCAGTGTTTGGGGCAAAGATCAGGTCATCCTGGAAACGCCGAATTGAAAGGTATGCTCACTTTTCACAGGTGCCGCTGAAGTGTGAAATAATTATAAGTACTTTATCTGTTTCTGCCAGGTAGTACAAGAGGGCCTCTGCCTGCTACCAGCAGAGAGAAAGAGTGGGGGCAGGCTGGAGGGCCTGCTCCTGCATAGTAGTTATGTAAACATAGCCTTGTAAATATGTGTGTGTATGTACACATTTACAAACCAAGCATATATATAGGCACACGTTTTCAATGCTAAGCAAAAAAAAAAACGCGACAGGCCACATATAGAAGTAAAACTAAAGGCGCCAGCCCTGCTTTGATGTCTGACCGGTTTTTGCTTCTTAAACTCTGGCCACTCTGTGCATGCCTAGTCTGTGCACAGTACCCGTTGCACATTTGTGTTAGTGCAGAGTGTGCCACAGAACAGGCCTTCCCTCCCGCCGCTTGTTTGCACAGGGCACTCGGTTGCTGACCTTGGCGGCTCGGCTGCAGCCGCTGGGTGAGCAGAGAACACGTCACTCATTAACCAGCCTGTGCCTCGTGGCCTGGCTGCGTGTACTGTCAGCACTGGCTGTGGCGTGTACTGTCAGCACTGGCTGTCGCTTTCCGCCTCGCGCTCACCCCGATCCCCGGCAAGTGATCGTGGGGCATGTTAACTTGTGCGTGGATCGCGTGGCGCTAATGCACACAGGGGAACGAATCAGGGGCAGCAGAAAACTACTGAGGAGTGTTTCAAACAGCTCTGAAACACGGAAGTGTACGTGCAACGAGGCAGGAATGAGGGTGTAATTAGGGTGAAACGTGTTGTTCGGAGGGAGTGGGGTGTTGTCAAATGTGCCAAATTCATGTTGTATAATATAAATACTAGACAATATCATGTAAAGTGACGTAAGCTAAAAAGTCAAACACTGCTCAGATCTCTTTCCTAAGATAAGACGGTAAGTGGCTTATTTTGAGCCCTTCACTTCCGGGTGCAGACAGGAAGGCTGTGCACGCGGGGTCCGTGCCAGCGACCAGGCACCGCTGCCCTGGTTCTGTTTCCGAGCAGTGGAGCCGGTTAGGTTCGGATGCCTGTTCCACGCATCGCTGGCATTCTGGTTCGGATACAGCGGGTGTCGGTGCAGGAGGCCGACGGGCAAGCAATCCCTGGGAAAGCCCGTGCCGCGTGCAGCCTTCACTGCGAGGTCCGCCTCAACACACCCGGCTGCTGCGGGCGGGCCCGGCCTCCCCGGCTCTGCTCGCTCGCCGTATCTGGCAGACGTTCAAGGTCTTGTGACGTGACGAACGAGCCAAACTCCGTGGCCTATGACCTCTCCTCCCTCGAGATACAGCAGAGTCTGGTACACTACGCCCGCCTTCCGCGTCCTGGCACATCTTTCATGGGTGGGGCCTACAGCTTTGCACTTTTGTATTAGGGTGTAATGGGGGAGGGGGTGCTAGGAAGGGGACACAGCAGTGTTGCTTGTATGAGACACGATTTTTCGTCATCGTTCTTTCTGAGCGGGTAGGATACCCCAAGAATTCGCAAGCAGCCCCCCTCCCCGCCGGGTTGCTGATAAACTTGCCGCCCTTTCACTCGCCCCCCAAATAAGGATTGCTTTTTATTATGTATTTCATTTTTAAACGATACTTCTAATTTGTGGGGCTGCGAGCGTCAACTCATGATACACAAAAACGGCAGTCTTTCTGGAGTGAACAAACAAGAAGCAGAACTAGTGAAGGAATGCGGCGGGATCGAGGGCTCTTCTACCGGTGCAGCGCGAAGAGGCTGCTGCGAAGGAACACCAGGTGTTACCATTCAAACTTATATAAAAAAAAGACTATAAAGTGCATGCTTCTTGCAATTCACGCTCATAAGCTGCATTGTAAGTTTTGAAAACGCCCTTTACACAATAAGGACACGTTGCAGAAACCAATGGCAGCTGCAGCTTGGGAGCCGCACAAGCTCCTCTCCAGAGCAAAGAGCTACAAGCTCAATCGTACGTACTCTGTGGGACTCTGCTCTCTCTCAGCTGCCGCTGGGACTTTACCCTCTGAGGGTCAGTGCCGGAAAAAACGCTCGCAGCCAATCACGAGTTCGTACCAAGGAACGTCACAATGGGAGGGACAGGAGGCGTCGCCTAGAGACCCCGGCCGGGACTCCATTCGGTCCCTCCCCCCCGCGCGCCCTTCTAGCGTTTATATTGAGTGCGCGGGGTGGTAGAGAAGTTCCAGCAGTTTGTGCCTCGCGCCTCTGACGCTCGTCTATATACCCTGCACAAGCGGGACTTGAGGGGCTCTCCGCGCTGAGCCCGCAACTCATAGTCGTGGCTTTTTTTGAGACTTCAGCGAAATCGGGATCTCTCGGGTCTCCAGCCCCCGATCGCCCTCCCCGGAGCTGGAGATGTCTACCGCCTTGCTGTCCGCGTTTTACGACATCGACTTTCTGTGCAAGGTAGGCATGGCTGCCTCTGATCCTGAGCTTCTTGCAGATCAGTGAGATTTGTGTGCGCTCGGCACTGTGTGAGATGGACTGGGCTGGGCTGCATGTCGGCCATACTGGAGTTTGGTGCTTACGGGCATTTCCCGTTTAAAAGAATCAAGGCGTCTGTTTTATAAAGGACAAGAAAAGTACAAGGTGTATAGAAAATGGTGAAAAAAAACTTTTTTATAAAAGTAGTTAACAATGTGTTCTTTTCGCTGCGAGTTTGAGTAAGCTCATATAGGAATTGAAATGACGCAGCATTTTTTAAAAATAAGGAATACCAGAATTTATTGGTTAAAAAGCTGTACAGAAAAGGTTTTTTGTTGTTGGGTTTAAAGGATTTGTTAATACTTGCTCTCGCGTTTAATATGGATGGTTAGTCTTTAAAAAACGGTTTCTACGAAACCTGTTTAAAAGGATCTGTAAACGGGCTTTAAAGCTAAATTTGCAACAGTTGTGTTACATCTCGGTTCTGTAAAATGACCGGGTGCTGCTCAATCCGGCCTCACAAGACGCTCCAAGTTTAAGGAACGCAGAGGTTGCAGGGAAGATTGGGTCAACTCTTTGTGAATGTGGTGTTCCTCTTGTCATGGGTGTGGGGACAGTCTCCTGAACACCACGCTAATGCCCAAGTGCCCTCCCCCCCCCCCGTCCTTGTAAAAGCTGAAGCAGCCCCCATACTTGTAATGCATGTATCTTGGTTTGGAGGGCCTGAAACCTTTCTGTGGCTAGACTAACAGGATCTTGCAGGAAGTTCGTGTGCATTTTGTGGTTGAGAGTTACTGTACTTGCATTTGTATGTTCTCATATCATTTAAATAAGATTTTGCTTTACTTACATTTTTCCCCCTCTTGTTCTAACAGCAGACGGAAAAGTCCCTGAACACGCTAAACCTGAACAGCATGCTGGACAAGAAGGCCGTGGGCAGCCCTCTCTCCCCAGGCGGGGGCTCGGGCCTGGGGCCGGCCTTCCTCCGCCGCCACTCCACCAGCAACCTGCAGGCGCTGCACAACCAGCACAACTCTGCCAAGCTGCTGTTACCGCCCCCCGGGCCCGCCTCGAACTCGGCCTTCGGGAGCCTGAAAGAGGGTCCGGTCTCCCCGCCGCCGACGGGGGTCCCCTCTAACTCCACCACGGCGCTCATGAACCGCGAGAACCGCTTCAGGGACCGCTCCTTCAGCGAGACGAGCGACCGCAGCGCGCAGCTGATGGCGCAGCTCCAGCAGCAGCTGAAAGCGGCCAGCTCCTCGCAGGGGGCGCAGATCAACTCGACCCGCTACAAGACGGAGCTGTGCCGGCCCTACGAGGAGAGCGGCGCCTGCAAGTACGGCGACAAGTGCCAGTTCGCGCACGGCTACCACGAGCTGCGCAGCCTGACGCGCCACCCCAAGTACAAGACGGAGCTGTGCCGCACCTTCCACACGGTGGGCTTCTGCCCCTACGGGCCGCGCTGCCACTTCATCCACAACGCCGAGGAGCGGCGCCAGGCCGCGCCCTCCTCTCCCTCCCGCGGGGACTTCAACTTCAACAGCAGCGGGCAGAGGGGGCCCGGCGAGCGGCCGCGCCTCCAGCATAGCCTCAGTTTCTCCGGCTTCCCCAGCGCGGCGCAGGCCGGGCCCGAGCCGGCCGAGCCCCGCACGCCGCCGCCCCTGCTCTCGCAGCTCTACGCCGAGGAGCTGCAGCTGCTCTCGGCGGCCAACAATGCTTTCGCCTTCTCGGCGGGCCACGAGTTGGGCAGCCTGCTCTCGCCGCTGGCCATCCAGACGCAGAACCTGCACAACCAGCAGTACTGCCAGCAGCACCAGCGCCCCGGGGGCAGCCCTCCGCCCCGAGACCCCCAGCAGCCCGCCGCCTCCTTCTTCCAGCCGCTGCTCCGGCGCCTTTCAGAGTCCCCAGTCTTTGACGCGCCACCCAGCCCCCCCGACTCCCTGTCAGACCGTGAGAGTTACCTGAGTGGCTCCCTCAGCAGCTCCGGCTCCCTGAGCGGTTCCGAGTCCCCCGGGCTGGACTCGGGTCGCCGCCTGCCCATCTTCAGCCGTATCTCCGTCTCTGACGATTGAGGCGACTGCCCAGGGCGTGTGGGTGGAGAGCAGGACCAGGGGGCCACAGACTGTACCCATGGCATCAATTGGCACAGACCCTCTGGTCAAACTGTAAGGGCGCCCGGAAACTGAACAAAACTATCTGCAAGAGGCAAAGACACTGCCCCTGTCAAGAGAACAAACCTATTTTTTTAGGACTGTGGGATGAGGGTGGGGGTGAATATACACTTGTACAGCCGCATGTTAGACACATGTATGTACAGTAATGTTAGACATGTTTGTACCAGCAACAGGCTAGACACGAATGCCCCATAAACATGTCTTGGACATATGCACTTGTTTGTGCCAACCGCATGATGTCCTGTGCACACGTGCACAAGCAGCATTCCATCTCTTTGTAAAACAGTGAAGCATTTTGTGCACACAACTTGCAGTTGTACATTCTCCAAAACAATTTTTTTGCGAGATTTAAAAGAAAAGTGTTCCTTTATACGACCTAGTAATCTAAAATCCTAAGATTTTTTTAAAAGCAAAAAATGCAACATCCTGCCAAGAATATGCCTTGATAAGTCAATTCCTTATTTCTTTTTTTTATGAATGCTGAGACTTCCATTCCAAAGTTCTTGTGCCCCCCCCCCCCCAGCATTATGATCTTTTTGTTTTCCCCAAGACCACCACTAGGTGGGTGTTTGGTTTAGAACAATTTTCCCCTTTGCTATACTTGGAAGCACTCAAGTTAGACTAGTTTCTAATTTTTGGGAGAATAACTGCTGAATTTTTTTTTTTTTTTAAAGCTGTTTTTTGAGTTGCTGGCGGTATAGCTGCAACACCAACATGAAAACTATTTAACTTATTTATTATCTTGTGGAAAGTATACATTGGTAATTTGTTCATACTGTATTTATCGGGTATGATGAAAAAGCAATAGATATATATTCTTTTATTATGTTAAATTATGATTGCCATTATTAATCTGCAAAAATGTGGAGTGTATGTTCTTTTCACAGTAATATATGCCTTTTTTGTAACTTCACCTGGTTATTTTATTGTAAATGAGTAAAATCTTAATTTAAGAGATTGTATGTAATATTTATTTCATTAATTTCTTTCCTTTTTGTTTACGTAAATGAACGATTGCATGATTTCTTGCTACAGAAATCTGTCTCGATGCTGTGGAAGTAGTTTGAGGAATGTTCTAAGGATTTTTTTTTTTATTTAGAATGTAATGGTTTGTAGCCCGTCCACGTCAGACCTGAAACTACTTTGCAATCAGATTCCAAAGTAGTCAATCTAAATCATTGTCTAAATTAACCAAAAAGTATTCAGCGTTGCCTAAATCACAATTCACACTGTGATAGAGTATGTAGCAATAAAGGGTTTTGGAGGGGGTGGGGGGTGGCTTGGGCAGAGTTCCCAGTATTATGTTCTCACAGTGCCTTCTCCAAGGGTCCATGCTTGCCTTACATCTTCCTCAACCAAATGAGTATTTTTTTCTTAATGCTTGATGATTTGAATGTAGGGACGGGTTTGTACATGTTTTACCACTTTTTATGAGGCCAACTTTTTGGATCTGACACCGTTATGCAGTACATCGACATATCTTGTTTAAATAAAATTCCAAAATTGTATTTACTTTTTTCCTTGCATAGAAAGTTTGGAGTTCTCCACTACTTTCTTGGACGGTGGATAACTGAGAACTAGCTTTAGTTTGTACATAGTAGACAGAATTGAGCACTGTGTACTCATTTTGGGCTACTGTAGCAGACATGTTTTTGAATGTAACTAAAGGATAAGTCAATGTTTGTTATATATTTTTGGGGAGTCAGTTCACTACAAATGGAGTGTGAGGCTGTAAACTTTGTACTGTAAATGTTTTGTAGTTCTCCCAATAAAATTTTTGGACAGAACATTTTATTGCTTCAAGCCCTTGTATGTAAATTGATTTCTTGTTCCTGTCCGACTTTCCAGCAACGAAACGAGTGCAGCACAAGCTGGCAGGGTGCCAACGCTAGTAGATGGCCTAGAAGTTTCCAAGTGCTTCTGCTGACCAAGTTTTAGTGGGGAAATGGGTGTGTCGGATATAAGCAGCGATGCATGGTTTTAAATGACCTGGATTTCCTCGAATTGTGTTCCGAATCTTTCCACGCTGAAAAGACTGAATGTAAACTGGACATGGACCTCTTTCTTTTCAGTATCTTGACGCTCTCTTGTCCCTGTCATTTTAAATGTGTTGTGCCTTTTGTCTTTTATATGTCCATTCTTATTTGCTTTCGACTGCTTACAGGGCCAGCTGTGTGCAGATGTTGCTCAAAATGTGCAAGCTTGCCCCATCGCAGCGCCGTTCCCTATCGCCTGCAATGCAGCACGCTTTTAACATTTCTTAGGCTCTGTCCACACTGGTTGGCTACTGCCCTGCTTATGAATTGACGTTTGAGGGGTTTGCTGTCTTAATTTTTAATGGCACTTGGGTGCATGTTAAAATATATACCTTTGCCTTGCTTACTTACTAGTAGAATTCGCCCCCACCACCACACCGCTTTATCTGACTGATTTTCACTCGCCCACCTCTGGAGGTAATCGGCAGCCACGTTGAGAGCAGGGGTGTGGGCGTCTTCTATGCTGCGAGCACCCACCATTTTGTTTGCCCACTAGGTTGTGTTTATGGGAGTGCTGGCCTGCACACCATTTAACATGTGCCAACATTTGTTTGGTGCCATGATTTGGCAGTTGCTCTACTAACTTGTAGAAACCCAGACTGGATGCATTTGTCATCTTACATATAACCTTAAGCAAGATGGCGCCTGGTTATGTGTGTTTTTTATATATTTTTTAAATATAAATACGTAAGTGTTTTAGCCAGTTGGCTTTCGGGAGAACCCGTCTTTGGCAGGGAGCCACCTTTTAACTGAGAAATGCATTAACCTAGAGCAAACGTATCCAGTTTATTGCTCTGCATTAGCTTTGTTTTAAGTACCAGAAAACAACCTAATCTATGTAAGTGAACCACTTTGGCCCCGGCTGATGTAAGGGGACTGCTAAACTAAAGTGTCTGTTTCCCCTACCTATTGGTATTCTGCTCGTTTTCCCAGTATATTACCACCAGCTGCATTAGTACCACGGTCTCGCGCTTCCTATGCACGCAAACTCCTGTCATTGGTGACCGCATATGCTTGCAAAGACCATCTGATGTGTAACGCCCTGCAGCCAGGGCATTATCTAGATGTGCTCCAGTAAGGGCATTGCTGCAATAAGTTTTGCGTTAGCTGGCCGGCCTGTCCAGCTGGACTGTGCCAGAACCCCACATGGTTAACTAGGCAGCTTTGCATGTGTAAAGTAGCGAGTGCACACCTTCCCTTCATGTAAAGTTTAATTTTTGCTTATATTGCCAAATGAATGCGTGCTTGCTGTGACAGTCCCCACACAGCATATCAAAGATACTGCCAAAGAGGGCGACCATTTCGCCCCCAGCTGCTGCACTGCTTAAGTGAGGAAACTCTCCTCTTCAATTTGAACAAAATTTTTGACCAAAGTACTCCATAGTAATCCAATGACTTGATAAATGTCGAGTAATCCATATATTCCATCCTCATAGAATCACTCCAGAGACAGCGATGTAGAACTAGAATGTTTTATTTCACATTTTCAAATGTCCAATGCTGCCATTCAAGCTTAAACATAGACACGTGTTTTCAACATTCCTTCGAGCCGGCACTTGTAAAACAACCCAATGCATTTCGAACTGTTTAAGTTCTTCGTCAGGGGTACTGAAACAAACCAAAAAGAACTGCATAAAGAACGATACTGTACATTTTAAACCTGTAAATAATAATAAAAATTGTGCCCAAGTTTTTTCATAACCCACCCTCTGCAGCTTTGCCACCTATCGAAATGTTACAAAACGTTGTCCCCACTCGTAAGATCTAGCTCACCTTTTAGGAGCCGTATGACTGCTCCCTTTTGCAGGCTACTCAGTGATGCTTGTGATTGGCCGAGAGAGTGCGCGCGCATCCAATCCAGTTTCTAACACGAGGGGCTATCTCTGACTGCCGACTAGTTAATCTAGCCCCCTTTTCTTCATCTGAGGTGGTCTTCCCTAATAGCAACTTTCAGCAACATGCAGCGTTCTTTCCACCCTTCACCTCTCAACACACCACATAACTGCAGCGAAGGCATTCGGATCAAGCCGAGACAGGTATATGGGCAGAGGAGTGTCTTAGATATCAAAATACCCCCTCCTTAATTATGATTACTTTTTCAGGGCAGCTGCATTCTGTACTACGTGCGTGTAAAATCTGGGTGGCTCCCCAGTGCAATACACATGCAACTGTAAAAGTTGAGTGCCTTGATAGGACCATGCTCTTCTCGGTTCCTATTGCCTTCTACTCTGTTGCTGCTTCATAGCCAGGGTCACTGGAATAATGTTGTTCTGAGATAACGGGGTTTTTCAATTATTTAAGGGTTTGTCATTGCCACAAATCAAAATCTTGAATAATTTGCAGATTTTAACCAAAAATACGTTTGCTAGCTCAAACTGGTACTAAGGAGCTGGAAACTGCCCAGACGCTGTTCATGTGTGGAAAAAGATATGGTGCTTTATGGCGTATAATTTGGAATTCTCGCATAATTTAGCCAGCCATGCCACATGAGTCTTCCCTCTTTGCATAATAGAAGGGGCACTGTTCATAGATGCCCATGTGATAATGGGATGCATAAGTGAGCAACTTCTTTTATAATTTGAAAATAATATAGCCACGGTATTCTGACCGTTTCTGCACGTTTTCCAATGTTGTTGAGTTAGTGCACATTTCGAATATATGCAAATTATGCTTAAACCACTCCTTAATTGGGGCCTTCAAGGATTTCTCGTTGGCTTTCCAGCATTGTGGTGTCTGGCAAGGCAGATAATAATTTTAGAGAAATGGTCCTATGTGTGACAGGAAAATACATAGGCCAGTCCGTGGGAGGGGTCGTTCCAGGTTACTTCAGGTACGTTATACGGCAAGGGCAAAGGGGGGCTTTGGCCCAGGGCCCCCCCTCCTTTCAAAGGGCCCCTTTGTTTAATGCTCAGAAGCGTCCCAGCTATTGCTCATTTTAACCACTTTATATTACCTGATTTGTTAGTGATCATTTTTTGTGAGCCAGCACAGTTCATTAGCCCCTGTATCTGTAAGAGGTGAAGTTGTCATCACGGACTGACGGTCACTTTTAGGTTGGGTTAAGCATGCACATCAAATTACTGAGCATGCGCACTAGAGCCCAATAGCATGTCCATTTTCAGACTGCAGGGAGAAAAAGTACCTTTGCTGCATGGGGTTTCATGTAACGCCAGTGCAGAGGAGCTTCAAGCCAGTAAATATTCTCTGCAGACTTAATCCCACAAAAACGGTGCGCACACAGGAAGCGCTGGCAGTTTTTTGACGACCCTCTACCAATGCGCTGGGGAGAGATGGCCGATACATAACCCGTAAGAGGCAGTGAACCTTTTTGGTAATTGCGCACATATCTTTTCCTTAAAGTGATTTATATTGAGGCTGTAAAAATGCGTTATGTTGAAATGGGACGGACCTAATTCTACAAACGTGTTATTACTGGAGTTGGCAGTGGGAAACTCGTCCATCTGTCTACCTGCCTGCCTATTAAGTTTTTTGACCCAGAATGTGGTATTCTTCTCCGAGGTCTTAATTCTTCATAGATTCTTGCTTTTGCGTTCCACAGCAGCCCTCTCCTTCACTTGTGCAGGACAAATCTTAATTGCACCTCTGGTCCCGCCTATTAAGCATATTAAAACATTTGAAGAATCCCAATACTTCCTCTGAAGGGGTGGGGGCCAGGTAGCACCCAGCTAACCCATAAGTACAATGGATGTAAAACTGGAAAATAACAGCTTTTTATCCTTGCGATGCTGTACAGCCTTTTAACCTGTTATGAACCAATGATGAGAAATTTCCACCTCCGTTTCCCCCACGTTTTTGGCTACCTGTAGCAGCTGGCATCTCCAAGGGGAATTTTCCATGGACCTATGCAGTTCCGGATGGGAGCTGCTGATGTGGTAAGGAATTATGGTACTGACATCGTCAATAATTCTAGGACGCTCCAATGCTTGAAATGCTAATATGACACTCCCTACCCCAGAGTACATGTTTGCTAATAAGAACTGCTGGTACTTTCCCAATAAAAGTATTAGACCTCTGCTGAGAAGTGTGGATACCCTCTCTTTAATTAAAGCCGTCTCTCAGTACCTGCACTTATTATAAGGCCCTCAGCAGAGAATAGGCATAAGCGTTTAAATACTTTGGAACGTAATTAAGATTTGTGCAGGGTTAACAGACGTGTCACCGGGACACAACATGCCCACCCCGATCATTCTTATTGAATACATTCCACACTTTAGGGGGTATATATAGCTGTGTGTGTGTATATATTAAATGTTTTTTTTATTTTTTTATTTAAACTCCACACCTGCCATGTACACAGCATTCGGAAGTGCTCCATGATAACTGGGTAAAAGCCATGAACAGCCAATGTCGCCTGCAGGACATGACCTTTAGCCAAAATTGCATCTTGCCAGCGTCTCTTCACCACCACTGCCTTTTTTGTGTAAAAATCATGACTATCCTGGAAAGTGATTTATTTATATATATATATCAATTTGTCTAGTTTTTAAATACAAAATCATGACCACGTGGTCATGCCCCCCCCACCCCCTTTGTTCCGGAAAAGTGTGAATGGGCTTAAAATTGTTAATGAATTCAAAGTTGTTCCAAATGGGGTTGGGGCACAAAATGTTTGGCCCAGCTTGCCCCCACAATCCTTAAGCTGTCCCTGGCTTAGTTAAAAAGCTGCCTTCAGTCGAATGCTGAAGTTTAGTATTAATGCCACCTGTCAGGTTTTGGGCTTTTGTGTCCCTGAAAACTATGCTGGTTTGTGGAATCTGTATCCAACTTTTATACATTTCTTTTCGCATCGTTCATACAGCAGTGGCATTATGGGTATTTTTTAAAGATTTTATATTTACTTTATTTTATATAGCGCTGGCTAGACCCGGAGGTATCAGAGTGCTTTACACAAGGACACAGCGAGTTACAAGTTGCAAAAGTTTTACAATGGTTACATAGAGGATAAATAAACAATACAGGAGTAAATTAGCCAATACGAAAATCAGGAGAGGGAAGACCAGGGAAAGCAGGTAATCCACAGGAAGAAGACAGCAGCGGGGGGGGAAAACGAGACAAATGTCCGAGGTCCGGCTGGGTAGGTGACGGCCATAGCGGTGTGCCAGGGCCAATCTCCCCTATAGCTGTCGGAGCAGCTCCACTGGGAAACGGCCATGCATGCGTTTAGGGCACCGCCAGAGTAGAGTGAGGATCAGGAGGGGCTCAAAAGACAAGAAAGCAAATATGGGTGGTAGGCGCTGGCAGGGAAGGCAAGGTAGGAGGAGGAGTTTAGTGCTCCTAGATATAACTAACTCTTCGACATGGTTTATCTTGCCTCTTCACTTGTCTTGGCAGAGCCTGGTTGCACGTCCTTGAACGTTAGAAGACCTGCTTGTAGGGTTTACATTGTTCAGGCAGTTGTCAGGTGAAAAGTCTGCTGCAAGCTTTGCAACTTCAGTTGGACTACTGTTACCACCGCTTGCAAACTCTAGGGAATGTTGGCTGTGCATCTGATGTGCCCTTTATAATGCGATAATTTATGGTATCGAGTGAGAGTTCTGGTTCAATCCACTTTACTATGTTTTTCTGGGCCATACATAGGCACAGATGACAAAAGAACAGTTCAAGTTAAAAAAAAAAAAAGCACCTTCTTTCTTAATGTTTTATTTTTAACCTCTGCATAGGCCAACAACCCAGGCAGTCGGTATTCATTTGAGCCACCCAGAGTGCTCTGGTGCCCATGCCTCGATTCCAGTTGATAGAGTGAAGCGTTTTCTGTTTTTCATGTGCCTTGGATTGAACGCCACGTGGCCATTGGTTGGGTAGACCAGATCTACACTTGAGATGGCTGGGTCAGTGTGGATTGGTCTTTGGTCCCTGTCTGATTTCAATAGGTGAAAGTAAAAAGAAAAAGTAAATCAAAGTACCAGTGAGGCGTGAGTTGTGCGCCATCGTCCATTGCTTCATAAGACTTCTACATTGGAGACTTTCCATGCATTCCATCACTCCTACCCTCCGTGAGTAAACCTATGGCGGCGTGCAGCCCGGACAGCTGCGGAAGTGAGTTTTGCCTCTGCCCGTGTTGAGTTGGTTGGCTCCTTTCTTCTTCGGTTCGGTTTTGTAGTGGAGGGTCATCCACCTCAGTCTGCTGATTCAACTATGTTGTTATGTAAACAAATACACTCCCACAATTCTAAAGGGAAGGTGACAAATGTGTACATAGGTCAGCTAAAAAAAACTAGTGACGGCTACAGCAGCCCTACAGCTGGAGCAAACCAAAGCATGCCTTCGGACAATCATACTGAGTTTTCCATGACTGTCATCCTATCTTTCCCCCTCTAAATGCCCACCATTGTACCACAGCACCCCATACCAGTACTGGGAGCTCACCCAGAAGGCCTACGTCCAGAGTCTCCTCATTGTAATGGGGTTTCAACTGGCACTCCATCAGCAAGAGGCTCCGATTAATTTCAAGGACGCTCCTCCAAACCTCCAGAAACTAGCATGGGTCTCTCCTGAGTATGCAACTGTCCAGATCAAGCTGGTGACTATTCCCACTCTTGAGTACACCTACCACTGTGTGTGAAATGGGAAGCAAGAGGGCTGCCACCATCATCAGAATCCCTATCAAATCAGCGTTGGTACCTGCCCTGCTAGGCCAATGAACCCCTCCCATGGCTTCTCTTCTGGCTTTAAAAGCTCTCTTCCAGCTGCTTTGAGAGTGAGCATCTGCTGTTGCAGAGTGGCAAGTAACCCACTATGGAGGCTTACCGAACAGCAACAAGAGCCCGCCAATGCCAGGTAGGTGGGGTGAAAATTCATTGATCACAAAAAATAGATGGGAGTTTGAGAGGACAGGGTGTACTACACAGGTTTAAACTTGGAGGAGCCCTAGGCTCACACCTCCACATATTCCCAGAACATTGCCAATAGAACTCCTCCAGATGAGGGACCCGCCCTTGGTAGGCCTTTTCTCCATGACCCCATGCTCCATACCCATCCCAGGCTAGTACAGCAGCCACGAATCAAAACCAGTGTTGTTTTTCCAAACCTTGAGGTTTCCCCTGCCACATCCTGCATGACTTTCATCCTGACCAATCCAACATGCCACACCTCTTAACATCTTTGAAACTCAGCAATCCCACATGTGCCGATGCTACACCTAATTGACTGAAAACCCTCTCTGAGCCCTACTCCAAAAAGTATGCATGTGGCTGAGAGATCCATGTTCTTTACAAACCTGATGCTGGCTGATCGGGGGCTGGGGGAGCAAATAGACTGAAAGCCCAGGCAATAGGGCTCGCCCCACCTATACACTGAGATGATGCCATCCGAGCCAGCCACATAACCTATAAAAGTAGTAGAGCAAGGTGGCGGAGGCTCAGGGACACCATACAGCACATATTGAACCATACACCGGACTGTTGTCCAAAAGCCAAAATGGGGCCCCCATTGTTCAGGCAACACCGCTCCAACTGCTGCGAAACCATGTGCGTATCACTAGTGCCTGTCAGCCTCCGCTTGTCCTAGTGTCCCCAACACAGACGCAACGGTCGCAGGCAAGGTAGTGAATGCAGACTGAGGCACTGTGTTTTGTCCATGTCTTCTCTTCTACCACCCAACAGATGTTTGTTTTTTTCCAATCCATTTTGTCCACCTCCCACCCCATTGCCTCAGCAGTATAGAAAACATGTAACCTTCCCAGGTCACAGTGCCTGACTAGGAATTATCCCTGCTGTTCTCCATTTATCTCTCTCTCTCTCTCTCTCTCTCTCTCTCTCTCTCTCTCTCTCTCTCTCTCTCTCTCTCTCTCTCTCTCTCTCTCTCTCTCTCTCTCTCTCTCTCTCTCTCTCCCCCCCCCCCCTAGGGTTGATCACTCATATGGCATGGACCTACAACAATGTACTCATCAGAGTTGGGCCTGGCTTTCATATATACCTCAGGTTGTGTCTTGGATGCAAGTTTGCTCCATAGAGAATCTGCACAGCCCAAATATTTAAAAACGTAAATTAAAGCATTTAGGGTAGGGTCACCCTTTAAACCTTCTTGGAGGTTGTATGGTACCTGGCTCACTGACCAAAGTATTTTGCTGTGTTTTTTTGGGTGAAGAGCTGCATCCGCTGACGTCTCATGATACAGATCACATATACATTGGTGCAGGAAGAATGTTCATTGTGGAGGTGTTGAAAGTTCAGAGTGGAGGTGAACAGACTGTTTGCTTTGGCCCACCAAAATCAGTTTTGAACATTTCTGGTGATACTACACAAGTTGAGTGTAGAAACTGGGAGAAACACCCTTCCGAAGGCCCTTCCCCAACCCTGTTGGTCAGCCACCCAACCCATGACCGTCTCTTGCTGTTTTCATGTGAATTGACTGCGTTCCCGGAGGCCGTTCTGACTCACTGTAAGTAAAGGTGCCATCTTTGAGTCTTCTCATCGCTGTTCTGTTAGCGTGACTAATTCTGTTCCCCACTGGTTGCGTTGTTTTTAGGGATATTCCGCATAGCTGTTGGGGCATTTTATGACTTCCAAATCTGTAGTATGTTTGTTGGCTCGTGCCCAGGGGCATGAGAGGGTAGTGCCTTAAGTTAGCATTCTATCTTGCTTTAGTGCTGCTGCAGTTGGGGATGCTATTGATCTGTCTTGTCTCTGATAATTCAACGGAGTGCCAACGGTTGAATAGTTAGTCAATTGGCTGTGCGGCAGACCCTTTGGCAGTTTTTCTTCTCAGACCCTCCAAAATGAAGTACTGTTTTGGTACTAATTCGTGGGGTAAGAAATCTGCATTTAGATTATTTAGCAGAAGAAAAAATGACTTGCATGATAATCCTCCTGGTGGATACTTTACCTGCATATTCCGATCCGAACGCTGTTTCCTTCTCGAGGGCGTAGTCGGTGTGTACAATTGGGTATGGGTTGGTTTTATGCACTGCATTCCTTTCATCAGGCTTTTCTCTGCTTCTAAGGAATATGAGAAAAAGGACAATAGGTGACGACAGAGTGCTGCCTCCAGATGACACCAAATATGGCTCTGTGATGTCATTCCGAGAAGTGTCTGAGTCTAAGAGGAGCAATGCCACCACCTTTTGGCATAACAGAGCTTTAGCAAATTTTCTGGATCCAGTCTGTTGCCTGCAGGATATTTATGAGGTGAAGAGTCTCCAGGTAGATACAGTATCCACCAGAAAGATCTTCACTGAAGGTAAATTACGTTTTTGAGGAGATATGCATGGGTATTGTTGTGTTGGGGCAGTCTCCCACAGAGGACTTGGATGCATGGATTTTCCTATCGCTTTCATCTTTGACCTGCAGTAGTGGGAGCCTCACTTTGTTCTCCTCGAGCCGCTGTCCTGTTTTGATGGTAGTCTGCAGGACAACTGGATTCTCTCGAAAACTGAAACCCAACAACCAATGGAAGAAGGTGCATAGGGATCGTGCTGTAGTTCCAGTACAGTACCATAAAAAGAGATTTACTGGCAGAAAAACGTTGCCAAAACAGTCACATAAAATACATTACATTTTACAGTCTGTTTCATTTTCCATTTATTTTTTTATTTTTAGAGTTCATGTTTTAAGCACACTTTTTGGACATATTTTGCTGCCCATGCCACTATATCGGTCAGGTCTCCTATGAGAACAAACAGTTTTTCTTTGCTTTTTATTAATGTTTACCTTCAAGAAGGCGGTAAAGTGGGTGTCTCAAATGTCCCTGTAGGAGGGGCAGTGTAGAAGAAAGTGTCACCCAAGTCTAACTGTTGGCAGATTCTATCCCCTCTAGGTGTGATCTGTGTTGGCAAGTATTTGGGGAGGAAGGGGCAGTGTGTCTGTGCCTCAGCAAGGAGGCAATGCCAAGAATAAACTCGGGTCTAACCTGCCTCTTGCAGGGACACAGACCATCTTCCTCTCACTGTGCTTCCTATGGAAAGAGAAGCACTGTGAGAGGAAAGAGTGGTCCATAACAACAAATATAATGACCTCGGCAGAGGGAATTGGGATCAGACTCAGATCTTCTTGTGAAAGTATTGTGAGAGAGTAAATCTGTGCCCCACCAAGGCTAGCGAAAAACCCAAACAGCATCTGGCTCATCGCTGGGGCAGATGCACACAATTTTGTGCTCAATCAAGTAGTCACGCCCCGACTTTAAAAATTTACAAACAGGGTCTGGCTACTTCAATATTCTTCAATAATACGCTGCCCCCAAGGCAGGCACAAGTTGGCGGGTCACCTGTCGGCAGTGCATTATTTGTAATAGGGTGCACTGTCCCTGTTTGCACCTAAATAAAGGTGCACCTGGCACAAACAGTGACAGTCTAACCATTTTATATTGCAGACCCTGGTGTCTAGTGGGCGCTCACACCTATTGAAAACACCTGTGTGTCAACCCTTGGCAGGTTTATGTGCCTGCGTGAGGAAGAGTGGAGGAATTGTGCTGTTTTGGAGAAAAACTGCTGACATTCTGATAATCACCATATTCAGCTTTGTTCCGGCCAGCCAAAGTGTCCCAGTGCTAGGTTTCACTCTCGAAAGCAGGACCAGACAACATGCTAAGGAGGCAGCCCAATCAGATCGATCCGAACAACCAGGTTTTTGTTTTTTCGAAATGATAGTTCAGTTTTTTCGTGTCTGAGTGAGAAGGGAAGGGAATTCCACATCTCGGATGCTAGAAAACTGAAGGAACATCCTAACGTGATATGAGAGACTGTAAGGTAGTATTAGTTAATATAATGAACCAAATGTATGCAAGAACAAGGAGTTTCTATTAGTTTAAGAAAAAATCCATAACATCCAGACACTTATGGAAAGAGAAATATGGTTATACATTTTGAAAATTAAATTGTTTAAGAAGAACTAGTCTCTGCCATCTGCCTGCTTCCTTGGAAGTACATATGTCGGCGCACTGGATGGGGCAGAAGAGGAGGCGTTGGCATCTGATTAATGGGCAGACACACAGAACCTTAAAAAATTCATATGATATGAATGAGTCCATTAGATACCCATGAAATTTCACTATAAATATATGTTGAGTACATTATATATAAAGATACATTTATATCAGTTTTGAGGTATTAAACACCAAGGGGCATATTTAGAAGGAGTTAACGCCGCTTTAGCGGCACTTTTCCGACGGTTTTGCAGCAATATTTTTATCGCCGTATGTACAAGCTGTCGCTAACCTCTGTTAGCGGCAGTTTTCCGGCGAAAACGTCCATTTTAAAGATCGCCACTTCTGTTAGCGATAATGACATGCAAGGGAGGCGTTCCCGTGCAAAAACGGCCGCTAACCCCACTTCGCAATATTACAAGGGAATTCTTGGAAGTGTGGAAGACCAAAAAAACTGCCTCTAACTGCAGTTAGAGGCAGTTTTTTTAAGACCAGAAAATAGCTGGTGTTAAAAATGGAGATAACACTTGGGGCCTCTTTTCAGCAGGTTTTGATGCTGTACAGCGCTGCAAGCAATGTTGCTGCGCTGCCCTGCGACAACTACAGGGCAGGAATGCGCACCATCAATAAGAGCCTCAGTCATGAAAAGTGTTGCAGCGCTATGACAAGACAGCGTTGCAACAATTTCACTACGCCCTTCTTGCAACACCACGGATGCGCTGCATTCACTGGACAGCGCTCCATGACGCAAGTAATGACAGATACGTCTGGAATCCTGACGTATCTGTCTCCGCTAAAGTCACGCATTGCTGCAGTCATGTCACAAGCATGACGCAACTCCAGCAATGCATGGGGCCAGCCTACACCTGTGGCACTGCGTCACCCTTACGCCTGCCATCAGGCAGGTGTAAGGTACTGACGCAGTGCCGTCCTACAATTGTCGCAGTGAAATCTGAGGGATTTCTCTGTGCCACTCCTATGAGGCCTTGTCGTGTGGGAACGCACACCCTGCGTACATCATACCTGATACAGGTATGATGTGGCACAGGGCTTCACAAGGTCACGCATATGCCTACATGCATCACTTTGCAAATACGGCGCAACGTGGTGGTAGTTTCGCCTGGTCCATTCCAGAGGGGTGCCCGGGTGTCGGCGCAGTTGGAGATCCATCGGTGGTGGTTGCACGCTGCGGTGTCATCGTCTGTAAGCGTTGTCAGAGTGGTGGTGCTGAGGGAGTTGACAAGACGAACTTCGGTGGCCTTGATCAAGCTGCAAGGGGGGCGATGATGGCGGTTGCGTACGGTGGGCATGGTGAAGACGTGATGTATACAATGATGGTCGGTCCAGGATAGTCCGGTTGTGTGGCTGTAGTTGAAGGTCCCGCTGGCGGAGGAGACGTGCTCGACCGTGTGTCCTGCTATGTGGCTTGCTGCAGTGACTAGCTGCTTGAGTCTGATGTTGGGAAGCTACCCCCGGAGGGGGTGGTGTTCTGGTCACTGGGGTTGTCCAGGTGGAACTTGAGTTCGCCGAGTAGGATGTCGTTGGTGGATGGGAGAGCCTGGTGTGCAATGAGGTCTACAATGGTATCGGAGAATGGGTGTCCATGGCCCGGGGGGCCTGCAGATGAGGGTGCCGCAGAGGATGGGGTCGGTCCGGATCTGGAAGTTAAGGTGTTCCATGGTCACCGTTGGGTCATTAGAGTGCGTGGTCAGTCAGTGTGCTTGTCTAGATGATGGCAATGCCTCCTCCTGGACGGTCGGGGTGGTCCTTGCGGGTGATTTACTAGCCGTCAGTGATGGCAATGTCCGGTCCGGAGCAGATGTTGGTCCTGGCAGGCGATGTGGCGTCCAGGGTTGATGGCGAGGAGGGTGCTGGCGCCGTAGGGGTGGAGTGTCCGAGAGGAAGGGTCCTTGGTGCTGAGCGCGGTCCAGGGGCAGACGGACGCAGACAGGCTTGCCTTTGGCACAGGAGACGTCCATTACAACGCAGGCATTACATCGTAATGCCTTTACAACGCAAATCCAACAACGCAGGTGCCTTTACATCGCATTCCATTACAACTCATTGTGAGGTCAGTAATGGGGTATTTTAAATTTTTAGGGTGGGTATGGGTTTTGGGTGTCGGAGATGAAATGGGTGTATTATGGGGTAATATTTGAAATTTGGGGTGTGTTCTGGGGTCAATCACGAAAATTGGGGTGTGCATTTGGATCAAATATGATTTTTAGGATGCGTTTTGGGGGTTCACAGATGAATTTTAGGGTTCAGTGTTTGCTTTGGGGTGCAAGGGTTAGTTTTAGGGTTGCACTCACTGAAGTGGGAATAGTAAAGTTTACATCTCCGCAATCCAACACCTTCCCTACTGTTGCAATATGCCTAGTATAAGTATGCATTGTAATGGAATGCGATATAATGGTATGCGTCGTAACTCCATATGTACCGCTGGCACACCAGTGGTACGCCTGCTGCGCATGGCCGCACAGCGGCTGCCATTGAAAAGTGATGCAGGGGAACTGGACAGCTGGGAGGTGGGAAACGCCGGAAAGAACACTGGATGGGGCGTGGACGTGGGTGTGTGTGTGTGTGAGCGAGTGTTGTAAATATTTAAATGCGAGAAATCTTACCTCTAGGCCGGGTCCCGTGTCTTCGTTGCTCCTGCTCTCCTGAGTCTGCTTTTAGGAACTGGAAGTAGGCAGCCAGGCTCCCTTCCCTAAGCCAATCACAACGCTGCAATGTGGCGTTGGGATTGGTTATTGGCGCCGGGACGAGGCGTTCAGCCAGGGGCTGGAGGTGTGGGCATGCTCTCCATGCAGGCTGTAATGCAGCCTGCATTGCGAACAGGACAGTGCGCATGACTGCTTTGTGCGGCCTGAGCGGGCCGACCAAACAGTCACTGCGCACTTGAGTGGGCATGCCACTCCGCCCCTGCCCTGCTCCGTGAGTGGAGCAGCCCTACCCACCCTCCCGCCCGCAAAGGAAACATGGCACGATCACATCAGGAAGTTATCATCATTTGATGATTGTTCCTCTTCTTGCACTGCTTGAAAGCAGTGGGGCGACGCTCTTCCACCATAGCGGATGAGCCGACACTTTGGGTGCATCATCTACAGGTGCTAGGCCTGGGCGACTCGACCCCCGGGCCTCCTCCGCTACGCGCTAACCTCCCTGTGGTGGTTTGCCCTGGCGCGGTAATTTTGTGTTACATATGAAGTGCTTTTAACTTCTTTTAAAAAATAGCTGCTTTTATTCATTGTTTCTGTTACCATGTTTTTTAAAAATTCACGCTGATATTAGCTTTTAAACATTTTGGGTCTAATTGCTTTTACCTCCTTGTTTGAAGTGCCCGACCTGCGTAGGTCGGTCTCCTCGCATCCTCACTTCCTTCGTGGCACTTCCGCTGCAGTAGGCGGTCTAGTGGGTAGGGGGACGATCAGCTGCTGCACAGCAGGGCTGATCGGTGGGGGGAGGAGTTAACCCCATATCAGGCAGGCTGGAGCAAGCGCGCAAGGTGAGAGATACGCGCTAACCTCCCTGTGGTGGTTTGCCCTGGCGCGGTAATTTTGTGTTACATATGAAGTGCTTTTAACTTCTTTTAAAAAATAGCTGCTTTTATTCATTGTTTCTGTTACCATGTTTTTTAACAGTTCACGCTGATATTAGCTTTTAAACATTTTGGGTCTAATTGCTTTTACCTCCTTGTTTGAAGTGCCCGACCTGCGTAGGTCGGTCTCCTCGCATCCTCACTTCCTTCGTGGCACTTCCGCTGCAGTAGGCGGTCTAGTGGGTAGGGGGACGATCAGCTGCTGCACAGCAGGGCTGATCGGTGGGGGGAGGAGTTAACCCCATATCAGGCAGGCTGGAGCAAGCGTGCAAGGTGAGAGATACGCGCTAACCTCCCTGTGGTGGTTTGCCCTGGCGCGGTAATTTTGTGTTACATATGAAGTGCTTTTAACTTCTTTTAAAAAATAGCTGCTTTTATTCATTGTTTCTGTTACCATGTTTTTTAAAAATTCACGCTGATATTAGCTTTTAAACATTTTGGGTCTAATTGCTTTTACCTCCTTGTTTGAAGTGCCCGACCTGCGTAGGTCGGTCTCCTCGCATCCTCACTTCCTTCGTGGCACTTCCGCTGCAGTAGGCGGTCTAGTGGGTAGGGGGACGATCAGCTGCTGCACAGCAGGGCTGATCGGTGGGGGGTGGAGTTAACCCCATATCAGGCAGGCTGGAGCAAGCGCGCAGCGCGGGCGCGCCAAAGGCGCGCCTAAGGCAAGCCCGTCTGCGCCCGTCCGAGCCCGGCCGGGACCAGGGGCCAGAACCCCTGGCCCGCACATTATATATACGGCTGACCAAATCTTGGCCTTAGCCCCCAGGTCCGCCTTTCTAAACAACAATGTAGCAGACATTTTAAGAGCGGAAGGCTTATTGTCCAGTCCATATGTAGTGGGGAAAGCAGGTGTTATACACCACCCCCAGGGAAAGTCTGTTAGCCCACATGAATTACGGGTAGCAGTTTTAAATACCCGCTCTCTGCAAAAACACAACTTGGAGGTTTTTTCTCTCCTCCAAGACAACCCTATAGACATCTTGGGGATCACGGAAACATGGCTTAAAGATTCCTCAATATCAGACATGACAGCAGCCCTGCCTCCAGACTACACAGCCCTATGGCATAACAGACTGGGAGACACAAGAGGTGGGGGGGTTGCTTTGTTATATAACAAACAACTTACGCTGAACACAATAGTCACCGATAACATTGAGGGCGCAGACATTTTGGGAGCTAAGATTCTCTTCAAGCCATCCTGCCTAGTCCTAGTGGTGGTCTATCGCCACCCTCAAACCTCTACTAAATTCCTTGAGCGCTTTATAGAGTTAGTGAGTGACCTTCGTTCTCGGTACCAAAATGTTATGGTAATAGGAGACTTTAACCTACATTGGAACCTTGTACCTAGAGATACCCATGCCATACAATTGGAAGATTATTTTTAGCGAACAAGGGAACCCCAACGGTACGACCTGGGGTGGTATACGTATTTTTAAAGAACAATGGTCAAGATGAGGCCAAACTGGTCCTCGGGTAGCCAGAGCTACTATTTAGTCGAGAAAATGCTTTCGTCTGAGCTCTCGTGTTACAAGAGAGGAGGAGGAGGAGAAACAACGTATGAAGGGACACTAGGTTGTAGGGATGACAAGACATTTATTGCATCATAAACGCTATATCATCCACACATTTTTTCAGGATCTAGTCCTGGTGCTCACACATTGGGTGAAGTTGCGTGAAAAGGTGAAAAAGTGCTGGTGACTTAAAATTACATCACATTGACAACATAAGCAAAACTCGAATGAATTTTTACAGTTGGAGTTTTGGTTGTAATAGGTCGACGGCGTTTCGATCTCTATAATTTAGAGACCGTCATCAGGACGAGTAACCGTGTGAGCAAGTAGAATCTAGACAAAATAGAAGAAAAGCAAAGGTCCCATAGACATAAGTCAATTCTAAGCAACAAGTAAACCTTATTTGAAACAAACCGTGTCATAATGACTAATAATCGACATCGGGAGCATGTAATATCCATTAACAGTTAACAATGGACTTGGATCTAGGTATATTAATGTATGAAGCAAGGACATGAAACTACGGTGCCTAAGGGAGTGGATATGAACATATAACATGATCATTAAGGAGTAGTCACTAATTAAGAACAGTGCGACTTAAACAAAGGCGTCGAAACTGAGGGGGTACAAACAACGCATGGAAGAGCAATAACCAAGTGTTGACCCGCCTGAATAACGTCGAGTGAAGTACAAAAAGACGAAACAATGAAGGTACATGCGTGGAACCGACCAATTGGCGTAGGGTGAAGCGCACAGAGACGAAACAGTGAAGGTACAAGGCACAGTGCTGGCAAGGCACAGTGAAGGCGTGATCGGGAACCGAGTGTTTACCTGAATGGCGGGGAACTGCTACGTTCTAGAAACAGGAAGGGAGGAGGTGGATTAGGAACACAGAGTGTAAAATTTCGAGGGGAGGGAGGTGGGGGTAGTGGCTGAGTTCACTTACCCGGTGATTACTTTAAGGGTTCCGGGCAATGTGTCCCGAGACTTGGTAGAAAATCTAAGAGAGGAAAGGGGAGACGGGGTCAGCGAGGGGCTGAACGCATCAAGTATCTCGGTGAGACAGTGCAGGGAGCACGAGGACTTACTAGATTAAAGGCAGGATACCGGGTCTCCTCCGGTGATTACAAGCAGGCGGCGAGGCACTGCAAGGACGGCCTGCTGGATCAATCTGCGGGGTTGAACTGGAGGGAAGGGGCGTATACTTAAGGAGGGGAGCGTGATGCGTGGCCCGGGCATGGAAGGGCGTCCTATAGCGGCGGCCATATTACGTGTGGGGAGTGAGGCTCACGGGAGCCTGGGAAGGAACAAAGACAAGGGGACTAATAACACACAGACAATTGACCGTGTATGAACAGTGCACTATATACATGGTGATGGCTACTGTTAAAAACATTCCAATTGGCTGAAAAAATATTATATACAGAAAAAATTACAATTAATTAAAGAACGGGTACAGAGCACTGATAAGGAGTGTCATTGTATTACAATATCTGGTTCCATTCTTCTATAGTATTAAGTCCATGTTCAATAGATCGACATCTGAACATCCAATTACACTCAATCTGTTAAGGATGGCTTGGGGATCACCACCTCTAGGACTTGGGTGTAGAATGTCAATAACTTGCCAACGCAGATCATGTTCAGAGTGTCCTTTCTCCATGAAGTGAGGCACCAAAGGAGCAGTGATGATGTTGCATCGGATTCTGCTCCTGTGTTGGCTGATGCGGGCTTTGATTTTTGTGTGGTTTGGCCAATATACATGAGGTTGCACGGACATTGGATGCAATAGATCACATTAGTCGAGTTACAGTTAGAGAAAAATTCAAGTTTGTGAGTAGTGGTGCCAAAAACAAACTCTTTCGTGTTTTTTGTTAGCGGGCATGCAACACAGTTACCACATTTGTAATGTCCTATAACAGGAGGAAGACCAAAGCATGAGCGTATGGTGACAGCATTGTTAGCTGGTTTATATGCCCTGACAAGATGGTCTTTGATATTCCGGAAACTTGAATTTTTCTCTAACTGTAACTCGACTAATGTGATCTATTGCATCCAATGTCCGTGCAACCTCGTATATTGGCCAAACCACACAAAAATCAAAGCCCGCATCAGCCAACACAGGAGCAGAATCCGATGCAACATCATCACTGCTCCTTTGGTGCCTCACTCATGGAGAAAGGACACTCTGAACATGATCTGCGTTGGCAAGTTATTGACATTCTACACCCAAGTCCTAGAGGTGGTGATCCCCAAGCCATCCTTAACAGATTGGAGTGTAATTGGATGTTCAGATGTCGATCTATTGAACATGGACTTAATACTATAGAAGAATGGAACCAGATATTGTAATACAATGACACTCCTATCAGTGCTCTGTACCCGTTCTTTAATTAATTGTAATTTTTTCTGTATATAATATTTTTTCAGCCAATTGGAATGTTTTTAACAGTAGCCATCACCATGTATATAGTGCACTGTTCATACACGGTCAATTGTCTGTGTGTTATTAGTCCCCTTGTCTTGTTCCTTCCCAGGCTCCCGTGAGCCTCACTCCCACACGTAATATGCCGCCGCTATAGGACGCCCTTCCATGCCGACGCATCACGCTCCCCTCCTTAAGTATACGCCCTTCTCCAGTTCAACCCCGCAGATTGATCCAGCAGGCCGTCCTTGCAGTGCCTCGCCTGCTTGATCACCGGAGGAGACCCGGTATCCTGCCTTTAATCTAGTAAGTCCTCGTGCTCCTGCACTGTCTCACCGAGATGCTTGATGCGTTCAGCCTCGCTGACCCCGTCTCCTCCTCTCTTAGATTTTCTACCAAGTCTCGGGACACATTGCCCGGAACCCTTAAAGTAATCACCGGGTAAGTGAACTCAGCCACTACCCCCACCTCCCTCCCCTCGAAATTTTACACTCTGTGTTCCTAATCCACCTCCTCCCTTCCTGTTTCTAGAACGTAGCAGTTCCCCGCCATTCAGGTAAACACTCGGTTCCCGATCACGCCTTCACTGTGCCTTGCCAGCACTGTGCCTTGTACCTTCACTGTTTCGTCTCTGTGCGCTTCACCCTACGCCAATTGGTCGGTTCCACGCATGTACCTTCATTGTTTCGTCTTTTGTACTTCACTCGACGTTATTCAGGCGGGTCAACACTGGTTATTGCTCTTCCATGCGTTGTTTGTACCCCCTCAGTTTCGACGCCTTTGTTTAAGTCGCACTGTTCTTAATTAGTGACTACTCCTTAATGATCATGTTATATGTTCAAATCCACTCCCTTAGGCACCGTAGTTTCATGTCCTTGCTTCATACATTAATATACCTAGATCCAAGTCCATTGTTAACTGTTAATGGATATTACATGCTCCCGATGTCGATTATTAGTCATTATGACACGGTTTGTTTCAAATAAGGTTTACTTGTTGCTTAGAATTGACTTATGTCTATGGGACCTTTGCTTTTCTTCTATTTTGTCTAGATTCTACTTGCTCACACGGTTACTCGTCCTGATGACGGTCTCTAAATTATAGAGATCGAAACGCCGTCGACCTATTACAACCAAAACTCCAACTGTAAAAATTCATTCGAGTTTTGCTTATGTTGTCAATGTGATGTAATTTTAAGTCACCAGCACTTTTCACCTTTTCACGCAACTTCACCCAATGTGTGAGCACCAGGACTAGATCCTGAAAAATGTGTGGATGATATAGCGTTTATGATGCAATAAATGTCTTGTCATCCCTACAACCTAGTGTCCCTTCATACGTTGTTTCTCCTCCTCCTCCTCTCTTGTAACACGAGAGCTCAGACGAAAGCATTTTCTCGACTAAATAGTAGCTCTGGCTACCCGAGGACCAGTTTGGCCTCATCTTGATACAATTGGAAGAGGCTCTGACCACCTTGGAACTTAGACAACTTATTAAGGCCCCCACCCATGAAAAAGGTCACACCCTTGATCTAGTTTGGACCACTGACCCCTCTACCAGTTTAGTAGATATCAGTCCCTGCGTTTGGTCCGACCACTTCTTGATCAGGTGCGTAATTCTCCTTGCCGGTAGGACCCCCTCACCCCCCCCAGAATGGAAAGTCTTACGTGGGTGGAAGAAAATAAAAAAAAGATGTCCTAGTTACAATCCTGCGTAACTCAGCTTCAGAAAACTTAGTGCAGGGCACCCTTGACCAGGAAAGTGAGTCCCTCGCATTTAGGATGAGGAATGCCATTGACAAAGTTGCTCCTGCTCGTAGAGAGAGAGTGAGGCACAAGGGCAAAGGGGCGCCCTGGTTTAATGCGGCACTCAGGGAGGAAAAACAAATGCTACGTCGGTTTGAGAAGCCTGGCGTAAAACATACGATCCAGGCGCACTCGCCGAATACAAAGCTAAGTTTGCCACCTATAAAAAAGCCATCATAGCCACGAAGGCGGAATTCTATGAATCCAGGATCTTGGCTGCCGAGAATAAACAGAAGGAGACCTTTCGGATTATAACTGAGCTAAGACAGTCACCTGAACAGAGTCCTTTAGGCTGCCTTACAGATTGCAATACATTTCAGACTTATTTTTTGCACAAAGTTAATGACCTCTTGGCAGTCATCCATCAAACCCCTGCTGTCCAGATCCCTTCTGTGGCGGCTCCTACGCTTCCTGCCTATGTTACACCTCTTTTAACCTTCCCTGAATTAGATCACGACTCTCTGTGCCTCCTCATGGCACGGACCAAATCAGGTTCACCTGCGGACCCTTGTCCACCTATGGTGTTTCGCTTGGCACTTCCTGCTGTGGAAAAGGAGGGCCTCAATTTATTAAACCGATCCCTTAAAACCGGCCTTGTCCCAACCAGTTTTAAAGAGGCTAGAGTTAGACCTCTATTGAAAAAACCTGGGGCTGATGCAGCAAATCTTAAAAACTTTAGGCCTATCTCTCAGCTCCCTTTCTTGGCAAAGGTGCTGGAGCAACATGTGCTGAAAACCCTCACTCACCACCTAGAGAGCAATCGGCTACTTCATACAAAACTGGCTGGTTTTAGGGCTCACCACAGTACAGAGCTAGTGATGTTGGCAGTCCTGGATGAACTTAGGCTGATGGCAGATACAAAAAAACCATGTGCCTTGGTTCTGCTGGACCTGTCCGCGGCATTTGATACGGTCAACCATGGCCTACTCTTGTCGCGGATGGGGGAACTAGGAGTTCAGGGGGTAGCACTCCAATGGCTCACTTCTTATTTATCAGACCGGTCGCAAAGGATCCAACTTGCTGATCAGGTTTCTGATTCTGGTGAGCTGACGTGCGGCGTCCCTCAGGGATCGGCACTGTCTCCCTTCTCTTTAATGCCTACCTCTACCCCCTAGTGGCAGCTCTATCCGGCATGGAGTGCCAAGTCTTTAACTATGCAGATGATACCCAAATTATCATCCAGATTGCTAACTCCCCTCGGCCCATGTTCGAATACAGAACATTTTGAAGTTTACAATAAACTGGATGACAGCCAATTCCCTCAAAATAAACCCCGATAAAACTGAGGTTTTGGCTGTCACCACAGATACTAACCCCTGGAGTGACCAATTCTGGCCTCAAGAGCTGGGCCCTACTCCAAAGCCAGCCTCAGTTTTAAAGAGCCTAGGGATAAAATTGGATGCCAAACTTTCCATGTCCCACCAAGTTTCTGCTGTGGTGGGAACATGTGTGGGGCTGTTAAGACTGTTACGCAAACTTGCCCCCTTCTGTCGTTTACCGCACTTCGCATGGCAGTGACTGCACTGATTATTTCTCGTTTAGACTACGGGAATTCACTGTATGTTGGCCTTCCAGAGAAGGAGCTAACAAAACTCCAGGTAGTCATGAACGATGCTGCCAGACTGATTTTCAGGCTTCCTAGGAGGGCCCACGCTACCGTGTTACTACAGCAGCTACACTGGCTCCCAGTGAAGCAGAGATCTAGATTCAAGGGGCTATGTATAGCCCATAAAGCAATCTATGGACAGGCCCCAGCATATATTAAAGAACGCTTGGTAACTTATGTACCAGGGCGCTCCCTGCGATCTTCAGATGCTGGGTTATTATCCTGTGCTCGCTTCTTGAGCTCCTCCAAGGGGGGCAGAGCTTTCTCTACATTGATCCCCCAGCTCTGGAATAAGTTGCCAGAAGGCCTCCGCAAAGAACTAGCACTTCTCCCTTTTAGGAAAAAATTAAAAACCATCCTCTTCATAGAAGCCTGGGGCACAAATTTGGCCTAAGCTAGGGCGCACTATTCAGTAGAGCCGCTATGGTGCCTTCTCTCACAGCGCTTAGAGACCAGTTGGTGATATGCGCTTTAGAAGCTCCAATTAACATTAACATTAACATTCTCCTTACCTGGACATTGACACCGTGGCGCAATCCGCTAAACTCTCTCCAAATCTGTGACTCAGCCAGCAGGAGCCTCAGCCAGGTGGGTTTGCACAAGCCTGGGTACAGCAGTCGCCGCCAAGTCCGCTGGTGAACCTCCTGATGCAGTTGATGCAGCAGGGCCCCCTTAGGCGTGAACTTACAGCGCTCCCTCAACACAAGTTTGGCGCAGCTCAGGGGCCTCACCCTCCACAGCGTCCGGCCAGCGCAACCTCATCCGGCCTGTGATGCAGAGAGGTGCCGCCCACCGTTGGTAATCCCCTCCGTGCACCCCGGTGTAGTGGTGGATCGTAGTATGCGATGCAGACCTCCCTACGTTGGTGCACAGGAGCGCCTCTACCATTCACAGCTCCAAGGGGCACAAGGCGGTCTTCTCACACAGGTCAGCAACGTGTCTCCATGCGACCTGCCAGACTTCACCACCAGGTACGGGCAATCGCAGCGCCTCAATGTCTACCGCCACGGCTCATCGACTCCACAGCTCCTCCGCATCCCGCTCCAGATGCAGGTCCAGCGAGGCATCCAGGCTCCAGACGCAGGTCCAGCGAGGCATCCAGGCTCCAGGCGCAGGTCCAGCGAGGCATCCAGGCGCAGGTCTAGCGAGGCATCCAGGCTCTCATCCTGGTCATCCTGGATGTTGGGTGGCTTGAGGGGGTTGTTGATGTTTGCTGCACTTGGCCTTGGCTGCTCCATTCTGCATTTCATTGTTTTTTTGACTATTTTCCTATTGGAGGTCGACTGATAGGCATTTTTTCCATTAGAGACAAAAAAAACTCACGTTGGGCTGACTAACGTGCGTTTTTTTGCCGCTAATGGGCCTTTCGTTGGTTTTCGCCCCCTAACGCCGGAATTCCTATCGCAATCGTGCTAATGTTAGCGGCACTTTTCGCCGCCGATCCCTGAAGCTATCGCCATGTAGCGACGGCTTGTAAATACGTCGCTAACATGGCGATAGTTTTCAGCAGTACGCGGCGGTAGGAAAACTGCCGCTAACTAACGTTAGCGATAGTTTTCGCCAGTCCTTGTACATATCCCCCCAAGAAAGAAAAAACTTGTTAGCATCATAGATATCAGAATGGCATACCTGTGTGCATGGTTGGGATGTGGTTAGATGCGTGCCCCGGTTGTTGCTCTCCCCCAGTTAATGGCACTCCTGCTCTTAATACTAATGCAATTCAAATGGAGACTATATAAAAGACGTGCATAAGATACCTCTAAGGGCCAGTTATACGAACCATTGGGCCGTTTGCGACTGGCAAAATGCATTTTGCCATGCCCAGAAGGCAAAATAGGACTCTGTAACTTGTTACCGAATTGCAATTTGCTTTTGCAATTCAGTATTAGGAAGGGGCGTGTTTAGGGCGTCCCTTCCTAATACCGAATAACACTGGTATGTATGAATGTTTTGCAACCAGGAATACAGTCTGTTGGACTGAAAATGTGTCTGGCTGACTCCTTCTAGCATTGTGCGAGTTAAGTTAGCATTTGCAGCACCATTTTGTATTCAGCAGCCATTTTGTGCCATGATCGAAATGAAGCTTCTGTCTCAGACTGTCTGCCTCAGCAGAAAGTAGCCATAATTGTTTCTTTTATTATTCAAGGTTAAGCTTCGCTGCACTAATGAATAGCTCGTTCTGTTTTGCATGCCTTTCCTTGTAGGTAGCCCTGCTCCCACTCTCTGAGAGATGGGCACGGGCTGAGTAGCCATGAAGCTAAGATAGCGTGTTCCTAGTCTCAGGATGGTAGCTCATCCTTCTGTGCCTCTTTTGTTAACCTGCTCCAACTGGAAATTTCCAGTTGGGTATTGGAAATGTATAATATCTGATGTTATGTTGGTGAGGGTCAGTCCCTCGGCAGCAATCTAAGGAGGCTGGTCAGACTGGACTCCGCTCGAGCGAATACTAATAAATAACTTGGTTTGTATTCTCTACTGTCTGACCGACTCTTCATTTGTATGGAAGGCTGAGAGGTGGTCGTGAGTGACCCGGGTGGCCCAAATCGGGTCACTTCCTTCAGTTTGGCGCCCGAAAGGGGCCCCATCGGGTGAGTGACCCATCTTTGCCCGCAGACGGGTGAGGAGGAAGGGGCCACGTCGGGTCGGACGGGCGGACCAGGGATCCCTGCACGAGAGAGTCTGGTACTCGCAGCTGCCCCGTCAGTCTGACCGGGCGGTACCTCGGCCAGCGGTCATCCCGGCTGTGGTCCTGAACGGCAAAACCCTTGGATCTGATCGTCTGGTCTGAAGAGTCGGCAGTGGAGAATAACTTCGTTTGACCTGTGTGCACCAGGTGAGTTTTCTTTGGGTCATGGCACCACTTTTGTTTGAGTTTGGTACGGTCTGAGGATCGTTTTTGGACAAGCGCTTGAATTTGTTTGAATTCTTTGTGAACATGGTATTGTTCTGATCCGGATTTGGTGTGGTCTGTGGACCAACTTTGGAGAGATGGTTGCAAATATCTGCTCGGCATAGATAGTGAAAACTTTTTCGTTTCAAGATGCCTTGTTTTAGTAGGTTATGTTGTATGAGTTGTCGTTCTACTGATGCTCGATTGGAGGAAAGGCAGCCTGCGCCTCCGGAGGGCACTCTGAACTTTGACATGTACGTCAAACATGGCCTTGGCCCTATTATGTTTAGTACATTATGGCACAAATATACGAGGGGCAATGCCGAGTTGCAGTGGCCGTTGACCGGCACTTTTGATTAGCAAAAACTGAATTTCCTACAGGATAAATTGTTTGCGAAACGGAGTAGGCAGTCGATGTTTGATTCTCTCCAGGTATGGAAGAAGGAAGCTAAGCAGAGGTGAATGAAAGCCGAAAAAGAGGCCCGAAAAGGGAGAAGGCAGACAGTGACGCAGAAAGCAGTAGCGTATGATAGAGAGAAAGTGGAAAAAGGCATAGAGTGTGCTGATAGAAAGTTTCGATTGCAATGTGACAAGTCCTATGTTGCCCAAGAGGGAGGCGATACATTTGTGGAGGAATTGTTAGACACCCGAACTCCGCCTCCATATGCCCCACAGAGAATATACCCTGTCTGTGCCACAGCCCCAGTCGTTTGTCTCTTCTGCCCCTGCTGTTTCTGTTTCTTCTGTTATCGATTCAGTTGCTTCAACAGCTGCGCCTCCTGTTGATTCTGTGTCTTTGCCCTCTGTGCCTGCTAAGACTGCTGCCCTCTCTGCTATGCCTATTGTGTCCATGTCTTCTCTCTCTCCAGCCCTTACGCCCACAACACAGCCATTAACGACATTGGTGCCTACCCACTCGGTTACTACCCCTTCCCTTTTCCCTCACTCCCCGGCAGTACTAGGTAGTGGAACGCCTGTACGTGGACTGGGGGACGGTGGCTGTGCGACAGCTAGGGGGTGGTTGGGACGGATTTTAATGCGATCTGATGTGGGGGAGGAAGAAAAAAGAGCGGTAGCGAATCAGGCCGCCCAGTGGGTCCGTCATCCAATCTATAGTACTGAAGATGTGTGGAGTGTGATGAGAGATTATGAGCCGTTTCTACAACAGCATGCCCTCAAGCACATGTCGGCTACATTGATTGGGTTGTGGGAACAATGCTTTAATTCTATAGCGCCCCAGATTATTTATGATATTAGAGATAATGTATATGTAGCTGGTATGGCACCTGAGGAGGTTTTTGGAAATGTTGCGACACTGATCGCTTACCGAGGTAGGCTGTTTGAGAAGAGCCCGAAGACAGTGTCCCAGTTTCCGATGAGGGAAGTCCACCCCATATATCACCCTGAGGTGCCAGAGCTTCGAGATCAGCATGATGCTGTCATTAGACAAAAGGTAGAAGCCCGCTTCCAAGAACAGTGGGCCTACACCCTATGGAAGAGGAGTGAGGTGTTATCCCTTAAGACTCAGTTACCTGACCCTAGGAAAAATCCTACTGCATACTATAAGGAATTGACAGAAGCTGCTTCATCAACAGTAATGACACTTGCAGATACTGAAATGTCCTTTGGTCTGCTGGTGTCCGTCGACATTTGGAGGCAGGTGCACACGCAGGATCACGCTGTGGAATTGGGTGGTACACGGGACCAGATTAAAGCATGGGATAAGGAAAGGAAGCCTGGAGAGAAGCCAAAGGCCGAGATACTAGCTTTAACCGGTCGAATTATTACCTATATGCACTCCCTTATTCCTCTGAGAAGGGTAGATTGGGACAAGTTAGCGGCATGTCGTCAGAAGAAAGATGAAAGTGTGCCTGATTTTTTTCACGTGGTTCGAGGGGGTGTTTTTGGATTTTAGTGAACAGGATTTGTCAGTGGAAGGGGGTGTCCGGTTGTTCGTCAATAAATTTGTTACAAACTTGCTCCCCGAGATTGCAGCTCGGTTACAGGCTTCGGAGAGCACTTGGACGACATCCTCCCCTTCCGTTATATTGAGTATGGCACAGTATTATGAACACAGGGAAAATGAGGAAAAGGAGAAGGTGGAAAAGAAGCATAAGGAGTTGAAGATGAAGGTGTTGTTACAGCAGGCGTCTAGGGGTACCGGTAGAGGACGTGGTGCTTTTCTGGCCCGGCAGCTTTCCCGTACTAGCAGGAATGCTGCGCCTGTAGGGCCGAATCAGTGTGCGCATTGTAAGGAGGAGGGGCACTGGCGCAGCGAGTGTCCGGTGTTATTGCAGAAAGTTGCGGCACCCAGAGGACAAGGTTCTCGTGGGCGGGGCCGTGGAGCAAGTGGTCAGGCTGGGGCTCGGGAGGATGGGACATCGCAGGGTCGCTCTGATCAGAATTACTTTGATGACCCTCGAGGGAAACAGTATTATCATGATGATTATGATCTGGACGAGGTGACAGGGATGACTCGCAGCTAGGACAGCCAGGGACAGGGTGAGGGACCAGTTCAGATACCTGTAGATCAGCGCAGTCCTTATGTCACCACAGATTTGCAAGGCTCAGTCAAGACATTCTTAGTAGACACGTGTGCAGTGAATAGCTCTGTTTCTCGTTCGCTGGTCCTTGGGGCAGCTCTGTCTTGCCAAAATAATGTTTCGGTAGGCTTTTCTGGTGTACCGGTTGTGAGCCCCATTTCCAAACCACTTGCCTTGACTATCGGTCCCTTAACTGTGGATTCGCCTTTTCTATTGACATCTAATTGTGGGGGAAATCTAATGGGCTTAGATTTATTGAAGAAGTTGCATGCAACAATTTTTCATTCTCCGGATGGTGTGTACATGACAATGGGACCAAATGTGATTAGCTCTAAGCAGTGCCAGTCCAAAGATGCGCCCCTCCCTGCTGAGTTTCAAGCTGTGCCGTCCACTTTGTGGGCAACAGGTGACACGGACGTAGGATTACTGCAGATTCCCCCAGTTTACATTGAGGTTAAAGATAACGCCATCTTGCCCTGTATTCCTCAGTACAAAATACCACAAGCGGGAGGGCGAGCTTTGTTGCGCATTATCCAGGATCCAATTGAGTCGGGGTGGTTGAGGAGACAGCATCAAATGTTCGTAACATCCCTATTCTTCCTATTCTCAAGAAGACATCCCCAGACTCCCCCGATGACAATGCCGATGTTTATCGTTTTGTGATTGATTTGCGCGCAGTTAACAAAATAGTGGTTCCTCCGTTCCTGGTTGTCCCTGACATTACTGCCCTTCTCACAATGATTCTTTCCTCTGCCAAATTCTTCTCCGTCATTGATTTGAAAAATGCGTTCTTCAGTATCCCAATTCATCCCGATAGCCGCCACCTGTTTGGTTTTACACTAGCTGGCAGAAGCTTTAGATTCTGCCGCGCTCCTCAGGGCTATACTGAAAGCCCTAGTATATATAGTCAAGCCTTGAAAGCCCACTTGGACTCCCTCACGCTTCCCTCAGGTAATGTATTGTTTCAGTATGTGGATGACCTACTAATTGCTTCTGACACTGAACAGGAATGCAAAGACAGTACGGTTAAGTTGTTGCATTTGGCCCATCACGGACATAAAGTGTCCCTTTCTAAATTTCAATATTGTCGACAGGAGGTCACCTACTTAGGTCACCTACTGTCGAAGGAGGGTAGGAGATTGACAAGTGAGCACATTAGCGCCATTGTTAAAATGCCCATCCCTAAAACTCAGAGGGATGTACGCGCCTTCATTGGCATCACTTCCTACTGTCGACGTTGGATTCCTAATCACTCATTACTAATAAAGTGTCTGCTTGCACTAACCACTATAGACGTGCATGAGCCCCTGCCTTGGACGCATGAATGTCAGCAGTCTTTTGAGCAATTAAAAGTTGCGCTTTGTTCTGCTCATGTGCTTGACACACCTGATTACGCAAAGCCGTTCGTGTTGTACGTACACTAGATGGCTGGTTGCGCGCTTTCTGTTTTAACACAGGCCTTTGGAGGTAAGCAACAGCTGTGTGCTTATTTTTCCGCTTTGCTTGACCCAGTCGCCAGCCCCCTCCCGAGCTGTCTAAGAGCGGTCGCGGCTGTGGCCATCTCTATAAGGCAATCAGCTGGGCTCGTACTTGATACTGACCTCACAGTCAGGGTACCGCATGCTGTGGACACTCTTTTGAACAAGACCAAGACGCAGCATCTTACCAGTGCACGTCTGACCGGCTGAGAGTTAACTCTTTTTCCCCCGCATATTATGATAAAAAGATGTGCCACTCTGAACCCTGCCACGTTACTACCCCTCCCTTCCGAGAGTGAAGAAAAAGACATACACAATTGTCTTTTTCGGACGGAGGAGGAGACGAAGGGACGGGTAGACCTGACTGATGTTCCCTTATCTGACCCCCAAGGGGAACTATATGTTGATGGCTCTTGTTTCAAATTACCAGATGGCACCACCACCACCGCAGCATATGCACTCACTACACTGCATACGGTATTTGAGGCATCACCAGTTCCTTATCAGTCCGCCCAGGCAGCTGAGTTAGTCGCTCTTATTCGAGCTTGTGAGTTGAGCGAGGGACTGGCTGTCAATATCTACACTGACAGTCAGTACGCCTTCGGGGTCACCCATAATTTTGGGCGGCTCTGGGCAGAGAGAGGGGTTCTCACACCCCATGGGTCACGCATTTAGAATGGGCCCCTTATACATAGGCTTTTGTTTGCCCTGACACTCCCTAAGAAATTTGCTATAGTGAAGTGCAGTACCCACAAAGCAATCACCGATGATGTGGGGAGAGGAAATGCATTTGTAGATCAGATAGCTAAGGAGACAGCTCGAACAAAAATGAAAAATAGGTTTGTAGCGGGTCCTGCCAGGTGGGTACCCGAGGCCACCATGTTTGAAGACACTCTGGACAATGTGAAAGAAATCCAGAGTGAGGCAACGATTGAGGAGTTAGCAGTATGGCAGGAAAGTATGGCACGTTTGGATGAGGATGGGTGCTGGACTGACAAGTCAGAAAAGCAGAGATGGATGTTACCGGATGCATATGTTCTTCCTGTGGTCACTGTGGTGCACAGGCCAGCTCACATTAGTGCGAAGGGAATATGTAAGCTGTTAGACCCTGTATGGCAGAATGACAACATTCCCAAAGTTGCTGCTCACTTAGTGAAGTACTGTATGCAGGGCCGGACTGGGAACAGAAACCGGCCCTGGCAAACTGCTCAGCCGGCCCCCCCTGGGGTGAGGGGGAGTGCAGCCGAGCAGTTTACAAGAGCCGGTTTCGGCCGATTTTGTTACAGGGACCGATATTGCCGACCCCCGGTAACAAAACCGGCCCCCACCCTAGCGGCCTACCGGGGAAACGCCAGGTGCCCGCTATGGCCAGTCCGGCCCTGACTGTATGGTATGCATGATGTATAATCCTGGGAAAGGCACCCCTACACCTCCTGGTAATTTTGCACCGCCTTCCTTCCCTTTTGAGGTTCGCCAGATGGATTTCATCGAAATGGAACGAGTCAACAATCTGAAATACGTGTTAGTAGTTGTTTGTGTGTTCAGTAAATGGATTGAGGCTTACCCCACTAAAGAGAACACAGCCATGGCGACGGCGAAGGCACTCTTAAAAGAGTTCTTCCCGCGCTTTGGTTTGTCCCGTTTGATTTGGAGTGACAACGGAAGTCACTTCAATTCAAAAGTTATCCAGCTGGTGTGCGACGGTCTGCACATCAAGCAGAGATTTCATGCTGCAAACCACCCCCAGTCAGAAGGCCTGGTTGAGAAGTACAATGGTACTCTCAAACTCAAATTGGCAAAGATCAAGGAGAGCACAGGATTGCAGTGGCCAGATGCCTTATTTATTTATTTTTTATTTTAGGCAATTTATTGAGTGCGCAAATACCCTTAGGTGTCTCGGCGCTGAGGACAGCTGAGTTGAGGGGGAAAAGGGGAGTGGTTTATTGATTGAATAACCAGGTTTTTAATTGTTTACGGAAGGATAGCAATGTAGGTATTGTTTTGAGATGTAGAGGGAGTGTGTTCCAGAGTTTAGCGGTGGCGACAGTGAATCTTCTGTCATCCCAGGTGGTCTTTTTGGTTCTGGGTACAGTCAGCAGATAAGCTGCTGAAGATCGTAAGGATCTTGTAGGTCTATAGGGGCATAGACTTTTGTTTGAGAAATTTAGGTCCTGTATTGTGGATAGCCTTATAGGCGATGCAGAGGGCCTTGAACTTTGTTCTACATTTAATAGGCAACCAGTGTAACTGTCGGAGCTCCTTGGAGATAGGTTTGAACTTAGGGGTGCCTGTGAGAATTCTTGCTGCTGCATTTTGCACCATCTGCAATTTGTGTAGGACACCTTCCTGGGCATTAACTAGTAAGCCATTACAGTAGTCTATCTTAGACATGACAAGTGTACTAATGAGAGTCTTGCCTGCGTTACGAGGAAGGTAGGGCAGAAGTTTCTTTATTATCCTGATGGTAAAAAATGATGATGAGACGACCGAGTTGGCATGATGTTTGAAAGAAAGTTTGTCATCAAACACGACTCCCAGATTTCTGACCTTAGAGACAGGAGGTGGAGGTGGGCCCAACTCTGCCGGCCACCAGGAAGGGGACCAGCTGGGGGAGAGCTTTCCGAAGATCATCACCTCCGTTTTTTCGGAGTTCAGCTTTAAGCAATTGTGTGCCATCCAAGTACTGATGGCACACATTCCTTCTTTGAAGTTATCCGAGACTGACTTGCCATTATTATGGATCTCCAACACTATCTGAGTGTCGTCGGCGTAGGACGTCAGACGCAGGTTGTAGGATTTGATGATTCTAGCCAGGTCCGACACATATATATTAAACAGGGTCGGGCTTAGCGAGGATCCCTGAGGGACCCCGCATGGCAGTGAGAAAGAAGGAGAGTTAAAATTGCCGAACCTTACACGTTGTGTTCGGTTGGACAGGAAGGATGTCAGAAGAGCCTTTGCTTTGTCTTTGATACCTATGGTTGTGACACGGTCGAGTAAGGTGGAGTGGTCGACCGTGTCAAATGCCGCTGAGAGATCCAGCAGCACCAAGACCGCGGCACCTCCCTTATCAAGAATCATCCTGATTTCGTCGGATGTTTTGATAAGGGCAGTTTCAGTGCCGTGGCTCTTCCTGAAGCCATATTGGGTGTCATCTAAGAGGTTGTTATTTTCAATATAGCTGGCTAGCTGGGTATTCATCACTTTTTCGATGATCTTTGCAGGGAGAGGGAGGCATGCAATAGGTCTATAATTCTTCGTCTCTGTAGGGTTAAGATTAAGTTTTTTGAGTAGAGGTTTGATAATAGTTTCTTTCCAAATGGAAGGGTATATTCCTGTTGTGAACATTAAATTGCAGATATTGGCTAGTTCGGGACTTATGATCTCCGGTATACGTTTTATTATGGTGGGGGGGCATGGGTCATTGGGGGAACCAGATTTAGTGGTGGATATGAGGTCAGTGATGTGTTCTGTTGTGACCTGATTGAATTCTAAAAACAAGGCATGATTAGAGATGTGTGATGGTGAGATGTCAGTGGGGTGTGAGTCTTCATTGATGGTAACGCTTTGGATATTTGTCGAGGAGAGGGTTGAGAAATTAGAATAGATGTCGGTGACTTTTTCTTGAAAGAACGTAGCAAGAGAGTCACAGAAATGTTGTGTGTGGGGTATAGAAGAACTAGTGTCTGGTCCTGAGAGTTTAGTGACTACCTTGAATAGCTGTTTCACAGAGTCTTGCGCCGTTTCAATTTGATTTAGGTAATATTTACTTTTTTCTGCAATTAGAAAATGTTTATATTTGGACAATATACCAATGTAACATTAGCTCTGTTGTCTACAAGAGCTATGGCTCACTCTAGGACAGGATTGTCACCGTACGAGGTTGTGTTTGGCCGCCCGGCAAATGTCTGGGGCGTCCCTCGTAGGTTTTCCGAGATAGAATACCTTTACTAGTAGATTATTTATATGAGTTGACTAAAAGCTTGCGTTCTATTCACCAACAGATTCATGACGCCTTGCCACCAGCTCCCGAGGGACCAGGCCATGATATCCGGCCCGGTGACTATGTCCTGGTGAGGAACTTTCAGAGGAAAGGCAGTTTGGAGCCCCGCTGGAAATGGCCTATCCAGGTCCTCCTCGCCACTCGAACGGCAGTGAAGGTGGACGGCCGAAAGAATTGGATACATTCTAATCAGTGCCGGAGGGTGCCCCTTCCGTTGCCCTACGACCACTGGGTGCTCAATGGGATCGGCGACTCTGAAACGGAGCAGGTACCTTGTTTTGTTCCCTTCTCAGATGCACGACTGACGTGGGCACCCACCGAGGAGGAGAGCAACGCAGTGTTGAACGAGGCGGTGCCACCTAAGATTAAGGCCATCCAGGAGCCCCAGTCTGTTGGCCCATCTGAGCCTGAGCCCCAGTCCATTGGTCCCTCTGAGTCTGAGCCTTTGTTTGTAGACCCCTCTGTCCCTGGAGTAGTTAGGTACAATCTGAGCCCCGACGGAAGAACAGTGCACCAAAGGAAAAGTCAGACTAGTAGGGATGGACTGCGAGGAAGAAGAACAGGGTGTACCATGCCTGTGGTACCAACGGTAGTTTAGGGAAAGGGAGATTGGTGCATTGTTCAGACATTGGACAGGGTGAATTCGATGTGCTCCCCCAAAAACAAAAAAGGGGGGTACACTACCCTGAACGACGTGGGATTTCTTCAGAAAGTGCTGCGATTGCGCAGCTCCACTGGAAAGTGCTCACCAGCACCACCGTAGATGAACAATAGAAGTCTACCAGTGAGACTCTGACGGACGCTGGGAACCTTGCCCCTTTTCTTGCTTTATTATCATTGGCCCCATTGCATGTCCTTTCCTCTGATTCACAAATGTACCCATTTGGTCGCCCTATTATGGAGGAAGAACAGCCCTTTGCAGCCCCGCGTTTCGGGCAGAATGGGTCTGGTTGGTCTAGTTGGTCTGCTGAGAAAAAAGTACTCTGTGCTGTTTTTGAATTGTTACTGTTGTTGATTTTGGGAAGGGTGTCCTGGGTTTTGGAGTGCAATTGTAATGGGTGTCCTGGGTTTTGGAGTGCAATTGTAATGCTCCATCATGTGTTATATACAAGATTGTTTCTCCAGTTCGTGCCAAAAGAACAGTACCAAGCAATGTATTTCTAGATACACACCGGAAATTTTTTGGTGATGGTACAGCTTGCTATCCTACTGAATCTGTTACGAGTTCGTGGACTGCTTACCCATTGTCACTGGTTAATTATACATATGTTCGCTCACCACAATTTGTAGAGGTAAAGGGTGAGTTCGGGATGGGATATCCTGGTCCATGTTTGTATTGTAGGAAGCCACGAGGGAAGGGATACCCAGGTTGTAACATTAATGTGTATTGTGACAATCTGTATATGGAGGAACAGAACATTACTTTAACGGGTTGGCATTATCAAGATTTGACAGTCACTCGAGAAGCAGGTTACTATCCCGCATGCTGTCCGATAGTAAATAGTACTGACGCTTTCTTATACATAAATTGTTCTGGACTGATATTGTTTAAGAATACAATGTCTTTAGTGAGGAAAGATGATCCGAGTACAATGGGGATGAATACCAGATATGCTCCTGTAGATTACCAAGGTCCACTTTATGCACATCCAGGATTTTACTTCTTGTCTAATGGTACTTATTCCAATGTTCATAATGGTACTGAGGACGTGTCTTTGGGAATGGTGCTTCCTCTTGGGGTGCCTTGTAAGTATAGTAAACAAAATATAAGGTGGATTAAAAGGACGTTAACAAAGGAATTTTGCGACGGAGTGACAGACCTGGAGGTCAATAATTATAGTAATGGTATCACCTTTGGGTATATACTTTCCTCCATTATTACGTTTGGTGGTACCGCTATTGCCAGGGGTGAAAGGGCTAGGGAATATTTTGGATGTAAGCTGCAGATACTGTCTAACTCTACAGTAGCAGCTTTACGTGACATCACCACCCAGTTGGAGAGTATGCGAATATACTCAGAGCAAACAAGATATGCCGTTGATTTCATCTTAGCTAAGAGCGGTGGTGTGTGCGCTGTAGTAGGAGACCAGTGTGTAGTCGGGATCACGAATATGGAAAAGAATATTACCCAACACATTTTAGATATTTTGGAGAATGTTAAGGGGATGGAGAGCGGAAATTGGAGTTGGTCCCTCTTTGGTGGATGGGGTTGGATTCTGGAAAAGGTGATTTACTTTGTTGTGATTCTAGTTGTCTGTTGCATTCTGGTGCAGTGCCTTCCCTTATGCTGTTCTTACTGTACAATTCTCCTCACCCCTAAGCCGCAGAAGGCAGTCCGTGACACTGCTGCGATTTTGTTGCAAAAGGATATTCACGAAATAATGCAAATAGATGAGGGTATCTTTGGTTCGACCACCTCCCTTGCAACTTCTATTGCTAATATTGAATATATGAATAATTCTAAGTGTTGACATTCCTATGCATCTCAAACAACGTCCCTAATCAATATGCATGCTGCCCACCGACTTAATATCTATTCCTGGGGGTGTTTTTGAATATTACTCATGTGTGTCCTGGCATATACCAATAGTCCTTTTACTTTACATGTAGCATTAGACAAAATTGTTAGCAAATGCTAAAAGGAGGATCTGTTGGACTGAAAATGTGTCTGGCTGACTCCTTCTAGCATTGTGCGAGTTAAGTTAGCATTTGCGGCACCATTTTGTATTCAGCCGCCATTTTGTGCCATGATCGAAATGAAGCTTCTGTCTCATACTGTCTGCTTCAGCAGAAAGTAGCCTCGATTGTTCCTTTTATTATTCAAGGTTAATCTTCGCTGCACTAATGAATAGCTCGTTCTGTTTTGCATGCCTTTCCTTGTAGGTAGCCCTGCTCCCACTCTCTGAGAGACGGGCACAGGCTGAGTAACCTTGAAGCTAAGATAGCGTGTTCCTAGTCTCAGGATGGTAGCTCATCCTTCTGTGCCTCCTTTGTTAACCTGCTCCAACTGGAAATTTCCAGTCTGGGCGGGTCCAGTTGGGTATTGGAAATGTATAATATCTGATGTTATGTTGGTGAGGGTCAGTCCCTCGGCAGCTATCTAAGGAGGCTGGTCAGACTGGACTCCGCTCGAGCGAATACTAATAAATAACTTGGTTTGTATTCTCTACTGTCTGACCGACTCTTCATTTGTATGGAAGGCTGAGAGGTGGTCGCGAGTGACCCGGGTGGCCCAAATCGGGTCACTTCCTTCAAGTCGCAAAACATTTGCAGTTACCACCAACTTCAAGTTGGTGGTAACCTATTCACAAACGGGAAGGGATCCCTAAGGGGCCCCTTCACCTTTGTGAATGTGGGTGCCAACATTTTTTAAGAGCAGGCAGGGGTCCCACAGACTACTGTCTACTCTTAAAAAATCAAAAGGTAGCTTTTCTTTTTTATTTTTGAAATGCATCACATTTTTCTTTAAGGAAAATGGGCTGCATGACAACACAAAAATATTGCTTTATTTAAAAAGCAATCACAGACATGCACTGGTGTACATCGCAGTTTGCAATTTCCTGATGGCAAATCGCTACAATTCGCTATTAGGAAATCGCAAAAAATTATTTTTTGTACATCTGGCCCTAAATATTATGAACTCATAAGGGGGGTTTCAAGCTATGTGTGAAAGATAAGTATGTTATGTGTGCCATTGTGAGAGGGTGAAAGGGAATTTGACAAGATTGTGAAGAAGAGATGTAGTAGATAGATATAGTGGTTTAGGCTGTTACCAGACCTGACAATGAGATTCCCTGGAGCAGGCAGATCATAGTGCATGGTGGAGATGATGCTTTCATTGAGGGGGTGCGAGTGAGATAGGAACTGGGTCTGCCCCAAGGAAGAGCCTTTGCCATCTGTATCTTGCAAAACTTCTCCTTCATTGCTTCTTCCTGTCCTACCATTTCTTCTTTAAATCTCCCATGTTGCCTACCTATACCCCCTGACTGAGTCTGCCAACTCCTGCTGAAGGTAAAATATAGCAGACCATGAAGTTCCCTGTAACAAATAACAACAACAATAAATACAAGGTCTGTCACCTCTTCATAAAATGTTGTTTTACTCTTGAATGGGGCTTGCTGCATTTTGGAGGCTAGAGGTGTAATATATCATACAGAAAGTCACGTAGGTCATGGAGAAGTGAGTAGAGCCTAGAGTGTGGGCTGTGTTTACATGCTTGCTACATTAATGTAAGCTGGGTTTGTGTGACTGAGGTCACCTGAATGCTACTTCTCTATAGTCTTGCATACCTGAGTTTTCAACAGTGGAGGCCGAGACCTTCACCTAAAAGTATAGAAACTATTCTGGAAACGAGGTGAAGTACTCAAAGAAATCACAATAGGCAAGCATTTGCAAATATAAAACGCAGCCTACAGCATAAAACCCAATAGGTTGCCGTGGATGGTCTGGATCCACTGGCAGCAACCTGAACACTGATTTGATTTCTGCTTTTGCAAAAAGGGTACATTTCCTGTGCTGTCGCACCACCTTCAGGGCCCTCTCAAATGATGTACATGAAATTGAGCAATACCACCCCCCCGCTTCCCCTTCCCCAATCAATTGGCTGCTATCCAGATGAGACAGGTGCTTGATCACCCTAAACTCCTCTCTTTCCTTCCTGGGTGTCAAAACCAACGGGGACAGCCTGAAATTCGCCCAAGGGAGTTCTGCAAATGGTACCGCTTCCCTGCTTAGTCCTACTTCCTTCCCTACCTTCTCCCTCAGCGATTGCAGCCTCTCCTTAAATGATTTCAAATTCACAGCACAGCATGGTTGTGATGGGCACTTCTTAGGAATACAAAGCCCTTCATCAAAATCCTTCAACCAAAATTCAGCCCCTCCCCATAAATGTTCTCAACCCTCTGCGTAGCGCCTCACTTCTCACTGGAGCAGGCAGGCCAACCACATCTTCCACATCAGTTCTTGGCCTCTTGATTAGCCCCATTCTTTCCTCCTCCCTCGCTCCGTTTTACCCTTTGCCAGTCACTGCTCAACGCCGTACTCTCTCTTCCAGCCGCCTTAAAACACCTACTGAATGGGTGTAATCCTCCACATCTGCTGCATGAGTGCCTGAACCAGAAGGCCAAGAAGCATTGGCTGGAGTTACACTGCCAACATATGCCTTTCTTCCTGGGCATTTCATGAATGTTATCCCTTTGCGCCCCTCACCCAAGGGGCTCCCGCAAAGGGCAGACTCGGCTTGTTCGATGCGCCTGTCCAGTATTTCCTGTTTTTTCCCCAGCTTATAAACTGATATTTGGCCATGTATTATCTGAACTTATCATAAGTGCACCAACCTCCACTGGTATTGTTATTCAAATACAATACCTTGATGTATTGCCCATGCTTCTGCAGGCTGTATGCTAAGTGTGACTTCTCCTGTACTAGCATGACATTCATTATAGCAAAGCCCGAATTTCAGTTCAGTGACAGCCTACGGACCTTCTTTGTTGGGGGCTTTTCCGTAGGGCCCACCCATTTGCCCCTGAACTATGATGGACACTACTCCTCTTCCTCCACAAACAACAGGGAAAACATTTTAAAGTACTACAAGTCCAGCATCTTCTCTCTCTCAAAACCTGTAACACGTTCTTTGCATATTCCCATCTTGCTCTTGAGGACCCAAGCATTACGGGCGCCACTTCTGACCCTGATGAACTTGCCCTGGGACAATCTTTTTGCTCTCTTGCCTCCTTCTTACCATCATCCTCTGCTGTGCATTTACCACTTACTAACTTAAGCAGGACTTGGAATGCCACCTTTATCACCTTCACCTGCTCTGAGGCTCCCTGCACACTGGGTCCTCAACTTTTTAACCATCACCACGCCCACTTCCCCTGCTGCCACATTTTCGTTCTTCTAGGCTTTGCTGTTACTCTCCCCCTTTCTAACCCAGTGTTTCCCTTACTCTTCCTAACTGTCCCTCCTCCCTTCCCTAGCTACACCCGCTTCGCAGCACCCTTTTCCACCACCGAAAGGCCTCAACATCCTCCTGGTTTTGCTTATGGGGGAATGAGCTCCCACTTGAGCTATCTCTTCCACGCACCGTTCTCTATTATCTTAAATCTTTTCTCCTCTTCCAGCATCTCCTCCAGGACTTACCTCTTACCACCCTCTTCCTCCTCGCCACCTGGCCCCTCTTTTCCCCTCCCCTTATCTTCGGGGAATGGAATCTCCTTGTTTGGTCCCCTTTCCACTGTTTTACCCCCACCTTTGTCCACCTGAAATGCCCCCCTTTGCCCGTGGCCCATTTCTTGACACGTTTTCCTGGCAGTTCTCTCCCTGTTCCCCCGGGGGCATCACCGGCAGCCACTGTGAAGCCCAGGGGCGCGACTAGACCCAAACTTCAGTGAGGCTAACACTCCCAGCCAGGGCTGGCCCTAGCACTGGTCGCAACAGTCTTTTTTGGCGCCCCCTCCCCCATTTCCTCCTTCTCCATGAATTCCCTCACTACCACTCACCGACAATGCACCTCATCTTTCTATAGCACTTTTCTGACAAAATTTCATTTTTTTATAGCGCTACTCATAGTTTACTCACACTCAGTTCTGTGATCTGCATGGTACACATTCTTTGTAGCAGGCACATTAACTCTCTGCGCTGTGTGGGTGGCAGAAGTGCCCATGTGAGTGCACTGTGAGCGAGGCGACAGTGTGACAGTAGGGTAAGAGGAGTGACTGTAGGGTGAGTGAGGTGACCATATGAATTTGGGTGGGGATATAAGTGCAGAGTGGGACAAATGAATGCATGGTTAGTGATGGGCTTGTTTGAGTGAGATTGCAGATTGAGCAGTGAGGGGGACAGGTGAGTGAAGTGTCACATGAGTCCAGGGTGAGTAGTGTGCTCGTGTGACTGCAGGGTGAGGTACAGGGTGAACAGTACAAGTGCATTGTGAGTCCAGGATGAGCGGGTGAATGGTGTCAGTGCATGGTGATCAGTGTGAGTGCATTGTGATCGCTGTGAGTGCAGGGTGATCATGAAAGTGAAGGGCGAGAATGAGGAGTGAGTTGTCTGAATGCAGGCACTTGAAGTAACTCTGCATGTTATTGACGGCGGCGTAGGGTTTCAGATACAAGTTAAACTATTGCTATTATGGCATTAATCAGGGGTCGAGGGTTGAGGAAATAAATAATCTGCTGATCCTGCAACAAACTTCCAGTCTTATAATTCTTATTCTTATTATTTATTACTTACCTATACCTGTGGGCATCTGTCATATCTAGTAGTTTAGCGTCAGCAGAGACATTCTGCTTATTGAGTGAATAAAGCCTGGATTCAAACTCCTGCGAGATACACATGTGAGAACAATCTCTGTTTTGCTGTATTTGTCAACACATATTGCCAGCTCATTATTTTGATGTCCCAGACGGTACAAAAAATAAAACAGTCACCTAAAGCTGTATTTTCAGCACTTATCTGTGCATACTTCGAACAGCAAATATAAATAGTGAGCACTTTTAATTTTGTTCTAGGGCAGCCTGAATGATTTTAAAACTGTCAAAGATTTTACTAAGCCTGCCGCCCTGTCTAGTAGGATTCCCCCTACTCAGGAACTCTGCGATGGCCTATCAGACTTTTTCTATGACAAAATTCTGGACATTTATTCCACTTTCGGCCCCACCCAGAAACACCCGGAACAAAACACTGAGGTTACTAACCACCACTCATTCACCTCCTTTGCCCCTATCCCCTCCGAGTTTGCTCTTCAAAAATGGCTCACCTGTAAATCAGGCTCTCCTAAGGACCTTTGCCCGGCTTCACTTTTTAGTTCAGTTGCCCCCCTCATCATTCCCCCCGAACACCATATGGAACTCCTCTTTACAGTCTGGATTCTTTCCCTCTGCCTTGAAACAGGCCATGCTGATACCTATCCTGAAAAAACCTGATGCTGACCCCTCGGTTTTTAAAAACTATCACCCCATCTCCCTCCTACCTAAACCGGCCAAAGTTCTCGAAAAAATAGTCCAGGAGCAATTAGCCACCTATCTTGAAGCCGGCCGCCTTCTACACGATTCTCAATCCGGGTTCAGATCCGGCTACAGCACGGAGTCTGCACTGCTGGAGGTGTCGGGAAATATTTGTGAATGCGTGGACACAGGCGATGCGGCGATGTTGGTGCTCCTCGACTTGTCCGCGGCATTCGATACGGTCTCTCATGATATTTTGATTGAGAGACTACTCGGCCTCGGGAGCCAGGGCATCCCCCTATCCTGGATCAGATCATTTTTAAATAACCGCACTCAACAGGTCCTCCTTCAGCCTTTTGTTTCCAGGGAGAAACCTCAACTGAAGCGTCCCTCAGGGCTCCGCACTTAGCCCTTTACTTTTTAATGTTTATCTATCCCCCTTGGCCACTGTAGTAGAATCCTGTGGAGTCAGAGTGATCTCCTACACTGATGACACCCAATTGGTGTTCTCATTCAGGGACCACTCCGAAGCTACCTTCTCTAATTTTAGACGTTGCCTGCTCAACATCTCTTCTTGGATGGCCCTTAACACCCTCAAGCTTAATTCGGACAAAACGGAGGTGCTATTCTTCAATCAAACTAGCCCTCCCCCTCCTCCCCTCTGGTGGCCATCAGAAATGAACCCCCTCCGGAACCTGTGACGTCAGCCAGGAACCTGGGATTCCGGTTCAATAACGAACTTTCATGTAAAAATCAAATCGATCAAGTTTCTGCAGCCTGCTTCGGAAAACTCCACATGATCCGAAAAATGTTCCCCTTTCTCCCACGGGACTGTCGCAGGACCATTGTTCACGCACTGATCACCTCACATCTGGACTACGCAAACAGTTTGTACGCAGGGGCCCCTGCGTACCTGATCAGACGCTTACAGACTGTCCAGAATGCGGCTGCTAGGCTAATATATAATATTCCTTATCGCCACTCGATCTCCCCATACCTGAAGAAGCTTCACTGGCTTCCAGTGGCCAAACGCATCCAATTCAAATCAATGGTTCTGGTCTTTAGATCACTACAGGGTACGGGCCCGGCCTACATTAGAGTTCTGCTCAAACATGCACAGTCTAACCGCGCTCTTAGATCCAACCACCTGCGCCTCCTCGTCACCCCCCGCTTTCGCCGCGTTAGAATGGGCGGCAGAGCTTTTGCGGTGTTCTCCGCCAAAACTTGGAACAGCTTGCCGCTGCGACTGACCAATTCGGAACCTATCTTCCGTCGTGACCTTAAGACTTGGCTCTTCTTGAGCGCTTAAACCACTGAGTGTACTCTCATCCTTCGCCTGTCCAAGCGCCGGGACACCCCCGTTGGGGGTAGCTGTGCGCTCTATAAGCTCCTAAAATAAATAAATAAATCTAAAAAATGATCCATGACTGATAATTAAAGGGAACAAAGACAGAAAAGTCACATTACAAATGAATACGTACTTTTTTATTTATAAACCTATTTAGTGTCAAGACGAGGTCTTTACAGGCTCTTTAAACTAGGGGTGGGCGGAATTTGCGTAGTCGCACTACGCAAAGCTCCGCGAAACGGTAAAAAATCTCCGCGAACACGTGGAATTGCTTGTTCCGCCCGTTCGTGATGCATTTTTCCTGTTCGCGAACGCTGTTTTCGTGCTCGGGGAGAAATATCTCGCGAACACGCATTTTGAAAGCGCGAACAAGCAAAATATTCTGCGAAGCCGCGGATCGCTGAATTTTTGGTAATTCCGCGGAACGTGAAATTACCCAAATTCCGCAAGCGGAACGGAATTTACCGCCCAGGCCTACTTTAAACAACACATGGCTGGCATCTTTTGGCAACCCTACTTTAAATTCCTTTTCATTAAATGCATTCTCACACTACAGCAGTAAATGTAAAATACAAATTAAGAAACAGGCAGAGTGGGGGCCCAGGGGGTACTGGAACCAGAAAAAAATCTAAGCCTCGGTAACCAGTTTACAAAGGTATGTAAATATGCAAATGGTCATTAGAGACCTGTAAAAAACTCGAGCATGCAAGAGATAAGTCTCCAGACACTGCCCAGCCGATCCCACAGCAGCTCGAGGTGCAGCAGCCCGGGCTGAGACACGACGGGGGGGATGCCTTTTAGCCCTATGGGCGTTACGCGCCTGGTCTAGCCTCCAGATAGCTCCAGAGAGGCCAAAGAGCGAACCTCCTCCCCATTGCTTCCGGGATGCTCCCCCGCTTGCTTCCTTCAGACATATGCCTCTGCTGAGCTGCCCTCCTGTCCCGCCCCTAAGGAGAACAGTGAGGTGACGCCTCCTGTGCAGGACCAGCCCGCACCACCTACTCCTCGTTTTCCCATTTCAAAGAGTGATCCCCGCTCTTCTAGAACTTATATGCCTGGAGACAGGGTGGGACAGTGTTGACCAGAAGGATGCAAGACTAGTGCGCATCTCGAAACCCAAAGCAGCCACAATGCTATCTTCGGGGAGGGGTCCCCCTGACCTGGGAGGGCCGGTGTCGGCTCACCCCCACCGCCTATTGCTTCCAAGGCTGTGGGCAGCGCCAGGGGAGTACTTTTTACATTTTCTTTAAAATATATACGTAGAGAGGGCTTTAACTCCCCCAGAGGAGTATAGCTCTCGCACATCGTGCCACTGGCTGTTTGGTGTATCATTACGCCTCCTAAGCAGTGCACGAGGAACTATTTCACATCTCAAAAGTACTCAGAATCATGGCCCATTAAATTATTTATCCTATGGATGCATTATCTACTGAAAGGAATCGTTCTTTTGTTTAGGTTCGTTTGTTTAACTACAGAAGGCTCTTTTAAAATGTTTTAGCCAGGACTCAAAATGGGCCTCTTGGATTTGCCACTGCTTGTTAAGGGAATGAATTAAATCATATTAATTGAGGGACCAAGTACAATATCCTCTTATCCAAAGTGCTTGGGAGACTGCCATTCAAAGAGGCTGACAGCGTTGAGTTCCAAGAATATGAAACGAGAATCCGATGGTAAAATAATACGAGCTGCTGTGGCTATCACTGTCTTGATTCTCACTGAATTACTTTACTTTACATATGTAATAGTTCCTTAGCAACGCCATTGGCATCCCAGCAAAACAACATTAATTTCATTAAAGAAACAAAGAAAGACATCAGTAAAACCGAGCATGTTTAGGGTCTCACACTTCACTACCCTCCTGCCAGGATCAGTTGTTTTGGCGGAAATACAATGCGGTGCTTCTTAGAAATGCATGTAATTAATCCATTTGGTCAAACTTATTCATATGACAAACCCATTTGGTAATTGTCTTTAGAGCAATAACTTATAAAAAATACACTGAGGCGCATCAGAACCGATTGTATATTTTCACCCCGTAATCTCCGTTCTGTATTCCTTGTAAATGTTGCTGTGCAAACTCTGTAAAGCGCGCTGATACCTTCGGGTCAAGTTCGCGCTATATAAAACTTGAAAAAATAAAATAAATAAGTAGGGAGGTCGAATACAAAACGTCAAAAGTCGTTAAATGCAGTTTGTGGTGCCGGGGCGCTGAAGGGGGCGGTTTGTTTCACAGTGTGGTGTTTACATTCTCCTCAGTGTTTCCCCTTTTGTGGTTAAGGCATTATTACCAGTTTCTTAATGTGGTTTTAGAATTGCAATTTATCGTGTAGCATCATTTTAGGCTGCGTCGGTGGTTTTGCAGAGGCCCTGCACTGCACTCGAAGACAGACTTCAGCCTCCCAATTTCTGTGTGTATGAAACTGCAAGAGGAACTGCAACCTGCATTTGTATTCATTAACCATGCTTTGCAAATCAATTTCATTCACATTCACAATGCTAACTATGCATATGTTTATTAATAGGATAGCGCCCACCCTGGGATGTTGCTAGCCATTCTGTAACAAGTAGTAGACAGTGGCAAGCCCGGGCTAGCTATTCTGCCGCTCTGGCAATTCGCTGCTGCCAGGGGGCTGCTTCAGAGCAGGATGGACTGCCATGACTTAACCACGCCCACCCATCACCGTCTGATCGGGGCCGCCCGCAGTGTGGGGCTGATTTGAACATTTTTGCCTCGACTGATTTTAATTCCCAATTCGGCCCTGAGGACTTCCTAAATTTGGGGGTGGCTAGTCCACAGAGACGAGGTTAGCTCTCCTCCATCGTCATCAGGCTGTGAGTGTAGGGGTTTGTGACTAGTGCTAAGCGTGCCCTGTACTTAAGCCATACACTGGGAGTAAAGTGCCAGGATATCTGCTTTTAATGTAAGTGCATTTCTGGTGTACTAGCTTACCACACACTTCGTATACAGATAAAGTGCCATCACCCTCTCACTTGTAATTATGAACAGGAATTGGACAAGACATTCCATATTTAAAAGCAAACACATGTTTGTTCAATGAATCAGCACTGTCCACGCAGTATGTATTACTTACCTATACATGTGGGCATCTGTCATATCTAGTAGTTTAGCGTCAGCAGAGACATTCTGTTTATTGAGTGAATAAACCCACGATTAAAACTCCTGCGAGATACACATCTGAGAACAATCTCTGTTTTGCTGTATTTGTCAACACATATTACCGGCAGTCCCTATGCTTTGGCAGGGGTTGTTACATCTAGGATTTTCACAGAAATTGTCACAAATAACCACCATCAGTTTGACTTGAAGAGAGATCAGATCACTTTATGTGGGAGTAACCATGCAAATAATCTGTGTGGTTCTACTTCCACCACAGACCATACCTGGAGTGTGGTTGCACCATAGAGAACCTTTGCTTATGCAAAGTAGGAGTCATCACGAAACTGTGGCAAAGTGTGAGTGCATATTCCGCCTTTTCAGCGTACCTTGACTCATTGAATTGTTTTCTTTCAGGTACCTTGAGGCAGTGGACTCCTCAAACTACCAGAGCTTAACCAGCCACTGTTTCTTCAGGTACAAAACACCAGTGGGTGAAGTAAAGTTCTTTTTCCTTATCAGATGATACCTGAAATGAGTCGACCTCATTTCTCTGTTGGTTCCCAGTTTCCAGTGAAGGATTCTAACGCTACAAATGAGCTCATTGGCCCTCGAGCTCCCTACATTCACTCATCTATCGCTCACTCAGCTCACATGTCTTACCTGCTGCCCGACTTCACTCAGCACAGGTGATGTGATTCTACTAGAACTTGGGGGCATATTAGCAAGGGCGTTATCGCCGCTTTAGAGGCACTTTTTGCCGCTAAAGCGGCGGTATTGTTAACGCCCTATTAGCAAGCTGTCGCTAACAGCTGTTAGCAACAGCTTAATGGGCGAAAGCGGCCGTTTTGGGTGCCGCTTTGCATGTCAGCGATATTTATCGCTAATGACATGCAAAGTAGGCGTTCCCAACCAAAAGTCAACAGAAACAGCCGCTAACACAACTACCCCCTATTAGCAATGCGGCCCCGGACCCGGGTAGCGATGACAAAAGTCGCGCTAACCGCGGTCATTGCTGGTATTTTTACACCTGCTCCAAACAGTACTTACCCATCTTCACAATGGGAGGTGGATTGTGGGGCTGAGTCCACCGTGGCATATCATGAAGCATTCCCCTATCGCTGCCCTATTATCGCTGGATTCCATGCGATTAACTGGCATTCCGCCGCTATCGCTGGATTAATTATCACCTTGGAGATACGCGTTGCTAATAACGCGCTATCTCGGCGATCAAATCCAGCGATAGCCGGCGATAAAAAAATAAGCGCTAAGCACGCTTTGCGATATTTATCGCAAAGCGTTGCTAATATGCCCCTACGTTTTTAGACCCTATTAACTGGTGATCCTAAAGTCTTAGGATTTATCTCTCTCCGCAGTGCTCCTCTGAGTCCATGAGCCTGTGACCTTTCCCTTGCTAAGCATTAGAGGCCCTGCCCTGGTAGTGCTTTAATGAGGAGCGGTCTTGGGATCTTGAGATGAGGAAAACCTCTTCAGCTCCGAGCATGCTATTACTTCCCTTCCCAATTCCCAACTTTCACCCCATATTTAAATCCATCACAACTCCCTCAGCATCCTCCTACGAAACCCCGGGTGAGAACACAGACAGTGCACATTAGACACAAAAGGGGGCGGGGAGGTAGGTTTTAAAGAAATAATGGTATAAATGTTATGGCAATGGTGTAAAACTAAACACATTGATCCTGTACCAAACAGAAGCGTTCTGAATGTAATACAGCCTATGTGACATACCATTGGAATATCATGTAAAATGTCAATAAAGAGTGTTTAAAAAAACAAACTCCCTCAGCATTCTCTAGTAACATCATATAGATGAGGCTAAGATCACATGGTCACTGCAGTTATACAGCGCTAGAATGTTAGCTGCTGGAACAACTGGCACATTCGGTCACACACCGAAGATGAACACCAGCTTTGCCCAGTGAATAAAAACCAACGCAGCAAACCGGAACCACAAGGCCATTCCTTGTTATACACATGATGAGTTCTGCAAAGTCCCATCCCACACATCATTTGACAGCTTTCAATTATGAATCTATGGACTTTATCGACACCAGAATGTATCACAAAGAGATGCTGCACCCTCACTTTTCATACAGGGTTGTACAGTCATTTGTACATTTCTAAACCAGTTACTAAAACCACTGCAAAAAAGCCCTTGTTTTCCTAAGTTACTGCTTTCAACCCCATTCAAGCATCGAGTCTGGATCAGTGCTGGACAGGCAGGGACAGAATTTAGATTACGCCGGGGTACTCTGAGTCATTTTGGTAATTCCGCATTACTCCTTGACGCAGAATTACCAATAATTGCATGAATACTCCTGCTCATATAATTAACAGTAATTTGGTGCGAAAAATCCTACCGCAAGAGCATATTTTGCGAGAGTGAGCAGCTGTTTGCTATATGTGTTCTGCAGCTTTGAGCGCTGTTTCTTAGTGTAAAATGCACTACGCCAGGATTGTACCAGATAACGTCCAACGACTTAGTTAGCGTTAGTTTTGTGTCATCCTTAGCCTCTCAGGGAAGAGAAACATACTTTACTCTCTGGAGTAAAAACACTGTAGCAATTTATATTCTCAAGCATGCCAATGAATTTGTAAACTGGGGCATAACAGTAGCAAAACATCATATCAAACCATATCCTCCAATGCTCGAGGGGGGCAAAACAAGGAACAAAGCCTGTTTTATAAAATAAGGCTTGGTTATCCTCCAGCTTTGAAAAGCGCCTGTGGTGCTTATCTTCCCCTCCCTCGAAATGACTTAAAAAACTGAGATTTCATGTAGCAACAAACCAAGAAATTGCACAAAAAGATGGAAGACAAGGACTGGGTACCGGATATGAAGTTGCAAGATATCTGCTGCCTACAAGAAACATGGGCGCTGGAAAATTATGACCCGGAGCGCTTTCTTTCTTTTGACATTCCTGCCCTTAGACAGTTATAAGGAACAACCAAGGGTGGCCTCCTCATCTGGGTAAAAGCCAGCATCACCGACAAGGTTAAAATAACCTATACAACTGTAAACAAGAATATTCAACCTCTAAAGTTGGAAAATGGTAAAATGGCTATAGATATTTTCAAAATATCCTTACCGCTATATGCGACGGCAGAAATATTGGCGCTCTTACAATCTGTTGATACGTCATTTTCCACTCTGGGGCTGGGAAGAGGTACCAATTTCCCCGGATGGGTAGGAATGGCAGAGGACCCAAAAGTTCAGTCAGAATTATCCTGGGGACTCGAACAGCAGGCTTCACCCGATTCTGCTGGAAAAAGTAGTAATTGAGGGGCCAGCCGTCCCGCCTCATCCAAAGGCTTCAATTCCACTAAAAAAGGGGACTATTGTGCACAATAATTTTCAGGGCAGACCTGAGGCCACTCAACGTCTGAACTTAGGGGCTTAATTCCAAGAAGCCTGCGCCGCCGGAGCATCACTTTTTTTGAAGCTCCAGTGGCGCAGGCCTGTCAGTCATATCTATGAGGCAACGCAAAGCCACCCTGCGTGTCTATGGCTTCATAGATATAGGGCAAGGCAGTGCAAAGTGCTACGTTGCCTTAAGGAGGCGTTCCATGGGCATTGCAGTGAGTGTTCCCACGTAACACCCATTGATTTTGACGCTTCCCCAGATCTACGAAATCACGTAAACCTGGGGCAGAGCCAAAAGTTGCACGTCCCGAGAGCAGACGTGACTGTTTTAATTTCTCCTCGTTTTTTCCTCTTTCCATGTGTCCTGCATTTTGCCGCACACATAGAACAAGGAAAACGCCTCTCATGACTGTTTTTGTGCAGGAAGGTGCCCCTTCCCACTCCAGGCACAGTATTACAGCTTTTGATTGGGACAAGGAATGAATAAAAGTAACCCTGGGTACGTGTTGTGCTATCATTATAGTTCTTTAAAGAGGTTTAGCTTTACAGCTCGGTGTGTGGGACATGGCTTGGCAGTTCAGGCTGGACTATTCCCATTGGAGCAGGGTCAAGACTGATTTGCATATGGCTCGGTCAAATCTGAGGTGGCATGGTGGGCAAAAAAATGATGGATTGGGGTGCAGCCCAAGCGATCTCCAGTGGCTAAGATTAATTCAAGCATTCCATTCATTAGTTTGTTTTTTGATGCCTTAAGTGCGACGGGTATGCCCAGACCTGCGTGCCATGCTCAGTTTATCACTGGCATCAAGTTATGCTTAGCTGATGAGCCCATAATAAGGGCCAAACTGGTCATTGGTTGCTTGTGTTCCGGTTCAGGGAGGACCTGGCCTGGCAGTTTAGGCTGGACTGTTCCCATTGGAGCAGGGTCAAGGCTGATTTACATTTGGCTTCGTCCAAACTGAGTTGGTATGGTGGGCTTAAGACAATGGATTGGGATGCAGCCCGAGTGATCGCCAGTGTATGTGAATTATTTCAAGCATTCCATCCTTCACTTTTGATGCCCTGGGTTTAGAAATAGCAGTAGAATATCGTATGAAAAGGTTGTGAGTTTTAAGACATCTTGTTCAAGTGTGAGCCCTACTCTCAAAATGTCATTCCATACCCTCTGCAGCAGAGGTTCCAAGACCGAGGCGAAGAGCAGAGGAGACAAAGGGCAGTCCTATCTGATGCCCTTGTGAATAGCTGTAGGCTTCAAGAGAACTCAATTTAACCGTGTCCAATTTCAGTACCAAGCCAGCATCCATCCTATAAATCTTAGGCTGATCCCTAAAAATCAGAGAGTAGTCACCATATCCCTCTTAATGAATGCGATCAAATGCTATTTCAGGGTCCAAAGATAGAAGGATTGCATCCTTCCCTCATCTTCGAGTGATGTCAATAAAGATGTAAGGCCTTTTTAGGTCTCGCGTAGGCAGAGCTTGCGCTGTCTCCTCGAGACATGCTGTATTCAGGTATGGACTTGAAGATCCGCCCATTTTCCGCCCATCTTTTCAATTGGCTCATGTTACTGTCCTTTCTAAATGGTTGCTTTTGATTTGTGAATAGGCTTAGTAGTCCCTCCTTAGTACCGCCTTTTCTCCTTTTGTAACCTCTCATAAGGACTGGCCCTTTTACGTGTGTTGTTACTCGGTAGGTTTTATTTACAGTCTGTGCACACTGTTTTCTTTTTTTTTTTTTTTTTTTTTTTTAAATATATTTATTAACATTTTCTTAATTACATTACAAAAACGTCGTTGGACAGCAAAACGTAGTAACATATTCAATGTAGCAGCAGCACAATACACGACCGACAGTGGTCGACAATCAAATAATTGCATCATATTCTCATACATTACTGTGGGCCCCTTCCGGTGGTACAACCCGTGCACCCCCGTAGGGGTTCATTGTGAGTCAGAGAGTGAAAGCCCATAGTGTGCGAGCCATGGCTTCCATATTTTTCAAAACTTTTGGGGCAACCCCGTACTTCATATGTCATCTTTTCCCCCAACATATACATATCCATGCTTTTTTTCCATTCTGTCAGAGATGGAATCACCACTGCCCCCCATACCTTGGCCAAATCACGTTTTGCCACCACTAATCCCAATTGAAGTAAAATTAACTTTGGTTTAGGGAGATCAATCTCAGTAGATATTCCCAGCAGAACAAACTGAGGCACACTGTTTTCCTAAATTATTTATTGCAGGCAGGACATGCTCTCTCGCAACAATTTTTTTTTTTTTTTACCAGCGGGCACGCCTTGCGGCCGCACCTTCTTTGTGCCCGCTCGTATTTACTGCTTGACAAAAGAATGTTTTTTTTTTTTTTTTTTAAAGCGCTCCATTCCGCGCTTTCAGTTTAATGGCGGCTGCGCCTCTTTCTTTAGACGCGGCTCGCCTATTCAGCTTTACAAACAAATGTTTTTTTGTGTAAAAGCGCCCCATGCTGCAACTTTCACTTTAATGGCGGCCGCGCACTTTTCTTTAGACCCGGCTCGCCCTATTCAGCATATCAAGCTGAATACGGCGAGGCGTGTCTAAAGAAAGGAACGCGGCCGCTATTAAAGTGAAAGTGCGGCACGGGGCGCTTTTACAAAAAAAAGCTTTTTTTGTCAATACATCGATTAGATTTTGGCAGCTAGTTTTGAATGCTATGTGTCTGCAAACTATAATTTCTTCCTCTGTTTTTTTTCGTGTTCCCAGTTTATGACATAAGGCACCAGCTGCTTCTCAGTGGGTCTTGTATTTAATTACCTCTCTGCGTCTGTTGCCTCGCTTTACGGGGGCCTCTGTTGTGCCTCCTGCACAGACCTCTGTTCTTCCAGAGGTTTGCCATTGCTTCAAACAGGCATTGACTTCCGGGCTGTAACCGAATCCTTCGTCCACCCTCTTGCTAGATGAGCTCACACCTCTCATGTCCTCCCCACTGACCTGACTAGTCTTGGGTCACTCCTGGGGAACATCGGCACCGACGCCTTAGGGGGGAAGGGAGGTGCATAAATATAGCTGGATGATGGGGGTTGAGAGCGATGGCATGCTTTAGGCATCAGAACATGGATCATGCCGCGCATCACCCGGAGGGAAGTTGGGAGGAATTCTTGCTGCAGTAGTTTTCTTTTGCACAGATTGGAAGCTGCTGGAAGCTTCTCTTGCCTTCTATCCTGACTGATTTTTCTCTCCCTTTTGATATGTTCACTGTTTGTGTTCTGTGGGGTTGATGTTCAGAGAGCCACGTCGACGGTGATTGGCAGCATGTTTCTCCAGCACTGGTTCCCATCACTGTACCTAAGCTCTTCGAACTTCTCACAAGGGACACCCAGCACTCTAGAAAACATGCGTCTCTTTGAGACAGGGCCTAGGAGTCAAGACTCTGTGCGTGACACACAGATAAGGCTGATATGGCGGGCTAGTCTCTGAATCAAGCATTCAGGAGACACTGCGCACCCAGAGCATGGGGATGAAAGATAGTATCAATTTGCCTACTCCAAGCAAAATAAAGCTCACTCTGTAGGGCACACAGCAGCTGTCCAGGTGCCTTCTTCTGGAGGCGGCTATGGCAAAGAGTTCTGTAGAGTGAAGTCTGGTGCAGCACTAGGACAGGGGCTGAAAGCAGCAGATTTGGGAATTCACAGGTGTAGCTCACAAACCTGGTTTCATTTTTATAATTTCAGGAGGCAGTCGGCTTTCGAAGCACAGTTTTGTGAGATGGGATTTGTTTAAGGGCAGGCTGAGGCTGATAAAAGCATACACCTTCTTCTTCCAGCATGGGCGGTGGGCTTGACTGGCACAGGCAAGGCGGGGCTAGAATCCTACTGTAAACCCAGAACCGAGGTTAAGTAGAGTTCAGCGCACAGTAGTAGGCAGTGAGTGAGCGACCTAGAGGCACTTAGTGGGCCTCTGTTGCCCTCGATGACACAGACCCCCCCGCTCAGACGCTGACCTTGCGTGGACAGCACTCTACTAATGCCACTGCTCTTTGGTATTCTGAACTGCACCTTGTTGACGATTGGGCCAGCCGTCAAATTGATGCTGGTCCTGCTCCAGCAGCCAGTTGGCTTTCAACACATCTCAGGATTTTTACCCTTTATATGTGTGGGTGTTTATAGCGACAACATGCTAGGGTGACACCAGAGTCATTTGCAGGAAGCGATCAGACATAAAATGTAAGACATAGTACCACTTCTAGCACATATGTGTTGTAAATGTACAATTTGTGCGTGGCAGAGAGTAAGTACATCTTATAAAAAGGTTCTCGAATCATGTGTTCACAAGTTAGAGGTTTTGCTTCGCCGAGTCCTTTTGTGTCTCAGTTTTACCTAGAATACAATGAGCTGCTTGCTGTGCTCCAATCAAGTAATATGGATATGGTATAGTTTATAGAATGAGGACTGGAGTCAGAATACGTTATTTAACGCTTTTTAGCCTTGTGAGGCGGAGTTTTGAGTTTGAGGTAATTCCATCTTTGCTGAGAAAAGCCGTTGCCATCACAGTGCATGGAGGGGTAATAATGGTGCTGTACTTCTCCTTCTACAGCAGTACAACCAGGTCCTAACTGCATCGCAGTCTTTTTCCTCTGTGCGGTGCAGGGCGCTTTAAAGTGCCCAAGAAGGGTTATATTCCCTCGGCATCCTGAACTGGCCTCACAGTCAGCACTCGCCCCATTTGTCCTTTTAGTAGGGTCTGACTGGAGCAGAACGTAGGCTTGGGCACTGAAACAAAAGTGGCTCCATTAGTCAATTGAATATCCAAAAATAAAAAGCATTTGCAATGCAATAGTCTCGCATTTTCGAGAGTCTGAGCTATTAGCATTGTAAATGGCTTACGAGAAGCAAGGCTGGCAGTAAAAGAGATGCAGTTACTGCCAGCCTTGCTTCTCGTAAGCAGCAACTATAAGTACAACGTGCGCGTTTACGCATCGCTTGCAGGTTTTCAAAACACATAAATAAAAGGCATTGTCATTTATAATGCCAATAGCTCAAACTCTCGCAAATGCGAGACCCATTGCATTGCAAATGCTTGTTCATGTTGTCACCAGAGGTATGTCATGAAACAAAACAGTTATCCGGAAAAACGGAAGCTATCTCAATGAGAAAACCAGAAATGTTACAGTTTTCGCAGCTTTAAGTTTACAGACCCACATGGAAATAGATATAAACGTTGAATACAAGATGACCCAGCAGAACGTTGGCAAGAAGATCCCTATTCTGCACAAAGTTCAGACTTTCTATTTTCCCAAAGAAGACTTACAACACAAAGCTTTTAAATGGTACTATGATACACTCGTCACTGGACATCTCGAATGAAGAAAATAAGACTTACTCAACTAGTATTTTTAATGGTCCAAAATGCAGTTTTAATTGGCAAAAGATCTCAAACAATGTAATAGTTGTGCACAAGCCAAGATGAAAAGGAGGAAACTTTCAGCACTGTCTCTTTCTTACACCAAGGCAATTCTGGACCAATAAAGTTCTGGACTACTATATCAATGTATTTCATTGTGGAATTACTGACCTTGATCAATTTAGACTCCTTTTGATTGTCATTAACAACTTTACAAAAATGGGACATTTTGTTCCACTGAAAGATCTACCTACAGCTCCAGGGTTGGCAGAAGTATAATGCACACATGTATTTGGATTCCACAGTCTTCCAGAAGCCATCATAAGGGATAGGAGAATGCAGTTTATTGCTCAATTTTGAAACAAACTGTTGAAACATCTCAGCACCCTGTCCTACAAATCAACAAGTTACCATACACAGACCAACGACCAAACAGAGAGAATTAATTAGTCATTTCCTTGAACAATATCTTAGGTTTAACTGTTTTTAGTGTTTTTAGCTACACATATCATCACTAACGTCCATAGGTCAGTGACGAACAAACTGTGAGTTGCCTCAAATCTTTTACTTTCCAAACCCATCCCAACCCCATTCATCCCTCTCTCCTGGACAATATGTGTTGAAAGTGAAAAGAACCCGATGAAAGAGTGAATGCCTCCGACATGAGTGTTGAGATATTAAGTGTGTCACTTCTGGTAGTCTAAAGTGTATTGTGGGGCAGTATGTGGAAACTTTCATGTTATATAAAACGCATCAATTCTCTATAATCCCAGGATCAACTTGATACAATTCTAATAAGTGGTGGCGAGACTGTGTTCCACTGAGAGCATGATCCTTCCATTGCAAGAGTTTCCCATTGTCTCTTGAGCCAGGGATAAAGTGTCAGATGAGTTTGTTGTCCCCGACCCACTAGTATGGGCTGGATGGCAGTAATTAATGTGATTGCCAACTGCTATCCTCTCAGATTTATATGTTCTACCCTCAGGAAAGGACATGCCCAGGAGGACTCCTAGATCTTTTGGGATTTGTACCTCGAAGACTTTATTTATATAGTTTGTCACCTCTTCCCAGTATCTACCCAGTTTGAGGCAATACCACATTGAACAATATCTTAAATATTTTTCAATGAATTATCATAAAAACTGGGTCTGTAAGTTAGCAATGGCAGATATTTCATATAAAACCACACTCTCTAAAGTTCCATAGGTGCATCTCTTTCTGGAGGTTTTGGATTCATTATTGTCACGCTGAAGAAAGAAAAAACAAACCATTGTTTTTACTAGCCTATTCATTACTAATCTTGGAATCCGGATAGCGTGCTACTCGCTGCAAAAAGTGCTTTAATGCCTCGTTAGGGGTCGTAAGCACTATATAAATACTTTTACAATTGTAGGCCACACCAGAAGGTACACACTCGTCTACAAACTATTTAACAAAACTTCACAAAGACCAAAATGACTACAATGGGTTTGCTGAAACTCAGCCATTGACCACTCCTGCCTACTTGCCAGGAGATTTAGCACCGAGACTGAATTCCATGTCCACTTTATTCTTATCCCCAACTTACCCCCTCTTTCTTGGACATATTTAATTCCTTGATACTGCTAATACATTTGTATATTGTCTTATTTTTTTTAGGCAAAGGTGGCAAAAGCCATAATGGAAACCCTTGAAATCTGTATTTGTTTATTCTCTCACTATTGTTTATTGACACTCTCACCAATTACTTATCCCTGCTCTCATCCACATTCTGATAATTGTTCATCTATGCGCTCAACATTATACAGACACACCATCAAATTATTCACCAATGCCTTTAATCTTACTTATCCAAGCTATCATCTTGATTACACAGCAGGCCCGGTTCTAAGGAGAGGGAGGTAGGACAGGTGGGCCAGGACCCCCAAGGTTGCCCCGTGGACCACCCAAAGTTCATTTGTAGGTAGAAAAAGATAGTTTATTCTTTTTCTTGATGATTTACATGGGCCAGTAGTATCTCATTCTCCCACTCCTGCTCACCCTCACTGGCACACACATACCCATTTGTACGGTTGCTGTTCCACCTTTCTCTGCATACACAAAACCATTATCCAAAGGGCACCAGCAGTGAAAATAAGCCTGACAGAAGAGGGTGACATGAAGAGAGTCAAGAGTTAGGTGAACAGAGGGGAGGAGGAGGTGGAAAGAGTGGAAGGTGAAGTATTGAGGGGTGAGGGAGGAAAGGGGAGGGGCGAGTGAGGGAGGAGGATGAGAAAGTGAGTTGGATAATAGTGAGGAAGTGAGAGAGGATGGCGAGGAAGAGAAGAGGAGGAAGGTGACTTGGAAATACAAAGGGGAGGTATAGAGAGGGGCTGTTTACATACAGTGAGAGGATGGCGAGGTGGAGAGACAGAGGAGGGTGAGGCATAAAGATAGGAGGGTGAGGAGAGAGAAAGATGAGGGTGAGAAGGAGAGAGATAGGTGAGGCAGATAGGAGTACAAGATGGAGAAAGAGGATGGTGAGGCAGCAGGTAGCAGAGGGTGAGGTGGGAGGGAGAGCAGGGTGAAGCAGAGAGAAAGAAGGGTGAAGCAGAGGGAAATCGGGTTGACGCAGAAAGAGCAAAACAAAAAAAGTACATAGGTACAAACCACCAGAAATACATAGTTAAACCTAGTAGGCTCGGCCCCGGCAGTAGGTAGAGTATGAAATTCATTGTGTTACAAGACAACCCAGCCTGCCCAGACACAGCTTTCAGGCACCCATGAGGGGCCGGTAAGCCCCATTCATCTTCATGGACGATCCCATGCTTCTTTGTGGCCCTCCCAGATCCCGAATCCTGGAGCCAGGCATGTTACACAGATGTAATGTCACATACTGATACTGCTCAGTAATTGCCTGAGACCCAAGGAAAAGACTTCCACCCGTTACTTACCCACCAGCTCTCCATTACTGATCTCTGCCCTTGATTTTACTCAACCCTCATTTCGATTATTACTCATGAATCCCCTCACCATTACTCATCTAGTCTCTTATTCACTTTCTTATTTATGCTTATCTAGGCCCTCAACATTACACATTCACATTCTCACCATTACTCATCCATACTGTCACACTTAGTCTACCATGCTCTCAACACTACTCAACCACACTGAATGATTTGTCTGCCAGGTGTCTCCACCAGTCCAGTGTAGCTCGCAGTAACCTTCAGAGTAGGTCCCAGCCTTGAATTCATTTTTAACTAAGAACTGCAATAAATAAGTGTTGTGTTTTCCTTTTAAAGTTAAGGAAAGGCTATGCTTATTTTACATTATTATCAGGCTGCAGATAGCAGAGCCTGATAATGAGCAGTGCTCCACTCAGATTTACAGAGGTTCAGAACTGAAACAGAGGTATTTAACTGTTAAAAGTCTCTCTCAACTCAATATTGAAGCATGAGAACAAAATTATATTTCTGGATGCTTTTAAATGAGTGGAAATTAAAATGAAGAGTTAACTTAATGATTAAGTTAACACTTCATTGTAATTTTCTCCCTTTTCAAAGTGTCACATTTATAAACAGTGGGCATCTTGCCCCCAGTAGCTGGTAGACACAGTGCCATATTAATAACCGAAAAATACAGTCATTTTCTTTTAAATGAGAGAAATTTAAAGTGAACAAAACCTTTTTATTAAACATTGTCTTAATATTTTTCTCTACTTTAAATTAAGCCAATTCAGTCCTAATGTTTTATGAAGCACGTTTCTTTACTTTAAATTCCTCACATTTAAACAAATGACTATTTTCCTGTTATAAATATGACACATGCCTACAGGCCGCTGGGAGTAATATGCCTGCTGTTTGAAAAGACACTTTGACATAGGAGAAAATTTAAATTAGGAGTTTAATGCAATGCATATAAACATAAAGTTAACTCTTCAGTTGAATTTTCTCCCATTTCAAAGTGTCTCATTTACACACTGCAGGCACCTTGCTCGCAGTGGCTGGTAGACATGCTGCCATATTTATAACTGAAAAATACAGCCATTTGTCTTTATGGGAGAACTTTAAAGTGCAGACAAATGTTCCATCAAGTGCAGAAAAATGTTCCTTATTAGGAACATTTTTGCAGAACATTTTTCTGCACTTTAAAGTTCTCCCATTAAAAAAAATGGTTGCATGTTTGTGTTGTACATGTAATGGTGCCACAATATGGCGAAAGGTATGTCCTGTGCCGCAAGTACATACAACACGGGCTCTCAGTCACCTTCCCATTCATTCACACACATGTTCATACATCTCCACAGACCATGCACTCGCAGACGAACATGGCAGCCCTATCATAGTACCCCTAGTCACAATATTCTGTTGAAACCATAGTATCGGGCTCCATGGACATTAGGGTTAAAGTCAATGAAGCTGGGCAATGGGGTGTCTGATAACGCATGAGTTGCTTGGCCTTCCATAGCTCACGAGCATTTTCACTGATCAGAAGTAGCTCTCATTACAGAAAAGGTTGGAGACCCCTGCCTTACACCAATATACATCCGCTGTTCAGTATTACTCATCCACACGTTTACTATTCTTCTAGTCTCAGTGTTACTCAGCTATACTCTGATAAGTAACCAGGATCACAGATCCGAGATCTGTGCGGTAAGAGGAACACCAAGCTGCTAAATCACCCTTATAAGTAAGGCTCCCGGTTTTCCGTTTAAATGGATTTTTACATATAAATGCAGACATAAAACTTCTTTTCCTTTGTCTGTATTTATAAATATAAACGGAAAAATACTGACAAACCAGATTCAGACAATTCTGCGGCGCAGCCCTGCTCCTGTCCAGGGTTGCCTAATCTGGTGCATAGAGGAATGCAGCTGCCCTTGGCGCATTGAAAGCCGCCTTACTAAAAGGGCAGACTCTTATCGCCGCATTTAGTACTCACTCCCCGCAGGCCATTTATCAGGAGTGGACCCCCGTGGGGAGCCTGGTGTAGTCCTCCTCATCCGGTGCGCTCTTCCAGAGGGGAGTGCATTGCTTTATTGGGTGCGCATTTTCGCAGCCCCATTGTTCTTCGGGTCCGCTCTGGGGGGGTGGTTTCTGTTACAACTGCTACAGCATCAGAATTTCTTCACAAGACTGCACAGCCGATCCTGAACCATGCGCTGCACGTTAACTTTAATTGGTGTGCACAACGTAGTGCTGTTGCAGGGGAAACACTTTCGGCCAGTTAATCACTTTAAATGCTTTCATTGCGGAATCTAGGTCACTGCATCGGCAAAGCATCATGTGATTCTGGGCATATCACTTAATTTCCGCATGCCTATAAACAATGCATATGAACAGATGAAATTCAGCTGGCACTCAGGTAAAGCGCTCCAAGACCTTCGGGTTGAGTTCCATTGTTCTTCGTGTTCGCTCCGGGGGAAAATGTTTCCAATGTTGAAACTGCGTTTCGCAGCCCTCAAAAATATGAACACTCACCTTGCGTTTTAGCAGTTTATAAACAGATTTATGATACTGTAGGCTGGAAAATAAATATCTCCTCTGTTTAAAAAAAATAAAAGAAGATTCCGCCATAAAGAATTCCTATGTAGGTCTAAATAATCCCAGCGAAGTTGTACTGCAATGAGAAAACAGAATGGGTTGCTCCCTCGAAGACACAGCTTGACATTTGACATCTGTCTTTGAATGCACAGCAAATTTAACTAGATAAGAAAAGGATTAAAAGGCCTGCTTACAGAAAGGGAGTTCTATCCTCCCCTCTGGTCTCTAGGGTGTACAGCCCCACAGTAAAGGTTTCGTAATGCAAGTTACTCAAAGTCTGTTTAAGCCTATGTTCACTTATAATTATTTTGGTAAAGTTTTCAGATGAATGTATTGTGTTTACTTAATTTGACATATATATAAACATATCTAAACCTATAACAACTGAGGTCAAGTGTGCAGTGTCTATTTAAATAAATGTGAAAAAATACTAGCTGCAGCGTCTTCTTTTGCTTGCGACAAAATAAAATGTGGATAAATACAGATAAAATAACCAAAAAATAAATATAGATGAATACAGATGGAAACGTTAAACAAATAAATACCATAAAACCGGGAGCCCTACTTATAAGCTATCCATCATCAAATGTACATTTCCTTTCCAATTTTCCCTTTCCCATCAGTTTCAAGAGTACTTCCTCCTCTACTCCCTAGGTACTACATTCCCATAACACTTGCAATGAGACAGTGCCATACCCCCAAACACAAGCACTTTCGACCAGGCGCGCAACGCCCATAGGGCTCAAAGGGCTTTAGCCCCCCCCCACCCCCGTTGTGTGTGTCAGCCCGGGCTGAGACAGGTTTCCGGACACACACACAGACAGTTCTTGAGCTCCTGTGGGCTGGCTGGTCTGGCGTCTTATTGCAGCCTCACCAAGTCTTTAAAAGACCATTTACTTAATAACTAGACTTTGTTGTATTTTGACCCGTTCATAGAGCCCCTGCATCTCCACTTTGCCTATTCATTAAAGTTTCAAATTACTTTTGCTGCCACAGTGTGAGAATGCATTTCATTAGGCTTTGTTTTTTTGCAGTTTTATATAGCTCAAACTCCACCCGAAGGTATTGAGGCACTTTGCATGAGCACCAGTTACATTATACAAGGACACATTCATTTTTGAAGGCACAGGAAGATAAAGTGATTTGCCCAGGATCACAAGATGTTGAGCTGGCGCTGGGACTTGAAACTTGTTCACCAACTCAAAGCCAGCAGCTCTGGCAGTTATGCCACATCCTTTTCACTTTCAAGTCATAGCAATATATCACATATCAAGGCATATCAGTAGTCTGAAAGTTTTTTGCAGGACCCACAGATTATTTATTTCCTCCACCCTCCATCCCTGATGGATGCCATAATACAAATTATATCTGAGACCCCACTCGCTACCATGGATAATAAATATGCTGAGTTTCTCAAAGTGTCTGGCCTGCATTCAGACAACTAACCCATCATTCTCAACGCTCACCGTGCACTCACTGCGATCATACTGTATTTCCAACGATCACCATGCACTCACGCCATTCACCCTCCTCTTGCCCTGCACCCACAGGAACACACCTCTCAGCCTGCACTCACATGACACTCCACTCACCTGTCACTCTCACCCTGCAGTCTCACCACTCACCCTGCACTCACAGCGATCACACTGTACTTACACCGCTCACCATGCACTCATGCCGTTCAACCTGCACACATGTCGTTTACCCTGCACTCAGATGATACTTCACTCACCTGTCACTCTTACTGCTCACCCTGCAGTCTCACCACTCACCTCTGCACTTTCACCCGCACCTAAACTCAAATGGGCACATCCCTCACCCTGCACTAACATCACTTACCCTCCACTCACCCTATTTTTACACAGGCACATCACTCATCCTGCACTTACATAGGCACTCTGGTCACTCACACAGCTCTCCCATCACTCACATAGGCTCACCACTCACCTTGCACTCACAACACTCAAACAGGCTCAACACTCACCCTGAACTCACACCACTCACCCTGTACTCCCTTCTCTCACCCTGCACTCACACAGGCACACTGCTCAGCCTGCATTCACAAAGGCACTGCATTCATCCATAACTCATGCAGCTCTCTCTTCTTGCACAAATGCACAATAGTCTGCCAGAACTCACAGGGACACACCACTCACCCTGCACTAACTTCTCTCACCATGCACTCATTATCACAGCTCACTCTTCCCGCTCACCCTGCACTCACGCAGGCACACTGGTCCACCAGTACGCACACAGGCACATAACTCACTCTGCATTTACACCGCTCACACCACCCACCCTGCACTCATTCCTCTCACTCTGTATGCACTCCTCTCACCCAGCACTCACATGGGCCCTTCTCTCACCTTGCACTCATGTAGCTCGCCCTACGCTCACATCGCCACACCATTCACTCACACTATTCACAATCACTCAACATTTATATGAGCTCACCTCTTATGCTGCACACATAACAAGAATTGGCAAAGCCCTTTGCTGTATAACATATGTCTTGCAAGCTAGAGTGCATGCGTAAGCAGCACATACTCTTTCACAGGCAAGACCTAAAAATTACCCAACTGTCATAAATATACACATTTCTACAAGGCACCTGCAAAATATCTGTTCTTTCCGTAAAATTAGGGGCCTCATTTACAAAAGAATGGTGCTGCGCCGCAAGTAATTTTGCTGCGCTGAGCTGCGTCATTGTAAAAGCACAGGGATATGTCGTATTAACAATATGATGCATCTGAGTGCTTTCCCCTGCGCTGGCGCACAATTGACTGCCATGTACCAGTGCAGGCACCCTTGCGCCTTGTTGCAACAGTGCCTCCGTTGTGGGGATGATTTTTTTTGTGCAGGAAGGGACACCTTCCTGCACAAAAACAATCATTGATGGCATTTTCCTCTTTCTATGCAACCTGCATAGAAAGAGGAAAAAACAATAAGAAATAAAAGTATTTCTCCTCGTTGCGACACTCCTACACCTCCCATGGGGAGGCGTAGGATTCTGACGCATTCCCAGCTTTACAAAACTTTGTAAATCTGTGAATGTGTCAGGTTCCATGGATGTTGCGTGGGAACACCCACAGCAACACCCATGGAACGCCCCTTTCACGCAGAGTAATGTGTGAAAGGGGCCCATGTTTACAAGGCCATAAAAAGTTACACAGGGTGACTTTGCGTGACCTTGTAAATAGGAGCAGGCAAACTGTGCCGCTGGTGCGTCACAAACAAATTACGTACTGGTGGCGCAATGGCCTTGTAAATGAGGCCTAGATACCTAGTCAGGCCCAACTGTAACTACGTGGCCGGTGCAAGAGGGGAGAGTGATGGCGAAAGGAGGGAGATCAGGGCTGAGGCTTTGGGGGATGGTGAGGGAATGAGGATCAGTCTGAGGCTGTGGGGATAAGCTGGGAGCAAGTGTTCATTTGCTACAGGAGGAGAAAGCAGGCAAATGCTGCAGAGGGGGGAAGCAGGCACAAGAGGTTATGGATGAAGCAATACAACAGAAGCTGTGAGCTGGTGATGGAATAGAGTGGGGACTTAGGTCAACGGTGCATTGCAGGTGGTGAAGTAGCACTGGCTCCAGAGTTAATTTTCAATCCTTCACCTGAGGCCTCCTTGGCCTGCAGAGGGAGCTGGTGTTTTCGCTGTTGCTGAAGCTACAGCATAGAACAGTGTTTGAACCTGTTGGCCTGCATGATGGCAGTGCTCTGTGGCGGCAGGTACCACAGTGGAAAACTGTCTGAGGCTGTGCGCACCAGCACCAGCTTCTTTATGACTCTTGGGCTCATGTTTCACCAATATTTCATCTGAGTGGCAGGGGCTCATGTAAGCCATCCATGGGAACACAGGCACGTGCATTGAGATGTTCTGTTCATCTTCTCAGTTCAGACACGTTCAGTTGCTGTTACTACACAGCGTGACCAAAGGGTTGCAAGTGATGCTATAGCCCCTTGGACCTGTCACTGTGGTGGGCAGTCCATTTTTAGCAAGCTTCAGTATTTTAGAGGAGTTAGAATGTTTGACATTTATCACTTGAATTCTAACATCTGCACATGACATGGAATCTTATTCGCATTCACCATTTCATTGCATAGCTTTTGATTGATTCAAAAAACTTTGGCCAAAAATCACAAAGTGAAACTTGTTTATAAACTTTTTGCATAGTTGCCCATTGCACTGTGTGACACATAGTCATTCCTGGCTTTCCATTCACCACAATGCTTCATTATGGAGCGTGTGTTTTTTTTAAATTTTCTTTTTACATTGCATGTTGGCTCTGAAAATCCCAAGATGCAAAGTGTTACTGGATAAAAACACCATGTTTGCCAAAGCAGTCCACCATTTCATAAGATCAATTGGATGGTGTGATATTAATTTTTAAAGAGTGTATTCGTTTGTTTCCAATAGTGTTACTACTTTCTTTTTAACAAAAAGCACATCACAGCACTATACAAGTATCTTGATTTTTCTAGACTACTGCAGGGATTTATGTCATGGGTCCTCCATCTTGTGAGTTGCAGCCTACCTGTGCCCCAGATTGCAGTGAGCAGAGACCAGGAAGTGGTAAGGAGGCAGACTAGTGCTGTCTCTTTCCTAAAAGAGTTAAAAAACGATTTTCCCTATCTGTGATTACTGTCTTTGCCTGTGGTTGTTACAGTTTAAAATTGTAGTTTTAACCTGCCCGTGATTGCATATTTAATTACCTGTTTTGTGTTCAAACTTGTGGTTTTTCCTGCCCATGATTGCTTCCACTTAACGTGTTGAATTGTGGGATTTGCAGTCCTAAATCTCTGTAGTTTTTCCCTCTCATTCCCGGTGACTATCAGTTTTCCCTCCAAATTTCCCCTTGTCTCTGTGCTAAGACCTGTATGTTAAACAGTGCACCCCCAGCCACCATTTTGTGCTAACAAGTCAGTGAAACCAGCCCCCCCCGCAACAGGGATATTCTACATGAGAGTGTGCTCTGAGGCAGCAGTGATCTTCTGTGTGCTGTTTAAACTGTGTTTAATCGGGACTGTGCACTTCGTTTTTGTCCAGGAGAGGGAGTAAAGTTTTATACAAACACTATTTTCAGAGGACAAGTTAGGCCCTTACCTGCAGAAGTCCAAAGTGTGGATTGAGCCTGTCTGTCTCCTAGGAGATTCTGAACAAGAGAAGCAGCTCCCCAGTCCCAGTCCCCACCCCCAGGCCAGCAGACCTAGGACTGGGGATTGGCTATTCAGCTCCCAGGCAACTCTGAGCCCTCCCCTCACACCTGCCCAGGCCCCTTAAGGCTTTGCTGGGTGCACCCCAAATCATTCTCCTCCATCTTGTGAGTTGCAGCCTACCTGTGCCCCAGATTGCAGTGAGCAGAGTCCAGGAAGTGGTAAGGAGGCAGACTAGTGCTGTCTCTTTCCTAAAAGAGTTAAAAAACGATTTTCCTATCTGTGATTACTGTCTTTGCCTGTGTTTGTTACAGTTTAAAATTGTAGTTTTAACCTGCCCGTGATTGCATATTTAATTACCTGTTTTGTGTTCAAACTTGTGGTTTATCCTGCCCATGATTGCTTCCATTTAACGTGTTGAATAGTGGGATTTGCAGTCCTAAATCTCTGTAGTTTTTCCCTCTCATTCCCGGTGACTATCAGTTTTCCTTCCAAATTTCCCCTTGTCTCTGTGCTAAGACCTGTATGTTAAACAGTGCACCCCCAGCCACCATTTTGTGTTAACAAGTCAGTGAAACCAGCCCCTCCTCTCCCCCCAGTAACAGGGATATTCTACATCAGAGTGTGCTCTGAGGCAGCAGTGATCTTCTGTGTGCTGTTTAAACTGTGTTTAATAGGGACTGTGCACTTCGTTTTTTGTCCAGGAGAGGGAGTAAAGTTTTATACAAACACTATTTTCAGAGGACAAGTTAGGCCCTTACCTGCAGAAGTCCAAAGTGTGGATTGAGCCTGTTTGTCTCCTAGGAGATTCTGAACAAGAAAAGCAGCTCCCAACTCCTGGCCAGCAAACCTTGTCTGAGGTTGCTGGGACCTTATATAGTCTGCTAGTGGTAGGTACATGTATACACTGATTGGAGGTTGTATCTGATGTTTCTATTGGATTAGGGTTAGTGTCCTCATTGGTTGGGTATTTGAGGGTTCTGATTGGTTTCTGGGTCTGTGATTCAATCAATGTAGGGTTGGGACTAGGGCTAGGGTTAGGATTTCTATTGGAAGTAGGGACTAGGGCTTCCTGTGTTATTGGTTTTGGGACTGGGGTGGGACTATGGCTAGGGTTAGGCCTTTAATTGGAAGTTGCGATTAGGGCTTTTGGTGTGATTGGTTGCTGGACTAGGTGTGGTACTAAGAGTAGGGTTAGGCTTTCTATTGGAAGTAGGGACTAGGGCTTCCTGTGCCATTGGTTGCTTGGACTTGGGTTGGGACTACTGGTAGGGCTAGGGCCTCTATTGGACGTAGAGTTCAGGGTTTTGAAAGTTATTGGGTGCTTGGACTAGGGCTGAGATTGGCTGTAAGGTCCTCGTCTCCTATTGTTTCTAGATTTTAGGGCTAGTGTTGTGATTGGATAGGGTTAGGGCTAGGGTTCCCATTGGCTGAAGGGGTCACCTGATTACTAGGGCTATAAAAGTCTGAGGCCTAGGGCGTCTCAGCCTGGGCGTCGAGGACAAGGGTGGAGAGGACAAGGGTGAGTGCCTGTTTGAGCCTGTTAAGGGTGGAGAGGACAAGGATGAGTGCCTGTTTGAGCCTGTTCAAGACTGGTCGGGACCTGGGCCAGAAATGCTGCCCATTTTCCCATTCATTAATACCCACCCTGTGTATGTGTCCCTCTGTATATAAGCATTTATTTTCACTATAGATATGTACCTATCTTTGTGTATTGCTTTGTATAAACATGTATAATAATTATGTTATAAAAAAAAAAAAATCATCTTTGGTCTACATGTACTTGCTTCCATTGTGCATCTATGTACCTCCATGTACTTGGAACTGTGTGTCTGTTACTTTTCTCCTGAAAAAGCATATCCAATGCACTACCCTATTTCTCACCCTGTACCTCTATCAATATCGTTAATCTGCGTATACTTACCTCCTTTATGCATCTATATACTTTCAGTGTACTTATGAATCTATATATTTATCACTTTCTTCTAATTTAGCATTTCCAATGCACTACCCTATTTCTCAGCCTATACTTCTCTCAATATATCTTCTAGCCCAACTTTCTGACTCATCTCAAACTTCTTTCTACTACTCTTTCCAATGCACTACCCTATCTCTCACCCTATACATCTATCATTATATCCTCTACACCCACTCTCTCATTTATCCCAAACTCCATACCACTACTATGTTCCCCAAAATAACCCTTTCTTGACTCTCTCCTACTCTACCCCTCCTTGCATCATCACACACCTCTTTACTATACCGATCCCCCAAAACAAACCTTTCTAAACTCTTCCCTCTGACTCTTCCCCTCCAAAAACCCTTTTACTCATCCAAAAGCCTCCTCCTATTGCTATGACCTAAAAAAGAAATCCTTCACTCTTCTATCCCTCCACTATCCCTTTCAATAAAAATAACAGACTAACATGTTCACTTCTCTAATTCCATATTCCACTATACTAATTCACCACTAATCCTTTATGGGTTCCAGAGTAGCGTGCTACTCGCCAACAAAGCGTTTCAACACCTCATCAGGGTTACAAACGCTATATAAATGCAAACCTTTTTCCCTTTTTACCCCTCCCCAACCCTTCTCAATCCAAATAACTGACTAACATATCCACCACTCAAATTACTTCATATTTCACTATACTAATTTTCAACACTAATCCTTTATGGGTTCCGGAGTAGCCTGCTACTCGCCAGAAAAGCACTTCAACACCCCATCAGGGGTAACAGGCGCTATATGAATGCAAACCTTTCTTTCCCTTCTATCCCTCCGCTATCCTTCTCACTCCAAATAACTGACTAATATCCACCACTCAAATTACTTTCATATTTCACCATACTAATTCACCACTAATCCTTTATGGGTTTCCGGAGTAGCGTGCTACTCACCCAAAAATAAAAGCGCTTTAAACCCCATCAGGGGTAAGAAGCGCTATATAAATACAAACCTTTTTTTCCTCTTCTATCCTTCTGCTATCCGTCCGAATCCAAATAACTGACTAACATATCCACCACTTAAAATTTACTTGCATGTTTCACCATACTAATTCAACACTAAACCTCTATGGGTCCCGGAGTAGCGTGCTACTCGCCGAAAAGCGCTTCGACGCCTCGTCAGTGGTAGTAAGCGCTATACAAATGCAATTACAATACAATACAATACAATGACATAACTCATTATCCAGAAGCAATGCAGTGGTTTTTTAACCCTCTCAGTTTTATTCAAAATCGTAGTTTTCAGTTCTTTCCTCTCATGCATTTATTGGCAATAATCTTACACAGTTCCTATATGCACCCATTGTGCCTTGGACTCTCATTGAAATCTTACTAAGTGAATGACCGTGACTCCATGGAGCTAGGTAGTGCACAGTTGTCCTGTCGGACTATGCATTAGAATTATGAGTAGGAAGCAGGCAAAACTGACTGAAGCCAAGCTACCTTATGCCTGCCTTGCTTCAGAGGAACCTGTCCTATGTCCTGTAGAGAAGACCTGTGACCTGAAGAGTAGACAGGGGTCAAGAGACCTAAACATGAGACAGGCGATCTGAACAGGGGGAGGTGACGATGGGCCTCTAGATGACAAACCCACTGGAAGAGTTCACAGGTAAAAGGATCCTCTGACCACAGTAACTGAAGTGGCAGTACCTTAGGGATTCCTGATGCCTTGACAACACAGTCAAAGGCCTCTGGACTTTTCGTTGCTGTGTCCCTGGCACACCTGCATTACTTCACACCTCCAAATGATTTTAGACCCCATCCATCAGTCTCCAATGCTCAATCACAATTCTAACAGTGCTGCACAATTTACTAGAAAACAAATTATAAAAACAACCACCAGTTCGCCACCTCAAGACAAATAACTATATTCATTGAAGAACGTAACCTTCTCTTAGATTACCAAAACAGATTCTGGTATGGCTGTGTCACGAAAGCAGCACTGACTTCCACACGTGTTGATTTAAACACTGTGAGGGATTCAAATGGAGTACCCGCACACCTATTACTTGACCTCTCCCTTGCCTTTGATTCTGTCCTTCTGTACAGGGACTTGGAATTGGACAAATCTTACAAAATAACTTTGTATCTGTAGTTAGCTAGGCCTCTGCCATTTAGAATGGCACCTCTGCCCATAATACTCCCTACAAATCAACTTTTCTGCCAGCTCGTCGACAACCGCCTGGTGCATTTCTACTAAATGTGGCTCAATATGTTTACATATATGGGAACTGTTCACTGTGGCGTGCTAACCATTGTTTTTTTTGTTTTTTTGTGTGTGTAGCACAGGTGTGTGGCAGTGCATTTACATGGAGTAATATTACCAACTCATTGGCACACAACTGCGGAAGAAGGAATGGTATTTGGGGAATTAAACCTATGATTTACCAGCTACCTACCCCACCTTCAAGTTTTGCTCAGGATCCTGTGGCCGGCAATTTCAAATGTCAGGAGAGCTGAATACCAACACTGCCAATGCTTGATTCTACTGTGTGCCACTTTCTTCTACCACCAGGCACTCCCTGCTCTCTTATCTCACTCTTGCAGGTTCTTTTTAATTTTTGATTTCTCGTTTTGACATAATTTTTCCATCTTTCTCTTTCGCCTTTCCCCCTTTTGTGTTTTTCTGCAAGTGGGCTCCACCTGCAATCCCCGGCTCAAATTAGACACTGCCACTCAGCCTAATATTTTGAGTCCTGTACGTAAGGGCAGCTTCACCCATGAATATTTTGCAACAGCCAATTGAGTAAACTAAATTGTGCCTTCAGTCGTTTATGGGGCAGGAGCATATTTCTGGACTTTCAATTATAAATATTTCACAAGCACATTGTCCTGCACAGAAGGAATCAGGGAATTGGCAAAAAGGGTGTTGTCTTGAAATACCTTTGTGAAAAAATGTCTTATGTGCTTTGGATTCAACTTTATAGAAGCTGTTTTTAATTGTCAGTGCACTCAATCTGTTTTTCAAAGATCACTGTGAGTAGCCTAGGAACAGTGTAATCTGTTTTTCAAAGATCACTGTGAGTAGCCTAGGAACCATGTCAAATCTACAAAAACATGCTTGTAACAATATCTAGTTTGTCCAATATGTTTAAATTGCACAGTTTGTCACTTGTTATTCTCATATTGGCTATGAGGATAGCTCGTACTCCACTTCTGGAAATTCTTGTCCTGCCCCATTGCTGGAAGTTTTTGCCCCCCCTCCCGAAATTTGGCTCTAGTTGCGTCCTTGCTCTCGACATTACCTGCTCTCTGATGATTATTTATTTAAGGCCTCACCATTGCTCATTGAAACCTACCCCTTCTACCTCAATGACTTATCACCTGTTCCGGGAAGAACATTAAAGGAATGAGATGGCTGTGTATTTTACTTCCCCGTGTACGGTGGGGATTTACATTACTTATCTGGATTTCCAAATCAGAGAAAAGGACGTTGCTGCACAATTCAGACACCGAAGGCACGAATTTCCAGGAAATTGAGCATTACAGCACAACATGTCCTGTCTTGTAAAGAGTCCTGGGCGAGTGGCAAAGACATGACTGAAGGAATTCAGTGATCTTGGCTATGTTTCCTGGCAGCGTTAGCTCACTTTAGGCCCAGTGAAGGCTGGCAGACATGAATGAAAGATCCAAGTGACCCAGGACAGGTCAGCGCGTCCCTTGGGTGCTTCGCGCTACACTATGGAAGCACAGGGCCGCTATAAACTCATAATTTCAATTTCGGAGTATTCACAGGATACAGTGAACCCTTTTACTGGCTCTGACTCCGATGGGGTTGAGGATGTTCTCCCTGTGTTCAAACTGCTGCCTGTTGCCGCCTCTACCCTCCAGCTCAAAATCCTGTCAGCGAAAGAGACCTAGAAATGCATTATTTTACCTAAAACAATTACCTAGCCATGGTATGTACAGAGCGAACATTTGATTTTATGCCCACGGCCACCTTCTCTGCCGGCCGATGATCTGGTCAATCGGCTACCTCCCCCCCCTGTAAACATAAACACAAGCAGTTGCAATGCAATAGGTCTCACATTTGTCAGAGTTAGAGCTATTGGTGTTGTAAATGACAATGTCTTTTATCTATGTGTTTTGGTTTGGAGTGTAGTGGATGTATGAACAGAGACACACCCTGGGCCGGACTGGCCGTAGTGGGCACCGGGCATTTCCCCGGTGGGCCGGAGGGGTGGGGGCTGTTTTTGTGCACGTGGGGACGGTTTGGTCACTGGTGGCCGGTTTTGCAGCAGTGCTGCAATATTGGCCCCCTGTAACAAAAGCGGGAGCGGTGCATCTTGCTAGCACTCCCCCCTTACACCTCCCCCGCTCCCAGGGCCGGTCGAGCAGCAATCTGCAAGGGCTGGTTGCTGTTTCCAGTCCGGCCCTGGACACACCTGCAGCACTGCCTAGAGGATTTAGAATGACAAATTACCACTGGAACCAGAAAAGCAGCTGCAGCACTGTGTAGAGGACTTAGAAAGAGGAATTACAGATGAGATCAGAGAAGCAGCTAGCAGCACTGCCTAGAGGACTAAGAATGAGGAATTACTACTGGGGATAAAGCTGCTGCACTGCCTAGAGGACTTAGAATGTGGAACTAGAATAGCAGCCAGCAGCACTGCTTAGAGGAATTGGAATGAGGATTTACCACTGTGACCAGAGACAGAGCTGCAGCACTGCATAGAGGACTTAGAAAGAGGATTACCACTGTGACCAGAGACAGAGCTGCAGCACTGCATAGAGGACTTAGAAAGAGGATTACCACTGTGACCAGAGACACAGCCGCAGCACTGCTTAGAGGAATTAGAATGAGGAATTACTGACGGGACCAGAGTAGCAGCTATCAGCACCGCCTAGAGGACCTAAAATGAGGCATTATCAACGAGATCAGAGAAGCAGCTTGCAGCAATGCCTAGAGGACTAAGAATGAGGAATTACCACTAGAAACAGACACCGCTGCAGCAGTGCCTAGAGGACTTAGAAAGAGGATTACCACTGTGACCAGAGACACAGCTGCAGCACTGCATAGAGGACTTAGAAAGAGGATTACCAACGGGACCAGAGTAGCAGCAAGCAGCACTGCCTAGAGCAGAGGTCTTTAAATTGGGGCGGGCCCCCCTAGGGGGCCTCAAGTGATCCCAGGGGGGGTGCCAGGCTCTGGCCAGAAGAAACATTATGCTTTGTTTTCAGCCGAAAAAAATGAGCGGCAGTAAGCAAGTCTGTAATGGGCCATCATTAACATCCTTTGTCATTTAAATCCTGGCTGGGAGAAGGTGTCAAAAGGGAAGTGACTCCAAATTTTCTCCAAAACCCCCACTACCATTTCGAATAATCACACTGTGGATACTTTTACACATTAGTAAGGCCTGCCTCACCAGAATAATATGTTTGGAAATCATGCATTTGTTTGCATTTCTAAAACATTGACAGATCTTAGCTGCAATGTTTAAATAAGTCTAGACATATTTAAACATTGCCAGTTTAATAGAATAATTGTAAAATGTTTTGAGGGGGCGGGGATTATTTTTTCTACACTGGGGGGCGCGGGATTAAAAAGTTTGAAGACCACTGGCCTAGAGGACTAAGAATGAGGAATTACCACTGGGAACGGAGACACATCTGCAGCCCTTGCTAGAGGACTTACAATGAGGAATTACTGACGGGACCAGAGTAGCAGCAAGCAGTACTGCCTAGAGGGCGTAGAATGAGGAATTACCGATGCGACCAGAGAAGCAGCTAGCAGCACTGGCTAGAGGACTAAGAATGAGGAATTACCACTGAGAACAGAGACACAGCTGCAGCACTGCCTAGAGGATTTAGAATGAGGAATTACTGACGGGACCAGAGTAGCAGCTAGCAGCACTGCCTAGATGACTTAGAATGAAGAATTATCAATTGGACCAGAGAAGCAGCTAGCAGCACTGCCTAGAGGACTAAGAATGAGGAATTACCACTGGGACAAGATAAGCAGCTGCAGTTTTGTCTAGAGGACTTAGAATGAGGAACTACCACTGGGACCAGAGAAGCAGCTAGCAGCTCTGGTTAGAGGACTAAAAATGAGGAATTATCACTGGATCCAGAGAAGCAGCTAGCAGCACTGCCTAGAGGATTAAGAATGGGGAATTACCACTGGGAACAGAAACACAGCTGCAGCACTGCATAGAGGATTAAGAATGGAGCAATTACTGACAGGACCAAAGAAGCAGCTGCAGCCCAGTCTAGAGAACTTAGAATGAGGAATTGCCACTGGAATTACTGCTGAAAAAAAAGACACAGCTGCAACACTGCCTAGATGACAGAAATATAATAATGGCCTACAGTAGTTTTGTTGTTGCTGACTAGATTTCTATAAATGGGTATACCGATATTTCTAAATATTTATTTACTTTAGCATATTAATTTGACCTTTTTACGGCATGATGCAAAAACTATTGGCAATAATGCAGAACTGGTGTTAAAAGGAGCTTTTAGCCCTGAAAAGGCTAGAGGTACTATTCTATACAATATATGTATGTTTTTTCCTTCGTAGCACATTGACTAATGTTTTGATATGAATCTGAATTCATGAATGGTTGCAGGGTTCTAACTCATGTGAACTGCTTCTGTCTTGTTACAAGAGGAAACAAAAAACTGTGAACGTCTGGCTTTTTTAAGTGCCCAAGCATTCCATTAATATAGAAGTGCTTTGTATTTATTATGTTTATACATCACTTTTATACAAAGCCTGTAGCAACTTGTTGGAGGAAAACAACACATTCAAAAGCAGGGTGAGCTGGCAGTTATCGCAAAATGTATTATGGAAAGAAAAACACAAAGTAGAAAAGCCAAGAATCTAAGGGGCATATTCTCAAGGACTTATCGCCGAGTTAGCGGCACTTTATCGCAGCCAAAGTGGCGATAAAATCATCGCACCATTCACAAGCTGGTGTTAACAGCCCAGAACACCATTTTCCCCGCGAAAGCATCCGCAAAAAACATCACCACAGATGACCCCCACAACTATCGCTAATGAGATGCAGAGTAGGCGTACCCGTGCAAAAAGCCACGAAAACACCACTCCGCAACATTCTCAACGACCAGCCAGATCGGCGATAAGACCACAAAACAGGCGATAAGGCCCGTTAGCAGCAGGAAACTAACACCTGCTCTGACCTGGTGCAAAGTTGGACCACAGCCTGCACCACAAAATGGAGCCCAGCCCAGAGCCATACCTGAAGGGCAACAGATGCCATGGAGCCACTGATCATGCAGCTCGGAGCCCCAACAGGGCCACAACACCCACCGCCACCACCCCCAGGACCTCCCCCCCCCCCCCCAACCTCCGCCCTGCCAAAGACATGCCACATCAACTATACGGAACATGTACCAAATAATCCGCCAGATGTCGCACAATCACATTTGGTGGCATGCATGTGTCGTCACAAAAATGAGCATCACACATCCATCTTCGATTTAACAAATGAAAATGTATTCAAAGAAACACAGAACAGAAACGAAGACACATGGCGGCTCCCCTCGGGACAATCCGTAGGTCACAGCCTGCAAGACAAAAATCACGATGAGAAGGTGTGTCTTGCACACATCAAAGGACTGAGAGAGAGCGAAGGAGAGAGAGAGAGAGAAAGAGAGGGAGCAAGAGAAAGACGGACAGAGAGGGGGAGCGAGAGAAAGACGGACAGAGAGGGGGAGCGAGAGAAAGACGGACAGAGAGGGGGAGCGAGAGAAAGACGGACAGAGAGGGGGAGCGAGACACAGATAACAGAAGAGACGGACAGGGAGAGAGAGTGCCGACAATGCGCACCCAGGCCACACTGCTCACCTGCTGCCACCGGTGTGTCTCCAACCACGAGCCGGTATGTAGTGCAGTTCACCAGGTCACACATCTGAAACAGATCCGTCATCTGTAACAGAGTCCAGATACCTGAATGGCAAAGTACATACAATTGCACAAGACATCATCGCCTGTCCGCCCCTGCGCACCCAGGCAGATGCACCCCAGCCCCTCCCGCCGCCCAGCGGTGCATGCCCGCCCCTGCGCACCCAGGCCTCACTGCTCACCTTCCGCCCTTGGCGTGTAGCAATGAGGGCCCACCACGTGCCGATGCATGCCACATGCCCGGGGCCCGCAGACAAGGCACCCTCCACATCATGCAGCCCCACTCCGCAGGCCACCAGGTCTCACGTATGATTCTGGGTCTTGATTTCGCCATGGCAGAGGACATACCAGTGCACCAGGCATCATCGCAGGCTGCACACCCGCTCAGCCCTTGAGGTGCCCCAACCTCAGTTCACCAAAAGTTACCGTCCCGTGGCGGTGTGCCTGTGCCGGCCGCAATATATCCGGTGCCACCAAGTCTGTGTCCCAAAGTCATGGTCCATGTATGATTGGGTATCGTGTTGCGGACGCCATCATGTCACCTCCGGTCCTGGGGAATGTGATGTTGCAGGGCCCGAGGCCCTCATGCCTACATTGACACCACACGGACGCACCCAGATAGAGAGTAGAAATGGCGTCGAGCACGTGCGCCCGTCCCTTTTCATTGGCAGGGTCACATGTCCCGTGACGCGTGTGCTGGATGGGTGTGGTGTGGGTGTAAACCAGCCATGAGGGAGTGGCTGTGGCATGCTGACAACTAGACCTGTGAGCAGCAGATCACCACAGGAAAGACAGGGGACATGTAGCGTTGCCGTCCCCCCCTGTGAGCGTAAGAGGAGTGGGTCTGTATATGACCCCTGGGCCCTGGGCGTGGTTCCGTACTGGGCTGGACAAGGAAGTAACTCATGTGTGTGTCCCTGTTGTTGTGTCAGCGCCACCCAGACCGCATTGGGCAATGTGTCACCCTGTCACCCCTGTTCTACGACATGAGCCACATGGACGTAAGAGGAGTCCAGTGAGCCCACATTCATCCATACTTCCACACTTAAAAGACCATAGACATGACACATCTGTGTGTATATGAATGTTTAATGCACATTCAGTGGAGTGTTGTATCTGGAGCAGTACAGGGCCATGCAAAGCCCACATGACGATGTTGTCCCGTGGAGGTCCAGCCAGGGTCCTCCAGGGAATGACAAGTCCAAAGGAAGAGGACGAGTACAGTCTGCAGTCTGATTGCTGTGTCAATGGCGATCAAACATCATATGGCAGTCCATGTCGAGGTCCAAGGTGAGTGTCGCAGAGTGCATCGGGGGGACAGTGGAAGGTGATGATGCAGAGGGCAGTACCAAGCTGAAGCCGGACCTATGGATGAGATGCATGCTGCTGCGTCCTCCTCACCATGAGGGCAGTATCATCCGCATCTTCGTTCTCTGCTGTTTCATGTGCCTCACGTGTGGGTGGTGGTGTTCTGTCTCCAGCACTGTGTGGCAGTGACACATCTGTGGCCGGAGGTGGAAGGTCTGCCGCACTGTGTGGCACTGACACATCAGGGGGCGGAGATGTGGATGGAGTGGTGGCAGCAGCATGCATCCGCACCAGGCCTTGTGGCAGCAATGCCATGAGGAGGGTCCTGAGGTCATTGAGGAACCCAGCTACCTCTCGCTGGTGTGCAGCCGTGACAGCTGCTCGTTCCGCATTCGCCCGCTCCATGGTCTCCATTAACCTCCGCATGTTTCCCAACTCCCGTGTGATATCGCTAGAGCCACTCGGACTGGACAGTTGTACTATTCTCTGAGTCAGGGCTCCAGCGATGTCAGCCATGGTCCATTGGAGAGCATGGAGCAGACTGTGGGTGTCCGTTAGGGACCGTGAGTGGTCCCTGATGGGACTTAGACACCCACGTATGGCATCTAGTTTGTCTGCCATGCGGTCGAAGCCCACCCGCACCTGTTCAGCCAGATTCTCCTGGCACCCCAAAACACGGCGTTGGAAGGCCATATGTTCTCCGTGGGGGTCCTGGGAGGCAGCAGTGGTGGTGGGTGCTGCCTGCTGCCTGCTGTTTGGTCTGTGCAGGGGGTGGGGTCTCCTCGTAGCAGCTGGGCTACCCAGCTCCTGGAAGTGGGCTGCGGAGGCTCTCCACGAGCAGTTGGAGAGCATCAGAGTCGAAGCTGTGGTCGTCCTCTTCGTCTCCAGAGAAGAGAGGGTCAGACTGCTCTGCAGGAGGTGTTGATTCTCCCTCTGCAATGTGAAGGGGAGATGCAGTTTAACAATGTGTCCACATGTATGTTGTCGCATTGTACATGTTTACATACAGACAGCATGACTGGGTACATTGTGGCTGTTTGGGAGGAGCTGCCTATTTGATGGGGGACAGTGGACATTTCGACAACATCACGGATGTGTGTTTGTACTTGTACATTATCAACGCACATATCCCTGCAATGCCAATTGTGATTGGCCAGTGTCTGCACCCAAGCGGCACCAGTAGTGACCTGTGTTCTGTTGTAGGTGTTTTGCGGATTGTGTCACATCGTTGTCAATGTAAATGTGCTCTGTATCTGATGTGTGTGCTGTATTTTTGGGGAGTCGCCCCTGCAGCTCAGATTTTGCTGCCCCTTATCACTTTCATGAGGTGTGCCTCTGACTACTGTGCTTGTACAGTGTTGACATGTTGCATAATGGGGTACGTTGGTCTCTTGGTGGGAGTTGGTGGTCTGGGGCATGGTGTCTCCGCAGATGTGCTCAAGTTAATTGTGCATGTGTGCCATTGTGCCCATCTCCCCCGTCCCCCCAGGCCCTGGTGGTTACTCACCCTGTTGCTGTTGTGTAGGGTCCTGTTGAGCAGTGTCCGGGCCCCCAACTCCTACCACCGTCTCCCCACTGATGACTGTGGAGACCATTTCCTCCATGTCGTCCATCTCCTCCTGTGGCGCTGGGCTCCCACCTCCAGTCTGCATTGCTGCCTTCAGGTTGTTGGCGAGTTTCTGCTTGGTTTTGCGCTTGACATCATTCCAGCGCCTCTTGACCTTGCCCATTGTCCTCTTCAGCACTCCGACTGCATTCACCTTGTCCACGATGGACTGACATAATGTATTTTTTGTTGCCAATGACACAGTGGAGGTGACGAACAGTTGTTGATGGTGTTCTGTCACCTCCGTTATCAGGATCCTGTTTTCCTGCGGACTGAACTTCGTCTTCCTCTTTTTCTTGTCCTTGCCCTTCCCTGACCCCGAAGTCCCAGGATGGTCCTCCGGGGGCTTGTGGGGTTCTGGCTCTCCTCCGTACTTGCTCCGGCAACGTCCATTGTGCTTCGCTGTTGTTTGGCATTTGTTTGTCTGTTTTTTTTCTGCTTTTATGGTGATTGTTCCCGCCTGACGCGTGTGGATTGCAGGACTGTAGCTGGGTTTCGCTGATTTTCAAATCGCGATTGGCCTCATCGCAGCTTTTTTTGCATTGGTGTTTCGCATTTTTGCGGCATGGCGTTGATTTTAACGCGGTCAGTTGGCGCCTTATCTGGGGAGTATCGCATGGGGCCGCCGTGTTGTGAATACTTGGTTAACAAGGCGTTAATTTCCCGCGATGGACTGCGATATGCAAAGTTGCGTTAGGCTAAATCTGCGGTGGTTATCACACGTTCTTGAGAATATGCCCCTAAGAGCAGTGTGAAATGAGAGAATGGAGCACAATAGGGTGGTGGGGCAGCCTTGTAACTCATGTGTAATAAAGGAAGAAGCAGTTTCTCCCAGCCTGGAAAACTAATCTGAATGGTGCTGCTCCCCTGTTTACTAATCCGGAAGAGACCCTCCCAGGATTCTGTGGCAGCCTCCTGAAGAAAGCTTAGCCGGCGAGACATAGTCCTATTTTTATTGCACCTTTGCAATTGTGAGATCGTCTGAAAAAGACGTCATTAAAAACAGCCAGCATGGTATTTGCAGGCTGCCACACCGAGTTACAAGCATGGCCTCAGATGATAAACTCTGGGCCTCACTGGTGAGCTCTGATACTTTGGGCTGATATTGTACATTTTGCAATGTCTCAAAAACACATAAATTAAAAATGCACCATATCTGGTAGGTTGTGTGGACGCATTGCGGGGAGAAGGAAAAGTAGGTGTCTTGGAGGGCTATAAGTGGGATGAAATAACTGGCGGGGTCTCCCCAAGGGGGGTGGCCGATGTAATTAAAGGCATGGCTTAAAAACGCGTAAACTGAAAATCGGTGCTTAGCATAGTGTGCCGCCAGACTGGTATTTTGCTGCTCCTGACACTGCGTCCAGATATATAATACAACACGTAACATTACACCTACAACAAGCCAGGGCTTTTGGCTTTGTCAATGGTTCTTTGATGTTCGAGCAGACCGTTTGGCTGATCGGGCTGCACACAGGCTGGCAGGCTGGACTTGGCAACTACTATGTGGTCCCAATAACCATCGATGATGAGGTGGTCAGCGGTGGTGAAGCTCGCGCTGGTCTGGCGACTTTGCTGTTCGGTTCCCTCGTGCCCAGGGTAGCATGGATCCAGTATAGTTACACACAGACTGGTGGTGCTGAGGCTGGTTGTGGTGATGCCTCTGGTGGTAATCCTGTGAGTTGGTGGTGCCATGAGCTGTGTCCGCTGATGTCCAGACTGCGGTTGGGGATTGCTTGGTGACCCGCGGCGGCACCGGTATGCAGGCGGCGACGGTGTCTCACTGCATGGGATGGTCACACCTATGTAGGACATTTAGGCAGAAGGGCTGCGGGACCCTAAACCACTGTGGACTGTAGGGGGTGCTGCAGTCTGTCACGGCTCCATGCAGTGGTGCGATGCGGCCGGTCACGGCTCCATACCGGGGTTGATGTTGCTGGTTGAGGCTCTATTTAGGGTGATCGGTGTGACCGGTTAAGGTTCTGTGAGGGTGGTTGAGCCGGCAGGGGAAAGATGCTGGGTGCCCCAAAAGGTTTGAGGTTAGTGGCGCTGAAAGGGCAAACAGGGTCGGTCAGGGACGAGGTCGATGCGTCACCAGGTGCAGGGCTTAAGTAATGGGCGGACCTGGCTGATAGGTGTCGCAGTGTCCAAAATGCGGAGCGTCATTGCCAGGGTCTGCAGATTTATGGAGATACTGCGTTGCAGCAGCCCTTCTGACCAGCCACAGTAAAAGCGCGCATGGCGTGCTGCTAACACATTAGAAGCAACCGCCATTGCCGGCGTCCCCCAAGTGGGGGGGCGGGCAGCCACAGTGAAGGCGCGCATGGCGCACTGCTAACACATAGAAGCGGCCGCCATTACTGGCGTCCCGCGAGCGCTGTGTACATTGACTAAGGAAATAGTTCTCCAAAATGCAAATGAATGCAACCGAGTTAGGACACATGTAAAAGGGCCAGTGCTCATGGGAGGTAACAACAGAAGATAGGGAGGTACTACGGAGGGATTAATAAGCCTATCAACAAATCAGAAGCCAACATTTACAAAGGACAATGACACAAGCCAATGAAAAATATGGGCGGAGCTTCAATTCCATACCTGAATATAGCATGCCTCGCAGAGCAGCGCATGCGCTGCCCAAGCTCGACTAAACAACAGAGCAGACAAAGGCCCGCTCACTGCCAGCACCTAGCAGGATTACAATTTGTCTTCTAATGCACACAAACAGTTTCTCTACCCAGCGAGACATGCTTCCGGGATCATGGTTACTAAATGCTCACCAACTCTCTAAGTTTACAATCTAGTTCTCTCTTTGCAACTCGCTTTTTTACTGTTTGCTCTAAAGTAACACGTGTATTTAGACTTCAGTAAAGAAGAAAAGATAATTCAGTAATTTTCAGGATCCAATATTCATGGCTTGTTTTTGATCACACACGTCTGATATGAATTTCATGATTAATTTATATTAAAGGTTGACATTTATTTATGTATGCGTTTTTATATAGTGGGAAGGTGTCAGAGCACTTTACAATAGGACCAGTTACAATAGATAAGGACTTCAGATTACATGAATAACATAAAATATACAAAACAAATAAACTCTAAACTCACATAAGAATGGTAGAAAGTACATATGTCTACTACAGATACTAGCGGTTAGAGTTACATATATACAAGTTGCATATTCACTTAAGATCACATTTTAAGAAGAGTTGAAGCAATTAGGGTTGGAAAATATATATTGCATATTTATAGAGCATGATCTTCCTGCCATTGCTGGGGATCTTGCGGTGAACGTTCAGCCAGGCCTTCAGGGTGCTAATGCACTCACTGGCGGTGATCTTGGGCCTGGGGGATCCCCGACCTGGTGATGTCCAGATGTTCCCCACGTGCAATGTCCTGGTTGCCTCAACAACTCCAAGGCAGCAGCAGAGATCCCCGGGGGCCTGCAGGGTGTTGATGAACGGTACGGATGTTTGCTTCCATGTTGTTGAACCCAGCACACGGACTGGGGGTTGAGATGGGGAAGGGGGGGTTGCCTTGTTGGACGGTCTGCGGGGATGTTCAAGTCAGAGGGGGCAGGGGGCTCCTTTGGCACTGAGTAGGTGCCTCCATGTCAGCCATGGTAGTTTCCCTGCTACCAGTCTGCTGGGCACAGCAGGGCATCAGCAGTGGACCCGGGGCCACACGCCCGAAGATCAGCGGTAGCCTCCCCAACCCCAGATGGTGCATGGCAGTCTCCCTTGCACCGGTCACTGGGCATGGCGGAGCTTCATCAGCGGACTCGGGACCATACTTCGGGCGAGCCCGGGCCGGAGAGCACACAACCCTCCCGCTGGAGTGGGCTTCACCGCCAAGATGGTGGTCTACCACGTTTCCCCTCTCCGTTATTGCTGTGCGGTTCTCACCCTGCCGCCCGTTCCACGATTCTGGGCTCCACTCTCCGCCATGGGAGATCGAGCGATCATCTCCCTCGACATGCGGTGGCTAGATGGAGAGGCTTCGCTGGAATCCATGCCTCCAGTGTTGAACATTCTGTCTGCAGGTTGAGATAGTATTTGTGGTTTACGTTTATTTGACTGAAAAACCCCTGTTCCGCCCTTCACTCTGGTGGCCTCCACCTGCATTCGTGGTCACCCGGCCGGCCCTCCTAGTTCCATGCAATGCTTGCTGGCCACCTTGAGCACATCGCTGTTTCTGTCCTTAATGCTTGAATGTTGCAAAGCCAACCTGGAAGTGGCAACAGATGAAAACACGGTCTTTTGTTTGTTTATGACTTCCTTCTAATTTTTTGGTCCAGGTTGACAGCATAGCTGTCACTCCACTTATTGTGATCAACACAATAAGAGCTTTACGAGCCCTACTGAGAGAGGGACTTTAGCTCTGACCTTATGTTGCTTTTCTTGAGTCGAGATTTTGATTGGGCAGAAGTTGTGTCACAATGTAGACAGCACCACAGAAAAAGAAAATGGAGTGCTTACAGGTGAGGACCACTCCCCTCTTCCACGGACCTTAGTAATGTTTGATTCACAGTCTCATATTTTCAGAATTGAAACATTTTCAATTCTAATCATTCACAACAAAATCTTTGTTGTTACTAATTTATTTTATATTTCTATCAAGTACTGAAAGTCAACAAGACTGGCTTGTTTTAAGCCTATGTCTGTTGTTGTGTTACATGCCTGGATGCAATACCAGAACTTTCACAAAAACACACAAATACTGTTCAGGTAGCATGCCGTGTGAAACACAGTCAAGTCAAGTCAATATCAACTTTATTCGGCTAATTGAAGCCATAAAAGTGTCAGGTAAAAAGAAGCATCAATGAACAAAAACAATCATACAGAACCATTAGTAATTCATTTCATGAAGTGCTTAATATTCATTAAAACATTATTAAAAAAGGGATGATAAAAACCAAAGTTATAACCATAGGCAGCGTACCACAGTTCTTAATAATCCGATTAGACATACTGCAAAAGTGATCAAAGAGTTTAACTCTATGGCATCTTATTCCTATATCTAATGGCGCCAATTAGGAAGCTGGCCACCCCCCAGCAAATTACAGGAGAGCTTAGCATTTGTAAGTAGACCAAAGCTGGCCTTACTTGTACAAATCTTTTGTCCCTTAACAACGGGAGAATATGCTTCCTGCGTAAGAGGTCGTAATGGGAACAAAAGAACATTATGTGTAAGGTATCTTGTTCAGAAAAGTTATCACATGTACACCTATTTGGTGAATCTGATTTAAGATAGCCTTTCGGAAAGGACAATAACCAAGGTACCATATTTAAACGAAATCTTGTTAAAACAAAAAGGTGATGAGCCTTATTTATATAAGTTAAATGTGGTTGCATCTGCTGACCCAGGCTCAATATGACATACTTCCTCACCGAGGGCTTTACCAATTCCTTTTCCTCTCTTAAACGTTGACATCTGTCTAGAAACTTCATTTTGACCACTTTAATGGCAGGCTTAGTCAGAGGAGTAGGAGACGTGAACAGATCAGGGCAGCCAAGCTTTTCGGTCTGATCTTTAATGTATTTGAGCCATGGGATTTTTAATGCCTTTTCCACTCCCAAACAGTCCTGAACTATTAGTTGATTCAGGCTTGGAGATGGTTGAGCCCAGACTCTCAGCCAGCGAAGGAGTGGTGCAACTGCGATCAGGTCTAAAATATACCCCGCTCCCAACTCCTCATGTACATTAAAATTAGGAGTAGATGCTGGGACAGAAAGTAGTTTCCGCATAAAATTATCCTCTGCCCCTTGTATATCTTTCGCGTCTTTATAACCCCAAATGTCGCAGCCATAGGTGGTCATTGGGATGCACTTAGCATTATAAATCTTTAAAATTGCAAGGAATGGTTTAGTACCTATTCTTCTTGCGAAGTCTAGTGTTGCCCCTGGCACAAATACTGTTCAGGTAGCATGCCGTGTGAAACACAGGATTTTAGATTACTTGCTTTAAATCACATCTTTAATTACGTAGGCGCCACACCTCTTGGAATGGACTCCAGGGTGTCCCGATGATGAAGCATGACACTACTAGGGTGTGTGAGGGAATATAAAACAAAAGGAGGTGCCTCCTTCCCCACCTACTGGTGGTGCACTACTCTTAGCTTCACATAGGGACATTCCACCTGTGTCAGTTCAGGATTCATTCCTTATAACTAACCGGCTCAGTCGATTTAGTAACTAGGGGAGTACTTTTTGTGCAACAGTGTTATTACACGGGAGGGTGCACTCCCCTCGCGAGTTCCTCTGAGCCCTTCAAGAAGTGAGAGACCTATCTCACCTCATCAGTGTTAATAGTTTATTTCAGACATCCACAAGATACAGCTTACAACTGAATGTCATTAAGTTCCCCACACCCTCTACTCATATCCCCTGGCAACCACAGTAGCACGCTTCTCCATTTGACTCCCGCTCTGCATATTTGAACGCTGCACCGACGATAGAGAGCGAGACCGCACATTTAAACAACGCGCTCCTTGGTTGCCAATAACACGAGCACGGAAAAAAAGTTGCAAGCGTGTTATATGCAACAGTCCCTGTACTCCTACATCCTCTCCCAACAGTCTTTGGATCTGCTGTTATCCATTATGCAGAGTTGTGCTGGTGTATAGTGCTATTTGTATAATATCTTATAGAGCGCCTCCCTTCCTGGAGCGTACTTGGCAAAATTGACTGTGCGTGTGTGGATGACATCCCAGTGTTTATTATCTGGTGCTACACCCAGGTCTTCCTCCCATCCCCTCCGATACAGGGGACATGTCTGAGTGATATGAGAGACCGGGATAGAACATATCTGGGAGTTGTAGGAACTTCTCAAAATATGTAAGTGGACTTATGGTCGCTGCCTTTATAGGACCATAGAGTACCCTGTGTCTTATCTGAAAGCACTGAAATCTCTTCCCCTCCGGGATATTCTATACATGCTTAATGTCTTCAAAGGGGTGAATGGAGCCCTTATGAAATAGGTCTCTTAATCGATAGCAGCCCTTTGTTGTCCACATCTAGATCTCACCAAACCCGGTGAGAAGTCTCTATTCCCATGTATCAGAGTCAGGTGTGTTGGATAGGTAGTTGCCCCGTTTTAACAGGAAAGATAGTCCCATGCCTAGAGACTGACACTCATGACCGGGGAGATGCAAAGATTGCAACACCTCTGGTTCTTGGGGCGCCATGGTACCTCCGCTAGTGGCCTGGCAGTCAAATTCTGGACTATAAATCACCAGAGTTTGTTTATTTCTCCTTAGAGTCACTCCTCTACATACCACACCTTAGTCACAAGGGAATAGAGATGGATATTAGGGATCCCCCCATATGTTTCAGATGCTATCTTTCCCACTCACTAAAGGGCATGGAGGCGCCATGCGGAGGTTAGCACAATTGTGAAGGTCCCAGGTATGGTAGGGAGTCAGGCATTCAGTGGAAGGAGGTCTCTGATTGAAGCTTGTGGAGGAGTAGTTCCCCTCCTCCCCCCGATACCACCAGCCCGATCAACTTCCCCAGGATGATTTTAAGGCCCACAAGGGACCTATATTTCCCCAAGTGAGGGAAAAAGGTTTTGCCGGGAGAGGACCAGGTCAATCAGTGAGAGCGGAATATAATCTGCAAAGGCAGATATCTTAAATGTTTTCTGATGGAATAGCACCCCTTGTGATCTCGGATCTTCTGAAGGAGAGTCTCGAAATATAATGCAAAGAGCATAGAGGAAAGGAAACAGCTCTGTCACATGCCCCTTTGGATCCAGATTTCCTGCGATTTGAGCCCATTCACATTCACCGTGGCCCAGGGAGACTCATATTGCACATCTACCCATCCCCCGATGCAGGTACCAAAGCCAGCTCTATCAAAGGTAGCCTTAAGCATAAAGCAAACACAAGGAGATGATGGACGGAGCGCTGAAACTTTTCAGACACTCACCCCCAGTCACAGATCTGGGTTGAATCCATCATCGTTCTTTAGCTCACTTCACCACCTCAGTTCAGACCCAGCTATATGCAAATCAGTCTTGATCCTGTGCCTCATGGGAACAGTCCAGCCCGAACTGCCAAGCCAGGCCTTCCCTGAACCGGAAACAAGCATCCTGGGACCGGTTTCAGGCTAACAGCCCTCATCAGCCAGGCTAGCTTGAATCCAGTGGCAAAGTGAGCAAGGGACCCAAGTCTGGGCATACCCTGCCAACTTGGGGCAAACAAAGCAAACACAAGGAGATGATGGACGGAGCGCTGAAACTTTTCAGACACTCACCGCCAGTCACAGATCTGGGTTGAATCCATCATCGTTCTTTAGCTCACTTCACCACCTCAGTTCAGACCCAGCTATATGCAAATCAGTCTTGACCCTGTGCCTCATGGGAACAGTCCAGCCCGAACTGCCAAGCCAGGTCTTCCCTGAACCGGAAACAAGCATCCTGGGACCGGTTTCGGGCTAACAGCCCTCATCAGCCAGGCTAGCTTGAATCCAGTGGCAAAGTGAGCAAGGGACCCACGTCTGGGCATACCCTGCCAACTTAGGGCGAACAAAGCAAACACAAGGAGATGATGGACGGAGCGCTGAAACTTTTCAGACACTCACCCCCAGTCACAGATCTGGGTTGAATCCATCATCGTTCTTTAGCTCACTTCACCACCTCAGTTCAGACTTAGTTCGGGCTGGACTGTTCCCATGAGGCACAGGGTCAAGACTGATTTGCATATAGCTGGGTCTGAACTGAGGTGGCGTAGTGAGCTAAAGAATGATGAAGGATTCAACCCAGATCTGTGACTGGGGGTGAGTGTCTGAAAAGTTTCAGCGCTCCGTCCATCATCTCCTTGTGTTTGCTTTGTTAGCCTTAAGCATAAACCAGTCGACCCGGTTAAAGGCTTTCACCACATTGAGGGAAAGAAACGTTGCTTCTCTGTGGCGTTTTTTGTATCAGGTCAATAACATGGAATGCCCGTTTAGTACTGTCACTAATAGATCTGGACAGGACAAACCCTGTCTGGTCAGCATGTAGTAAGTTTGGGAGGTAGTCTTCAAGATGAGTCGCAAGAATTTGATCCATTATTTTAGTGTCTAAATTCAGGAGGAAAATAGGGCAGTAGGAGTGGCACTGGGTTGGGTCTTTGTCTGGTTTAGCTATCAGTGAAATCAAAGCTTCCACCATCATCTGGGTCAGCCCACAGGTCTGGGACATATTGTTGTGGACTTCAGTTAGCAAGACGGTTATCAGGTGGGCACAGTGTTTGTAGAATGCAACTGTGAAGCCATCTGATCTGGGGCCTCACCTAGCTTTTAATGCTTGATAGCCACCAGGACCTCGGACACCGAGATGGGCTCATCTAGTTTCTCTCTTTCGGTAAAGGAGAGGTTAGGTAAGGAGAGAGAGACTGCAGGAATGACTGCTAGGCCTCTACGTCCGTGCTGTCAGCCTTGTAGAGGGTGCTATAGAATTCATATAATGCATCAGCTTTCTCCTCAGAGGTGCATGTGATCACGGTGGTGTTCTTAGCTTCCCGAATGTACCCCTTGGTTCACTGGCCCATTAGCTTGTTGGTGAATAGGGATCCTGCTTTATTGCCTCCCTCATAATAATGGGTGCCTAATTGGGCCAAGAAGAAATTTGCCTTGTCATAGTCTACAGCGCGGACCGGTCTAGCTTTCAGCCAAGGTTTCTTGGAGGGGCATGATTTATGGTGGCGCTGTGCCAGGAGGAAATCCTCCCTGAGTCAGAGAAGTTCGATCTCCCTCATGTGCTTAAGGTGGCTAGCTTTCTTTGATGAATACACCTCGCACAACCACCCAGGCCCTTTAGGGGGTGGGGGGTGCAGGTCACCACGCTGTATGGTTAAATTGGAAGTATTCCCATATGGTGAGTGTTATCTCGTGCTAAACCACTGGGTGTCTCAGGAGGGAGTCGTTCAGTCTCCAGGAGCCAGGCATTCTTGCTGGGGTGAGGCTGGGCCAATTTAGTGTGATTTGGACCGGGCAATGGTCAGAAATAGTCATCGGTTCCTGGGAGACTTCATCTACTAGCGATAATAACCTCTGATCTAAGAGGAGGTAGTCAATCCTGGCATAGGTGGGGTGGGCCGCCGAGAAATGGGTGTAGTTGGTTGCTAATGGATGGCGGTAGCGCCAGGAGTCAATCAGGCCTAGTTCTTTAAAAACTGCTTTCCACGCTGCTGTTAAGGTTGGTGTACCTCCCAACCTTTGTTGTGACTTGTCGAGTGTGGTGTGCATGACAATATTAAGGTCTCCCCCTAGTAGAAGTGGGTGGTCTGTGGTGCTGGCACACTTTTGATGTATGGGGATCAGGAATGTCTCCTCGCCAGCATTTGGGCAATAGATGTTGCCAATAGCCATAGGGTTATCCTCCAAGTCACCTACTAACAGTAGCCATCGCCCCTGGTCTTCAGTCAGTTTGTGGAATTTCGTGGAATTTTTAATCAGGATTGCAACCCCTGCTATCTTAGTGGGGGCTGAAGCATTACACTGTAGAGGGAAGGTTCTGAAACGGAGCCAATATTGGTCTCCCTTGAGTGAATGCGTCTCTTTTAACACATATATCTGCTCCAACCTCGTCAGCTCACCCAAAACACTAAGTTGCATCATTGGGTTGTTATGGCCCTGGACGTTATACATATGCACCTGCAATGTCAGTAGTGGGCATTATGGGTGGTCGGGTGTTTGTAGCCGGCCTGGGTCCCAGCCCTTGTGGAATGAGTGGCCCATTGTGGCAGTTAGGCTGGTGCTAGGTGGCGTTGTGACCTCTTGTGAACCCCAAATGAACCCCAAATAAACCCCATACCAGTAACTTCCAAACCTAGGAATCTCCTATCCTTAAGTGTAGAAGGAAAGAGTCTAAGCAGGAGGTTCGGGACATGATAGTTACTCACTTCAGGTCCTCTATATGATAGCATAGTAGTTATCGGGGGGAATAACGGCCCTGTGGGAGTGCCTGGTGGAAGCTCCTCAGGGTCCCCTCACCCCCCTTTGTTGGATTCTGAGGTAAGAGGAGAGCCAGCTTGTCATAGCAGTAGACGGGAAGCTCGAATCTCAGGGTTCCTCGGAGGCATACTGATGGGGTGCCCACATCTCCCTTGTCTAACCGGAGTTCTGGGCTTTCCCAGGTCACCCGCCGTAGGTGTGAGATGAGTCTCTCTTTAATAGGTGCTATCTCTTTGCTGTTTTGCTTTCGGAAACAGCGACCGCGGTGCACGGTGGACCATTTCTCTCTCAGCGGACATGCCTCTGAAGCTTCTGGGGATTTTGTAGCTTCTCCGAGGGGGGGAGATGTAGGAGTTCTCGATCCACCTTCAACGGAGTGAGGGATTGGGCACTGCCCTCCCACTGGAAGAGGTTCCGGAAAGGGTGACCCCAGCGGATATCAGGAAGTCCGTGATGGTTCTGAAGGACCTATGCTTGGCTAAGGTGATTGTCGACAGATCTTGAAACAGCAAAATCACTACATACAATACCATTGGAAGATCGCCACCCACTGCTTTGTTTAATTTTATTTTTTATTGCAGGCATATGCCCACCAAGTTTAGGTGGTAGCATGTTTTCTTTTTTCTACTTTTATTCTATTAATTTATGTACTGTATGCTTGCTGAGTTTGTGTTGTAGTTGTATTCTTGATGGTTAAGGGGGGTGAATGCAGGAGTGAGCCATGAGAGGATAAATGAATGTATGAGTGCAAGCATGAGTGACAAAGTGAATGCATGATGACTTATTCAGTGGTAATCGCCTCAGTGACTGAAGAGGCTCTTTCATTTATAAGCCAGACGTATTGGCATTGTTAATGCTTGTCTATGTCTTTTGGTCAGAGCTACTGGACACATCCTCCATAAAGGTGTGGTAGATGTCTGGGTGCTGCTCCTCACGTATGACAAGGTTAAGAATGCTTGGAGCCTAATTGCCCTCAGCCAGTTATTAGTGGTCTTGGAAGGAATCCATCCATCAAAACATTTAGAACACATAAGCACTAAAAAGGAAGTGCATTGGCTGCTTTGCATTGAGAAGTATAACTTTTGAATGGAAATTCCAGATCTGTATTGGGTTACTGGTTGACTTGGGTGTGAGCTATGGTCAAGCAGCAACCACAAACCTCAGGGTGTGGCACAAGCCAACCCTAAATGAACCTGTGCTCCACCCACTGGTAGCTTGGCACAGAGCAGTCAGGCTTAATTTACAGCAATGTGGAAAGTATTTGTGCAACACCTCAAACAGTAATAAAGTGAAAACACCACACCAAAAGGATCCCACATCAAGTTAGTAAAATAGAGTTATTTTTGATAAACAAAAACAAGGTCAAGACGACAAAAATCCAATTAGTAGGACCTGAGATATGCAATTTTAAAGATTTTAGTGAAAATAGTGCCAAATAGCACAAAGTGCCAACTTTGGTTATTCGGTCGCCCCAGACCGGAACAAAGCCACAAGTTCAGGCCGACTGCAATGGAGCGTGGGGCAGCTACAGGTACCCACTTAAGTCCGCTGAACACAGTACCTTAATCCTGATGTACGGTCTGCGCGGCTTTGCATTGTGAGACTTAGCGTCATTTGGCGTCAGTTCCAATGAAGTTGTGTGGCGAGGCTTTGCAATGCTGTGCATCGGTTCTGATGAGCTGTGTGGCATATTGGTGGGGCTCTGCATCGGTTCCGATTAACCTGGCAATGTGAGGTAAGGCTTTGCGAGGCTTCCCGTAACTTTGCGTCAGTTCCAAAGAGGCTGATAGCTGTGCGGCGAGGGTTTGCAGGGCTTCACATTGTATCTGATGGCGACCACAGCTGGGCTTGGCAGAGCACCTTGAGGCCCATTTCCAAGGCTCCAGGACTGGGGTGGCACCACTTGGGAGGGCAGGACTCTCAGATGGCAGAGTCGAGGTGCTAGGTTCAGTGTTGTTGGAAGCCTGTCGTGTCCCTAAGGCTTCTGATCACGAGGCCAGCCAACTAGCCTTTGGAGTCACTATGGGGTGCTGGGTTCAACAGATGCAGGTCCAATCCCCACACAGGCAAGAGGGCAGCAGGCAGCAGGTCATCACAGCAGGGCAGCAGTCCTTCAGAGCAGCAGTCCTCCAGAGCAGCAATCCAGCAGAGTAGCAGTCCTTTCAACAGCACAGCAGTCCTTTCAACAGCACAGCAGTCCTTCCTGGCAGAGTATCCACAGGTCCAGAAGTGTACTGAAGAGTTGGTGTCTTGGGTCCAATATTTATACCAAGTTGAAGTGAGAAGAAGCTTCTAGAGGCATGCCTTTGAAGTGCACAGGTGCCCTGCCTTTCCTGCCCTGGCTCCATACTAACTATATGGGGTATGCAGCTCTTTGTGTGGAGGCAGGACACAGCCTATTCAAGTGTAAGCGGGGTTGGGGCCAGCTCCTTCCTCCCATCCTGCCAGTGATGGCACATCCAGGTGCACCTAAGCTCCTTATTGTGTGTGAGTGTCTAGGAGGAATACACAAAGCCCAACTGTCAACTACAGCCGTGTGACCTAGACACAGGCTGTAGGCACTAAATGGCTAAGGCAGGAAAATGGGTATAAGGAGAGTCTACGTACTGGATAGATTATAAGAGACAGTCAACAAGACTGTTTCTTGTTGCTCTCAAACATCCCTAGGGATGTCATGCTTCATCATAGGGCAAGTGCTCCTTGTGGGGCCGGCGCTGCAATGCCCTAAAGGTCCCCCAAAAGGTCACTTTAGCGGAGATCTTTTTGTTTTATCGCCGTTTGATGAGTATGAGAAAGTCCTAAAGGGGTGGTGAGTGATGTGTGTGGAAAAGTGAGTTTAAAACTGGCTAGGGGATATGAATTCTGTTTTTAATGTGTGGAATCCCCTGTCAGATTAAAAAACCTGGTAGGTTGGTGCTACTGTTGGAGTCCAATGTCCCCTAGTAGCTAAGTGTGATTTCTTTAGTGAGATAAAAACGGGTCAACATGTTTCACGCCCCTGTTGGTGTAAACAGATCCTTGGTGCTTCTTCAGGACCAAAAAAACCAAGAGAGGGTGAATAGCCTACCCCACATGTAATTCAACAGACCACATTTGGGTATGCAGAAGCGAGAGTAGGTGCCGCGAGCAGTGCAACCTTCAGAACCTCCGCGAATGTGTGTATTATTTTGCACTAACCCATGAGGCTTGATGTCAATTACGACTAGTTCAGTCTACCAGTGATATTAAGCAGGAGTCAGTACCACCCTGTTAGAGGGGGACCACTTGCTGTTGAATTTAAGAGTTATTCACTGCTAGGACATGTAAAACTTAAAAGTACATGTCCAGCCTTTTAAATACAGTGCACTTTGCCCTCTGGGCTGTTGAGGGCCTACCCTAGGGGTGACTTATCGGAATGTTTGGGCCTGGCAAAAGGTTTATTTTGCCAGGTCGAAATGGCAACTTAAAACTACACACACAGGGTGCAATGGCAGCCTGGAGACATGTTTAAAGGGCTATTTAAGTGGGTAGCACATTCAGGGATGATGCCCACTAGTAGCATTTAATTTATAGGCCCTGGGCTCAGGTAGTACCACTTTATCAGGGACTTACAAGTAAATTAAATAGGCCAATAGGGTATAAGCCACTTCTTCCATGTTTTAAGGTGAGAGCCCAATCACTTTAGCACTGTTTAGCAGTGGTAAGGTGCACAGAGTCCTAAAGCCAACAAAAATTAATACAGCAAAAATAGTGAAGGCAAAAGGTCTGGGGATGGCCCAGCAGAAAGGGCCAAGTCCAACACATGTCAAATAAGCGCCAAAATTAGGAAAGCTCTGTAATGGCATACGAGTGTTAGAAGGTGTTGAACAAATTAATGTTACAAGGCATACCATAGAACGGATAAAAAAGTGCTACATCACAATACATTAACACTCTGCTAATCGGCTACCTCTCCGATCACTCATTGACTGTATGCTTGCCTTTGATCCTGTGCAACTCTTTGTTGCCTTTTGGCTAGGCTTGCAATATACAAATACCACATGCATACCAAATTCATACAATTTGTGGGGAAATCCAAGCACTTTATCAAAGAGCTGTCTAGGAAGTCTGCAATGTGGAGTGTGAAATAAAAATATCATGAATTTATCAGCAAGGTTCCGTGTACCTTAAACCGCAGTTTCCTCTGGGGATCTCCAGAGGTTATATCAAACATTGACATACTGACCATCAAAGAGATCTTTAGTGTGCCTTGATTGGCTAAGACCTGTGTAATTGTGTTATGCAGTACTCAAGCCATTGACTATTTTATCACAAGACCGGAGGCTACCATTATGCATTAATCTTTTTAATATCACTCCATGCAGCACTTGAAAGTACATTACATCATAAAACAAATACAGTCTAGAACAGAACATTGGCAACACATAAAAGGTCCATGCACAGAACAATCCTCCTCTTTTGAATGCTGCTCATCGCTAAGATAAGTAGCACTTTGCTCTTCTTCATCTAACTATTTAACTGTAACTTTGACCTTTTTTAACTTTTATGCATAGCCTGTTTCATTACTTTGGCTTATCCCTCTTCGTTTCCAATTTATGGAAATGTTCTCCTCATAGGTATTTTTACCTTTTTGGTGAGCGCTGTCTCTCTCCTTCCTCCACCTCTTAAATCGGTTACTCCATTTTGGCCCCGGCCTCCCAATTTGCCTTGGGGCTTCCTGACGAGTCCTGCCTTCTCTCCGTGCCCCTCGGTCCTTTCATTCTACTTGGGCTGCGAATCAGGGAGCCGGAACCTCCCTTCTGGTCTGCCCGACCGCTCTCCTCGCATTGGGGCCCTGGGCCCCATTTTACCCACTGTGCGGCACCACTGTAGAGGGCTCCCTTCTCCGTTTCATAGGCCCGCTGCATGTGTCCCAAAAAACCTAATCTGACATGTGTGGCGGGGTTTACCAGGAGTCTCAGCTTTAAGGAAAGTCTTGGGCAACGATGCCTCTCTTGCGGGATTGCCGCCATTTTATTTTGGGCTTAAGCCCATTATTACATCAGAATTTCATGCTGCCGCATACCAGAGATACTGTAATGCATCGTGATTAACAGTCAACGATTACAGTATCTCCTGAATCAACTGTTTGTCTGCATTTCTTGAGCCCTTTATACGTGTTTGGCTTTTTTGACGCCTGTTTCCCCTGATTTTGCCCACCTTTTCTCAAAGTTGCCTTCACATTATTTGCGGGCATATTTTATATTTTGGCCTAATTCTAGCTCAATGTTTGGGGCAAATCGAATAATCTGTGAGCCTTGCTTACTACCTCACTCCCCCATTTAAACTTTATATTGCTGCGTGCAATGACTGAACAGGGAATAGATTCCCCTGTGATCCCTGAGGGTACTATTTATGAAGAAATCATTAAAAAGTTAGTCCAACATGAAAAGCGTAACTGTGTACACAAGACAATTAACCAGGTAATGAGCAAGAAGAGGCACAACAGGGGCTGAGATTATGAAAGTTGGTCCATCTCGGAGGGTGACTCCAATTGTGCAGATAAGGGAGGCAAAAAGAAGAGGAAGACCAAGCACCTTGAGAAAGGATGTATGCCCTCAAAGATGATGGGAGGTGAAAGCACCTCTCAAAGGTTGGGCGGTCTAAGCACCTAAAAAAAGAGTGGTGCCCCCTGCAGCATAATAAAGGGAGATGTTCAATGCGGCACAATTGATTTGGGTGACTCTAGTGGCACACAGGTATCGGATACTCAAGAAATTGAGTTTGGGGACCAAAATGATGATGATCAGTTGTATGACGAGTACATGCTCGCCTCAACCAGGGATATTTCAATGGGGATGACCTCTTCACTGAAGATTCAGTCCCCACTTCCTCCAAGGATGTGATTAAAAACCCTCTAGGAGAGGAGATGTTTCCTCACCACAACATTAAACATTCCAGGCGTGCCGAGTTGTGGCCTCTCGAGCATGTGGGCAATTTTAATAGAAGGTGAATCAGAAATCCACTGGAAAAAGACGCCTGTAATCCCCTGAAAGCCGAATGTTCAAGGCCGGTAATTAACCACAAGGTGTGCCTTACTCCCAACTTGGACCCGGAACTCATCACTTTCCTTTTCAAAATGGGCAGAGATTCAAGAAAAGGGCTTGAGAGGTCCCACAAACTTTGCCATGATTGCCTCCTAGATGTTATCAGCCCTCTGGCCAGGATAATCAACATGTCTGAAGAGGCATATATTAAGGGGCTTCCCCTGGACCTTCTGAGAGGCAGGAGCCAGCGTGCTATGATTGTCCAGGGAAACGAGAATGCTGATCTGAATGTTGAAAGACGCAAAGCAGTTAACCCCAAACGGGGAGATCTAGCTGAGAAGGAAGCCTCTGAAAACCCTAAAAGGCTTTTCTTCGGCCAAGAGCCTGGGCAAATATGTCGCTACTTTCACCATTCTTGATAAAGACCAGAGCAACATGCACAAGGTTTTCAGCATAGGTATTTTTGTCTGGGCCTGCAGAAGGGGAGGTTCACCAGGCCAAGGCTCCCAAAGGTCCCAATTCAATAACTTTAGACAAAGAGAAGGCTATGCTAGGGCCTACCAAGCCGGTGCAACATCTACCTTCTACACCCAGAGAAGCCGTCATCAGCAGATGAGATGAAATAAACCCTGTGGCCAAGGTTCCTCCTGTCTCCAGAGTGAGTATTACCAGCTTTCCTTCTCCTCCTTCCCAGGGAAGAGTGGGGGGCCACCTCAAGCATTTTTCCATGTTTGGGAAACAATTACTCAGGATCCTTGGGTGTTACAAACTGTGCAGGGTTTCAGAATTGAATTTTCAGAAATTCCCTTTTAATCTACCACGCCAAGAGAACTGATCTTGAAGGCAGATCAACAGAAGATTGTAGACGAAGAAGTAAGGTCTATGTTGGCAAAAGGTACTATTGTAGAAGTGGAGTTGGAAAGCAGAATCTTTGTAAACACTCTTTGTCTGGTGGTGAAAAAAGACAAGGGCTAGAGACCCTTTATAAACCTATGGGTCTTGAACAGGTTCTTGGTATACAGGCACTTCAAGATGGAAGGGATCCATCCATCTGTTAGGAGATCTGTTGCTAAAAGACCACTGGTGGATGAAGTTGGATCTGAAGGATGCCTACTTCACAAATCCCATGGCAGGGACTGCTATCCTTAACTTCAATTCACCTGGCTGGGTCGCCTTACCAATTTTGTTCTATCCCCTTCGGCCTTTCTTCAGCTCCCTGGTGCTTTACCAAGTTAACGAGGGATGTAGCTTCCTATCTCAGAGAAAGGGGTGTCCGATTGGTCATTTATCTGGACAATATTCTGATCATGTCCTAATGCCATTCTCAAGTTTTGAATGACTTGGACATGGTCATGTCCCTACTGGGAAGTTTGGGTTTTGTAATCAACAAAGAAAAGTCTATTCGTATCCCCTCTCAATCACTAGAATTTTTAGGCTTCAGGATAAATACAGTGAATGTGGTTCTACTCCTTCCCTTGAAAAAGATAACCAAGATTCAAAGAGAAATAAGATATTTTCTCAGTGGGGATTCTTTAACTCTGAGAGAGCTAGCAAGACTCTTAGGGCTTTTGTCCTCTTCCATTCAAGCAATTTTCCTGGGCTCCTTGCACTACCGTGCTTTGCAAAGGATAAAATCGAGAGCTCTCTGAGTAGGTTTATGGTATGGAGACAAGGTGTCACTAGATAATGAGGCAAGGACAGAACTGGTTTGGTGGTTGGACAATTTGGACGCCTGGAATGGCCAGGCAGTCTTTGGTTGTTTGCCAGATTTCATTCTAGAATCTGATGCGAGTCTACCTGGGTGGAATGCATGCTTGGGTGTACAGGAGACTGGTGGATTGTGGTTAAACACAGAGAAGCTACATCACATAAACTATTTAGAATTGACAGCAGGTCTCTATGCTCTCATGAGTTTCAGGCATTGCTTACAAGACAGTGCAGTTTTATTGAAAATGGACAATGTTTCTGCAGTAGCTTATATAAATCACCTAGGATGTACCAAATTCCTGAATCTGGCAGTATGAGCAAAGAAGCTTTGGCTATTCTGTTTAGAACACAAAATTAGCTTGAGGGCAGAATATTTACCTGGGAAGGTAAATATTTCTGCGGACTGGAATTCAAGATTTTTAAATGACTACAGCGATTGGAAGCTAAACGAGGAGCGTTTCAGGAAGCTATTCCAAGCTTGGGGTCCACTGGAGATCTACTTGCGCGCAGACTGACGTTTCAACTGAAGAAGTACTACAGTTGGATGCCAGACCCTGGGGCTTTAACGATGAATGCATTCCTTCAGAGCCGGAAGGGGGCGAACGCATACGCGTTCCCACCCTTTATAATGATTTGGAGGGTCCTTCAGAAAGTGAGACAGGAGAGATGCTCCCTTATTCTGGTAACTCCGTTTTGGGTTTCGCAGGCATGGTTCCCAATGACTTTGGAACTCGCTTGGGACATTCCATTTTTTCTACCGGCTATTGAAGGTCTGTTGAAAGACGTAGATGAAGAGGAACACCCTCTGGTCCAGACAGGGACTTTGAGCCTTCTTGCATGGAAAGTGTCAAGCGATCTTCAGAGATGTCAGGCCTTTTGGGAACGGCTGAAGAGCTCTTCGAGGAATCTTGGGCTCCAGGTACCCGATAAAGTTATAAGGGAGGGAATTTGGAGGACCTGGGTAGGTTCGTGCTTGGAAAGGAACTTGGATCCTGTGGAGGCTCCTGTAGTTGAAGTGGTTAATTTCCTGATGGAACAGTTTGATAGGGGCCTAAGTTATAGGACTATTAGCTGATACAGATCTGCTATATCTGCGGGTCACGGTATGATTAATGGCAGGAGTGTACAAAAGAATGTTTTGGTTTGTCGAGTACTTAAGAGCATTAAGTTAAGAAGACCCCCGAAGACCCCCAGACCAAGATATCAAACCTTGTGCAACTTCAATTTGATGTTTACCTTGTTTTCTAGTTTGACAGGTACTAGATTTTTGCAAACAAAAACTTACTATGAAACTTGCGTCCTTTCTTTGTTTAATTACTTGTCGTAGGGTTTCCGACGTTAAGGCATTGGAGGTAAGTAACAGTCTCTACAACCCTTTTGGGGTTACCTTTGATATTACTAAAAGAACAAAGATTATGTCTAATACCATCTATTATCCAAGATATGACTGATGCAGAAAATTGTATGTAGTTAATTGCATGAGGGAATATGGTTCCTGTATGAATGAATTTCGACCCGATGGTGTTAAACAATTGTTGATTTTTTTTGTCAAACCCTTTCAAGTGGTCACTACAGCAACGATTGCTAGGTGGGTGAAGTGTACTATGCAACAAGCTGGTGTTGATTTACAAAAAGTTCGTGCACATTCCTTGAGAGGTGCCATGGCTAGCCAAGCCCTTTGGAAAGGTGGAAGATTGGAGGATATTATGAGAGCGTCTGATTGGTCTAATGCTTCCCCATTTGCTAAACATTATTGTAAACCCATTGTAATAAAATAGCGAATCTCAAAATTAAATGTCAAGAGAATCTGAATTTCATTAAAGACATGGTGGCTACCATTATCCCTCCTTCACCTCCCAGTTGTTGGGGTTGAGTTTTTGCATAAATAAGAAAAAAGAAAAACAAAGAATTATATAAATATATATATATATATGTATATATGTATATATATATATATATATGTTAATGTTAATGTTATTCAAACTTATAAAGCGCACTATCACCCTACGGGTATCCTGGCGCTGATTTACACTAGCCCTACTATTCACATATGATACCGTGAAGATAGCGCTCGCTAAAAAATGATTAAGATCTAGATTACACTTTTGGGATAGAGCCAGGTCTTTAGCTTCTATATATATATATATATATATATATATGTATTTGACTTATGAACTAATTTGTATAGTTTTGTTTATGGAATGTTATTGAAATGTGATAATTATTTGTGGCATGCGTTCTTCTATTCGTCTTTGGAACGCTTTCTCTAAAAATGTCCTCTCTTTTCAGACAATACGCAGTAATTTGATTCTTCTAGTTGTTGTTTTGTAATGGTGGTCTCCTACTCCTCCTCTATCCAAAGAAAGAAGAGCAAGTTTTGTTGTACAAGTCACTCATTTTAAAGAGGAAGATTGATCTGTTCATGGACCTTTTATGTGTTGCCATTGTTCTGTTCGAGACTGTATTTGTTTTATGATGTAATGTACTTTCAAGTGCTGCGTGGAGTGGCATTAAAAAGATTGATGCATAATGTTAGCCTCCTTGTCTTCAATGAAATTCAGATTCTTGTGGCATTTAATTTTGAGAATCGCTATTTTCAATTTAAATCCCTAAGTGGGTACGCGCATTATTTGTCTGATGTCTTATCACACTCAGTGACAATGTATGCAAGACTTTAGCAAGGCGAACTAGCTCTCTGGCCTAAAACTGTAGGTTGGCTGACAGCACATGAACATTTATTTTATTTATTTATTTATTAAATTTGTAAGGCGCGACAGCTACCCAAAAAGGGTTTCCCGGCGCCGGAGCAGATCAGAAGGATGTATAGCAGCTTGTTTGGTTACTGGTTGAAACATATCAGTGTTCTTGTAGGCCAACAACAGGAAGTCATTCAATTCCTTTTGTTCACGTCCTGTTGTATAGGTATGGGTGTTCCCAGCACCGAAAGGTCAGAACTGTAGTGGGGCGCAAGTGGCTGAGACTTTCAACAGAAGACAGGGTGGTGGTGTGTGGTGGCTCTGCGGGCCCTGACGCAGTATCAGAAGAGTGCTAGATCTTGGGCTTTTCTTGCCCACGGATTAACCACTTACTACAGTTGCTAGGTGGTTTACAAGTGCATGCCATGAATTTGCATACTTGAAATGTTTTGTTTAGATTATATTTTATAGAGTATGTAAGTTCTTATTCATCTTGGCATTTTAATATATATAAATATATTTATAAACTCATTTTCATTGTGAAATGGGAATATCAAATTTATACACCGGTAAACAAATGGAGTGTTTGTCAGTCCTATTTTTTCTTTCTATGAATTGCAGTAAATTTTGAAACACATTCAACGTTTTTCAGGGTATAATCTTGTCTTGTCTAGCTAAATGAAATTCAACCATTTAACAAGTTACACGCAAGGCACATTGTATTTTTATTATTAAATTATGTATATTCAGATAAAAAAAGACAAGACCACCCATTCTCCTTAAACAAAAATACAAACTGGAGCAAACAAGACTCGAATTAGATACCAATATAATTAGGAAAGAGGAATCAACTGTAATTTTCTCTATAGTATTTTCTTGCATGTTTAATTAGATGACTTCCAAATCCAAATGCCAAACACTGGAAACATTAGAAACTATGGCAACGCCAGAATGATGTTGGAAAATCATCCAGCATTCTCAAAGTGCTATGAGGCCATACAAAAGGCAGAATACATGCTACACAAATGCCACTAACAGCACAGCATAACATTTGTAACTGGTGAACGAGAATTGCGACCAGTGTTTGATAAATAAGCAGATGTTATTTTATATAGCATTGTAGCCAGCTGCTGAAGGCTCTTCCGATTGTTAAAGGCCATCAGTCGCGGCCGGTGCAGGTAAGCGCGGTGGGGCGGGGCGGAGTCTACAGACGGCGTTTTTATTTATTTATTTATTTATTTATTTTCCCTATTCCATTGTCTGTCGCCTTCCCCCCTCCAGCGCCCCGCCCCACCGGGCGTACCTGCACTGGCCGCGACTGAAGGCCATGAGTTCAAATTATAAGCTGTGCCTAAAGCAAGGGCCTATAATGTGGTGTAATACTGTTAACAGCTGGCATACCACAAGGCAGAAGGTCTGTAATGCTATTAGAACATTCCTATCACTGAACTTAGAATTTTCTAAATTTACAAGCACTAGCAAAGCTCATAGCTCTGAGACCTATTGACTTTGCAAATGGCATTTAGTAATACTGTACAGTGCCGGGGAAGAGAGGGCCAAGCAAAATGCTTTTTCCTGGTGCTCTGCAACATTGGTTAAAAAAAAGTTGGAAATTAAGAGTGATGATGCGACTGGTTGTGTAATTCCACGGATGCACACATGCACCATAACGCATGTGCGTGTCAGTGGAATGACGCAAATGCCATCTTGATTTTTATTTACTGATTCAAGTTGGCAGATGCCATTTGAATCAGTTAATAAAGAGTAAAGATAATAAAGATTGTTTTGTTTCAAAGCGTAAAATAAAAAAAAAGGACAGCTGTGTTGGGCGGGCAAAGGAGAAGCGGGTGGGGGAGCGGTTGTGAGGGAGGAGGTGAAAAGCAGCACACGAGAGAGAGAGCAACATGAGGCAGAAGCATACAGTAGAGTCGGGGAGAGGGGGAAGAACACAGAGCATGTGGAGGTGTGGGGAAAAAGCACCTGAGTGAGCGAGCAGCACATAGGGTGTTAGCAGCATGTGGAACAGGGGGAGAAGTACACAAGGTAGAGACCAACAAGGAGCGCAGGAGGAAATGTACACAAAAGAGAAACACAGAATGCGGAGGCGAGCATTTGAAGGAAGCACATGAGGGCGAATAAAGGTGAAGGACCTGGAAAACAGATGCAATCTCATGGAGTGGTTAATCAAAAAGGAAAAAGTAGTTCTCTAAAAGTAAGCAGTGGAAGGACGCAATTCAGCCAAATCAACCTGCTGGTAAACAGGCTATGCTCCAAGCGAGGGATAAACACAAGATGGACAAGGCAAGCCATCAAATAAAAAATAATGAAATAAGAGTGCCAATGAAGCCAACCAATGGAAAGCAGTGAGCGGGCTTTAAGCCCACTGTAAGTTCTCGGTAAGCCCACTGTGCTGTTTGGTTGGCCTGACCTAAAAAGGGAGAAACAGAAAGACAAACATTGGGATGTTAGAGCAGAAGGTTGTCCCAGCCATTATTGGCCCTCTGCCACATCGTTGTGTCACGATTCAGTGCGCTTAGTGAGAGGCGTAAATGGAGTGTGTATGCCTGAACACTACAACTCCCATAATTCCACTGACAGGGGCGTGGCCCTACCTCTCCTCCGTATTTAAGCACCTCCCTCATCCAGACGGGTGCTTGTCAATCGAGCTCAGTGCAGTCTTCACGAGCCCGTGTTCCTGTTCGCAGAGTTGTTCCTACGCAGTTCCTTGGTCATCCGGAGGTTCCTAGTGGTGTGTGACAGCCGCGCTGAAGCGCGAAGGGAGAAGACCAGCGTTCTGAGCGCCCAGCCGCTGCCTCGGTGTGCGACCCCTTCCGGGTTATGACGCGCTGACGCGCGGAGGGTACAGAACGCCACAGCGGCAATTACGAGGCTTCTTCCCCAGGGACTGCTGCCTTGTTGGAGCTTCCGTGCTGGAGCGCCTGGTGTCCCGTAACAGGAGTTGAACGCGGCAAGGAAGTCGTGTTTCAGCGTGAACAGAGCCGATGAGAGGCTCGGAGTAAGATCATCCCGTGTGCGGCCAAAAGGTTGCTATTCCTCGCCTCACAAAGCTGGGGCAGACTTCATGACTCAGCTGGAATGTGAGGTCGCCATTTGGACCCTTGCCAGTTGGAAAGGAGTATCCGCTGTGGTTTGGGACTCGACCAATCCAGCTAAGTACAATTAACTTCACCATTATTATTTCTGGCATTGTCTTTCTTGATTAAAGAATGAAAGCGGCCTGACTAGCTGTAAGTACTTACACATAGCCATTAGTTTTCTTGCTGGCGTCTGTGTATGATGTTTGTTACAGGTGTGTTGTGCTTGTGTCTTACCTAGGTAACCAGGGACTAGCCAGCAGGAGTGGCTTCTTTAACTCTGAGGCCGAGTTCCATCGAGGGTTCAGCAGCCGCCACCTTTTTGTTTCCTTTGTCCCTTTTTTCCCTTTCCTTCACGTAGTGTTTCCTGTTGGCGTGGTTGGTACACCCCCACAGGTCATACTATTAAGGGGGATAGGGTTACTTGGCATCTTCCATCGCTCCCGTTGTATCCGGCTTTACAGGTTAGTGGTTGAACTAATCCGTCCGTGACAGATTGACAAGCCCACGGTTACTTACAGCCTGAGCGATGGAACCCAACGTGATCCTTACGACTGTGCTAGAAACGTTGACAGCGTTGAGGATGGAAGTGGATGCCTTCCGAGGGGAGAACCTAGAGCTACGTAATGAGATGGGCACGATGAGACGTGAAGTAGCGGGTCTGTCCCGCTCGAATCCTGGGGGTACACGTGGAGGTTCGTACATAAAAGACTGGACCTTACCACCCCCGCTTACTTCACACGACACTGGCAGGGGCACGGGACCCACACGCAGGATGGAGGGACAGGGCCTTTTTCTTCTCCTGCCCAGGGTGGGCCTGCCTCTATACAAGTGATACAGCCTTTGCAACTACCCCTTGCCCCTCCTGAGAGGTTCTTTGGGGATCCCAAGAAGTTTGGAATATTTTTGGGTCAGTGTAAGCTGCACTTTATGTGCAAACCTGCTGTGTTCCCCACTGACCAGGCCAAGACGGCATTTGTTATGTCCTACCTAGGGGGCAATGCCGCCAGCTGGTCATTTCCCTTGATAGAGAGGGACGATCCTGTGTTGCGTAACTTTTCTGACTTTTGTGAAGAGATGCGCAAACTGTTTGACAGAAAGGCACACCAGCTATCCTTAGACAGGGAGCTTATTGCGCTTAAGCAGGGCACGCAAGATCTACTCACATACATAACCACCTTCAACAGGCTCTTGGTGGAAACCAATTGGCCTATGGAAAAAGAACATCATTATTCTACCAAGGCCTGAGAAGTGAATTAAAGGACGTATTGGCTCAAGTCGTGCATATGCCCGCCACGTGTGATGAACTTATAGATCTCACGGTTCAACTTGATTATCGGCTTCAGGAAAGAAAAGGAGACAAACAAAGGGCGGACTCAAGATTCCTTCTAGCACGCCCTAGGCCCATACCAGAAGAACACCCGGCTACCCCTGATGGGACAGAGCCAATGCAGATCAGCGGAATAAAAGGGCCGATTAGTCAAGATGAACGTGACAAGAGAAGGAAACAGAGGTTGTGTATGTACTGCGGGAAGCCCGGTCACTTCATCAGGGAGTGTAAATCTAGAACCAGGTTAATGAACAAAGGCAGTCCGGGATCCAGGAACCTGACCGTGGTGGAGTATACCTCTGAGGATCAGGGAAACTAACGCCCTCGAACAAGAAGGAGACCCCTTGTTTGAGTTTTAGGAGAGCAGAGGTCTCACCAGCTGTGGCCAACACAGTTCAAACGTCAGTGGCCCATATGAACGTGTGTGTTACGCTGGAACTACCAGGGGGAGGGCCCGTAATGGTGCATGCTTTACTGGATTCTGGAGTTACCGGTAATTTGATTGACCAGCAGTACGCGCAAGAACTTGGTGTACCCTGCATACGAAAAGAGACTCCGGAACCTGTTAAAGTTGTGGATGGAACGGCTTTAACTTCAGGCCCAGTGAGGTTTCACACACAATTGTGTTTGATGCATGTGGGAGCAGATCATTCCGAATATATCCAGTTCGACCTCATAGATGCTCCCCACTTCAAACTCATATTGGGCATGCCTTGGCTAACCCTACATGATCCCTTAGTGCGGTGGGCTGCGCGCACGGTCACTATGAACTCCTTGTTCTGCAAAACGCATTGTTCTACCGAGAAGATACGCTTGCCTGATGCCATGGTGAGCTCGGCAGGACTGCTTGCGAGCGCTTGTAACGCACAGACCGTATGCTGTACCACCACGCTGCCGGAGGAATACGGGCAGTTTAGTGCGGTGTTCAGCCAACAGGAAGTGGAAAAGCTACCCCCACACAGAGACTACGATTGTGTGATTGACTTAGAGCCTGGAGCCAGTATACCATGCAGCCGTATCTACGCCCTTACCGAATCAGAAACCACCTATCTGCAGTTGTACCTCACCAAGATGCTGTCCTTCGGCTTTATCCGTCCCTCTTCTTCCCCTGCTTCCTCGCCGATTTTCTTCATTCCGAAGAAGGAAGGCGGCTTGCGGGCTTGTGTGGACTACAGGGCGATCAACAGAGTGACCAGAAAGAACAGGTATCCTCTGCCCTTGATACCCGTGCTGCTGGATCAGTTGAAAGGAGCCAAGGTATTTACCAAACTGGACCTTCGGGGAGCCTACCACCTGGTAAGAGTGCGGCAAGGAGACGAGTGGAAGACGGCTTTTCGGACAAAATTTGGGCTGTATGAGTACCAGGTCATGCCCTTCGGTCTCTGCAATGCTCCCGCTGCGTTCCAGTTTTTTATGGATGAAGTCCTGAGGGGCCTGCTGGACGTATCATGCGTAGTGTATATCGATGACATACTGATCTACTCAGCGTCCTTAAAGGACCACATCCTTCATGTATCCGAGGTTCTGGAACGTCTACAGAGGTATAAGCTCTATGCTAAATTGGAGAAGAGCCTCTTCCACGCCACCGAAGTGGAGTTCTTGGGATATGTCATTGGACCAAACGGTATACACATGGATGACAAAAAGGTACGGGCCATCCTGCAGTGGGAGTCACCCTCCTGTGTAAAGGCCTTGCAGAGCTTCCTGGGCTTCGCAAACTTTTACAGGAGGTTCATTAAGGAGTTCTCCGGTATCATACAGCCCCTAACACACTTGTTGCGGAAAGGAGCGGCGTTTCGCTGGACCGACTCCGCGGAAAGGGCATTCCGAACGCTAAAGAGCCGTTTTACCAGTGCTCCTGTGTTAAGACATCCCGATGCCTCTCGACCGTTTGTGGTAGAAACGGATGCGTCTTATTACGCACTAGGTGGAATCTTATCCCAAAGACATCCTGACACAGGCCAGCTTCATCCTGTTGCCTTCTTCTCCAAGAAGCTGTCGTCTTGTGAGTGCAACTACAGTATCACCGACAAGGAGCTTTTGGCAATAAAGCGGGCATGCGAGGAATGGAGACACCATCTGCTGGGAGCTAAACACACCGTGGAGATCTACACCGATCACCGGAATCTGTTATTCTTGAAGAGCGCAAGAGCCTTGACTCCTAGACAACTCCGGTGGTCGTTGTTTTTCTCTGAGTTTGACTTCGTGATTCGATACAGGCCAGGAGCACAAAACGGCAAGGCTGATGCCCTATCACGACCCACACATGACCTTGAACGTGGCCTGGTGCGAGTTGAAGAAAACCCTGTCATACTACAGAACGCTTCCTTTCCAGCGGAGTTAATGGCCTTGACAAGAACACCTGACTTCTTGGGAAAGGTGAGGGCGAAAATCGAAGGGCTAGATGAACAAGCCTGGGTTACCAAAGAGCCTCTGCATCGTTCCTCTCTGGACCGGTTGTGGTATCACGATAAGCGGTTATACGTGCCGGAGGAGTCACTGCAAAGACAGGCCCTACAATGGGTACATGACTCTACACTGGGTGGACACCTGGGAGTCCAAAAGACTCTTCAGGCTATGCAAAGACACTTTTGGTGGAATACATTAAGGAAAGACACGATGAAGTACGTCACGGAATGCGCTATCTGTGCACAAGGAAAAGCACAACACAGCAGGCCCAGTGGATTGCTCCGGCCCATACCAATACCTCCAGCCCCCTGGCACACCTTGTCTATGGACTTTATAGTGGAGATGCCTCCCTCCTCAGGCAATAACACCATTTTAGTGGTCGTAGATCATCTGACCAAGATGGGCCACTTCATTGCAATGACCAGGCTACCGACATCAGTGGAATTGGCTCAGGCGTTCTTGCAACATATCGTGCGCCTGCATGGCATACCAGCAGTCCTCATTACTGACAGAGGGACTCAATTCACCTCCAGGTTCTGGTCATCCGGAGGTTCCTAGTGGTGTGTGACAGCCGCGCTGAAGCGCGAAGGGAGAAGACCAGCGTTCTGAGCGCCCAGCCGCTGCCTCGGTGTGCGACCCCTTCCGGGTTATGACGCGCGGAGGGTACAGAACGCCACAGCGGCAATTACGAGGCTTCTTCCCCAGGGACTGCTGCCTTGTTGGAGCTTCCGTGCTGGAGCGCCTGGTGTCCCGTAATAGGAGTTGAACGCGGCAAGGAAGTCGTGTTTCAGCGTGAACAGAGCCGATGAGAGGCTCGGAGTAAGATCATCCCGTGTGCGGCCAAAAGGTTGCTATTCCTCGCCTCACAAAGCTGGGGCAGACTTCATGACTCAGCTGGAATGTGAGGTCGCCATTTGGACCCTTGCCAGTTGGAAAGGAGTATCCGCTGTGGTTTGGGACTCGACCAATCCAGCTAAGTACAATTAACTTCACCATTATTATTTCTGGCATTGCCTTTCTTGATTAAAGAATGAAAGCGGCCTGACTAGCTGTAAGTACTTACACATAGCCATTAGTTTTCTTGCTGGCGTCTGTGTATGATGTTTGTTACAGGTGTGTTGTGCTTGTGTCTTACCTAGGTAACCAGGGACTAGCCAGCAGGAGTGGCTTCTTTAACTCCGAGGCCGAGTTCCATCGAGGGTTCAGCAGCCGCCACCTTTTTGTTTCCTTTGTCCCTTTTTTCCCTTTCCCTTCACGTAGTGTTTCCTGTTGGCGTGGTTGGTACACCCCCACAGGTCATACTATTAAGGGGGATAGGGTTACTTGGCATCTTCCATCGCTCCCGTTGTATCCGGCTTTACAGGTTAGTGGTTGAACTAATCCGTCCGTGACACGTTGTCTACTGTGGAGCTCTTAACGTTCCAGTGTTCTAAAGCCTGTTTGTTTATTTACTGTGAGTTTCTCAGAAACCACATAATATTAAATAATAACTTAGTGTATGTTTCTTTCACTAGTCTCAGCTTCCTTTACTTTCACGTGAACTTGATTAAAAAATAAACAGACATGCATCCAATAAACAGACTTGAATCCTCTCTCTAAATCAACAAAGCAAATATGAAGAAATCTTAATTATGTACGACAAAGTAATGCTGACTGGTAGATGTAAAACTAGGCTCATAGAATCTGTAGATGGCTCTATATTATACACATAACCAGTGATTTAGACATACTTGGGTCATTACATAACTCAGGTAGCCCTAATCTCAAGAGATAACCCTGGCAGCCTGTAAATATATTAATTTCTTATCTCATTGGCATATTTCAGAATGTCTCTGATGGTATACAGTAACAAGCGTGTCCGCAATAATTTATAATACCACACGACAGCAAGCATAAATTAAGTCTTCCAGCTCGATTTGAGTACCGGTTCTACTCGAATAACTTCATAGGGTTTGCTTGCCTTATAGCCTAGTCAAAATGCCTTTTAGGCTGAGATATTAGCCATCTCGGAAGAGAGGGCACCAGTTGGAAACCAAACTGGTGCCCTCTATTCCAAGATGGCCAAGATCTCAGCCTGAAAGGCATTTTGCAACGGTGTTAAAAAGGGCCCCATTTTATGTTGCTTGCATGGAAAGTTGCATTTCTGAGAAATGATGCTCATTTTGGATACCATGGGGGATATTTACAAAGAAGTGGCGGAGTGAGGCGTTAGCTGTCATGGCTTAACACCTCACTCCGCCACTTCAGAAACACAAGGTTGTACCATATTTACAAGGCTGTGGTGCAGCCTTGCGTTTCCCCTTGCGCTGGCGCTACACTTAGCAGTGTAGCGCCAACGCAGGCACCCTTGCACCAAAGTGCAAGGGTGTCTGCATGCAGGGGAGGATTGTTTATGTGTAGGAAGGGAAACCTTCCTGCACATAAACAATCCTGTAATGCCATTTTGTCACTTCTATGTGTGCTGCTTAATGCAGCACACATGGGAGTTACAAAATGTAATTTTTTTTACGGATTGTTTATGTGTAGGAAGGGACACCTTCCTACACATAAACAATCCAAGGCGTTTTGTTTTTTCCATGTGTGCTGCACAAGGCAGCACACATGGAAAAAGCAAAAACGAGGAGAAATAAAGTATTTCTCCTCGTTTTGCTAAGTTAAGACCAGGTTTGCCCCGGTCTTAATTTTGGCGCTGCCTCCTATTTACACTGCCATTGAAATAGGGGGCAGTGTCAAAATCAATGGGTATTGCGGTGGAACGCCCACTACAAAACCCACTGCCCACCCCTTTCACGCTAAGCATAGCGTGAAAGGGGACTTATTTACAAGGCAGCGTTAAGCCACATTAAGTGGCTTAACGCCGCCTTGTAAATAAGGCGAAGCCCCTATCGCCACGGAAACGTCACAAAAAGTGACGTTCCCATGGCAATAGGGGCTTGTACAAATGCCCCCATATGTTTTGAATTTTTGCTATTTTACTGATCCTGATATTGACACCAAGAGCCTGATATACTGAAGTCTTCCCGAAGTCCAGCTTTGTTATCCATTACAGAGTCCTGTTGCTTGTGGAAGGAGCAAGACTAGGGGTCCACAAGCCTGATATGAAAGTACTGATATAAGAAAGGTATTATAGGCAGGGCTTTAAGTGGGCCGGGTCCTGCTGGTGCTCAGCACCGGCAGTTCGAAAAAGCAAGTGCTAAGACTGGTCCCTATGGGCTCTCCATTTTTGCCCTCACCCTCAGGGTGAAAAGAAAATCTTAATTCCGCAGAGGTACCACCCTTTACTGCTTTTGCAGGAACTTCAAAGAGACTTGTTAAAGTTCTTTCACAGTCTCATCATTTTAGAACTGAAGGATTTTCATATTACATACAACGAAGCCATAGTAGTTGCTAATGCAACAAACAACCATTGACAAAGTCAATAGTCCTGGCTTGTTATAGGTATAATGTTACTTGTTGTATTATATATGTGGATGCAATGACAGAAGCAGCAAAATACCAGTCAGGCGACACTATACTAAGAACAGATTTTTAAGCCATGCATTACATTAGCCAGGGCCCTTTGAGAGACCCCCCTGTTATTTTATCCCACTTCAAGCCCTGATTACAGGTAAATGCTCTCATAAACTGGGTATCAATGCTTCTTGTCCTGTGTTCTCGGAATCAACATATGTGTGCATATTGTGGGAATACGCATTCTTTTCCGCTTTACTCTTAATCACTATCAACTGATAAGTACCAATTACACTACCTGATTTTATGTTTTATACACGGTCATATGCATAGCTTGTGAACACTTCCCAAAACGTGATCTGTACAGGTTGAAGATGTTTCTTTAGTGTGGTGAAACAGCAGCAAGTGTGAAACATGTTTACTATAGTCATCAGGACCTGCACCTCCACTTATCTGGTCGAGAAGCTCACCATCTCCGGTGGTTCTCTGCACATCTGCAACCAAGTCACAAGCAAAGAAGTGTAACACAGAAAAAACAAGGTAGCAGGCCTTTTATGTGTCTGCTCTTGTGATCTAGAACAATATTCCCATATCCATCAGGACCAGTCCTAGACTGCTGCAATTTAGGAAAGAAGACTGAACAGGTATTGGCAGCAAGGGATCCTAGATACCGCTCCACTACATGTGTTCGATATTTTCAATAAAGATAAGTAGTTAAATAACCTACTGATAATTGCCCACCTCAAAAAGCTAGCTACCAATGATAGCCTTTCATATTTCAACAAATATAAACGTATAGAGAGGCAACTTTCAATAGGAAAAACACGTGATTCAGCACATTGCTGTATACAAAGCAAAAAGATGATGAGAGGTCTTTCCTTTGCTTGTAATGGTTCTTTTATTTAATATCTTCTTATTTATGACCGACAGTTCAGCACAGCCAACGCCTTTCGCCCAACATTCGGGCTTCTTCAGGCCTGTAAGTATGACAAATATGACTGTCGAATACTATTGCATGCACATAAAACCCAGAAACAAGTAAAGTATGTTGTTTCTAGAGATCCATTAACTTCTCCCATTAGATTCTACGTCCGCTGTGGTACCTTACTTCAAATTAAGACTTCGTCGTCAAAATCTATAAACATTATACATACATATGTCCATATAAACTTTGTATGTGTCCAGTAACAAATTTCTAGCATTTAAAAATGTGCCGACAATAGTGCAAACAGAGGCCTATGTATACCATGACCTAATTGTAGGTGTCCAACAGAAAGTTTCCTAAATTTAAAATGGTGTATACCCTGTCATATACGGTTAATTGCTATGTGACAACCATTTGAACATCAGTAAATAACCAGGCATGCAATTTAAATTTACAGAAAAACTGCTCAAGCATTCAAAACGTGTCCGATAGTGTGAAATGTATTAATGGTGCGGGCAAGCATCCCCATTAATCACATAACATGCATTCGAGTATTCCATAACAGTCCGGTATGTCCATTCAAACTGCAGCAATTAAGAGTCATGCAAGTGTAATATGCACCGCTCCCGACACCTCGAATACAAACCATACCTCCAAATAAGTAAATCGAGTATGCTGTCCGAAGTCAAATATTCTTTTTACTCGATCCACATGCCTAAAAGTGTAAGGACATGATATGCTGCCCCACAATAACGATATATCAAAACACAAGAGCAACCCATACGTCCATGTGAACTGGGTAATAGCTAATCAGCTTAAGCACAATCGTTCACAAGGAACTCATTTTCAACAATTAATTATTATTTTTGCAAATATATCACTTTTTGCAATGACTTTGTTAAGCCTGACAAGAAAAATGCTTTGACAATATGTTTAAATTAATTTACACATTGTAGTATTTAACTGAAAGAAAGGTTGCCCCAAGAATAGATCGTTAACACTCACTTCAGCCGAAGTGGGTGATATTTATTTCTTCAAACACAATTTCTTTAATAAAAAACAACTCACATAACACACATATATTGGTACTATATACACATATATGAAACAGTAAAAAAGTGACTTAATGTGACCCCAGTGAAGTGACCATAACCAACAGGTGATAAACAAGAAGTGACTGTATAAAAACGCAGGTTATTGGAATTTCTACGGATGTCCTTTTGAAATTTTTAATTGAATCCCTTTAGGGCAGAATTAGAATGTGTTCCGGTATTTTCAGGACTATCCTGTATTAGTTGTCAATGACGTTTCGACTCCAATCTGGATGTCAGTCTCTTCAGGACAGAAAATTCTGGGGACTATGAACATGAGATAGTGTTAGTGAGGAATTGCTTAAAACATTCTAAGGGCTACTGGAATTATACGAGAGGTGCAAGGCTTACCTCAAGGCACTTAGGCTCAAGTCTAAAGAGCCAATATTACCGATCCTATTAATCACCAATTTGTCCTTATTCAATAGATTCGGATGACAAGTACGCACCTACAATGAGGATGTAGTGGTGGTTATAATGCATGCTAAAGTGCGGTAAATAGGTAGCCTGGTAAGGCAGGAAAGACACTTACCCTCCAGATGTACGATAGATCTCTAGAGTGGCAGTTGGATAGTTTCTAAAAACAGGATGAGTGTCAGATAAAATGACCCACATAAACAGAGAAAGTGTGAATTAGGGCTGGATCTACCCAACTTACTCAAGGTGGAATTGATTTCTCCTGTAGGGAATTAGTTGACCAGTCCCAATACCCAAAATTAATCCTATAGATTGATGCAAGGATCAAGGATGAGGTGATTGGAAAGGCAAACCGCAGATCCGGCTGCCTACACTTTAGTTCCAGATCTGCTAAGCAAACATCAATAATTAATCTGTTTGCCGCCTGGAAATAATATTAAGTAGCGCGAGGGGCAGGGAAAGGAATTCCTTACCCGAGACTCGGAACGGCCGTGGCTCGTCTCCGTGAATACTCTTGTGAGTTGGTGCTCTGATTGAAGAGACACACTCTCTTCCATAAGAAATAAAAGTCGAGAGGGGAGCGCAGCGTGCACTATGATACGCATGCGTGTGTTGCGATGTGCAACTAGCGGCCATCTTGGTGTGATGTAATTAAAAGAGGAGTCTCTATTATGTCAATTGTAGAGAACCCTGTGATGTTAAAAAATAATTATCAACCAATCCTAATTTTCATTTGAGTAAGTAATATTGTACCAGGAGTATAAGGAAGGGTGGAGGAACTGTGTATAGAAATCTGAAGGTATTACAGAAAAAAGGCGGCTGTCTTAAAAGGATGTAACCTAATCCAACTTATCTATTCTATCATTTATGGAAAGGTAGTGGCCCCACTTAATAAATAATAATATTGAGGAAATTATAAATTAAAGTAGTGAACCCATATTTTAAATTCGAGGGGCTTTCATACATACCGGTTCCTATTTTCTCTCTACAATCATATTATTCTCAAATGTAATGAAGGGGAGTGCAACAAACCCCCATCAATATGGGCGTATTTATGTCGTGCCTGGGTAGCCTTCTAGATTCATTACAGTCATAACGTGGCAAGACATGAGAGCCCAATATCTCAAGCCCGAGCACAGTTCTTCTGTTACAAAGCTACTTATCACGCAATCCATAAACAAGTCCAGCATTTCCAATAATAATTTGCTGTGCACAAATAACATTACGTGACCAATTAGTCCATCATCCCATCCATACATACATAGCAAATATCCCACGAAACTCACCCGTGTTTGGCATATAACGCGACACAGACAAGCTATGTGTTTCAAAATTCGTACAAACCGCCATTGCTTTACGGGCGGCCTTAAATATCCATATAATCCAGGAGACCCATAACAACTAGACCGCATCCCGCGGTAGCGTATCCCGCGCCTTCCTGTCACGTAATTACTACGTGTATAGACGTATGACGCAACTTCCATTCCTTGTTTCTAGACTGCTAACCTCCTCATCCATTATAACTTATATATGGGTATTTTGATCTGTCCAGAAAGGCCGGGCAGATCACGTGTGCCAAATGTAGAAACCTCCAGATTTAAAGTCCACCCTACGACTTGTACTGGTCTCAGATATGTCACAAAAAATAGTGGAGCTCATTGTCCAGATCAAAATACCCATATTATTAACTCACACTAATTAGGTGTGAATGAAGGAATATCATGTTTTAATGGGTTTGAGTTTCCAACATGCACATCGTATTACTCTCAATTTGGTCCTGATGTGTCTCAGATACTGTTATGCCCCCCTAAGGGATATTTGAAACACACACCAGTTAGGTTGTGGAGGTGTATAATGCAAGGGATACTTGCGTTCTTTATATTGTGTATATGATTTAATGACCACTACAGTGCAAGAGACATTGATGTGTTCTTTATATTGTGTATATGATTTAATGACGATTACAGTTTAGTGAATTTTGGAACAGTGGGGTTAGTGGCTGTATCGCAGCCTAAATGTATCTGCAAGCTAGTGGGCAATTTTACTACATGTGGGCTGCGTTCAGTATTTACTTTTTGTCATAATGGTTGAGGAGGTTAGCAGTCTAGAAACAAGGAACGGAAGTTGTGTCATACGTCTATACACGTAGTAATTACGTGACAGGAAGACGCGGGATACGCTGCCACGGGATGCAGTCTAGTTGTTAAGGGTCTCCTGGATTATATGGATATTTAAGGCCGCCCATAAAGCAATGGCGGTTTGTACGAATTTTGAAACACATCGCTTGTCTGCGTCGAGTTATACGCCAAACACGGGTGAGTTTTGGGGGTTATTTGTTAAGTATGTACGGATGGGATGATGGACTAATTGGTCACGTAACGTTATTTGTACACAGCAAATTATTTTTGGAAATGCTGGACTTGTTTATGGGTTGCGTGATAAGTAGCTTTGTAACAGAAGAACTGTGCTCGGACTTGAGATATTGGGCTCTCATGTCTTGCCACATTATTGTGGGGCAGCATATCATGTCCTGTTCTATATGTCCTTACAATTTTAGCCTTGTGGATCGAGTAAAAAGAGGATTTGACTTCGGACAGCATACTCGATTTACTTATTTGGAGGTATGGTTTGCGTTCGAGGTGTCGGGACGATGCATATTAAACTTGCATGACTCACATTTAATTGCTGCAATTTGAATGGACATACAAGACTGTTATGGAACACTAGAATGCATGTTATGTGACTAATGGGGATGCTTGCCCGCACCATTAATACATTTCACACTATGGATACGTTTTGAATGTCTGGGCAGTTTTTTTGTAAATTTAAATCGCATGCCAGGTTATTTTCTAAGGTTCAAATGGTTGTCACATGGCAACTAACAGAATATGACAGGGTATACACCATTTTAAATTTTGGAAACTTTCTGTTGGACACCTACAATTAGGTCATGGTATACATAGGCCTCTTTTTGCACTATTGTCGGCATATTTTTAAATGCTAGAAATTTGTTACTGGACACATACAAAGTTTATATGGACATACGTATGTATAATGTTTATAGATTTTGACGACAAAGTCTGAATTTGAAGTGAGGTACCACTGCGGACGTAGAATCTAATGGGAGAAGTTAATGGATCTCTAGAAACAACATACTTTACTTGTTTCTGGGTAAGCGAGATAACACATTGATATCTGCCCGTTGTGAGTGTTTATTGGTTACTCCTCTCTCTCCATCCAGCATAGTTTTGGGGTGTAATCTAGTATTTGAAAGGTAGTTTTGAATCCATTCTGCATCCAAATGGGGTGAACAATCACTGGAGCTCACTATATAGTGGCTGGATAAAACGTGTGTATAACATAGGGAGCAAAGAGGGATATGAAATTGATTTCATTTGCCAGACATACATCTTTTTTAATTGTGTTTAATGAGAATATTGAATACGCAAAGGGAGATCTGATGAGGACATTGGATTGTATCTTAGATAATATTAAATGTATACCGTGAATTATTCGTATTGAATTGCAAATACCTTTATATGTAATGAATGTCCCACCACTATAACATGTTGTGTATAGTTGTTCTAAAGAAACAAATTTTACAAAAAAGGAATAATTTGATTTCTAAATTTTAGATTTTGTACTATCTTGTTCGTAGTTATATGTGTGTTTGTCTGTATTTTTATGTGCATGCAATAGTAATCGACAGTCATATTTGTCATACTTACAACCCTGAGGAAGCCCGAATGTTGGGCGAAACACGTTGGCTGTGCTCAACTGTCGGTCATAAATAAGAAGATATTGAATAAAAGAACCATTACAAGCAAAGAAAAGACCTCTCGTATCATCTTTGTGCTTTGTATACAGCAATGTGCTGAATCACGTGTTATTCCTATTGAAAGATGCCTTTCTATACGTTTATATTTGTCGAAATTTAGGAAAGAGTTGAAGGCTCACCTCTTTAAAGAACTCTACATCACGATGCAGTAATAGTCCATAAACCAGCTACCTCTACAATGCCTGGTTGATGGTATCCTTGCCCGTCACCCTGTACAGCCCTCTGCCGCCTTTGGTTAGGTTCACACCATACAAATACCACATACATGCTATAGATGGGCAGAACCTTGCCACAGAAACCATGCACATCTTAAAGTGGCTCACTGGTGGTCTTTAAATTGCATTCTGTGAATAGAGAATTGGATGGATAGTATGAAGCATTAATGAACACTAGTGTCTTATTTTTTTATTCTTGATTTCTGTGTGTAGTCTCGGTCCTTCAGTATTCCCCTGATGCATATAATTTATTATCACATGAACATCATCAGACCCAGCTTTTTAAATGAGTAATTAGTGGTGGTTTATGATAACGAGATGTGAGGGCCCTTAAGTGCCTCTACATTGATGGATATACTTTTTCTATGTGCCGAGACTTAGGGTCATTGATGATTTTTCCTTTTTGGGTCTGTCAAGCCTCACATGGCCGACCAGCTGCATCAGAAGACCCACTCTAAACAGGGTGGGCCTGCCAACATGTAAAAGTGGACATCCCTGTGCTAGATGGGCCACTGGCTAAAGGTTTCTATGGAAGAGCATGCATCGGATCCACTGTTGGAAACCAGGTTGTTCCACCACCTCTGGATGTGGTGGGGGTAAAGTGGGTTTGGTGGAAAGGGCATCTGCTATTTTTGTAGTGGATGTTCCCCATTTGACAAACTCTAAAATACCCCATTCGATGAACAACATAAGCTACAAAAGCCTAGACCTTAATAACTGTCTCCCTACAAAAATGTTTACCTGTGTCTATTAGGCACTTGCTCCTAGCAAGGTTATGAATGGATGTAGAATAGATAGGTATCACAGCCCTTATATATAAATAAAAGCTACTAAATCCCTGTAACGTCTGACAAAGTTCATCTTCTGCATTGAACTTTTCCATGAGTGAGGAAGCCCTTGATCGGAGAAGTGGCACTGGGAGTTTCATGGCACGATGACTGGGTCACCCTAGACCATTGAAAGCGATTGGATGAGATAGAACGCTTTATCCATAGGTGACAGGGAGGAAGACAGATGGATGGACGAAGGGCATTATACACAGATAGTGGCTGGAGAGATGGACCACAAAGGACTCGGCAGCGGGCAGATGATAAATGAATGTATTGAATGGAATTATTAGAATTGGTGGGGGGACTGAATGGGACCATTTGGGCTGGTGGGTGGGAATTTGGATTGAATGGAATCATTTGGGCTGGTGGACTGGATAGAATCATTTGGGTTGGTGAGTGGAAGGGTGGGTTGGCTGGAATCATTTGGTATTGTGGGTGGACCGATGGACTGAATGATTGAATTAAATCAAACAAGTTGGGTGGGTAGATGGATTACATGGTATCATTCAGGTTGGTAGGTAGATTATAGATTAAATGAAATCATTTTTGTTTTCGGGTGGGCTGTTTGGTTGGATGGAATCATCCGTGTTGGCTAGTGGACGGATGGATTGAATGGAGTCATTTGGGTTGGTGGGAGGGTGGGTGGATAGGTGGATTATTGCATAGAAGCTATGAAGCTGTTGATAAACAGACAGACAGTCAGACAGACGAATCTTGCGCATGAACATAGTATACTAAGGGGCAGATTTACAAGCCTCCTGCGCCACTCAGTACGTCACTTTTCGTGACGTACTGGTGGCGCAGGGGCTCCTTCTATATTTACAAGGAGAGGAAAAGCCACCCTGCGTGACTTTTCCTCTCCTTGTAAATACGGTCCCTTCACACGCAGCACTTTGCGGTGAAGGGGCGTTCCATGGGTGTTGCAGTGGGTGTTCCCACGCAACACTCATGGAACAGGACTCAACTCCAGAATTACGTGAAATCGTAACTCTGGAGATGCGTCAGTATGCTACACCACCCTAGAGGTGTCGTAGCGAGACGCAACGAGGAGAAATGTTTTCATTTCTCCTCGTTTTTTCCTCTTTCAATGCGTGCTGCATTCTACCGCACGCATTGGAAGAGGAAAATGCCTGTAGTGATTGTTTTGTGCAGGAAGGTGCCCCTTCCTGCACAAAAACAATCTCCCACGACGCAGGCATCCTTGCACCATGGTGCAAGGGTGCCTGCGCCGGCGCATGGCAGCAGTTTGTGCGCCAGCGCAGGGGGAAGCACAGAGATGCGACATATTCTTGTAAATATGTCGCATCCCTGTGCTTTCCAGACTAACGCAGCATGGCGCAGCAAAATGACTTGCTGCACCGTGCTGCGTTAGTTTAACGTAAATCTGCCCCTGAGTGCTCTTTGAGATGCCTTGCTGTGTTTGAAGTATTCAGAAGCTCAGCACAGGCCTAGGCTCACACTTTAATAAGAAAAGGCAGGTCGGAATTCTCAGCATCCGTAGCGGGGGACAGTTTCTTCATCTCACTGCTTACAATGGAAACATAATGAGCCACGCTATGGAAGATACTAACGCCGCGGTGGTGGTGGTGGTCTATCCAGCAGTACTCTCATGCCTGTCTTAGAGCCTTCGTTTGCTAATTACTGCTGGCTCAAAGCTGACAGAGGAGGAACATGCACAGGGGGCGGCATCCTTCTCACTTGGAGGGCCTGGGGGTCACTTTGAAATAATAAAATAGCATGATATGGATTGTTTGGATGTAACTTCCAGCATTTCGGTAATATCTGTACACGTTCTTCTGGCCCACGGCACTCAGAGGACCTCACAGTGCTGAATGCAAATGTGTCTCATGTCGGTGCTGTAGACAGGCTATGCGCGCACAGACTCGCCATGAACTCTGGAAAATGCAAAAACCTTTCCTTCAGAGGAGGGGTGACTTTCTATCCATGACTAAAACTGTATGAATACATACCTGCAGAGGCACTGAGGATCACAAATGTCACTCTCCTTCAAAGAAAATCCCTCTAATGTACACTTGCCAAATATCATGTGACAGGTTGAGGCAGCACAACCATCACAGGTGACTTTCCGTATTCCCATTGTATTGTAACATTTATATTGCGCTTACTACCCATATGTGGGACTCTGAAGTGCTTGCCTACATGGGTAGCATGCTACACCATGTGGGATGTTTGGTTGGAAGTGTGTTGTCTTTGTTTTCATCCCACATGGGAAGTGTCTCCATGTTGTGCGTGAGGACCACCAAGATGCAGTTATCGTGTTATGGGACGCAGAGCTTAGCAGTGTGATGTGAGAAATAGGCGCACAATTTATGATATTCAATACGCTGGCAGGTTTGAGCAGCTCTGCAGGTTCCTTTTTAGTATTTCTTATGATCATAGCCCACTTAGCTGATTACTTCACTAGGTTGCCCATTCTGAGATATTTTGTTTAAAGTTTAAGATCTTAAGCAGGGATTGGTATAAAAGGGAGATGAGGGGGAGAAATTTGCTTTGTTGGACTTTGTTAATATCATCCCAAATCGGATTGTCATTGTGAAATAACAAGAAGTGGCCACAGTATCTTGAATGAATCCCAGGTACAGAGTCAGTCATGGCGATGGCCCTGTGCACTGACTTATTTCTTCAGCCCTGCATTCACAAGGCGTGTGGATGACAGCAAGGAACTGCAAATAACAGCTCAATAATAGTGGCATTATTATTAAGTTGCTTCATGATTGGATGTTTGTGTGACGAGTGCTGTCAGTTACATTCTCTGTGCATGTGTGAAACTTCACCCTTCCATCAAACCTGCTATTAACAGTCAGTCAGTCAAATTGCTTTATTTCGATAGCAAGTATCGTAAAAGCATCAAACAGGACTTTTGGATTGAACTATATACAGATAAAAGATGCCATAAAAAAAACATGTCAAGTACATAGTATTTGATAAATCGGAACATAATAACACATCATTTCATTGTAATAAAACGTTCCATTTTGATAAAAAACATGGTTTACAAAAGACTTTATAATTTAAAAAGAATGAATCCAATGTAGATTATATAAGTGACAATGCGTGGATATTAATGCAATATTTAGAAGATCATCTTGTACTATGATGTATTCCCTATCGGGCTTATAAAGTGCAGTTAGATCACCCTTCGTAGGGCTTTGAGCCTGACTATCCAGGCGCAACTCAAGAATTTGGCCACTCCGCAAACAAAGATATTCTCGCGTCAGATTTTAAAATGCGTAATGCAGCACGATGATCGAGAGTACCTAGTTGTTTGCAGATTGGCGTCAGCCATCTGGACCTTGCCTTTTTATACGCCGGACAAGCAAACATTAAATGGGCGATGCTCTCCTTCGGCGCCCTGCAGCAAGGACAATCTTCAGTTGTCTGTTTCGGGGCGCCATTTGGCGGTCAGCACGTTGACCGGAAGCGACCCAAATCTGAATTGGCAATAGAGTGCCCTGTCTCTTGGTAACTGGATTACATCCAAATATGGTTCAAGGCTTCTACATTGTTTATGTTGAAAAAATTCTTCAGTTAGCCTTCCCACATTTGGGTTGCTAAGATCCCTCGCGTCAACCCAGTCCCAATAGATACGTTTAAGTTCAGCCTTACTTGGGGGATTTTGGCTTTCCCAACAGTCCTTAAGGCCGAGGGTCATCATTAGTTTCTTGACATTAGATATCCACTTAACCCTGTGGTTGACATCTAGACTCATGACTTCTGCAAATCCTTTTGCATAGGACATGAGTTCTGTGGTCCGACTAAGGCTGGCCCAAAAGAGCAACGGGCGTAAATTGGCGATGTCACTAAACGAGCGTCTGCCCATATCGTACACCAGGGGAATTAGTGGGACATTCCGGGGTAACATGGCGAAATCCCTCAGGAACTTGTGCTCTGACCTACAGATCTCATCGACATTGTCAAATCCCCATAGCTCGGCACCGTAAAGTGCCGTGCTAACTGCCTTTGCATCATATATTGACTTAAGAGTAGGGTTTTGAATGTGCCAGGAAGTGTGGCGCCTTGCTGTGTGTGCGTAATGTCTGTGTGTTGAAATGTAACACAGTGCAACCAGGTAAGGGAGTTACCCTATAACCCCTTTATGTGTGTGGGTAGAACCCGCACAAATTTCAGAAAGCAAAGTCCTGGGCACACGTTACAGGGTGAAAACAATGGTTAATGAAGTCTCATGATCTGGAGAGTTCTCATAAGGTCCACGCAGTCGTTTAGGAATTCTTCAGTTATTTAATTTTTATCATTAAAAGACACAACCAGCCAACACGTGTTTCGTCACAATGGGAAGTATCCCGTGACTTCTTCAGGGCTGTATGGGAAAGCGTGAACATTTTTGAGAAATCGCTCCGCCGGTGATAATTCCGACCCGGACGGTCTGGTAAAGATAACGGACTAATCCTTGGAAGTATAAAAGAAACAGGGAAGCTCCGATGTGACGGAGATCCCCGAAAGTAAGTACCTGCAATCGAGTTGAGTGGCGGGTCCGCCGCTACACCAAAACTGTAGCGTGTGTGCTACGCGAACTGCAGGCACTGGTTCACCTCTGTTCCGTCACATCGGAGCTTCCCTGTTTCTTTTATACTTCCAAGGATTAGTCCGTTATCTTTACCAGACCGCCCGGGTCGGAATTATCAACGGCGGAGCGATTTCTCAAAGATTTTCACGCTTTCCCATACAGCCCTAAAGAAGTCACAGGATACTTCCCATTGTGACGAAACACGTGTTGGCTGATTGTGTCTTTTAATGATAAAAATTAAATAACTGAAGAATTCCTAAACGACTTGCGTGGACCTTATATGAGAACTCTCCAGATACATGAGACTTCATTAACCATTGTTTTCACCCTGTAACGTGTGCCCAGGACTTTTGCTTTTCTGCCTTTGCATCATAGATCGTGAGGGCCGGGGCTATTGGCTTACTTTGTGAAGAGCAATGTTCTTTGCTTAGTGCCCCGACCACACGTTTATGGTTCAGGAGCATTTTATCCAGATGGGACCTCCATTGCATTTTCTCCGATAAACGGATACCGAGGTAGTCAAACGTGCTGACTCTCTCCAAGTGTGTCCCATCTAGGGTGAGGTTGTTTTTAAAAGATTTGTGAGGGTTTAGTGTCATGAACTTGGTCTTGGAAGTATTTATAACCAGCCCCGGGAATTACAGAAAAATTGGAACCTGTTCAGCAATTTCTGGAGCCCAGCTGGCGTCTTGGAGATCAGCAGTGTATCATCCGCGAACAGGAGGGTGGGTACCTTGTCCCCCGCCAGGGCTGGGGCATCAGCTGGTTCCTCTTGTAGAAAGCTAACCACCCCGTTCACATAAAGAGAGAACAGGGTGGGTGCCATCACACAGCCCTAACGTACTCCCCTGTTTACTTGAATCCTTTCCGTCAAATTTCCTTGGGACCCCCATCTCACTTGTGCATAGTTACCCTCATGGAGACGGATCAATAAGTTGAGGATTACTGGAGGGATGCCCAGGTCTCCCAATGTTTGCCACAACTTCTTCCTGGGGACTAGATCAAAGGCAGTCCTCAAGTCTATGAAGGCAAGATAGAGACTACCTCTGCCGATCTCAACTACTTTCCAGTGTAACAGGAGGAGCCTAAAGACCTGGTCCACCGTTCCTGTATTGGCCCTAAACCCCGCCTGATACTTGGAGAGGATATCTTCGTCCTCAGCCCAAAATTGGATCCTCTGCAGCAGGACCCTGCCGACTACCTTCTGAATTGTGTCAATCAAACTGATCGACCTGTAGTTGGCAGGGTCCTCTCTGGCTCCCTTCTTATAGATCGGGACCACCTCCGCCCCCTTCCATGATTCTGGTACTGTGCAGCCATTAGAGATAGAATTAATTAAAAGTAAGATGTAACATGCCCAGTTTCGAGGGTCTGCCAGGAACAAGTCTCCTGGAAGTCCATCTGGCCCTGGAGCTTTGGCTGGGACAATCTTACCTATGGCAGTTTCTATTTCTGCCAGCGTAAAGGGTTCGTTGTTACTATCGTCGGCGGGAGTAAGGGGGTAGCCACACAATCCTTCTGGGTAATCGGGTCCGGAATAAAGTTTCCCGAAGTGGTCATACCAAATTTGGGGTAAGATATGATTGGGAAATTTGATCTAAATCCCCCTTGCCTACCCGTCTAACGAGATTCCAGAAGAGATTGGTATCCTTTGCTGTGCTAGCATCCCTTAGGTCCTGCCAACGATTCTCATCCCATTTCTGCTTTGCTTGAAACAAGGCCGCTCTGTAATCTTTTCTTGCGATTTTAATTGCAGGGCAGTTCTTACTTCTAATTGCTGTGGCCAGTGCCTGTCTTTTTAGCCTGCAGTTCTTAGTGAACCATGTCTGCTTGCTCTTTTGTCGTGTGCCAGGTTTATTGTGTTTGCTAGTCATTTGAAAATAAACACTAATCTGCTCAACTGTATTTAGGTAAATTCTAGGGACATTTATAAGCCCGTCAGGGCTTGTCGTTGCCTCCTGTAGTTCAAGAATGTTCTTGCTTAATACTTGCCTAATTCCATCTATTTTTAGATCTTGTGCGGCAACCTTTGGCCATTTGAGAAACCTTCTACAATTTGAGGGGACCACCTCTTTAGTTGATAATAGTGTGTTGGCGCTCGGTGGAGGACAGAAGGGGACCCATGGAATCTTCATGTTCACGCAAAGGGGATTATGGTCGCTGTCCGTTGTGTTACCCACTACCATGTCAATGTCATTCCCCCATAGTCTAGTATCTAATAGGACATAGTCAATGCGAGAAGGGCAGGTGGATCTATTATAAGTGTTAGCCCCCTGGGCATCAGATGTAGTTCTACCGTTTGCTGCCCTTAGGTTAAATTCTAGGGTAAGTGCATTAAGTTGTATGGCTATCTGTGACCATCTTTTAATAGGGGGTAGACTTAATTGGGGGACAGACTATCTTCTGTCATCTTCCTCAACCCCAAGCATGTCTTCCATGCTCAGAGGCTCGAAAGTGCAGTTAAAGTCTCCCGTGACCACAATCCTAGAATCTGGCAAACAGCTAGATAAACCTTGTTCCAGGATTTTAATGATAGATGAAGATTTGCCCCCTGGGGTCCCCCTTACATAAACATTAAATAAATCAAGTACTTCGCCCCCCTTCGGACCCTTGATGGTAAGTCTCATGATGTCAGGGCTCCCAGTTTGCTGTTCAAAGATTCTGCAACCCAAGGCAATGTTAACCCAGACAATCAACCCTCCCGAAGGGCGCCCTTTCCCTGTAGTGATGGCTGGTGAGTACAAGCAACTATAGCCCGATTTATATAGGGGGCCCAAACTCCAAGTTTCTTGGAAAGCACAAATATCGAAGCCCTCTATTAGATCATTCCAGTGGGGCAATACCAATTTCTTGCTGAGCCCAGCAACGTTCCAAGAAATTATCTTTAACTGGTGAAGAGGAGTTGGGTCATGAGTTGGATCACTACTAAGCGTGTAGTGATGGGGAGAGACCAGAGCTGGGTATGGAACCGGGGGATCAGATGCTATTGGCGGGTCAACCTCATGAACCCTTCTAGTTACCATTTGCTGAAAATTTTGAAGGATGGGTCCTGGGCTAGTTGCAAGTAATTCTGGGTCAGTACAAGGGGATGAATTAATTTGGGTGCTGTGTTTAGCTATGGGACAGATACCGGGCAGGTCCTGGGGTAATAGTGGTTCGCTTTGTAGTCAATCAATGGCTTCTAGTGAAGACCCTCTATTTGGGGGCCTCGATGGGTGTGTGTTAAGTAACCTGGACGCAAGTGTAGTAGGAAATCGCCTGAACTGTATAGCTGAGGAACCCGGGGGGGCATGTGCAGTATTCTAATAAAAGAAGATTTTCAGCCAGTTCAGTCTTAACTAGGGTGAGCTCGATATAGTCTAAAGTTTGTGCAGGGGACATGCATCTTCGAGCCCTGATGACATCCTCACGTATGACTGAGCGACAACCTCTAACATGGCGAATCCAGTGTATTGATTTATTAATTAAAGAGTCTTCATTTTCATAGCCACCCACTAGATCCAGTTTGAGGACATTGACCATGAAGACTTTTTGCGCTTGCTGATGGGGGGGAGTTTGCTGAGGGGCGTCTCTGTTCTTTTACATACGTGCTGCTTGCTGATAGAAGACTAGGTAGTCTATTAGTGTTTTTAGAGGCCTGGGAGGGGAGTTGATTCTGATAATTAATTTTAGAATTATCTGCCGATTTCGGCTTGGTGGTTAACGGAACCTGCTTAGGTGTTATTGAGGCAGTCAGAGAAGGTCCGTTTTCCATTGTGCCTCTTTCTTTATAAGGTGGTGCATGGTTTCGGAGAGCCTGTGGGCATTGTTCATGCAAGGGGTATGCTGACTGCTTATGCTTCTGTGGTGTGACCTTTGGGGAGAGGCATCTGACTATGGTAATAAGCTCTACAATCATATCTTTCATGGCTCCAATTTCTGACTTTAGGGAACTGACAAGCTGAAATATGTCTTGAGGTGATGAATTTACCTCTTCACTAGCCTCACTTGAGGCTGTAGGCAGGAATTGCAGCAACTCTACCCCAGGGGCGTCAGGCATATCTGTCAAGACTTCAAATCTGTTCTTACAAGCAATGGTAGAGCCAGGTTGACTCTCACCAGTAATAATGGGAAGATTGGTGAGTTGGGAGCAAGGAACCTTAGGGGGAGAATCATTCACCTGTGCTGCTTCAGGTGCTAGTGTTGTGTCTTTGTTATGTGTTGAAGCTCCTTTTCGGGAGGGCTTTCGGAACATTGTAGGAATAGCAGCCTTGCGGGGAAGACTAGGGCTTTTGGGGGGCGGTTGGATGTTAGTACGGGGAGTTGTTGGTTCTGCTTCTAGGATGCCCTCGCATTCCTGTATGAGGGCATCTATTCTATCCATCACGCAGTTATTAGCAGCATGTTTAAGGGCTTTCTTTGCCTTTTTCCCCTTTCCTGCCCCCCCATTCGGGCCATTTCCCGCCCCTGCTCCCTCCATTGTTTTCCTCTTGCCCATCCCTTAGCCCCTAGTAAGATTGTATAACACAGTATTTACAATAGCACCCGAGATGACAATAACCAGAGTACCTAAGGTCAAATATTTAGTTTGAATAGTCTTTGTGCAGTCCAGGAGCCCGGGACAAAATTTATGGTAGTAATGCCCTGCTGGTGTCTTCTAACTAAACAAAGGTCCCTGGTACATTCCTGGATCGTGACACAATACCTTTTTCTGTTGTAGACGATAGTGCCTAGCGGCTCGTAAGATGGATGTAAAGGACGTGGCCCAGCCCGGCCTCTTCCGGCCTCTGACGGGCGCAGACGGGCCCGCCCGCGTCCCACGTTGCGGGATCCCGCGTCTGTTTTTAAAGTGCCTCCAGGCGCTATTTGCTGACGCTGTTGGTGGGCGCCAGTGGAAGCAGGGCAGTGTGGTTCCTGTGGTCCTCCTTGGACCTGTGGCAGCAAGTAGCAGCAGAGAAGCAAGAAAAGCGGAACCCGCGCTGGGGGATCACGCGTCCGTTTTTAAAGTGCCTCCAGGCGCTGTTTGCTGACGCTGTTGGTGGGCGCCAGTGGAAGCAGGGCAGTGTGGTTCCTGTGGTCCTCCTTGGACCTGTGGCAGCAAGTAGCGGCAGAGAAGCAAGAAAAGCGGGACCCGCGCTGCGGGATCCCGCGTCCATTTTTAAAGTGCCTCCAGGCGCTATTTGCTGACGCTGTTGGTGGGCGCCAGTGGAAGCAGGGCAGTGTGATTCCTGTGGTCCTCCTTGGACCTGTGGCAGCAAGTAGCGGCAGAGAAGCAAGAAAAGTGCACAGAATTGGGAGTGGCTGGAAGGCCTCTGTAGGGCACCACTGCACTCCATCAGAGTCCTACAGCTGCAGTGTCGCCGCTGATCTTTGCTAGAGTGTTGATTGTCTACCCCGCCACAGAGAAACAGGTTAAACTTTGCATGTGCTTTGGGCCGCTAAACTTGTAGCTACACAGTTAATTCTGAGCAGTGTGTCTGTCACCCACCTGGGTCAAAGTGATGTTTAGAAGCCCCATCTCCTTGATTTGGCGAGGCCCATCACAGAGTGAGAAAGGCATGTGTGACTAAAACAGTAAGCATTGTCTCGTCAGGCAGCTGGTGACCCTCGAGTTGAAGGGCACAACCCCTAATGATGAGCTTTTATTGCTAGGGCGCGTCAAGTGACTCCCAATGACTATGTAACACCCTAATGGCAGTCTTCACTGATAAAATGTATTGCTCACTTCCTCCTAAACATCACCTGGTGTCCTGTGAAATGTCACAGGGTTCACATAATATGTGATCTGATTCAACGTCTCTATGGCTGATGAGCAGTCAGTTCCACATCAAGTTCCAAGCAGTCGCACTATTGTGGAGACTGCTTTCATATTTACCTCAGTGGATGAACCAACATTTGTTTTGCATCAACTAGGAAATATTGAAATTATGATCTCAGCATCTGCTAACACTTTGGCTTTGGGGGCTAGCCTGATTCATTACAGCTGTCTTCCTACACTGTAGTTGCATGTGAGGCATCGCCCATATTCTGCAGACATGCCACTGAATTGTACCTGTGCTTTCTCTGACTCTTTATAGCATTAACTGTGGCAAGGGTGTTAACACAGGTCTTGTTACCAAAATATTGTAAAAGCTTCACAGAGTGCAAAACGTTACCTCCCATCTCATCTGTGGCTTGGGAAGGACCGAGGACATGCTTGCATTGAATTCAATTCTCCTGGGTACAGATCAAGCAGAGAGTCAACTTCTTCACAAGAATTACTCACATGAACACCTAGCACAATTGGTTGTCTTCTGCAGCCTCAGGAAACACCTAAAGTAAATTTCCCAGGGTCCCTTAGTGGAGCCCTCCTCGAGGTAACACTAAAATGGGGAAAGGTCTATGTGCTCCCAAGACTTATCCTTCTGCTATTCCCTTCATCTGGAGAAAGACTACATAAAATACCGAAGACGCACCTCTCCCATCGAGCCTGTGGTTCGGACTTACTCTAACCATTCTGTTGTCTTATTCTACCTCCATTATTCCTCCCCTTATCCCTTGAGTGCTTTGAACCGGCTTTCTAACTATGATACATAAAATAGAGTAAGGTCTCACAAAAGAAGGTCAGCCAAGAAAAGATCTACGGGGTTAGGCTTCAGACTTAGGGTCGGAAGGGTGGAAGAGGAACTTAAATGGAATTACAAAAGGAGGTCAGCCAAAAAGTGATCCATAGGCTTAGACCACAGACTAGGGTGGAAAGAGCAAAGGAGACAAATAAACAGAATCTCCTGAATATGATTTGCAGTAGAGGAAACCTGAATAGTCCTCTTGCCAATCATATTTACATTTCAGTTTAGATAATACCATGCTGATTGTCCCTGAGAGAGTGTGTCTCAACATAGGACTAAAAGCTAACCAAAAGCCTGAACTTATTTGTGCCTGCATGTTGTCTTGCCCTCTGATTCTACCTCTTTCTGCCCAAGCAAGCTCCCACAATTTCTTACTGATTTTTTCATGCACTAATTAGGACTTTTTTCAGGTGTTGATTCCTCTTATAGACTCTGCCATCCCCTTTCATATCTATGTCCGACTCTGCCTCACTCGTTCCTTTTTCACCAATCCAGAGCCTGACTTGCCACTAGTGTTTCTCTGTTACCCTTTTGTCTCTTTTACTCTAGTCACGCTAACCAAAAGTTTATTGTCATTTACCAAAAATGACCTCTTGCTCATCCAGCTAGTGAGGTGCAAGCATTTTGGAGAAGATCATGTTATTCACAAGACTTCTTGGTCATTCCATCTTCCATGTCTTTCCTTTAATCTCTCCTTCCTTTCTGTCTCATCTGCCCACCCTTTATGCTTTGAGGTAGTTTACAATTTAAATAACGTTGTTTACTATACAACAGTGTAATACAAGCTGTATTCTCTCTAATTAGTGTAAACAGAATCAGATGAAAAATCTTGTTCTCATCAATGTTTAAGGTAAATGTAAAAATCATGAGGAAATATTCAAATGTTTCACAGGGCATTTGTCAATTGACTCAAAGGGAATCATTAGTAAAGTTCGTAATAGAGGACTAAGATCTAAGAAGGATCTGGGCCCAGACCAGGAGGAATTTTTTTTTGCGCATTAGATTATTTCTCAAAAACTGCCATGTACATAGACGCTTTGCCCAATTTCTGTCTATATGCTGTGATGATACACAAATTTACTTTCAGTTGTTTAGCTGATGGCCTGTCCTAGTCAGGAAATCACATTTTACTCTGTAAATGAAAGGGTCTCTAAACTCTTCAGGTATCAGAGAGAATCTCCTCTTCCATTCAGAGGCGGAAGACATGGAAATATCCTCTCTTGTTAAAATCATAGTCCAACAATTATAAAATACATGCTTGGATGGAAAGAATGGGTAATACAATGGTTATTCTTTGGGTAAAAAACTAGACAAATAGCGTTTATAGTTTTGCTATTGAGAAGCAAATAAATATAGAGTTAACCTTAATTAAATTCGTTTTTTGCCAGGTTACATTATAATGTTAGGATTGTTTGTGATAGATATCCCTTCTCCAAAAAAAACAATATTAATAATACTCATTTTCATCACTCAAACCCTTGCAAATAGAGGAAGTACTGCCACTGGCATACAATATCAAACCATCAAACCCAAAGAAAGAAAACATCAAACCTACTGGTGGAGTGATAACTATCATGTTTAATGAGTTCTTCCAAACGCTCGCCCTTGATATCACAGACCTCATCAGGGCATCCCTGACCTCAGAGATAATGTCCAAATGACTAAAGCAGGCTGTTATCACCTGCTGACCTTGAAGTTCTATTCAATTACAGGCAGCTCTTGAATCTCTGCTACCACAGAAAAAACATTACATGCATGTATTGGTATTTATATAGTGCAAGCCTGGCTGAGGAGCAACAGAGCACTGTGCATTATGGAGGTACTGGGAGACAATGCAAAGCCATGTCATCCAGTTGGAAATGTAGATTTTACAATTTCATTTACATTCCTATATTTCTAGGTATGGGGACATTCAGTGGTTTGGCCCGAATCAAAGAATTTGCTAGTCAAATGCCTGAGTCTAGGATTTGAAACCAGGTACTCAAGTTCCCAAGTCAGCAGTTCAGCTTCTAGAACACATCTCCTCTCTCAAAACAAAGCCATAAGATAACTGAAGGAATGTGTGGAACAGCAATAGTTACTTCATGATGGTCAGTCAGAATTCAATCCCATGACCTGTATGGAAATTGTACTAGACAGCATCCCAAGAGACCTGCTCATAAACCTGCAAGAGGTTCAACAGACAGCACTAATTCTCTTAAAGCAATCCTGACATATGACATGGCAAGTATGACGTCATACTAAAAAGACGTATCATAGGTACATCACCCGGAATGGATTCCATCCTTCCTGTACAATTGGAGATAGCTAATGAGAGTGGGATCTGTCAAGTCTCATAGAGGGGAAGTCTCATGCTTTGTAACCAAGGGTTCATCCATCTCACAATTCTTTTTCTACTTCTCTATGTGCCTAATGGCCACTGGAATCATGTGGCAAGGAGGACACAATTATGCAGCAGGGCTATATTATACAGGTTAAATTATACAGCAACTAAAGGTGAATTTTGCAGTGTAATACAGCACATTGTGGGATAGTATTACTTCGTTACGTTGTCATTTTTCGGTCTCACCTACCAGACTGCGAAAGCTGTCTGTTGGCAAAAATACCTATTGTCAGTTTATAGTGGGCCTAGAGCCTGCCCATTACTTACTATTAGTTTGCTGTAATGTCAGTCTCATTTACTTGCTTTTTATTCATTAGCTTGTGTGGGCTGTCTTCTTGCATTTGTCCTTCCTCTGGAGCATGGACACATTACATGTGTCCTTCCACTGCTTGCTTTTCAAGCACTACTTTGTTTCATTTGGGTTAAGCATTCCATTTGATTGCATGTGTTTTCCAGCTGTCTCCCTCATGTACTGCTCTCCCCATGTACTTTCCGTTGTTCTCTATCACCGTTGTTCTTCTCCCCTGCTCCCTTCATGTTGCTCTTGCCCTCGTGTACTTCTCATCTGCGTTGTTTTCTCTCCACGTTGCTCTCTCTCACCTGTTTATTCTCTCCCCCACCTCTACCCTCTCTGTTTCTTCCAGACCCTGTCCTCCTTGTTGCTTCCCACCACCTGTATCCTCCATGTGTTTCCGCTCATCCTGCTATCATAGAAAAAACATTACATGTATATATCTTGTTTTCTCCCACCCGCGCCCTTTGTGATTCTTTCCCCTACTGGTGCTCAGTAAATACAAAAAAAGAGTTTGTGTCTTTTTGTAGGTGCCCGCATGCATGGAGTGCGTTACCACAAAATGATACTGCAGCTGCATAATAGCACCCTTTTTGTCACATCTTCCCCTACCTTGGATACCATCAAAAACTACAAGCCACCTTCGCTTTCATAATCTCCAAGCTTGACTATGTCAACAGCCAATACCTCAGCATACCCAAATTCATCATACGCAAAATACAACTAATCCAAAATGCTGCCACAAGACTCTTTCACTGCCTTCACCCAGAGCACAAGACTCCAGTTCTGCCATCACTCCACTGGCTGCCTATAGCTAGAAGGGCTATGTTCAAGACACTGTCTAGGCAACCATAGCTAGAAGGGCAGTATTCAAGGCATTGTCGACAGAGCCTCACACGGAACTCGACCCCTATACAGACATGTTAAATTCAAGCAATACATAACAAACCAGGACACTGTGCTCTAGACTTACACCACAAATCATTCTACAACTTTGCCATAAGAAATTCGTAGGAGGCATTGCTTTCTTCAAACAGGTCATCCAGCTCTGGAACTCGCTACCAGCCAAGATTTGAAGCATCCAGGAACATATACACTTCAGAAGCCTATTGAAAACATGGTAATTTCCAAGATAACTACACCATCTCACAAGTCTGGAATTGAACCCACCTTCAAGTTCAATCTACAGTGTTCAATCCACAGATATGAAAAAACCCAACTAGCACACTACTTTGTAAATTCAGCTAAGCTAAGAAGGGTCGACCTATGGTGAGCCTCGATATTCTATTGTAATATCAATTCACATATAACCCTTCTGACCCACATACATACTAATACCATAAAATTCAACAGTTGGCAGACAACAATACCTTAATTATCTTACATTCACATATGACATGCATGCTATGTCCATCACCCAGTACTGTACCACCCAATAAACCAGCCATCACCAACTAAATGTGCATGAAATAACTGAAGAGATCTGTCACATACTGCTGATCAACTGGAGGACTTGTGGCATTGAGTCCACTCCTTAGAATGAGTTTTCCAATATAATATTTATTCATGAGATCAGAAGCAACAAGACCTGCTGCTAAAGACCGAGGAGCTCCCCAATACCTGTACTACAGCTGAACATAAACAAAGTACATTCCACCGCAGAATGGTATATCAGCCAATGAGATAAACGAACTATATGACATCATAGATATTCTACACTCATACTCAGAATGACAATGCTACAAGACTCTAATCTAGTCCACCACTGCAGGTCCCAACTAGCTACACACAATGTCCATTTCTTAATATCTCACAATGACATTCAGATATTGGATGATAATTACAAAGCCCATCCCTGCAGATCTCCTTCACCATTTCTCTTTCCACCCATGGCTGCTTAGGGCCAACGACTTTAAACAAAATATCAAGTTGGGCAACCCAGTGCAGTAACCACTTAAGCAGACTGTGATCATGACAAATACATAAAGGGGCCTAGAGTGTCCTACATAAGGGTAGCAAACACAATAAAAATGTTGCATTACAATACTAATTGCATTGCACCATCTTTGATTTCTGATGTGTGCAAATTATACTTAGATCCACTTCTGCTTCGAAAACAACCATGGGAACAAAGCTAACATCACAGAAGATTTTCTATACCACAAAGTGACCAAAAAATAAATGCTACTGTTGGATGCAAAAACAGCAGCACACATTTGTTTTCATGGCTGTCAGTCCTGGCAACAGCCCCAACCAGCGCCCAAAATATGCTTCACCTCGAAGCAATCTTTGATTTAGACCTATCAGTGAACCCCCGAATAAGCACTGTTTTAAAAGGAACCGACTTAAGTTCTACCCATCACGGTTCCATTGAGTTTTGCCACGGTTACAAACAGAACAGAATCAAGCTAACCAGATCACTAATTATAAGCTTCTTGCATTATGGCCTGTATAGACCTAAACAAAAAAACTCACTGAAACGTATAATCAGGTAGAGAAAAGAAAAGTTCAATTGTAAGAAACAGGATCACACGACTGCTCACTTTCCCATAGGAAGCCATTAAAAATGTGATGGTCAAGGAGCAAATGATTTTAGAAGTAGAGTTCATAATACATTAGTAAGTGGTAATTTGCAGCATTTGAACCACAGTCCTCTGTTTGCAAAAGCAACAACCACTGTCAAGAAAAATTCAAGCGTCTGACACACCAGGCACAAACCTGTCTTGAATTCTGTGCCTTTGCCAGGAGGGAACAACTGCACTGCCTCATCTTCTGGAAATGTCTGAAATGTAGCTGTTCATATACTCATATAATAGAGAACAGAAAAGTCAGAACACAGCGACAAGTGATTCCAGGGGCCCAGAGCCGTCCTGTGGGAGATGGAGTCAAAATGTTTCCAATATTAATCCCCCACATTCCTAGTACCAATGACTCCATTCTGAACCTCGGTACAACCGTCTACATACTGGTGAGCGTTGATGCTAACCCAGCAATAACACTGACCATATGTACCTCACATGTAGCTCTAACCATTCAGTTACTTTATTCTGTTGTACGTATGGCTGAAATATGACATGTTGCATAGTTATAAAAAATTTAAATAAGATATAAACAAAGGAAAAAAACATGTGTGTTCCATTAACTCGTGTGGAGAAGGGCATCCATTTCTCTTCCTGACCCCATTTTAAAAGATATTGCTGACCTATTATGCTGAATGAAGAATATGAGTTGGCAAAGAGGAGGAGACAAGTAAATCTGACTTTGTATACACAAGCACATCACATTTGATAGAGCTATCATCCTGGTGGGTAGGCCTGGTCACGACCCTGTGAGCCTCTAGTAAGAGCCTGGCCATCTAGGTTGTCTACCCTACATCTCACAACAGCTGCTGGAACTTACATTATTTCAGCGTTTGGCTACCTTGCTTGAGGTACTCAAAGGGAGAGGAAGACCTATGTGTTAGCCTGAACTCTAAGCCAAATGTTTAACTTCAGAAAATGAAATAGTGTCATTTGAGGTGGTACATTTGAGAATTGATTGGGATTTCCTGTGGAATAGTAGATATTAGAGGAGAGGCTAGTAAAGAAATCTCTTCTTTTAGATGTTAGCATTCAAGAAGGAAAGGACATGCATAGTATGAGTACACGGTATCCCACTCTTTCTGTCAGCTACCTAAACAAACCATATTCAGACAATTTATTTATCTTATTTTTGTTATATAGCTGGCTGGAGGCAAGTTCAAATCACCTAGTGTAATGTAGCTGAACTCAGGGCTTCTGTAAGGATGTTAGCAGCCCTAGGTAGACCCACACAAAGGGACATTGTGCTGCTCACATCCACTGGTAATAAAGTGGTATATTGTGCTGCTCACATTCACTGGTAATAAGAGTGTTCATATTGTTGTTTGCATCCACCAGTAGTAAGAGGGCACACATTGCTGTTTACCTGCACTGGTAATAAGGGGCACATTTGCTGTTTGTTAGTGAAATGTAATGTCCCCTGTTGGTGGCACCCGTTCTGTTGAATGTAGTCTTGCTTTGATATAGAAATGTCCCTGACTGGAAGCAACCTATACATTGCAGCATACAAAAAATTAGTCCTTTGTAGTATGAAACATGCTTTTTTTGAGAGGCGTATATTTGTACTTAGAGGGCCTACACCATCACTGGTGCATGACCCTTCTGAAGTTGATCTTTGGGTATCTCAATCTACATAATAAAAAAAATGGTGGCTCGGGGCTTGTGCTGGCCATTAAAGCAAGGTCCTTCTGGCCACCTCGAAGCCCTCAAATGTCTTCTATTTTGTTGTGGACAGATAAACCCGTTGTGGTCTAAATTCTTATGGTTCATGAGAAACAGTGTTGGGTAACAGATTCACAGTCCCATTACAGTAGAAAGTGTTCTGTACTTCAGTTGTGACAAAGAAGAAGATTCAAATGGAGACCACACTGAGACTCAAACATTGTTGACAAACACTATGAAAATGGGTTACAGGTAAAGTATCAGTCGTGTTTCACGGTGGTCCAAAGGAAGCGGCTCTTAGAAATGAGGAACACCTCTGATCCTAGAAGTAAGGAATGCCTGAGATCCTACAAGTAAGAAGCACCTTAGTTCCTAAAAGTGAGGCACATCTGAGATCCTAAAAGTGAAGCCTACCTAAGATCCTAAAAGAGAGGAACCCCTGAGATCCGAAAAGTGAGGCAAGCCTGAGATCCTGGATGTGAGGCAAACCTGAGATCCTAAAAGTGAGGCACGCCTGGGATCCTAAAAGAGAGCAATGCCTGAGATCCTAAAAGTGAGTTACGCCTGAGATCCCTGTGATGGACTAGATCTCATGTATGGATCAAATTTTACACCTGCCTACAAGAATTTCTGCTCAGATAACCAGTGCTAGACAAAAACAGGGTGTTGCCAGAACAGCCTAAAAAGATTTTAACACCACTTTTTAATAGCCAAGATTAAGGCTAACTTCTCCCCAATGTTGAGTAAATACAGCTCATTACCTAGGAATGAAAGGTGAACTCCATCCTGTCTAAAAAACTGAAAATCTTCTTTCTTAATGTCAGTATGTTCTAACCAACCTATACTATTAATGCTGCAAACAGGATGCATTTCCCTCTTGACTTTGCGTCTAGCCCTCTCGACTGCAGTGAATTTTTAAGTACCACGCCAGACTCTCCTGGGAACCAAAGCAGTTAATATCATCTTCATCCCAGCCCATGATTTAACCACAATTTCTAAATCCCTCTTCATATCTTTAATCAAACCCAAACCAGATAACTAAACTAAGTCATTTTCACCCAAATGAAAAAGCAAAACATCTAGGCACATTCTAACAGAAACCAAATTAGATAACCACGGTAGCAGCTGTCCCCATTTCATAGCCCCCTCCCCCACCAATCAATCTTGATTTCCTTGCTTCGCTGCCTACTTAATAAAAGAGTGTCCGATTATTCAAATAGAAAAGAAAGCCGCTGCAGGACCCGCTACTCAACCTGAAAGAGAAACAAGAATTAGCAAGCACATAAAGGCTAAGCATCTTCAATGTCCCTAATGTATCGCATGCAACAATCAGAGGACCACAGTCCTAATCGTTTAACATCACTGATGAAAAAACCCAATCTTGTTGCTTCAGACGCAGCACCAATTCTGAAAGAATGAGTACCAAAACGGAAAGTATCTTCCCCAATGTGACAAAGAACTTTCCTCATCACCCCAAGCACCTGTGAAGCTAGGAGCCATGCACCATTTTGGTGTTTGAAAACAAGTCCTGAATTTACTCCACTTGCTGCCTGGAAATCTTGCCAAGAACTCACTGGACATAGTATGCCACTCATTGTAATGAGCGTTACTTTTGTGCCTTTACCTGTCTAATCAGTCTTAGAGCGTTCCAAAAATATTTGAATTGTTCCTCCTGAGGCTGATACATCTTCAACTTTCAGCCCGCCTAAATGGCCTCTACCTAACAATTCCGATATCCTAAATGCTCCAATAAATAACCAACTCATGCATAACCTAATAGCAACTGCTCAAAAACAGAAAAACATACGACAGGAAGGATCCTGACCATACGAAGCAAGATTTTCATAGACATCGGATCCCTAATAAACTGACCTCTTTTCTTTTCTTTGGCCCAACCTTGTAACATACGCCTCCCCATCTAGCCAGCAGAAAGCTCATTGCCCCAGAAGAACTTCCCATTAAAACTCAAACCAGCTAACTTACCAGCAATTGTGGTAGCTGAAACATTCTTCTCAATATTATACATAATGAAACAGAGCATGTCTTCTCTGTGCAGCCATAATTCTTGTTCATTTAGAGACCTACGGGATGCACCCATCCCCAGAAATTCTTCCCAAGCTCTTCTATAAGCTGTCCTGGTACTCACTGCTAACGATTTCTCCACCACCTCAAGCATTCTCAAGCATTCTCAATCCGCTAGTTCCAATACCTCCTGTGGGACCTGTGTGTTCTGCACATCTGCTCTGGGCACCAAACCACTGAATCTCTGCCACTGCGAACGAGACAATGCGACATTATTATTCGCACCTGGGACATGTTTGGCTCTGAAAACAATATTGTACATCAAGCAACCCAGCATAAATCTTTGCAATAGCTTTAGAAGATGTTTATCTTTGGCTTTTTGTCCATTAACCAAATCCACAACAGTCTTACTGTGAATGTTAAAGGTGCCAATTTTGTTGGCCAATTTTGAACCCCAAACCGACAAGGCCACCAACAGCGGGAAAAATTCAAAAAAGACAATGCTCCTCTGTTCATTGACCCATTTTACAGGCCATTGTTCTGCGCACCATCTGCCTTCCCAGAATAAGGCAAAACCATTAGAACCTGCTGCATCTGAGAAAATCTGCACCATCCACACAAAATACAAATCTAAAGACCACAAACTAAAGCTTTCAAAAACATCAACCATACCTCAAAATCTGCCCTTATTGCTGCTGAAATTCTGATCCTGTGATGTGGCAAAGTGGCTCCAGACATAGCAAAACCTAGTCGCCTACAGAAAGTTCTTCCTGCCCTCACCACACGACAAGCGAAGTTCAAATGCCCCAGCAGGCACTGAATTTGTTTCAGTCATAATTTGGGAGACAACTTTGCCTCTTCGAGCAATTCAACAATTTCCTGAACTTTCACAGCAGGAAATCTCGCTTCCATCTTGACCGTATCCAATTCAATGCCCAGAAAAACCAGACATGTGTTAGGACCTTCTGTTTTTTTTCAGGAGCCAAAGATACTCCTAACTCATGTGCCATAATCTCAAAATGATGGAGTGTTCTCTCACAATCCTAGGTACCTACTGCACCTACAAACAATAAGTCATCCAAATAATGAGTGACCGATTCATGACCTGTTCTGTAAGCAAAACACCACTGCAGAAATGTACTAAGTGCCTCGAACAGCATGCAGGAAATTGCGCAGCCCATCGGCAGCACTTTATCTACGTACAATTAATTGTCAAACTGAATACCCAACAGAAAAAAGTCAAAGGATGAACTGGTAGCAATCGAAAGGCTGACTTAATATCACATTTGGCCAACTCAGCTCCTGGGCCCACATCTCTGATCAATGCAATGGCTACATCCACTGACGCAAACCTTATTTAAAACCTCATTCCAACCTTGTCGCCACCTCTCTGTTAGGGTAAAATTTCAACCAGTAACTCAATTTTTTTAAATTAATTGGCGTAAAAGCCCTTGTAACCAGGCTGAAAGGATCCACCTCTACCCCTGCCTTGGCCACTACCTCCCCAGCTTGTCTGGTCCCCAAAACATTGAAAGATTGCATGTTTTCACCCACATTTTGAACATTCGTGCTTGTACTTGCAGGGATTTTGTGGACAATATCCTCTGTTAAAACTCCAGTAGGCACAGGAATTGGGATTTTGGCCTCTATTACATGTCCCCCAAACCCCCCCCCCCGAGGTGGGCCTGGCAGGAAAGGGACAGTGAGGAACTGCTAAGCCGCTTGCTGTGTGCATGGTGGGCGGCAGGGGGTCTTTGAGGATACATCCATTGCACCAAATATTTCATTGTCCACTTCCCCCCAGGGTTTATCAGGAATGAGCACCAGTCGAGCCCGAAACTCTTCGTCATAATGTAACAATGCAAAACCCTCAAATTCCATGTGGGCCTTACTAATGGTATCAATAAACTTGAATATCGACACTGCTCGTTCAGGGATCTTCTCACAATAAACACTAGCAAATATTAAAAATGCTGATGTCCATGTGTCAATTGTTGTGGGAACCTTCAGTCTTTTTGCTAACTCCCAGGCTTCTTCTCTAGACCCTTCTTTCGCTTGTATCTCTCTATGCAGTAGCTTGTACACATCCACAAAATCACCCCTCCAAACCTACGCTTTAGTTGCATTGCTCAGATGAGCCCCAAAAGGCATGGATAACCCCATGTAAAGTAAACGTTTCAAGCCATCAGTTTTACTCTTTTCTCCCTCTTCTTTAGATTTTTTGGGGCACATGCATCAAAAATGTCATTTTCGATTCCTTATTAGCGAATATTAAGGATTCGCTAATAAGGAATCACAAATGCCTATGCATGTAGGAATTCTTACAAAAATAGCGATTCCCTAAAATTCCTTAATTGCAAGTCACAATTAAGGAATTGCTACCCATTCATTCCTATGGGCCTGGGGCCCATAGGAATCAATAGAAATTGCATGCGCAATTTGCGAGTACCCAATAAGTACTCGCAAATTGCGCATGCAATTTCAAGGGTGCAAGGGTTCCAAAAGGATACCCTGTTGCACCCCTGAATTCACAATTTAACCACATGTTGCGCACACACATGCCCCAAGGGCATGTGTGTATGTAACATGTGACTTTGAAAAATGCACTTTAGTGCATTTTTTTGAGAAATTGAAAATTACCATCAACTTTAGATTGATGGTAATTTGCGATTCTTATTAGCGAAATCGCTAAATTATTTTGTTTAATGCATTGCATTTAAGGAATCGCAATTTGCGATTCCTTAAATGCAATCGCAATTTAAGTAATCGCAAATTTTGCGATTACTTAATTTGCGATTTTTGCATTTGGGAGATTCTGAGAATCTGCCCGTTTGCGACCGGTTTTTCCTTTGATGCATGTGGCCCTTTGTCTTTTTCCGAACCCGACAGGGATATCTCATCACTGACCCCCTTGTCTTTGGCGTCATCTTTTGCGTTATTCTCTTGATCTTTCTTACCTGCGGACACTGGCTCCTCATTACTTTTTTTTTAAAACTCTTTTTATTTAAACAAACAACAAAGCACAGTGATACAATTGATAGGTTGATCATAATTGGGGAGAGGAGTTGGCCTAACGGCTAGGGCGGTCGACCTCGAACCTGGGGAACTGGGTTCGAGTATCGGCAATGACGCTGAACATCCTGTGATTCTGGGCAAATCACTTAATCTCCCCGTGCCTAACAAAAAAATGAATGTGTCCTCATGTAACGCAACTGGTGCTATGTAAAGCGCTCTGATACCAGATACCTTCGGGTCAAGTTTGCGCTATATAAAACTTTGTAAAATAAATAAAAATGAAAAAAAATAATTACGTACAATACAGCACATTTCCTCAGCCAAATGGCAATCCCAGACTTTTGCAAGTAGCGTTTCGCTAACCCTCCTCATTTATTTGATTTTGCGTCCCATCCACCCTTTTGTGAAGCTCTGTTGTAGGGGACAAGCATATCTCACCTCTATGTGTATTCCATGCTGTCCATTTTCGATCCCACTTTTTGGGGCACCCTCTATTTTTAAAAACATCCTTCTCAGCTATCTTGGCCCTATCCATGTCTCCCACCCATCCGCTCAACCGGGGCGTTTCCCCAACTCCCCATTTTTATGCAATATTACGTTTCGCCAGGGCTCAACCTAGTGTGACCCACGATTGCTCAGTTTGTGTTAAATCCGTTGCCTCCCAAATGTTTAGTAGGCAGAGTTTCGGGGCGGGATTCAACTTTTTCCCTTGGCTCCTCATTACTTGATTCTGTACCTACACTTTATCCAATACACTAGGCCTCAATAACTTGACTCATTTGCAATGTATTTTATTAGCTCCCCAATTATTCCACCACTGACTCTCACCTGTTCTCAAAGTGTGGATGGTTCTGGCAATGCCCGCTTTCTACTGCCTCTTGCTTGTGCTCCCTTCATGCCCCGACGTCTGTCCAGTGAATCCCCCACTGATCTCCCCTTCCTGTAACACATGACTCTTGGGAAAAAATATTAGAACCCCCCCTGTTCCGCCCCCTCAGCTTTCTTACAATCTCTTTATTTGTTCCAACTAGGTATCTCCCCCTCTTCCAATTCATCAACTTCTTCCTCATAATCCAACTCACATTCCCACTGATCCTCCACACGCACAGAACTCACACCTGGGCATTCACCATCCCCCACACCCCCATCAAAATGCTTCCAATCCACCGTTTTGGACTTTGACAGAGCAATCTACTTTTCCCACGACGTCGGGATGGTTGCGCCAAACCTTTCCCTCTCTTCGGGCCGGTCCTCCCAGGACGCTCTAGACCCGGTCGGCAAAACATCACTGCATCTGGTATTTCCATGCAGTATTCTCCCTTCGCTGCTCCGCAAGCCGCCAAATCCTGCAGAGACTGTGGTCCTGAGTACTTCTTGACTTCTACCCTCCTGTTCAATATCAGCCTCTCCAGGTACCCAAATCCATTGTCCCACCCTCAAGGCTTTCTTACGTCCCCTAAAACTGCCTGAAAACTCCCTACCCGACTCCTTACAGCCCTGCAAAACCTTTTCACCTAGGTTAAATAGAGTATTTTCTTCATCAATCTTTTTGTTATAGCCTACATCTTTTCCCCCTCTCCTTGAGCAGTTTCCTCTCCAGGTGACTGGACTGTGTTCACAAAAATGTTACCTTTCATACAGCATTTTATTGGAGGTACAGTCCTTTCCACATAAGGCTCCACCGTTTTATGTCACACGTCTTTCAGACTAGTTTTGAAAATGAGCACTTTAAAATTAGAGCTCCAGCTGAAAGGCACTATGAGATTATTATTTCCCTCTTGGTGATAAAAATCAGCTTCTTCCTGGTTAAGGGGTGGTGCTGACACTGCATGCTGCACCACACACACTCTCCTTTAACTGCTGAAACCCCTGGGGCCAGCCTCTCACTAGCAGGGTGTTTCATTGCCGATACACCCATGCACGCGCAGCCCCTCCCACACCTACTAGCCGAGGCCGGTTCCTGAAGCGCTGAGGTAAGCGAAGCTGCCTCTCCGGTCCTATTGACTTTCTCTTTCTCCTCCCCTTGACAACGAGCATTCAGTATTTTTGCCAAATTCTGTTGCGACGAACACGCCAGTACTGCCGCTGCGACCCCGCTGGCAGCTGAACATTTCGGCTGCTCCATACCAACCCAGGCTTGTGAAAGCACGCCGGGTTGGATTAAGTCTTTCCTGCCTGCTGCGCACATATCTTTTAGCACTTCCCTCACTGCAGCCGCTTTATCTGCCAAAATTAATTTTTACCGATAAATAGGCCTAAATGATAAGCAAGCTAAAATGTCTACCCCCTACCTTAGGACCACAGCGTCAGAATGATGCACTTAAAACAGAAACCCTAACTGGCACCTAAGCCCGTCCCCCGAGTAACCCCAACCAATAGCTGCAACCTGACCGGGCAGGAATCTACCACCTGCCCGAAGCTGCCCGGGGTCGACATCCTGCGGATGCCACCTCCAGGAGCCCTCATTGTTTGCTGGCCTAAGAACAGAGACTCTGTTTAAAGAAGTCTAACTTAATGAGCTCAATTTATCCAAGTTTTTAGTGCACATCAGTGGAAGTTATGTGTGCAAAAAAGGATCTGTATTTGGGACATCCCAATCTTCCGTTCGGAATTGCATGATAGATGCAAGTTGGCTGCTTTTCCCTCAAATACACAGTGATCTGAAGGTCAAGAGTTTGAATCCCAAAAAAGCCCTTTTATTCTTCCTAGGTCAGTAAACTGAGGGGCATATTCTCAAGAACGTGTGATAACCACCGCAAGTTTAGCTTAACGCAACTTAGCACATCGCAGTCTATCGCGGGAAAACAACACTGTGTTAACGTAGTATTCCCAACCTGGCGGCACCATGCGATAGCCCCACGATAACGCGTCAAATGACCGCGTTAAAATTAACGCAACGCCGCAAAAATGTGAAACACGAACGCGAATAAAGTTGCGATGAGGCCAACCGCAATACAAAAATCAGCGATAACCAGCGACAGGCCTGCAATACCCACGCGTCATGCGGGAAAATGCACCATAAAAGCTGAACAAGAAAAACACACCATAAACAAAATAAACTGCGTAGCAACATGGAGGCACCCGGAACGAGTGCCCAGGTCAGCGCAAACCCCACAAGCCCCACAGACCACCAACAAGGAACCTCGGGTCGGGGAAGGCCAAGGAGAAGAGGAAGAGGAAGACGGCGTACAGTCCGCATGACAACCGGATCGTCGTCACGGAGGTGACAGAGCACCAACAACAACTGTCCGTCACCTCCACCGTGTCATTGGCAACACAGATGGAAAAATGGCATTCCATTGTGAATGCAGCCGGAGTGTCGAGGAGGCCAAGATGCGCTGGCACGATGTGAAAAGCCAAACCAAGCAAAAACCCGCTGCCAACAGGAAGGCAGCAACGGCGAATGGAGGTGGGAGTCCTGCGCCACAGGAGGAGCTGGAGCAAATGGCGGCCACAGTCATCAGTGTGGAGACGGTGCAAGGAGTCGGGAGTCCGGACACTGCTCGACATGACCTGACACAACAGCAACAGGGTGAGTAACGAACAGGGACTGTGGGGACGGGGGGATGGGCACAACAATGGCACACATGCACAACGACGTGTAGCACACCGCACACCCACAATGACCCTGGGTCATGTCCCTGATCCCCGTGGCACACTGCAGCACACATACAAACATCAAGTAGGCCCCTGTTCACCATGTGCCCAAAGGGGTCCCACCCCACACATCACCAATTACACAACACACACATGCACCTGTGCGAAACACAGCAAAGATGCGTATGTGAGAGCCACACTGACAATGCAAGTGACACCACATGACCAGCAGCATGGCTGGAGTACAATCACCATGACACTGTGCCCGCCACAAGACTGAGGTGGCTGAGTGTGGACCACATCCGGAAAGGAGCAGGTCACACTCTGACACATCCACCTGCACAAACAACCACTGACGTCAACAACACATCTGCAGACAAACAATGCACAAGAGTACAAAAACCGTCCAAGAGCACAAATGACCCAAGTCGCCAACATCACAGCACCTCAAAAGCACAAAAGCCAAAGGCACACCGCCTCCAAGGGAGAAGGGGCAGCAAAATCACAGCTGGAGGTGCGACTCCCACACAATGCAGCACACACACATAGCAATGACAGCACACCCACATGGACGACAATGTGGTACACAGTCCAACACCTACACTGCAGAACAGAGGACACAACTGGGTCCGCCTGTGCGTAGAAAATGGCCAATCACATCTGACATAGCAGGAAACTGTGAGATGCAAATGTACGTGTACAACCTCACCTACGTCATGTAGTCCAAATGTCCACTGTCCCGCATCAAATAGTCTGCCCCTCCCAAACAGTCACAATGTACATTGTCATGAAGTCTGTATGTAAACTTGAACAATGCGGAAACATACATGCCAACACAATGTCAACAAGCATCTCCCCTTCACATTGCACAACACCTCCAGCAGAGCAGACCAGACATCTCTACAGTGATGCTGAAGAGGACCACCACACGTCCGACACCTATGCCCCACAACAGTCCATGGACATATTAGGCAATCGACCTCCAGGAGCAGGGCAGCACCGCTGCATCGAGGATACCAAACCCCCTGCTCAGACAACACAGCTGGACGCACCCACCACCCTGGCTGGCTCCCAGCAGCCCACCGAAGCACACATCGCATTCCAAGGCCAGGTGTCAGACTGCCAGAAGGGGGTGGCCGAACATGTGCGGGTGGGGTACTACCTCATGGAAGCTGAACTAGATCACATACGTGGGTGTCTAAGTCCCATCAGGGCCCACCTACACTCCCCAACGGAGACCCACACTGCAACAGAGACACATGCCTTTGCACATTTCCAGTACTGAACCACACCCAGAGCCTCGGGATGATCATCCACACCCCCACGCTGGACTGGCGTACGCCAGCCCAGTTCACTCCTCTTACGTATTGAGTGGGGGATGACAAAGCTACATGTGCAATGTCCCACCCGCTGCCTGCGGTGACATGGCTGCGTCCTCTGTACACGGCACAATGTAATGTTGTAGTGCCCGGGGCACAAATGCATACATCATGAGCACACGGACACACTCAGATAGTTCGTTGAACTGGCTACGGGCACGTGCGCTCGACACCTTTATTGGCATGGTTACATGTATGGTGACGCATGTGCTGGATGTGTGTGAGGTGAGTGTAAGCCAGCCCTCAGGGAGTCGTTGGTGCTGGCAACAACTTGAACAGTGATCACAATTAAAGCGGAAACAGAAAACACCAGCATAACAGAAACAACTGTGAAGCATCATGGTGGTAGCCGGAGAAAGTACAGTGTTCACCCAACATGCAAGCAGAATGGTCCATGATTTGTGGTGCACTGAGTTAGTGGCACCTGAAGAGCTGAGCAGGGAACAAGCTGATGATGGCACCCACAACTGGTGTGAGCAACTCTGATAGTCTGGCAGTAAGACACTTACGACTCTGGCACCTGTTGTTTGGAGTTGGTCCTGGCGGTGGTGGCGTGTGCATCCTGCGGTGATGCGATGTCCGGGCAGGCCAGGACTCGATTTGATGTGTGAGCCCAGGTGGGCTGCAATTGAGGCCGGAGGCAGCGGACAGCGCAGGGCCACAGACACATGGCCTTGATGATCCCCAGTCCATCGACCCAGAGGCCAACCAATATGCTATCAGACAGGGGCCATGACTTGAGCTGCACAGTTAGTGGCCCCGGATGCACTGCGGCCGGCACAGGCACACCGCCACGGGACGGTGACTTGCGGTGCAGTGAAAAAGGGCCACGCGAGGTGAGCGGGTCCTCGTCGATGTCGAAGGTGAATGTAGCGGAGGTTTGCGGGGGACAGTGGAAGGTGTCCTCCAGGGCATGATACAGAGGGCAGAAGCCGGCCGGAAGCGGCAAATGGAGGAGTGGAATGCTACAGCCTCGTTTTGCCACAAAGTCAGTATCACCGACATGATGATGAAGACAAGCCCCAGTCCATGGACTCAGTCGCCACCAAAGTTCAACCAGAAAGTGTCCATGGATGTCGGGGAACAGACTTAGTGGCACCGGAGCTGAAAGGGGATGCAGTCTGCGATGAGGCCAGTACAATGATGTCAAGTCTGCCATAAATGATTCATGACTGAATTCCCAATGTGTGACCTACTCGACCGCAGTGTAGGCCGAATGCGTAGTCATCAAGGGCCCACAGACACGTGTGGTTGGGATGCCATGCACATACTTTGTGTCACCACATCGAAGGGAGTATAGTGATATAAACTCAGCCATAAAGTGTGTACTCGGCCATTGTTTAATCAAGACTCAGTTCCAAATGTGTGACCTACTTGACCGCAGTGTAGGCCCGAGGCAGGGGTGGAGTACGCCAACGAAAAAGGAGTAAATCGGGCCTGTGTTGCGGAGGCCGTGATGGTCTGAGGAGGCTGCCAAGGTCGTGGGCTTCGGGCTTGGAGCTTGTGCCGGCACGTGGTGGGCCCTCTTTGACACACGCCGGTGTCGGCAGATGAGCAGTGAGGCCTGGCTGCGCAGGGGCAGGCATGACAGGTTCGGGGACCAGCAGCCCGGGGTGCAGCAGGCGCACAGGATCGCAGGCCACACCGCTCAAGGCGACAGCGTCGGCCTCGTGGTGGGGTGGGAGGCGCCGCCCTGGCAGACACGTTGGGCATTCCGGAAGAGAACCACGCCCAGAGCTACGTGCTTTTTATTCACACCCCTACGCTGGCCTGACATACGCCAGGCCAGCCCACTCCGCACATGCTTACAGGGGGGATGTCACAAGCTACATTTCCTTGGGCTTCTCTACTGGCTGGGGTGACATGGTTGCGTCCACTGCACTCCAGACACCAGCAATGCATGTAGACATGGATATGTCTGTGGTCTACATACTGCAGTCTGTCCAGCACATCTCTGCCACACTTGGCATTGTGTACATTCTCATTCATGGGTGACTTGCCTCCTTCGCACATGCCTGGTTCCCACGTCTCCCCACATTCCGGTATTGTGTGGCTGGGGTGCCATGCCGTTGATGGCTCACGTACATGGCTAACCAAGGTTGCCACAGTAAGTTGTGCTGTCGTGTCTGGTGGGTGGGCATGTTGTTTGGCATGTTGTATGTGATTTTGTGACGTGTGCAGTGCCAGAGTTGTGAGTTGCGTGATTGTGGAGTTCAGGGGTGTGGTGTGTTCATTTGGTACTTGCCAACGTGCAGTGCATTTCCATAGGTGCCATCCTGGAAGCGCTGGTTGATGTTGGAGTGTCGGAAGATGAAGGGATCATGCACACTGCCTGGGTAGTTGGCTACGACATTAGTGAAGAGTCCCCTGTGGTCAACTATTGCCTGCACGTTGATGGGATGCGTGTGCTTTCTGTTGCGGTACTTGTGTGCGGTGTCGGCAGGGGGCACAAGTAGGACATGTGTGCAGTCGATTGCCCCCAACATGTGCGGGAATGCAGCTATGGCGTATAGTCCTTGCTTGGTCTCCAGCTGTTCCTGCGCATTGTGGGGGACGTATAGGTACTGGGGTACCTAGCTGATGATGGCATCCAGGACAGGTGTGGGGAACTTGGATGGGGCTGGCTGTGCGACTCCTCCGACTCTGGCGGTTGTTGGTTGGGAGGTACCAGAGGCCAACAGGTGCAGCACAGCCAGCAGCTTTGTCTGCGGAGGGATGTTGGTTGTCCGCTGTACTGGTACCGTCAGCCTGTGGGCAATGATGTTCAGGATGCAGAGGATGGTTGTCCTTTTGAGCCTGTAGTGGGCATTGACGTTGTCTGGGGTTAGGTCTGTGAGGCTGGTGCATTTCCTGAAGGTCCGCTGTCTTTGTCTGCGCTGCCTCTGTGGTGGTCCGGGGGAGGTCCGGGGGGGGGTGGCGGTCCGGGGGGTGGTGGCGGTGGGTGTTGTTGCCCTCTCGGGGCTCCGGGATGCATGGTGAGTGGCTCCATGGCATCTGTTGTTCTTGGGCTGGGCTCCCTTTGATGGTGCAGGTTGTCGTCCGACTTTACACCAGGTCGGAGCAGGTGTTAATTTCCTGCTGCTAACGTGCCTTATCGCCTGTTTTGTGGTCTTACCGCCGATGTGGCTGGTCGTGGAGAATGTTGAGGTGTGGTGTTGTCGTGGCTTTTTGCACGGGAACGCCTACTCTGCATCTCATTAGCGATTGTTGCCGGGGTCGTCTGTGGCGATGTTTTTTGCGGATGCTTTCGCAAGTAAACTGGTGGTATCGGCTGTTAGCACCAGCTTGTGAATGGGGCGATAATTTTATCGCGACTTTGGCTGCGATAAAGTGCCGTTAACTGGGCGATAGTTCCTTGAGAATATGCCCCTGAGTACACTAAATTTGGTAATAATTTTATTTGCAGAGACTAGAAACAGCAGGAGTGTTCTATGAAGTACTACATGCAGAAAAAAAGTTTGATTGATTTTTGAACAATAACAAGTAATGCGTTCCACAAATGGTACAAGTATACCTGCTGCAGAGGAATACAAGATCCCATGTTCTTTTTGAAGGTCCAATGCTGCAGAGTCTACCCGCCGTGCAACCAAATAAGCAAGCACCAAGCTGAGAAGGAAACAGGAGAGAAGGAGGGGTGGGGGGGGAGGTCGAAAGGATGGAAACAGATGGGATGAAAAAAGGGTTGAGAACATTCAGAGCAATCATTACATAAACCACCCTGAAAGTGAGTGCCACTTATTTTTTAAACATATTTTTATTAAGGTTTTTTGTTATAACAGTGTCACAAGTACGAAGTGAATTGTACAATCACAGTTACAAGTAGAGTACATTTATTGTACAGAGCCATAGCAGTATTGTGCTTAGTGGTTCTAAAACACAATGTTTACAGGGAATCTTCAAAAACGGTGGTAACCTAGGAACGGGTGTGCCATGGTCACAATACTGTGCGAGGTTAAATGAAAAACATACATCTTATGAGGCTAACTAGTGTAGGGAAAAACCAAAAAAAAGAGAAACAGAATCGCACCAAAACAAGAGAGTTGGGAAAGAGGAAGGCGACAGGGGAGAGCAACGCCAACTGCAATAATGGGCATCCCTGGGGAGGGAGGGGGTGGAAGGGTCGTGGCGCCAGACCCTAGAGGGGTTCAAGTCCCCATCAGGTCTGATACAAGAGGGGGCGAGGAGAGCAAGAGAGGGAGACCCACCTGCAAAGTATAGTCCATGATGACCATACAAGCTGTAAGCGAAATGAATTGAAAATGGGAGCCACTCAGGTTGATTTAAACATTTGGACTCCAGGGCATCCATGAGTGGTCCATTAGACCGGTAGGCAGTTAAGAGAGTGGTCTTCTTTTCACGCGGATTTTCACCAAGTGTCGGCCACAGCTCTTCCCATTCCTCAGAAATTTGGTATTTACAGAGGCCTTTCCTCCCTCCTCTATGGAGGATTTTGCTTTCCGCTTGGGAGCAAAGTCTGGTTGTCGAGCACCAGGTCGGTACAGAAGGGGCTATGACGCCTTCCACCAGGAGGTAATCACTTGTTGCGCCAGTGGGAGCTCCAGGTCTAAAAACTCCAATATTGCCCTACTCCTTCGTGCATCGAAAAATCCCCAGAGTACAGTTTTCCCACGTGGGTTGAATGGTCAAGTCCATACAAGTAGCCAGATCCTGGAACACATATGTCCAAAATTTTGTCAAGACTGGGCAGTCCCATAAAATGTGGTGGAAGTCCGCCGGGGTCTGATGCCAGCGAGGGCAGGAGGCAGAGGCCCCGTGGAAGATTATGTTAAGTTGTGCTAGGGAGAGATAGGCCCGGTGCAGGATAAAGAATTGAATCAATTGGAAGCGGGAGTTACATGAGATTGTGCATGCGTATTCAAGGGCTCTGGCCCTCTCCTTGTCACGTAAGACTCACTGGAGCATTACGAACGGTTTAGCCAAGTCACACAATAACCACATATAGGATGTGGATTGGCTGACCTGGGAGCTCCTCATCAATGACCGCCCAGGTGGTTCGGGGAATTTTTGTCAGAAGGCTGTAGAACAAGAATTGCCCTCCGTGGAATGAGTGGTTGTCTATGAGTTCTTGGAAGGATTGGAGGTGATTGTTATCAAATAGATCCCCAATGGTGTTGAGTCCCAGCGTCAACCAAGGCGTCAGCCACCGAGCATCTAGGTGAGCGTGTTGGTTGGGTAGGCCCAGTAGTGGGATGTTAGGAGCGTATGGTGACTTACATCTGGTTAGAGCATAGAGTCTGATATGTGAGCGCAGTGCCACCTCGACAACCCACTACGAAGTGGTGTCGCAGGATGGGCCAAATTATTTATTTCAAGTTTGGTTAGAGGCGGAGAAGCTGCTAAAGTTTGTTCTAGTGCAGTTCCCATCAACCACCTAGTTAGCCACTGTAAGTGGGCCACCAAATAGCAGGCCACAAAGTGGGGGGCTCCGAACCCTCCCTGAGCTGGCGAGAGTCGTAAGACAGATAAGGCCACTCTACGATGACCGTTCAACCATATGATGTTGCCCAATATTGCATCCTGAAAAATCGGTGTGAGGGAAGTAAAGGGAGATTTATGAGTAGTACAGGAGTCTTGATACCATCACTATTTTAGAAATGGCAATACAATCTCTAATCGACAATGGGAGCATCCTCCAAAAAGCCACCTGAGCCCTCAGGGACGTCACCACCCTCGAAAGGTTACCATCTTGATGGTCTTCGTCCCCGTGGAAAACATTGATACCCAAATAGCGAAAAGTGGTGTCCTCTCATCTAAGTTGGCCGGTACCCAAAGAGAGTACAAGCGGAGGATTGTCCCGACAGAGGAAATAGGCAAGATTTGCCTTGGTTGAACACAAGACATATTGAGTCAAACCCCTCTCTAGTGTCTCAGACAAAGACTAGCACAGTGTTGGTGTAGCGGGAGATGAACTTCGGGCCATCCTGGGGGCAATACCCCAATTCTGACCCTCTAATTGCATTTTGGCAGCCAGGGGGTCCATGGCCAAAGCGATTAACAAGGGGGAGAGAGGGCAACCCTGCTGGGTCCCTCTACTGACTGCAATTGAGTCAGAAACAGTGCCTTCCCACCTAATCCTCGCCACCTGACCTGTGTAAAAGAGCTGGACTATTCGGAGGAACTTTGGTTGAAATGCTGAAATTTTGAAGCACCACAAAGAGGTAGGACCAGTCTAGCATGTCAAGTGCTTTTTCAAGATCCAGAATTCAGGCAGCCGAAAAAGATCCACTGTCTCAGTACTGTGTTCATGATCGTAAATAATCTCCTGATATTCAGGAAGGTCGACCTGGCTGGTATGAAGCCATTCTGGTCTGAGTGTACCAGGTGTGAGATGACTCCGTAAAGTCATACAGCTAAGACTTTACTAAGTATTGTATATTCTACATTTAATAGCAGTATCAGCCTGCATGAGCCAAGATCAAGGGAGTCCTTATGGGGCTTCAGGATAGGGACTAGGGCAGTCTCTCTCAGGGATGGGTGAAGCAATCCCGAATCCAGGGCTTCCTTGTATAGCTGGGCGAGCTTCGGGTGATAGTTCCAGTATAGGTTTTGTAAAATTCTATCGGTAGGCTGTCTAGGCCAGGGGTCTTGCCCGAGGGTAGACCATTAAGTGCTGTTTGTATTTCCTGCGGGGTGATGGGACCCCCAATCTTTTCTCAGAGATCGGCTGGAAGGCTAGAAAGACTGAGGCCCCAATTTACAAAAAGAATCTGCACTCGTGGTGAAGGCTCTTCAGTCATGGTGGGATCTCCGCACTCGTTGCGGGATCTCCGCACTGCAGTTTCCCATTGCAGAGATCTCGCTACAAGTGCAGAGATCCTGCCATGACTGAGGAGCCTCCACCACGAGTGCGGAGGCTCTTTGTGAATCAGGGCCTGGCTCTCCCTATAGTTTTTTTTATTTAAAAAGTTTTTATTAAGGATTTTAAAGCATAACAGACGGTTGGCATGAATACATGAATTGAGGACTTCTGTACATAATATATTGTCGCAACGATGTTTAGTGAAATGTATAGATGATGTTACATACTTAACAAGGAGTTCAACAATATGGTACTGTCACTGTTGCACAACAGTACGGAAAATAAAATAATAGGAAAAAGATAGCAGAGAAGTAGAGAAAATAGGAGAAAAGCAGAAAGAAGAGTTCTAGAGATTGTGGTGATTACCCCCACATGTACGGATGTGGAGGGGAAAGTCTAAAAAGAGTTATCTAGTATAGTCAATGAAGTAGCGTTGTGAGCTTTAAAGGGCACGAGTACAAGCCAGAGTAATGAGGTGCAGATGAGATGTGTGAGACAAATGCAAGCAACCCTTCTCAAAGGGGATTAATTACTTCTAAATAGCTGTCAAGGTTGTTCCGTAAGGATTTATGAGCCGAGATCCAGGGGTATTGTGTAGAAAGTAGAGAGTGTGTGCCTCTAATGTATCTCAAACATTCCCACCATGTATTATTGGAGGCAATCCCTAATGATTTCCAAGAGGAGAGGATGGTTTTGTGGGCAAAAGTAAATAATAAGTCAACTAGTAATAATTCTTCCTGTTGGAGGCCCATCGTGTTTGAGGGGTTAAAGGCGCTGCAGACTGAAAATGCAGTTTGCGGGGAGGTTACCTTAGAAGATATCATCCATGGTGTTGTGGACTCTAGCCTAAAAATTACACAACAAGGGGCAATCGTACAACATGTGGCGAAGGTCATCGTGAGCATAGTTGCAGCTCCAGCAAGAATCTTTGTCGATGAGACCTAGTGTGGCAAGTCGGTGTGGAGTGTAGAACGATCTATGTAGGATGTGTACTTTGGTCTGTGCAAGATTTGGAGTTATTTTCTTGGTGAATGGGGAAGCCCATGGTTTACGCCAATCGATATCCGACGGGTTAGGCAGACCATCTTGGGACCAGTCCTTATGCCATTCTGTTGAGTGGCGTCACATAATGAAGTGTTTATGGGTCTGAGTTTTGCATATATCCTAGAGGCTACTCTACCACTTCTCTTAAGTACTGACAGGGAGATTGGGAGCGAGGCAGTTTTGAAGGGGAAGGCTTTATGTGAAAATCTTCAAAGTCAGAAGGGGGAATGTAAAATTTTTGTGAGATATCACGGAACGATATAGGATGGAGTCTAGAGCCAAGGTCACCTACTGTGTAAATACCCTTTGCCCTCCAGGAGTCGCCGATGTGTAAAGTGGGGTCAAGTCTGATGTCCTTGTGAAACCAGAATGAGGCTTGTAAGGACTGTTTTATTTTCATGCCTGACAGACACAGGTCGAGATAAAATAGGACATGTCTAGTATGTTTTAAAATCAAGTTGGAATAAAGACCATATGGTCTTTATAGACTGTTAAAAGGGACGCCAGAGGTAGGTTTCTTGCTAGTAATTGCTCAAAAGAGAGCCATGGAGGGGTGAAGTCAGGAGTGTTGTTAAGCCATTTTCCCCCTTGGGTGGCTATAAAGGTGATTCTGTATTTTTTAAAGTCAGTAAGGTTAGCCCCACCTAGGAGTTTAGAGAGACGGAATTTCTTTAGTGAAATACGAGGTCTTTTAGAATTTCAAATGAATTTGTTTATAAGGCGGTCAATGTTATGAAACAATTCATCGGAGCACAAGATGGGGGACATGCTCACAAAGTACTTCACAATCGGAGTTAAAACCATTATAATGGATTCGAGTTTGCCCCACCAAGTCAGAAATTTTGGTGACCGCCCTTCTAGATACTTTTGCACTTTTTGGAGTCTAAGGTTTCATTATGCGGATACATTCTGCAAGGTTGTCATTGAAGGATGGTCTAAATATTTAAGGAATTTGGAGTGCCAGGCTAAGCCTGAGTTTCCCAGAACCTCTTTGGCACAAATAATATTCAATGGGCGGACCTCTGATTTATCTTTGTTGAGAGTGTAGCCCGAAACTGCAGCATATTCCTCGATTTTAACCATAATTTCAGGGATGGCAGTATCCGCGTGTTCTGTCACAATAAGAATGTCATCAGCGTATGCTGCAGTTGTGAAAGATCTACCATTTATGTTTATACCTATGGAGTTCTTGTGATTATTGAGTGATACTAGAAGTGGTTCGATGGCTAGGAGCAAAAGGGATGGGGATAAGGTGCAGCCCTGCCTTGTGCCTTTTTTTGAGAAGGAAAGAGTCAGACAGAACTTCATTGGACCTGATTTTGGCACTGATTTAAATATAAGGCCATAACCATTTTTATGAAAGAATCACCTAAGTTAAAGCAGGACATTGTGGACTTCAAGAAGGGCCAAGCAACCTTGTTGAATGCTATTTCAGCATTGAGTGCTATAGCAGCAACTGGAGTATTTTTAGTTTTGGTGACCTGTAGTATGAGTCCTAAAAGCCTGATGTTATCATTGGAGAGTCTGCCTTTAAGGATTCCGGCTTGATATGGGCCATTCCAAAGTGGCAATATCGCCTCAATGCGCTTAGTCAAAATTTTAGCATCTGGATTGATAAGCGATATTGGTCTATAATGTTTTGGATGTGTGTGGTCTTTGCCGTCCTTAGGCAGTAGAGCTATGGTGGCTTCAGCAGTGTACCCTCCTATGTATCCGGTGTCTGCGTAATCATGGAAAAGAGACAAAAGAGGTGCACATAACTTGTCCGCGAAAAACGTATAAAATTGAGCAATAAGACTGTCTGGTCCAGGGGCCTTCCCAACCTTGAGGAACTTAATTGCTGAATGTAGTTTGCAGTCTGTAATGGACTGGTTGTGCAAGGACTGGTGGTGGGCATCTAGTTTAGGTAAATTAAGCTTATTAAAATAAGTCAAGCCTGCCTCTGGGTTAATATTAGCGTTTTCATCATATAGGGTTTAATAGAAATCTAGAAAGATAATAGATATTTCTGGGTCGTTCTAAGTGTAGCTTGCCTTGTTTGTCTCTGACTGGGGTCAGTTGTCAGGTATTTTGTTTCCTTTTTAAGTAGCTGGCTAAGATTTTACCAACAGCGCTGCCAGCACACAGTTTTATTGAGTTAAATTTGGTCACCCATTGGCCTGCTCTGGAGTTGAGAAGTTTGTTATATTCATATTTGTTTCGGTCTAAGGTGTCCAAAGGGAGTGTGCCTTTCTCCGAATGGAGTCTGGTTTCCAGTTGTTTTTATCCAGTTACTAACTTTGCCAACTGAGTGTTAGCAGATTCATTGATATGAGTGCTGATGCCTATAATTACCCCTCCAATGATGGCCTTAAAAGCATCCCAACGAACTTGAGGAGAGCAACTGTTGGTAGGGTTTTCTAGGAAAAAACTTTTAATGGCTTGGTGGATCTTTTCTAAGTGATTTTTAATTTGCAGAATGTGAGAGTTAAGTTTCCATGATTTGTCTTTAGGGGTAATTGAGGCCCAGCCCAGAGAAGCTGAAATGGCAGAGTGGTCGAAGACTACTCTGGGTTCGATGGAGGAGACGGAGATCATTCTTGCCATGATGCTGGAAACTAATATGTGATCGATTTTGGAGAATGAGTGGTGTGGTGACGGAAGGACTGATCTTTGGCAGCAGCAGCAACACATGGAACAATTCCTGGTGGCCATCAGACCGAAGACCCGCACCCACTCCCTCCAACTATGCCAGAAAACTCAGAATCATCATTGACAACAAGCTCACCATGAAATAGCAGATCAATGCCTTCTCCTCCGCCTGCTTCCTCACTCTGCATATGCTACATAAGATCTTCAAGTGGCTACCCCTACACATGAGACACACCATGACAAGCCCTCATCACCAGCCGACTGGACTATGGCAATGCCCTCTATGTAGGAATCACCACACACCTTCTACTGAGACTTCAGACCATACAGAACGCCGCAGCCAGACTCATCCTTGGCCTTCTATGACAAACCCACATCACAGCCCACCTCAGAAAACTCCACTGGCTCCCCGTACAGAAGAGATGCCAAATCAAGCTGCTGAGCCACGTACACAAGGCTCAACCAACCAAGGACCCGCCTACATTATCCACCGCCTGAACTTCCAGCAACCATACAGAAGGCTATGCTCCTCTTCCCTTTCACTTGCCCATACTCCCCGCATCTACCGATGTAGAAGTGGAGGATGCTCCTTCTCCCACTTCGCAGCTAAGACCTGGAACAGCCTCCCCATGCACCTTCGGACCATCACCTCACTTTTCTGAATTCCAAATGGCCCTCAAGACCTGGCTATTTGAATAAGCCTCTGGTGGCTGCAAGCGCCTGGGTACCCTATCGATGATTAGCCATGCTATATTAATCCTGATTGATTGATTGGTGGGGAGTAGGATGTATAGTCTCTGGTATCTGGGTGTCCGATACGCCACGTGCCAGCAAGGGAATAGTTGGAACATATTTTTCGAAGTAATTTGTGTGAGGGGGATGATTAAAATTTGGCTCTCGAACTACGGTCGATGGTTGGGTCATTTGGGAGTTTGAAATCACCCCCCTCCCCATTATCGTGCGGGAGTCATTGGGGAGACTTGCTAACAGTTCGTCAATGTGTTTCCAGAAGTCAGTATCGTTATTGTTTGGTGCGTAGATATTCAGTAGATAAAATTATTTGCCGGAGTTTGCTAATTTGTTGAGTATCCATCTCCCGTTCTGGTCAGAGAGTGTGTCTAGAACAGTAATACTGGCTTGTTTGGTGATGATGGTAAGAACCCCAGTCTTCTCTTTTTGTGCAGGTGAGCCTATGACTTCGGCAAAACATGGTGCGTGGAAGGAGGATATATCTGAGGAGGTTAGTTTAGGTTTTAGAAGTAGTATTAAGTCAATCAATCAATCAGGGAATTGTAAGCGCACTACTCACCTGTGAGGGTCTCAAGACGCTGGGGGGTTGGAAAAGCAGCAGTTCCGTTCAGTCGAAGAGCTAGGTCTTGAGAGCCTTCCCGAAGGTGTTCAGGGAGGGGGCGCGTCTGATGTTGATAGGGAGCTTGTTCCAGGTCTTGGCCGCGATGTAGGAGAAGGCTCTTCCCCCTGTTCTGGCTCTGCAGATGCGCAGGGTTTCAGCGAGGGCGAGGTTGGCGGAGAGGAGGTTTATTTTGGGTACGTGGAAGGCGATTCTTTCGTTGAGGTATTGGGGTCCTGTGTTGTGTAGGTATTTGTAGGCGTGTGTGAGTATCTTGAAAGTGACTCTCTTCTCGACGGGAAGCCAGGGGAGGTTCCGTAGGTGTTGGCTGATGTGCTCGTGTCGGGGGATGCCGAGGACGAGTCTGGCTGCGGTGTTCTGAATCATCTGGAGTTTGCAGAGTAGGGACTTGAGGGCGTTTCCGTAGTCCAGTCTGCTGGTTATGAGTGCGTGGGTGACTGTCTTCCTTGACTCGGGGGGATCCATTTGAAGGTCTTCCGGAGGATGCGGAGGGTGTTGAAGCAGCTGGAAGCGACGGCGTTGACCTGCTTGTTCATGGAGAGGGAGGCGTCGAGTACGATGCCGAGGTTTCTGGCGTGGTCAGTAGGGGTCGGAGGGCTGCCGAGGGCGGTGGGCCACCAGGTGTTATTCCATGCTGACGGGGTGGTTCGGAGTACGAGGACTTCTGTCTTTTCCGAGTTGAGCTTCAGGCAGCTGTTGCTCAGCTCATCTAGGATGCGACATTCTGCATTCCTTCGTGGAAGTTGAGTCTGGTGGTGGGGTCCTTGGTGAGGGAGAGGATGAGCTGGGTGTCATGGGCGTAGGATACTTTGCTGAGGCCGTGCTGTCTTACGATGGTGGCGAGGGGGGCCATGTAGATGTTGAAGAGGGTTGGGCTGAGTGATGATCCCTGGGGTACTCTGCAGTTGATTTCCGTGGGCTCGGAGAGGAAGGGTGGCACTCTGATTCATTGGCTTCTGCCGGTAAGGAACGACCGGATCTAGTCGAGGGCGGTTCCTTGTATGCCGGCGTTGTGTAGTCTGGTGGCGAGTGTACGGTGGGAGACGGTGTCGAATGCTGCTGACAGGTCGAGTAGGATCAGGGCTGCGGTGTGGCCTTGGTCGAGGAGGGTGCGGATGTCGTCTGTGGCGGCGAGTAGGGCGGTCTCGGTGCTGTGGTTGCTGCAGAATCCGGATTGGGAGGGGTCGAGGATGGAGTTGTCTTCGATGAACTTAGTTAGCTGTGCGTTGACGGTCTTCTCAGCGACTTTTGCCGTGAAGGGGAGGAGGGAGATGGGCCGGTAGTTCTTGAGGTCCATGTGGTCTGCTGAGGGTTTCTTAAGCAGGGGTCTGACTTCTAAGCGTTTCCAGTCGTCGGGAAAGGTGCCGGTCCCGAAGGTGGCGTGGATGGTGCGTCGTAATTCTGGTGCGATGGTGGTGGCAGCTCTGTGGTAGATGTGCGGTGGGCATTGGTCTGTGGGGGCCCCCGAGTGGATGCCTTTCATGGTCGAGGCGGTCTCTTCGGTCGTGACCGCTGTCAAGGACTCAATGGTGGGCTGGCTGGTGTTGCTGGAGGGCGCAGTGGTTGTGGGGTCAGGTGTGTGGTCATTGAAGTTGTCGTAGAGGTTCTTGATTTTCAGATGGAAGTACGATCCGAGCTTGTCGCAGAGGTCCTGGGAGGCGGTGATGTCTGTGGCTTCGTTGGGGGGCTTAGTGAATTCTTGGATGGCGCTGAAGAGCTCCTTGGAGTTGCTGGCGTTGGCGAGGATTTTGTTGTGAATGAAGGTTCTTTTGGTGGTTCTGATGTGTTGGTGGTATTCCGTCATGGCGTTTTTGTAGGTGGTGTGGTTGTCGGGCGTCTTGTTGTGTCTCCAGTTCTTCTCGAGGCCTCTGCATGTGCGTCTGGCTTCTTGGAGGTCTGCGGTGAACCAGGTGGCTTTCCTGTGGCGCTGTCTGTCGGAGTTGCATAGCAGGGCGAGCTTGTCTGCGCAGCTGGAGATCCAGGTGTGAAACTCTCTGGCTGCGAGGTTGGTGTCGGTTGTGGCGGTGGGGGTGTTGCGGTTGAGGGTGGAGTTGAGTTGCTCCTCTGTGATTCTGCTCCAGTTTCTTCGCGGAGGGCGCAGAGCAGGTTTGGGTGGCTTGGGTTTGTTGACGTGGAAGTGTACGCAGTGGTGGCCAGTCCAAGAGGGTTGCGTGGTGTGGCTGAAACTGGTTCTGTTTCCCCCTGTGAAGACGGGGTCGAGGGTGTGTCCTGCCTTGTGGGTGGGCGTGGTGACGAGTTGTTTCAGTCCGATGTTGGCGAGGTGGTCAAGGAGGGTGGTGGAGTTGTGGTCGCTGGGGTTGTCGAGGTGGAAGTTCAGGTCTCTGATGAGTATGTAGTCCATGGAGGTGATGGCGTAGGGTGCGATGAAGTCGGTGATGGTGGAGGCGAAGGGGGCACAGGGACCGGGGGGTCTGTAGGCGAGGGTGCCGCGTAGTGTGGAGTTGGGGCTGGTCTGGACCTGGAAGTGCAGGTGTTCGGCGGTGGAGAAAGCGTCGCTCGAGGTGGAGAGGCGGAAGGAGTTTTTGTGCGCGATGGCGTGTCCTCCTCCCGGGTGGTTGGGGCGGTCCTTCCTCTGGATCTTGTATCCGTCCGGGATGGCGATGGCGATGTCGGGGGCGGAGGCGGCAATGGTCCAGGTTTCTGTAAAGAAGGCTATGTCTGGTGAGAGGGTGTCGAGGAGGTTCCAGAATCCACGCTTGTCTGTGCATGGAGCACATGTTGAGGAGGATGCACTTCAGGGCGTCGGCGGTGCTGGAGGCGGGGGCGGTGGTGAAGGTCTGGCGGCAGAGGTGGCAGGAGAACTGGCCGTGGGTTGTGTTCGGAGTGGACTGCTTGCAGTTGTTGTTTCTTCCGGGGTTGAGTGCGAGGAGGGCTGCTGAGTCGTAGCGGTGGATGGTAGGAGATCCAAGGGTTCTGGTGCTGGTCATGGTCGGGTCGCGGACGGGCGCAGACGGGCTCGCCTTTGACGCGCCAGTGGCATGCCTTCTGTGCGGCCGCGCAGCGGCCGCCATTATATACGGGAAAGGGGAGGGAAGTGCAGCTGGGAGGCGGGCGCGGGAGAACTAGAGGGGGGAGGGGCCGTGGGGGCAGCAGCGTCAAAAATGGGCGGGAACAGAAAATACGGTGAGAGAACGAGGACCGGAACACCGAGATGAAGGGAGAGTACAATATGAGACGAGCAGGGATGCAAATTAAGGCAAAATACTATTAGCAAAATACAATTAAGGCAAAGACAATATGAGCAAAATACAATTAAGGCAAAGACAATATGAGCAACATATAATTAAGTCAAAGACAATATGAGAGCGGACAGGGACACAGAAATAACGGCAACTACTCTGCCAGAGGAAGCAGGGAACAGGGACAGACAGCATCCTCGAACCACTACCTGTCTTAGAGGAAGACGGGGCACCAGCGGCAAAGGCTCAGTCAGTGGAGCTGCACGGGCAGAGAGCTGGGCCTCTGGCCAGGAGGTCAGAGGTCCAGCTCGGTCGTCCGCGCAGCGGCCGCCATTATATAGTGGTAGAGGGAGGGAAGTTCAGCTGGGAGGTGGGCGCGTGAGAACTGGAGGGGCCGCGGGGGCAGCAGCGGCGAAAACGTGCGGGAACAGAAAATACCGTGAGAGAACGAGGACCGGAACACCGAGATGAAGGGAGAGTACAATATGAGAGGAGCAGGGATGCAAATTAAGGCAAAATACAAATGGCAAAATACAATTAAGGCAAAGACAGTATGAGCAACATACAATTAAGGCAAAGACAATATGAGATTGGCAGGGACACAGAAATCACGGCAACTACTCTGCCAGAGGAAGCAGGGAACAGGAACAGACAGCAGCCTCGAACCACTACCTGTCTCAGAGGAGGACGGGGCACCAGCGGTGAAGGCTCAGTCAGCAGAGCTGCACAGGCGGGGAGCTGGGCCTCTGGACAGGAGAGCAGGCCCTGCGTCTCCTGTACACATGACGTCAGTCACCCCGGGGCCCCCAGCCTCCGGACAGAAGAGGCCCTGCGTCTCCTGTACACATGATGTCAGTCACCCTGGGGCCCCAGCCTCCAGACAAGGCTGGCCCTGCGTCTCCTGTACACATGGCGTCAGTCACCCTGAGTTTGAAGGCATATTCGATAATTTTGCTCCTCTTTACCGGGTGGTTCAATGCTTTTGTGTTAAGTGAGAGAATTCGTAAGGAATCACACTTTGACATAAGTTGTGTGCTGAGGGGCCTGAGATGCATGGGTAGATAGGAGCATCCCTATGTGTTGCGGGATGCAGATCCGTCTGATGGATGGGACATAAACCGAATATCTACTGAGTGAGTTGAACTTACTGGAACTGACAATGTGCCCAATGCCAAATCAGATTGTCTTGAGCTTGGGACAAAGGTTAGGGTAATCACTGACAAGGGAGAGAAAGAAGAGAAAGAGAGAAAAAAAAATAATATAACATAAGGAAACCGAGTCCACCCACCCTGTACCCGACCTCTCCTCCCAGCCCCCCACCTGACATCAGAAATGCATGGGACCCAAAGGGGGAGGCAACGATCTTCCAGGGCGCCACAAAACTGGAACATATATGTGTAAATGAGCCCAGACAGAAATGTAGTGTATAGGGTAATACATATCATGAAGAAGCTCTAAGAAGCTAAGGATGAAAGGTGAATAACTGGTTGCAATTCATATACTAGTAACTGTTAGTTTTAACATTTGGCAGATTATATACAATCAACTGTCTTCTCGGAACATACAGCATTTGATTAAAACAGTGAGACAACCTAAACAGCATGTCAGTTCGTAATATGATGTTGTTATGTGAACATTAAACATTTATAGGTTACTGTAGGGTAAAACAGAACTTGAGTAGTTTAATAAGTCATCATGTAGTAGTGATGTGTCATTTTACGATAATGTAGCATATTAGTTGAAGCCTACAAGTGTGAAGACTATTCAACGCCTAGAGGTATGAGTATTTGCGCTACTTAGAGATACATCCTGGAACAAAAACTACTTTATTAACATGTCATGTTGTGTAGGAAAGGAATTAGATGGAGGCTATATATGAGAGACATAGAGTGTTAGAAGCTCTAAGTAACTGACTTCGTGGTAAGAAACATAGTAGAAGCATTATGAAAGGTAATAATACTTTACAACGTCTCTGTATTTGAAGTGTCCATCATAGCATCTTGAATGTTGACTAGGAAGGAGGTCAGGCCTTGTTGATCATGGAACAGATGTGAGGTGTCTTCATAGATAATATGAAATCTGCCAGGGCCTGAAAAAGAGACTGGAATGTTCATGCTATGCAGTCTGGCCCTGAGAAAACAGTGGGCTTAGAATAATCTTGCGAGATGGTAATCCGGTGGCCTTCCCAAGTAATGTACTTGTTTTTGCACAATAATTCCAGTATTAATTCCACGTGCTGAAATCTGAGGGGTTTGCAGGTTATTGGTCTGGGTGGCCCAGTTGAGGTAGCTTGATCGTTTTGTCATGTCGGGATGTGTTATGTTCTTTCAAGCTCAAAATGGTTGTCGAAATATATGTTAGTTTTGCGGGGGATCCAATCATCCAGATAGGAAATACATGAGCCATGTTTTCTTTTACAATTTTCAGGAAAACCAAATAGTCTTTTGTTGCCCCTCCTATTTCTATCTTCCAATTCAACGATGGAATGTTGCATTGATATTGAGGATTTGTGGTGAGAGCTGAGATCTTTTTTTTACAGAGAGAGATTTGTTCTCAAGATCTCTAATGTGCTGTTCAGCAGCAGACAGTTTGTCAGTTATTTGTTTGATATCAGAACTCATACCTACAACATCCTGCTGCACAATATCCATGCTGACTTTTGTGGTTTGAGCAAGTTGTAAGACATCGGAAAGCTTTTTAAGGATGGAGTCCATTGTGTCTTAAAGCTCGTTTATGCTTTGATGGTTAAATCTGGAGTCGGGGTTTCGACTTTGTCCTCTTCGTTGCTGATTTTGAGTCTTTATAAGCCATCCTGGCGTCTTGGTCACTCTAGTCATTGTAGACAACTGAGGCTAGAATGGGGTTGAAAAGAGGATGTGGCCTTCTTGTAGGGAGTCGGTAAAACTGTTAGGTAACCGTCTTCCACACAGGTGGATGAGGCCAAACTGCTAGTTATCTTTCTCAGCACAGATGGGTGAGGTCCAACCTACAGTACAGAATTGGTAGGTCACTGGAGATTTTGGCATACCGCGAATACCCACCAGAGATGATTGGCATGTGGGTTATTCTTTATAGTAATGACTTACGATTTTGTGTCGTTCGTGCTTTTGTGTCTTCAATCCTTGTGCCTTTAATCAACTTGTATAATTAACTTGTTTAACTTGTGCACATATAGCCAAGCCCACAATAACGGCACAGTACAACTTATAGACGCAGTAGGTAATTTGAGATCCAGAGTAGATACATAGGTATTAATTGCAGTGCTGTGATCAGTTGGTTAGAGTCAGGTGTAGTAGGCTGGATGGGTTGCCAATGTCTTTGCTGAATGCCAGTGACAGTGCTTTTATGGTATCTTTGGGTATCCTATGGGTTGTCAATGCCTTCATAGTAACCTATGTCATCTTTCTGGTGCTTTTGCAGGATATAATATCAATGGACTGCTCACAAGGGTTGTTAGTTGTGGGCTGCGGGTGATTTGTGAGTTACAGGCGTCTGTAAGCTGAAATAAGGATGGAGAAGGACTCACCCTGAACACAGGCGCAGACAGGAATAACAGAAATCACTTTGAGCCCTGGGGATTAAGTAGTGGGTCGTGTCTCAGTTAGTGGATTGGAAAGTAGCAAAGCAAACTCTTGCATTCACCTGCACGGTATTGACACTCTGCTGGTTCAATCAATTCATGTGAGCTAGAGGGCTTCAGACCGAATAGGAAGCACCGTGCAGGCCGCATGTGAAGTTGAAAGCCCAGTAGAGATTGTCCTTCTGTTGTAGAACGGTCGGCGGGCAGTGTCCGTTGCTTACTAATTCTAACTGACAGTTCTGGTCACAACCGAGCCTGCTTGTAACCGTGCTGAGCCGAGGGGTAGAAACAGCCTCAATGGCACAACAGCTTTCTCTGGCATTGTTCACCAAGATGGATCCGGCCAGGTACAGTCGGGGGCAGCAGTCAATCAATGGGCCAAGGGAGAACATGCACACAAGTCTTCACTTGTGCCTCCGAAAGTGCCGTGCAGGGGGAGCACATGAGAGGGTAGGTTCCTGTTAGTTAGGTGTAGGCTGTATGGCAGCGCTAACGGTGATCTCAGTTATCTGCAAGACTGAGGACGCCCACTTAGTGCTAGTGTCTTTAGAACATGAAATATGAGCTGTGTCCATAAATTTTGCAACTGATTTCCACTCACTTTCGTTTAGCTAGATGGTGTCCGATGATCATTAATGTGCCGTAGGCAGGATGATCTAAACAGATTCCTGATCACGGCCTCATCGTGTTGCGGGAACGGGAGCAGCCATGTTGAAGGCCGCCGAGTGCTCATTCTCAGACACAGTGTTCTGATCTTATGGCAGCGTCCGAGGAAGATTTGAGGTCAGAGCTTCTGTCGTCTCATGTTCCGATGCCGTTTCCCGGTATTTTGGAATGTATATGAAGAAATTCGTTCACTGTAAGGGGTAAAATGTGACGTTGAGGAGATGGAGCTCCGGCTCAAGCAGCCATTTTCATCCATGTCAGGCCACGGCCCCAAATCTCCCCATAGATTTGAGTGTGGGAGTCCTTATAGAGGTGGTCATAATAGTGGAAATGTTTCACAAATGAACTGAGTGTACCCAGGATTGAGGTCAAACAATAAAATCCCCTTTGGCAAAATCAATCACTCTATTCTCATACGTTCATGCCAATAATCAGTCAATATCACCAAAACATAAATTTGAGTTAAAAATGAGTAAATATATATACTCTGTGTGGGCCAAATTTCTTTTAGCAGTTTAATGTATATACTTTTCTTATAAAAACAATACATACAATTTCATTATTAAAAAACAACAATTTATTCTATCTAGTTTAAAAAAGAGCATAAAAATATATAGATTATGAAACAGATAACACGGTATTCACAAATCAATAAATATTCATTAGACAGACAACACAGTGGAAGAACACATTAGACAATTGTATCATGTCATTAAGCAGACACCAGTCCGTAACAGATCATTTGTTCTCAGTCGGAATATTATTTATGTTTAATTATCTTCGACTTAACAAATGTCCCCAAGATCTAGTGTATAGAATTTTGTAAAGCATTGACGCGTTTCGGTGGGTATTAGAGTTTGACAGCCACCTTCTTCAGGAAAAGCGATATCTCCCAGCCACAGTTTGTTCACTATACAATACATAAGACAGAAAAAACTGAAAAATTACACATTGCTAGTGGCTCCCACTATAAAACATTTATATCCTGGTGATATTATCAATAATCACACCATACCCCAAACTTCCACAAACAAATTGTAGTAGGGTACCCAAGTAAAGCTCTAGTCCTTAGGTATAGATTATAGAAAATACCTAAAAATTCCACTAACAACAACTCCTGCCGACCCTCAAAGCAGTTTAAAGAATCCAGAGATAGAGGAAGTTACAGATAGTCACATCCAGTCTCAGACACTCAGAGCATAGTTACAGCACCCACTTTGTGCTAGTTATTTTAGAACATGAAATATGAGCTGTGTCCATAAATTTTGCAACTGATTTCCACTCACTTTCGTTTAGCTAGATGGTGTCCGATGATCATTAATGTGCCGTTGGCAGGGTGATCTAAACAGATTCCTGATCACGGCCTCATTGTGTTGCGGGAACGGGAGCAGCCATGTTGAAGGCCGCCGAGTGCTCATTCTCAGACATGGTGTTCTGATCTTATGGCAGCGTCCGAGGAAGATTTGGGGTCAGAGCTTCTGTCGTCTCATGTTCCGATGCCGTTTCCCGGTATTTTGGAATGTATATGAAGAAATTCGTTCACTGTAAGGGGTAAAATGTGACGTTGAGGAGATGGAGCTCCGGCTCATGCAGCCATTTTCATCCATGTCAGGCCACGGCCCCAAATGTCCCCATAGATTTGAGTGTGGGAGTCCTTATAGAGGTGGTCATAATAGTGGAAAATGTTTCACAAATGAACTGAGTATACCCAGGATTGAGGTCAAACAATAAAATCCCCTTTGGCAAAATCAATCACTCTATTTTCATACGTTCATGCCAATAATCAGTCAATATCACCAAAACATAAATTTGAGTTAAAAATGAGTAAATATATATACTCTGTGTGGGCCAAAATTCTTTTAGCAGTTTAATGTGTATACTTTTCTTATAAAAACAATACATACAATTTCATTATTAAAAAACAACAATTTTTTCTATCTAGTTTAAAAAAGAGCATAAAATTATATAGATTATGAAACAGATAACACGGTATTCACAAATCAATAAATATTCATTAGACAGACAACACAGTGAAAGAACACATTAGACAATTGTATCATGTCTTTAAGCAGACACCAGTCCGTACCAGATCATTTGTTCTCAGTCGGAATATTATTTATGTTAAATTATCTTCGACTTAACAAATGTCCCCAAGATCTAGTGTATAGAATTTTGTAAAGCATTGACGCGTTTCGGTGGGTATTAGAGTTTGACAGCCACCTTCTTCAGGAAAAGCGATATCTCCCAGCCACAGTTTGTTCACTATACAATACATAAGACAGAAAAAACTGAAAAATTACACACTGCTAGTGGCTCCCACTATAAAACATATATATCCTGGTGATATTATTAACAATCACACCATACCCCAAACTTCCACAAACAAATTGTAGTAGGGTACCCAAGTAAAGCTCTAGTCCTTAGGTATAGATTATAGATAATACCTAAAAATTCCACTAACAACAACTCCTGGCGACCCTCAAAGGAGTTTAAAGAATCCAGAGATAGAGGAAGTTACAGATAGTCACATCCAGTCTCAAACTCAAACACTCAGAGCATAGTTACAACACCCAGGTGTAACTCCCATCCTCGGGTATTGTTGTTAGAATACCTTAATTTTCCATGACTGATTATTGACATGAACATATGAGAATAGAGTGATTGATTTTGCCAAAGGGGATTTTATTGTTTGACCTTGGTCTAATTGGTGCCCTACCTCTTTGGTTCTGAAAGGGCCCCTCTCTTTTATTGAGATATACCCAGGATTGCCCTGTTCGTTCACGATAGCTAGGATGGGATGGTGATGACGGTTCTAAAAGAGGATTGAGGCAAATAGTAGGCTCAATTTATCTGCCTCTGAGTGGGTTCTAGTTGTATAAGTTGACCAATTTAAGCAACGGAGCTTTTCGATTAGAGCCGCCTCATCTTTATGAAAGTTTCAAAGGACTAGTCTCTTCTCTGCACTCAGCATCCAGATAAGCTTGTTCCACTTGGAGCAGTGCTTGCTCCAAGGAAGTTCCCTCCCCTATCAGGGCTTGAATACAATAACCACGGACCACCACTTTCTTCGCCTCCCATTGTAAGGCTCTCGAAGAGGTGTTCTCCTCATTTTGATCAAAGTACCCTATTAGTCGAGTGGCTAAAGTCTCTCTCAGTGAGCCTTTCCTCAAGTATAAATGCAAAAGAAACAATTGATGGACGGAATGTTGGACAATACAAACATTCACCCCCAGTCACAAGGATCTGGGTTAAATCCATCATTCTTTTGCTCACCACACCACCCCAGTTTGGACCCAGCCATATGCAAATCAGTCTTGACCCTGTTCCTTGTGGGAACAGTCCAGCCCGAACTGCCAAGCCAGGTCCTCTCTGGACCGGAAACAAGCATCCTAGGACCGGTTTCAGGGCATCACCCTTCTTCAGCTAGGCTAGCTTGAATCCAGTGGTGTAGTGAGCACGGGACCCACGTCTGGGCATACCCTTCCCACTTAGGGCGACAAATGCAAAAGAAACAATTGATGGACGGAATGTTGGACAATGCAAACATTCACCCCCAGTCACAAGGATCTGGGTTAAATCCATCATTCTTTTGCTCACCACACCACCCCAGTTTGGACCCAGCCATATGCAAATCAGTCTTGACCCTGTTCCTTGTGGGAACAGTCCAGCCCGAACTGCCAAGTCAGGTCCTCCCTGGACCGGAAACAAGCATCCTAGGACCGGTTTCAGGGCATCACCCTTCTTCAGCCAGGCTAGCTTGAATCCAGTGGTGTAGTGAGCACAGGACCCACGTCTGGGCATACCCTTCCCACTTAGGGCGACAAATGCAAAAGAAACAATTGATGGACGGAATGTTGGACAATGCAAACATTCACCCCCAGTCACAAGGATCTGGGTTAAATCCGTCATTCTTTTGCTCACCACACCACCCCAGTTTGGACCAAGCCATATGCAAATCAGTCTTGACCATGTTCCTTGTGGGAACAGTCCAGCCCGAACTGCCAAGCCAGGTCCTCCCTGGACCGGAAACAAGCATCCTAGGACCGGTTTCAGGGCATCACCCTTCTTCAGCCAGGCTAGCTTGAATCCAGTGGTGTAGTGAGCACGGGACCCACGTCTGGGCATACCCTTCCCACTTAGGGCGACAAATGCAAAAGAAACAATTGATGGACGGAATGTTGGACAATGCAAACATTCACCCCCAGTCACAAGGATCTGGGTTAAATCCATCATTCTTTTGCTCACCACACCACCCCAGTTTGGACCCAGCCACTGTGCCACTGGAATCAAGCTATCCTGGCTGAAGAGGGGTGAAACCCCGAAACCGGTCCTAGGATGCTTTTTTCCGGTCCAGGGAGGACCTGGCTTGGCAGTTCGGGCTGGACTGTTCTCATGAGGCACAGGGCCAAGACTGATTTGCATATGGCCAGGTCTAAACTGGGGTGGCATGGTGAGCAAAAGAATGATGGATTTAACCCAGATCTCTTGACTGGGGGTGAATGTTTTGATTTGTTCTGCATTCCGTCCATCAATTGTGTGTCTTTGCTTTCTCGCCCTAAGTGCGCCAGGTACGCCCAGACGTGGGTCCTGGGCTCACTGTGCCACTGGAATCAAGCTATCCTGGCTGAAGAGGGGTGAAACCCCGAAACCGGTCCTAGGATGCTTTTTTCCGGTCCAGGAGGACCTGGCTTGGCAGTTCGGGCTGGACTGTTCCCATGAGGCACAGGGTCAAGACTGATTTGCATATGGCCAGGTCTAAACTGGGGTGGCATGGTGAGCAAAAGAATGATGGATTTAACCCAGATCTCTTGACTGGGGGTGAATGTTTTGATTTGTTCTGCATTCCGTCCATCAATTGTGTGTCTTTGCTTTCTCGCCCTAAGTGCGCCAGGTAGGCCCAGACGTGGGTCCTGGGCTCACTGTGCCACTGGAATCAAGCTATCCTGGCTGAAGAGGGGTGAAACCCCGAAACCGGTCCTAGGATGCTTTTTCCGGTCCAGGGAGGACCTGGCTTGGCAGTTCGGGCTGGACTGTTCCCATGAGGCACAGGGTCAAGACTGATTTGCATATGGCCAGGTCTAAACTGGGGTGGCATGGTGAGCAAAAGAATGATGGATTTAACCCAGATCTCTTGACTGGGGGTGAATGTTTTGATTTGTTCTGCATTCCGTCCATCAATTGTGTGTCTTTTGCTTTCTCGCCCTAAGTGCGCCAGGTAGGCCCAGACGTGGGTCCTGGGCTCACTGTGCCACTGGAATCAAGCTATCCTGGCTGAAGAGGGGTGAAACCCCGAAACCGGTCCTAGGATGCTTTTTCCGGTCCAGGGAGGACCTGGCTTGGCAGTTCGGGCTGGACTGTTCCCATGAGGCACAGGTTCAAGACTGATTTGCATATGGCCAGGTCTAAACTGGGGTGGCATGGTGAGCAAAAGAATGATGGATTTAACCCAGATCTCTTGACTGGGGGTGAATGTTTTGATTTGTTCTGCATTCCGTCCATCAATTGTGTGTCTTTTGCTTTCCTCAAGTATAGGCTAGAATGAACCTGCAGCTCCCTCTCTTTACATTTTCAGGAGCAGTAGAGAAACTGGGGGAATTAAAGAAAACATAACCAAACATACTGTGCTTTTGCATTGGTCTGCTAACGAAGTGGTTACTTTGGTAAAGAGTCAAAGGTGTTATTTAAAGAAATTATAGTTAGTGATTATAGTTAGTGCCCAGGGCACTGTTAGGATCCATTCTTCTGTGGGGTGTTATTGAGAACTTTTTACATTCTCATAAATTTGTTACGCTGACATAAATAGTTCTGATGAGTACAGCTGTGACTGGTGGAATATCATTATCATGAATGGCAATGCTGAAGAAATGCTATTTTTACTGAAAAAAGATTAATTGACTTCCACAGTTCCTTAGAGTGTCACCCAAACTCGCCATGGATAGGTCAGTCTGAGGGGCTGCAGGTAGTTTGTGAACATCAGGATATGAACTTATGGATAATAATGAAGTTTCTTCTCAATAATTACAAAGTTTTTGGTCATGTCTGATTATTAATTAGAGAACAGAAGCATTTCATAAACAACAATTCACAGAGCAAGACATTTGGTACATATAAACATCAGTAGTTAAGGAACCTACATGTATTGGCTTGGTTGTGGCCATGTTAGTCCCTACAGTGTGTGTATCTACATCCCTCCAGACTGGACCATCACTGTTTAAGATTTTTGCTGTTTAATTGCCACCTCTCTATTTAGAAGACCAGGCAGGCCAGATCTACGGTCCAGTTGTGCTAATGGGCAAAGGTAAATCTGTCAGAGTAATTTTAATATTGGGACAGAGAAGCCATCTTGTCTAAAAAGAGAGTTAATCCCTGGCCCCAGTCAGCTTTTCTGCACAAATTATCTTTCTGTAGTTTACCTGCTCAATGCTGTACTTAAACCTTCTCTCTAGGTGATGTTAATATCCTTCATATACCTCTTGATGCGTATGGAAAGAGATTTTGTGTCTGGTGTCGTTTATGCATTGATATTTATTTAGTGTAATCCTGTTTGAGGGGCAGCAAAGGGTGGTACACTGAGCAGGGTTAGCAGATTATTTGAAATTTCTACAACAAGTTGAGACCTGAAAAGCCTAATGTGCGAAGTGACGTGTGCCTAGATGCTAGGAATGAAGTGGAGAAGGCTTGTCTCTCGTGGTTTTTGTTTTTGCATTCCTTGACTTTCAGTCTGGCAAAGACCTGGTGGTATGTGCTGTGTTGCCCACTGAGCTCTTTAGTCTTTCTGCCAAGTAGAATGCAGTACTAATTGTCAATTTTGTGTAGATGGTGCAAAGATCTACAGTGGTGGTAGAGATGTGATTGGATTTTGTTTAAATCCTGAGACTCGATGCGCAGCAGCAGGGAGGAGGCTGTTCAGTTATGTCAGCCTGGCTGCAGGGATCTCTTCAAACAGGGCATTGCACAATTCCCTTGGGCAATGACTTGGCTTGTCCTTATGTAGGTATGGCTGGATTCTGCATGGGAGTGATAGAGCGTACTACATTGCATGTTTCCTTGGCAACGTGTGTTTTGGAAACATCATATTTGATGATGCATAGAAGTGATTTTATGTTTTTGATGAGCTGTGCTTTGAATCAGTCTTCAGAAAAACAGAAGAAAAGCACAACTTAAACACATTTAAAATAGAGACGATACAATGATTCTTGTTTATAAAAGTGCTTTTAGCAATACTAAGATACAAAAATTAAAAAGTCAAGAAGACCTATATCACGTGTAAAAATATACTCTTGCTCAAGTGAATATGACGTATTCAACTCATGTTATAGTTAGGATTTTTTTTAAGTTCTTGACACAGTAAACGTTTTGCTTCACTGTGGAACACAATTCATGTTTGCATCATATGGTTCACAAAGCAGCAGTGGTTTTCAAAAAGGGCAACGCATTGCATTGAAAAATCAGCCGTAAAAGAGTTCAGTTATCTTAAGGATAAATGGGCAGGGCTACAAAAACGTGTCACAAAATACTGGTAGCAAATGTCATTCAGTATTTTTGCAACTAGTTAAGGAATTTACGAACCAACTGAAGTACTAATAAAAACAAGTTTATTTTTTCCAAAGTTTGTTTGAGAGTTGGTAATGGTCCCATGGGCCACTGACTATTTATTACCAAACAAACTCTTTTTTAATTCACAAAGGGGAAAGGGTCCCAAGATGACCCCTTCCCTTTTGCAAATGGCTTACTACCCCAACTCAGAAGTTGGTTAATTTGCTCAATGTTGGAAGGGACACCTACAGCACGCCCCTCGCAAATACCTATTCAGCATGGGTTTGCATTCCAATTTTAGTGACACCAAAAATGGGACTAGTGCATTAAAAAAAAAGCATTTTAACAGAAATCAAATCGGAGCGTTTGCAACCATTAAAATGCTTTGTTTATCCTGTCCACAGTGTCTCTTTGACCCTCCTGTTAGCTAAAGGACGTACTGCAATGTATTAGAAACAGGATAGGGTCCTGGTATTCGATCAGTGGAACAAAGATATGAATGAATAGCTGATTCCAGAAGATATAGGCATTATCGCAGTCCATAGTGACCCTAATTTGAGAGACGATCTGGAAAGCTAGAGAGAGATGTATAGATCTAAATGCACACGGGCTGATACAGGTGCTTCCGACTGAGGGAGTGCTTATCTGATACCTGGAGAATTTCCTTTTTGTGAACAGTGACATTGAGCACCTAATATATCTCAATCTAACAGAATTCAGTAATGATGTTGGACCATTGATAATTCGAATGTACTTGTGACTGCATTTCTTTAGCTGCCTTATTGTTGTGTTTTGTCTTTCTTTTACTCTGTTTGAAAAATAATACCCATTTTAAAAAAGGATGAGGAAACACTCATATAAATAAAAAATATTTCACAGAAATGCTATTCTTGTCTTTTTCTTGTTAGGCAGCGAGCATGCAAAAACCAGGAACAGACTGACCTGCAAGAGACAGCTTTTAAAACATAGCTGACATGGTCAAAATTAAAAAGGTGTACCTTTAATTGTAAGATGTGCATATATGTTGAGGATAGTTTCTTTTTTCCTGTTTTCATGCTGAATGTAAATAGTTAATTTCCATAAAAACTCCGTAGTTTTTACAACATTTTGATCTCTTTCGAAATCATAATAACTTTGAGGATGTGCCACAGAATATGCAACATAAATTGCCTTCATTTGAACAATCTGCTGCCTAATCATCGTTTTCCTCACAGAGAGTTCAGCTAACCCTGCTCGTTACTTCCTCCCTACATTGCCACAGATGTGCAGTGACGTGCACTCTGCCCACGGTCGATGCAGTAATGCAACAATTGACGAGCAGATTATGGCTGGTGCTGTGTCTCAGTGGAGTAATACAACCAGTGCAAGAAACACAAGCTCACATCCCCCTCCCTCTGAATCAGCCTTTCATTTTACCAAGGTCAGTAAAGTGAGTACTATTAAGTTGGGTAATAAAACATCTATTATCCGTCAACAGTGCCGCGAGGCGTGACATATGCGCTACAAATTATACTGTTATTTTATGCCACAGAGTTGACTGAATCTTGCAGCAATAAAAAAAATTGCATTTGTAACACTATTGTAAAGTTGTCATGGCATTCTTACACACATCGGCATTAACGAAACTAGATACCAATACTTAAGAAAATACAAATGTATTAAAAAGTGAAAATTACACACATTCAGCTGAAACTATTCAAATGTTGTTGACTAACAACTGAAGATTTTGTTTTACATGGAAGCAGAGAAGCTACATTTTTCTCTTTACCACCCAGACCAAAACATGTTCAATGTTAACAATGGGACTTCTGAACGTACATATTTCCAGAAAGAAATAGCTCTTTCAATGTATAGTATTTACAAGTGGGAGGAATCAAGACTACCAGCTGTTACCTCTGGTCCCAGGGGTCATTAAGGAAACACCAGGGACAAAAAGCATACTGGATTGTAAATGCATATTTTCTATAGTTTTCGTTCTTTGACCTTCACCTGGCACCACAGTATCAAAGAGGAGGCTGTTGTTGGACTAAGGACATGACAAGAGTCAACCGTGTGATGTCATCAGCTCTCAGGCGGTGTGTAATGTAATTTCCACTACCCCAGACATTTTGTTGGATCAACATGCCTGTTGAGATTCAAGACAAAATACTTTTAAATATGTAAACTTTTTGTTTTTTGCTAAAGTACGTTAGTGATAATAACATCATATGGGTAAGATTTTCACCTGTCTGTAAGGTGACCAGTTCACTTTTCCAAAGTGTTGGAAGCTGAACTTCATTCCATATGCAGCATTTTTAGTCACTTTTGATCCGTTTAATTTGAATCAACGTGTTTTTGTTGAAATCTACATATGTGGAGCAGAAGGTGGATTATCCTTTTAAGAGTCAGGAGGCAGTACAGTAAAATCAAGCATTGGCAAAGCCAATAGGTCGCACTTTTTAATAATTTTTTTATAAAAAAGGCCTTTTACGCAGCCAGCACTAGCCGCATTATTGCGCTTTTTTATTGCAGGTGGGAAGGAAGTGCAGAAGGCATCTACACCCTATTGAACATGTTTTGCTCTGGGTGGTAAAGAGGAAAATGTAGCTTCTCTGCTTCCATGTAAAACAAAATCTTCAGTTGTTAGTCAACAACATTTGAATAGTTTCAGCTGAATGTGTGTAATTTTCACTTTTTAATACCCTTCCTCTTAGATGTCTCTCGCCCCACTCTCCTGCCAGCAACTTAAAAGAAATCTCTATGACTAGGCCAGAACTGGCCGCATTATAGCATTTAAAAAAAAATACTTTCAGCCATGTTGCACAGCAGCTGTGCTGCCTCAACCACAGATCACCTTTAACAACTATGAAAAGACTACAATGGCTTCAGACCTCTGCTGCCAGACTACTCTTACATATAAAGCCACGAGCCCACATCTCCCCTGCCTTGAAAGCCCAACATTGGTTATTGGTTTCCCAAAAGATCCACATTCAAGCTGCTCTGTATCACCCACAAAGTGATACCTGGAACAGGACCGCTCTTCTTCAGGAATAAAATCACAAAATACATTCAACAATTGAACCTCCGCTCTAGATTGGCACCTTGCCTCAAAATCCCACCATACAAGAAAAAATACATAGGTGGCACATCCTTCTCTGTTCAAGCAGCCAAACTATGGAACTCCTTACCCAGAAGATGCACGGATAACTACCTTATCTTCAGAAGACTACTCAGGGAGTTGGCTCTTCCCCACATAAACACCATACTCAGACATAAATATACAGCATATCCCTCTGTATATAAGCATTTATTTGGACTATAGATGTGTAGCTATATATGTGTATTGCTTTGTATAAGCGTGTATAATAATTATATTTTTAAATATATATTTGTTAGTTCTGCTTAACAAATGTACATATTACTTATATTAGTCTATGGTTAACATGTATATAGGTGACTGCACAAATAAGTAAATGTTTTATCATAACTATTTATCTACAATTGCTTCCATGTATCTTTATATGTATTACTTTGCTTCTAATTCAGCATCTCCAACCTCATTCTACTACTCTTTCCAATGCACTACCCTATTTCTCACCCTATACTTCTCTCAGTATATCCTCTACCTCCACTCTTGCTCATCCCAAACCCCATTCCACTACTATGATCCCCAAAAAAACCCTTTCTAAACTCTTCCCTCCTCTTTCCCCTCCTTGCATCATCTCATACCTCTTTTACTATTCAGATCTCCCAAACAAGCCTTTCTAAACCCTTCCCTCTGACACTTCCCGCTCTACCTCCCCTTTACTCATCCCAAACCTCCTCCTATTGCTATGAACTCTAAAACAAACAAACACAAACTTTCTAGACCCATCCCTCTTCTATCCCTCCACTATTCCTTTTCAATCCAAAAAACAGAGTAACCTGTCCACCGCTCAAACTAATTTAAAATTCCCCTATAATAATTCACCACTAATCCTTTTTGTGTTCCGGAGTAGCGTGCTTCCCGCCGAAAGGCGCTTCAACATCTCAGCAGGGGTAGCAGGCGCTATATAAATGCAAACCCTTCCCTCTTCTATCCCTTCACTATCCTTTTTTCAATCCAAATAACAAACTAACATGTCCACCGTTCAAATTGATTTCATATTTCCCTATACTAATTCACCACTAATCCTTTTTGGGTTCCTTAGTAGCATACTACTCGCCAAAAAAGCGCTTCAACACCTCGTCAGGGGTAGTAAGCTCTAAACAAATGCAATTACAATACAATACAATACAATACAATGTACACTTTCGACGTTTCTCGCACAATGGCATCCATGAAGTGAGACTTCAGCAGAAAGAAGTGAATGGGGAGTCTCAGGACAGGTGGCAGCTGAGGACAGATACAAGGGGCAGGAGGCTGACAGTGGCAGTTGCTGCTGGGATATAACTCTGATAAACCGTGGGAGGGGCAGATTGAGAAAAAGACTACTATAAAGTATTATAAGATGGAATATGGTAAGACAGAGGAGGATAGGTAGTAGGTAGAGAAGAGTTAACAGTGGTGGTAAGGGGAATACCAGGGTGCGGGTGGTGGCAAAGGATGTGGTGTTAAGGTCAGAGCTGCCGACTTAGGACCTGGGGAACAAGGTTCGAGTCCCTATGTCAACTCAATATCCTGCGATCCTGGGCACATCAATCTCCCTGTGCCTAATACACAAATGTGGCTGTGTGTAATGTCACAGATAGCTTTCCTTTTTAAAAAATCCCCTGGTGTGGCTGTTCAAAAAAATAGGATGCTGACCGCTCACCCACACTAGGTGGCATGCTTCATCATCAGGGTCACTCCTCGCCTTTAGCTGATCTTGTTGTTAAGAGGGCTCACCATGAGCTCATTAACTATGTAAGAACCTTCTCTCTTCTGCCACTCGATCTGCGGTCTCATTTGTTTTTTGGAGTCTCTATGGATTAACACTATATAATGTTGTAAAATATTGTCTTTAATGTGTTCCCACTCACACAAGGTTACGTAATATGTTTCTGCCCTTAGACTTCTGGCTTATCAGTTAAGGGCATTCTTCAGGACCAATTATACTCCTATTTCTTGGCTTCTCATTCCATAATGTGTGTGTGATTTGTAATATGAAAAATAAGAAGTTAAGACCTATATGTCATGGGTATAAAGCATTTTCTTGAACCTCTATATTTAGCAAGGCTAAATGTGTTTGTAAAAGCTGTAGGCTAGTTCTTTTCTTCTTTGAGGTAGTATTTATTCTTTGCTTGTAGAGTAGCTTGTATGATGCACCATAACTCAGTTTATGCTAGACTGGCGGGAATAGATTTAGGATGAATTGTGGAGGTTAGATATGTTGCAGGTGATGAGCAAACTGAACGATGAAGCACATCACCTACTGTGGGTGAGTGGTCAATGTCCTATTCTTTTAATAGTCGGCACAGAGAATCTTTTCCTAAATGGAAGCCATTCCTGGCATTTGAGAAATGTTCTCAGTGCTTTTGAGTGACACATTCCCCTGTGTATACCAGAGGCATCAGGACCACGGTCCACAGGAAGAGCAAGAGTATGAGGAGAACCAGTACCATGATAAGGAGGACTAGGGCCTTCAAGAGGTACAGGACCAATAGGAACACCAGGAGGAGAATCAGGGTGAGGAGGAGTGCCAGGATTAGGAGGAAGAGTGAAGGAGAGAAGTAGCAAGAGGAGAAGACCTTGGATCAACCGGACCAGGAGTGTACTGATTATGAGGAGGAGGAGAAGGACCAGGCTGCCTGGGAGTGAGCGGAGGATAAGAACCAGGAGGCTGAGGTAGAGGAAGACAGGTAAAGGAGGAGGTCCAGGTGGTTCTAAGGCACCTGTATAACAACACACCTCTTGTAAACAAGTCTTATTACTCTTTTTAGACTACCACATCTTTAGGGACTCCCATCTTTTCAGGTCCACCTAATCCAGTGATTCACCCCTCAGCTTTTCTTAGAACACAGTGTGTTTGCAACCAGTTAAGAAAACCACATCAGATTAGCTCACATTTTTTCTTCCTTTTTTGCCAGTTTCTTTGGGTGCTAAAAATAAAGCATAGTCTGACTGCAGTCCTCATGGTGCCGTCCCTCATGATCCCCCTCTTATGTCTTCACTCCTTTCCTGCCACACCCAATTTATGGGATCCCAGAGTAAACTTTTTCCATTTCCAAAACTCTATATAACGTACTGTTTGTATGGTTACCTGTTCTTTGCCGTCCTAAACATTATGAAGAGAGGGCAATGCAGCTAGCAGAGTACAAAGTGCCTAAATAAACAGACTTGCTCTGAGTGAAACATTAGACCCTGAAGCCGGTGTTTAAAAACCGCCTGAATCTTATCACTAAGTCTGCAGCAGATACTGTTCCAGACAATGTTTATTTAGCAAGGTGAGGTGGCCTAATTGTTTGACTACAGAATTGGGAGGCAGGAGTCGCTGAGCGGAAGGCGTGCCTTTGCCACTGAGTCTGGCAGTGATCTTTAGCCCGCTTGCACATTACTTGACCTTACAAGTTGTTGGGCAATAATAAAGAATATTGATCCAGCTCACATCGCCCAACCTACCTGTGGAGCCCGCTTTCTCATGCTTTAGTCACGTTGTGATTACATATGCATTATGTCTTGTATTACTACACATGATAAATTATCAGAAACATACTTAACAAAATTCTTCCTATTTACTCAAAAGATAAGACCACAAAAATGACCTATTTAATTAAATCAGTCAAATTTAAAATACTTCTGATGTTAGCATTCTAGATGCAGTAGCGACCGGCACAGGTAAGAGCAGTGGGCCGGGGCGGGGGGGCGGGTAAGTCGACATACGACACGAGAAGTAAAATTAAATTTAAAAAAATAAAACCACTTACTTACCTTGCGCTCGCCACATCGCTGACTCGGCCCACTGCCGGCCGCCACCGTCTGGATGGCTAAGTGTGACAGGTATGCCCAGAAATAGGTCCTATAGTCACTGTGTCATTGGGCTCAAGATGCGCCTCACTTGATGAGGCCCAAAAGGTGGTCTGGGGTGGCTTGTGTTCCAGTCTGGAGAGGACCTAGCCTGGAAGTTTGAGCTGGAGTTTTGGACCAGGACCAATGCTGATTTACACATGGCTGTTCTCTGTATGTAGTGGCGTAGTAGCCAAAAAATGCAGCCCAAGAAATTACCATTGGCTGAGATTAATTCAAACACTATACTTTCACTGTTTTATGTGACACATATGCTCAAATGTGGGTCCCGTTAGACTCAAGTCAAACAAGCATTGGCATAGCCAATAGGTCTCGCCTTTGGGACCTTATAAGTGTTTTGCCAGGGCTATTGGCTTTGCCAATGGGTTTAAGCTATGTTGTGGAGCAGTCCGGCTGCTGTACAGCATGTTGAAAAGTTATAATAAAGTGACTGGGGTGAAAAGAAGATATAGGGCAAAATGGAAACCGGGCACAATAAAGATAGAATGATGAAAAAGAGAAGTCCAAAAGAAGTCCAAGAGCTAACATTCTGCTGTGAAAGGTTTCTGGAGGCAGCAGTGTTTCGGCCTGTGTGCTGGTGCCTCCGCAAGGGGCACGGGGTGTCTGTGAAGAGAACAGAAACATTAGCTCAGGGCTGAGAGACAAGACTTTCCTTTGCGAGGCCCTGCCTTGGGTCTGGGCTCCGCTCCAGTTTTAGGCTGAATCCACGTCCAGGTTTTATTTCAGCCCGGCTATGCTGAGGGGGAAAGCAATGTAAACTCCCCCAGAGTGCGCACAGGCTCCAGCTGTGATTTCCATGGGCTGTGGGTGGGGAGGGGACGGCGAATAGGGGAGGGTGGGGGCTGCCTCGCGCTGTGTGCGCCAGGAACTCCCTAAACAGGAGTACCAGGCTCTGGGGCAGATAGAGTTCAAGATAAGCAGCCAAAATAAAGCGGCTGGTTTGTAAGACGGATCACGACGTTAAGGCGCTTCTTGCTCAAATAGAAATTTGCTTTTATGCGTACTGCATATGCATTTTTGTAACGGACATAAACAAATGTTAAATTCAGGAGAGTAGTCCAGATGGGTATTTTGTCCCCCGAACAGATGTGCACAACCTTCGCGTAACTTCCAGTTCAAAGCTATGAATCCTAGTAAGCTACCCTGCACATAGCACGAGTGAAAATAAATCACCATGGAAGACAGATGCCCTTGAAGTCACACTACTTCATTGGGAATACCAATACAAAATGAGCACACCGCCTCCATGATGAATGTCACAGTAAACAGCCATCCGGTAACCCTCTGGTGTCCTGGACCATTTTGGGCAGCAGGCAAGAGCGTATTGGGGGGGGGAGTAAGCAGAGGGGAGAGGGGCAGGTCAGACCGGAAAAGAGAGGGCAGACAGAAAGAGAAGAGAGGGGAGCAGAGGGCAGCAGCGAAGAGTGAAGGGGGAGGGCTAGAGGGATAGGTACAGGGCAGAGGGAGGGACATGTGAAAGGGAAGGGAGAAAAGAGGCAGCGGGGAGATAGAAGGGGCGAGGGTACAGACAGAGGGGAATATATAGAGGGGCGGAGGCGAGTGTAGGAGAAAGAACAGGGAAAGGACTGAAGAGAGGGAAAGAACAGAGGGGACGCGAGAGATAAGAAAGGGGAACACAAGGTGGAGAGGGAATAGAGGGGAACAGCAGCGAAAGAAGCGAGATTAGAGGGAAGGAAGAAGGGGGGAGAGGGCTGGGGAAAAGTAGAGAGCAGGGGGACTCCAGAAACTGGGGTGAGGACGAGGGATGTGTGCACTCTGAGGAGAGAGGTCAAAGGAAGTGCGTAGAGGAGAAAGGAGAAATCTGAAAGAGGATGAGAGAGCGGGCGCTGTGATGAGAGATGAGAAGCGGAGGCGAGGGTGGGGGCAGAGAGGAGCGGATGAGGAGACAAAGTGCCGGAATGAGTTGATGAATGAGTGCTAGCGCACATGGCGGGGGGTAGGGAGGATGCGGCATGTTACATTGAGATAAGGCATGTGTCATGCAGAAAGGTAAAGCGTAAGAAGAAGGCTTTGTATCTTCTTACTTGTTAAGAGGTGATTGAGAAATGCCTAGTTACAAGTTTAAAGTGGTAACGTGGTAATGACAGGAGCATGGTGCCGTATTAGGTGTACACTGGAGTGCGCAAGTTGTAGCATCTCAGTAATTGAATCAAAATAAAGAAGGAAAGGAAAAGGCCGCATTTAGAGCGCGCTAACTGTGAGTGCCAATTTTCACACGGCGCCGCTTCTGTAATACGCTGTATTTTATGAAAAAGCGTTTGTTTAAAGGGCGCGCACAGAGCATATCGGAAGGAAAAGAGAAGGCTGCATTTAGAGTGCGCTAACTTTTAGTGCCAAAGTACACACGGCGCTGCCTCTGTAATACACTATGGGCCATATTCACAAGAACGGCGATAACATTATCGCCGCTTTAGCGGCAGGAAACTGACGCTAAAGCGGCGATAAGGGGCTTTATCGCCGCTTTAGCAGCAGTTTCCTGCCGCTTAAGCGGCGATAATGTTATCGCCGTTCTTGAGAATATGGCCCTATATGTGCGTGTTTAAACATTGCTAGGGAGGTGAGGTAGGCTGGGGGAGGGTAAGCTGTGAGGGAGCGTGGCGCGGCCCCGAAAGAGCAGGCAAATGCACTCGTGCTTGTGCTGGCATCTGCCTTGCGGGAGCGAGCAGCGGCGGCGCGAGAGCCATATGTTGTCAATTACCACGCGCGCCGCTGCTCGCTCCCGCAAGGTGGATGCCAGCACAAGTACAAGTGTGTGGGGAAAAGGAGCAGACCGATGGCTAAAGGCCCTCCTGGAGCAGCGCATGTGCGCTGCCTAGGCGAGACCTAAAAAGGCAGAAACCAATCTAAGTTGTTTATGTTATCTTCTAAAGGGACCTGGCCTGCCAGCTTAGGCATATCTGGTAGTAACTGGAGTGGCATAGTGGGCAAAAAACAGTGGACCGGAATGTAACCCAAGTTATTACCAGTGGCTGAGATTAATTCAAGCATTCAATCATCACTTTTTAGGTCTCGCGCCTAGCGTTGCACCGCGCAGCACGAGACATTTAGTATCTGAAAAACGGGGATTCAGCACTGACCTAGGAATCGCACACGCTCGTGCGTGTGCGATTCCTTTTGTGCTCCCCCATTGGCGTCTTTTTTTAAAACACTGCACGCAATTGGCCAAAGGCGGGCGCATTGCTCCGCCCATGGCCTATTGGTGTCTATTACGCGCTTGGTGCGCGTAATAGACACCAATAGGCCATGTGGTTTCAATTATCGTGCCCAGACACGGGCGCAATAATGGAAACCAGATGGCTCGCTGTGGCGCGCGCACCACTCGCGGGCGTGTTTTTTTTTTTTTAACAGTAGCGATCGCTTTCGCGATCGCTTTCACTGCCGCTTGTTAACCATAGCTTTCGTCGCTCAGCTGACAGCGAGGCGGAACCTTTGTGCTCCGGAACCTTGTTTTTTTAACCTGTGCATTCTGGGATTTATAACAGAAAAACAAAATTACAAGTACCAGAGTGGAAATAATAAAACCAGCGCAGTTCACGCCTGACACGGAATACCTCGAGTGCTTACTGCTTTCGATGTTTGTTCAGGTTTTGTGGAAGACGCACGCTACAGGTTACTTACAAACATTTTTTTAATGCTGTTGCAATGTTGTGAAGGAACAGTGGGTGTGAAGAGCTGGCTGGGAGTTGGTGAGATCATGAGCCCTAATGAAAGCGGCCTGTTGTTTCACTGTGACCTCTTCTGTGCAGCTTTGAGTAACTGCACTACGCGGCCTCCTTCTCCTCACAGATGCACTGGAGAGGTTTCAATGCTGTCATGTTTTGTTGTGACAGAATGTTTTTTCTCGACCCGGGACTCCCTTGGATTTGTTAGTCGCGTTGTATCCGGTTAGCACCGCCCAACAACTGGGAAACGTCATGACTTCCAAGTTATATATTCTTAGGTTTTGCCCGTGTCATGCAAGAGGAACAAAATTGGACGCTCACTCGCCGCACAATCACATAGCACACAAACAAATCAGTCAAAGAAGTCAAACCCCCTGGCAATAAAGTTTAAATTACTTTTTGGCTAATTATGGTGGGAGGTGCCTGGGTACTGATGGTCACAGCCTCCTTTAAAATAAATAAATAAATAAAATAAACGTTTCCGAGCTGTGGATTTTTACCTCCCCTCCCCCCCAAAAAAACCGTACAGATTGTAAAAACAACTCGATGCCTTCCCTCTCAGAATAATGACACTTCGTCGCTTTTACCGGATTAGTCGAAGAAGTGCCACCTCGCATCTCCCACACCTTTGCAATGTTTGTAAAAATAGCAGGCTGTCTGCCAAATCAGACGTTTACCTCTGCATTTTATTTTCAAACATAAGTTTGTAAAAACATTAAGTTTCAAATGCCAAGCATATGCTTTTTATTCTGTACAGGGAATAACGGATTTCCTCGGAGTCGGCGTCTTATCCTTCACTTCTCTATCGCACTTGCCTGAACTGATCAGATACATAGATCGCTGTTTTTGTATTGTAGTAGTGTTTTTTTCTTATTTCCCGTATTTATGGCCTTTACCACTGATTGGTGAGTGGGTGCACATTGGTGTGTTTCTAATTCCACCTTTTGCTCTTGATGATTTGATGTAGTTGTGTCTTTGTAAAATGTATTGAAAAATGTATTGTGTTCTCAAATCAGTGGTTTTGTGTCACAAGTCATGTAACTGTGGTGCGACCCCAGAATGTTCACTCATTTGCGCACCTCTTAACTTTTAATCAGACACTACCAATCCGTGCAGTTTTTTTTAAAAAAGTCTGGCTTTAGCCTGTGCTTGAAATGGAAAAATAAAAGTGCAGGTACTCTGTTCCAGAGTACCGGCTTGTTTCTGAGAAGTGCCGGTACTCTCCAATTAAAAAGTATTACATTTCTCTTGCGAAGTGCCGGTACTCTCCCTCGCAAAATAAACAAGCATTTGCAATGCAATAGGTCTCGAATTATTAAAGTTTGAGCTATTGGTGTTGCATTATTTAGCAATGCCAATAGCTCAAACTTTAATAATGCGAGACCTATTGCATTGCAAATGCTTGTTTGTTTTGCTAACATTTTGCATGGAGGCATTAACGCATGATCTTAAAATACAGTGCTGTTAAATGTTTTATGAAATGGTTGAAATATTATAGGTATATGCAGCGTGCATAAAATGCAATTCATCAACTGGAAATAGCAACGCAAATGCCTATAACATAACATGTTTGTTGAGAATATGTAAACACTAAGGGGCCTATCCGCAAACTGCATTTTAAAGTGTGTTTAGTAGTACTACAATAAAACAACTCACATACTACAAAATGCCATTCACAAACCTCCGCCTCTCCTTTCTTTTCTGTGCAGAGATATCTGCCCCACTGTAGACATATGCATATGTTTTCGTAGTTACTGTGGGAGGGACAGAGGGGAGTGGCTGGAAAATGGGGAACACTTACTACTAAATGGGTAAGTGGTAAGGAGGGAGGTAAGATGGGGTTTAGGAAAGGACAAAGCCTCACCACAAAAGAGTAGACCATTGCAATTCATAAAATGCTCTTCTAAAGTTACTACAGCCACTAGGGAACCAAAACAGTAGTAGATATATTACAGCTCAGCCTTGTAGTATGTCCAGCACCATACATGGACAGACACTGGTACTGCAGCACACTCCAACACAAAATAATGGAGGCTGGGAGTTAAAATAACACCCCTTTATAAAGATGTATTTGCTTTATGTTCTCAGACTGGGTCTTGAAAGATTTACCTTTTTACATTTTCCATCTTGATTATATTGATGTCTCAAGGGTTGTCTGAATGAAGATGTATTTGCTGTATGTAGGATTGCTGAAGACGAAGCGGGTTATGTTTAAATGAGGAAGAGTGTTTCTTTTCTCTAAAGATCCTATGTAGTTTCTCATTCAACTCAGGACTAAATAGCTCAGTGACCTCAAAAGGCATACGTTGGGCAATGTTCTGATGAGCATCTTTTTTCTGCAACAGGAACACTTTCCATAAATGCAGCTGCTCACACCACGTCAAATGAAATGTTATGTTATGTTAAAACGATTTGTGGAGCGCTCGTATACCCGGAGGTGTCTTGGCACTAGTTTTGCTCAAGCACATTTGGAATGTGACCCTTAGTTATTAAGAAGCCATGTTTTCAGCTTCTTTCTAAAGGGAAACAAGGAGGACAAGGCCCTGAAGTGTGGTGGAAGAAGATTCCAAATTTTAGCTGCACCTGTCATGAAGCTTCTAGCTCCCCAGTTCGTCCTCTTGAATCTAGGGACCACTGTTTTCTTGGCCCCAGAGAATCGAAATTTCTGCTGGGTTCATACCAAACAAACGCCTTCCTCAGAAACCCAGGGCCAGTATCATGCAATGCATTATAGTCTATGCCAAGAGCCTTAAATTTGATGTGTTGTGATTCCTGACTGGCAATCAGTGTAGCTTATGGATTGCCAGGTAGACTGATTGAAATTTGGGAATACCCAAAAGCAACCTGACTGCCGCATTTTGCAAGGTCTGTAATCTATTCAGATATTGTTCTTGCAAATTTAAATATAAACCATTGCAATAGTCAGAAACCTGGACCAACGCCTCCTCCGCACCCGACATCGCCAACGCCATCCCCGACGGATACAAGATCCAGAGGGAGGACTGCATCAACCGCCCAGGAGGAGTACTCGCCATCATACACAAGAGCTCCCTCCGACTCTCCACCTCCACCACGAAGGACTCCTTCCTCACCACCGAAAACCTCCACTTCCAGACTCAGACCAGCCCAGAACATCACTCCGCACCACCCTCGCCTACAGACCCCCCGGACCCCGCGCTTCATTCGCCACTACCATTGCCGACCTCATTGCACCCCACACCATCGCCTCCATGGACTACATACTCATCGGAGACCTAAACTTCCACCTCGACAACCCCAGCGACCCCAACTCCACCGCCCTCCTGGACAACCTCGCCAGCATCGGACTGAAACAGCTCGTCACCATGCCCACCCACAAGGCAGGACACACCCTCGACCCCATCTTCGCAGGAGGTAACAACATCCATTTCAGCCACACCACGCAACCCCCTTGGACAGACCACCACTGCGTACACTTCCACATCGACAAACCCATGCCGCCCAAATCTGCACCGGGCCCCCCACGAAGGAGCTGGAGCAAAGTCACTGAGGAACAACTCAACTCCACTCGCCACCGCGATGCCCCCACCACGTCGACCGACGCCAACCTCGTAGCCAAAGGACTCCACACATGGATCTCCAGCTGCGCATACAAGCTTGCACCACTACGCAACCCCGACAGACAACGCCCCAGGAAAGCCACCTGGTTCACCGCCGACCTCCAAGAATCCAGACGTACCTGCAGACGTCTTGAGAAGAACTGGAGAAACAGCAAAACGCCAGAAGATCACACCACCTACAAAAACGCCATGACGGAATACCACCAACGCATCAGATCCACCAAAAGGACCTTCATCCAAAACAAGATCCTCGCCAACGCGGGAAACTCCAAGCAACTCTTCAGCGTCATCCAGGAATTCACCAAGCCCCCCAGCGAAACCACGGACATCACCCCTTCCCAGGACCTCTGCGACAAGCTCGGATCCTACTTCCATCTAAAAATCAAGGCACTCTACGACAACTTCAACGACCAGACACCCAACTCCGAATCCACTTCCTGCTCCAGCAACGCCATCCAGCCCACCATCTCCTCCTGGACCCCAGTCACCACCGAAGACACCACTTCGACCATGAAAGGCATCCACTCAGGGGCCTCCACGGACCCCTGCCCCCCGCACATCTTCCACAGAGCCGCCATCGCTCCTGAACTACGACACACCATCAACACCACCTTCAAGACCGGCATCTTTCCCGACGACTGGAAACACGCAGAAGTCAGACCCCTGCTCAAGAAGCCCTCAGCAGACCCCACCGACCTCAAGAACTACCGACCCATCTCCCTCCTCCCTTTCACTGCCAAAGTCACAGAGAAGACCGTCAATGCACAACTAACCAAATTCATCGAAGAAAACTCCATCTTCGACCCCTCCCAATACGGATTCCGCAGAAACCACAGCACCAAAACCGCCCTACTCGCCGCCACAGACGACATCCGCACCCTCCTCGACCAAGGACACACCGCGGCCCTGATCCTACTCGACCTCTCTGCAACGTTCGACACCGTCTCCCACCGCACACTCACTGCCAGACTCCACGACGCCAGCATACAAGGAACCGCCCTCGACTGGATCCGCTCGTTCCTCACCGGCAGAACCCAAAGAATCAGACTACCACCCTTCCTCTCCGAACCCATGGAAATCAACTGCGGAGTGCCCCAAGGATCATCGCTCAGCCCCACGCTCTTCAACATTTACATGGTCCCCCTCGCCACCATCGTCAGACAGCACAGACTCAGCATAGTATCCTACGCCGACGACACCCAGCTCATCCTCTCCCTCACCAAGGACCCAATCACCACCAGACTCAACTTCCAGGAAGGAATGAAGGACATCGCATCCTGGATGAGCAGAAACTGCCTGAAGCTCAACTCGGAGAAGACAGAAGTCCTCGTCCTTGGACCCTCCCCCTCGGCATGGGACAACTCCTGGTGGCCTACCGCCCTCGGCAGCCCCCCACACCCACGAACCACACCCAAAACCTCGGCATCGAACTCGACTCCTCCCTCTCCATGACCCGCAGGTCAACGCCATCGCCTCCAGCTGCTTCAACACCCTCCGAATCCTCCGAAAGACCTTCAAGTGGATCCCACACGAATCAAGGAAGGCCGTCACCCACGCACTCATCACCAGCAGACTGGACTACGGAAACGCCCTCTACGCCGGGATCAACAAGTCTCTGATCCGCAAGCTCCAGACCATACAGAACACTACAGCCAGACTCGTCCTCGACATTCCTCAACACGAGCACACCACCCAACACCTACGGAACCTCCACTGGCTCCCCGTTGAGAAGAGAGTCACTTTCAAAATACTCACCCACGCCTACAAATGCATCCACAACACCGGACCCCAATACCTCAGCGAGAGAATCTCCTTCCACGTACCCAAGAGAAACCTCCGATCCACCGACCTCGCCGAAATCCCGCGCATCCGCAGAGCCAGAACAGGTGGAAGAACCTTCTCCTACATCGCAGCCAAGACCTGGAACGAGCTCCCGCTCAACATCAGACGCGCCCCCTCCCTGAACATCTTCAGGAAGACACTCATGACGCACCCCCCAGCGCCTTGAGACCCTCACGGGTGAGTAGCGCGCTTACAATTCCCCTGATTGATTGATTGATTTTAGTCAAGTTTTGATAAGGCCAGAACTGTGTTTACAGTTTTTTAGCATCTGATGGTATGTATGGGAGAATATTTTTGATCATCCTAAGGGTGTAGAATGAGGATGAAACAACCAAATTGACCTGATCTCCAAAATTCAATTCATAGTCCCGGGCAGAGACAGCTTCCCGGACACACACACAGCCGCACCAGAGTACTTCACAGGTCTTTAAAATACCATTTACGTGTTAACGAGGCCTTGTTGTTTTTCACCCGTTCTTAGAGGCCCTGCATCTCCACTCTGCATATTGCTGGAAGACTCAGCCCCCCTAAATTTTTAGTAGCCCCTTCCTCCCCTCCCCCCCCCCCCCCCCGAAATTTGGCTCTAGTTGCGCCTCTGGCCCCGATAAACAAACAATAGTCACGAGAGGCAGAAATGCTATTTAAAGCGCTTTATAGAAAATAACTTAACAATGCTCGAGCTAGAGCTGTAAAGATGTGCAGAATGTGTTTGTAGAAATGCCACATCGATTAATATATATACAAGAAAAATTCAGAGTGACTCTCTAACCAATATTTCTCTAAAAAGAGGGGCAGTTGTGAAGCCTGAAACGAATGCTTTGTGCCAGGACTACCAGAGAATAAATCTCACTTTTACATATTGGACAGTGGTTCCTTTGAAGCGCCATTCACCGTGGAAACCGTACCAGGAAGCAGCATGGGAGGCGGAGAGAGGTAAATAAAACATTAACATTCTTTTATGCTGAAGCTGCACTTTTCAAACTGGAAAGGGTGTTGTAGTTTTGCTGCAGCAATCCAGACAAAACAACACAGTGAAGCCCCAGAGCATACATTATGCATCGGACGGTGAATACTTTATAATGTTTCCGTGCTTTTAGCAATCGAAATATCATTGGCGACGAGGGGGCAGGTGCGGGTGAGAAGAAGCCGCTTTTCACGGGGAGACATTTAAAGTTAAATGCTAGGTAGGAAAGGCTTGGGTATTTTAAAATACTCTGATTTCTTCTGGATGAAATGCTAAAGCCATCACAAAAACCTTCGGTAGAATTTCCGTACGGATAGCATGAGGGAGGAAATTCCTCTGGTAACCTACTCTGAATTTAGAATTCCCTCAGAAAATTAGCGAGTTTTCTGTTATCACTTAAGTCTACATCTTGCTCTTAGAGTGTCATTATGAGTCGCAAAGTGGTGTAAAAAATCCCAAGTTTCAGATCTAATAAATAACCGCTCTCACAAGTTTTCCAAATCCAAATGGGGGTGTAACATGCAGAGTTTGGTGCTGTCTGATGGAATTGACCATGCATTTTTCATGCCGAAATTCACCTGTCGAAAATTGCAGGTGTGTAAAAATTACCATTAAACTTGTGATTTCCAATCCCTGCACAAGCATGTGTTTATGCAGAGGACGGAAAAAAACGGGCCACCGAGGGCCTTCGTGTTTGAATTAGTACACAGCAGAGGAAATATTCAAATCAGGTGAGGAAAGAACAAGCCAAGCTGGCAATCCTGTGTTTTGCCTGAGGGCACCTGAACCCCGAGAGTCAGGCACAGCCTTGCACCCCACTGCAATAAATAAATAAATGGGCAGTCTCCTACACATGCAAACACTGCACCATTTAGTACATAGGCAGAAGAGTTAATGACACAACTTCTGTGGAACGTGCTCAAGATATTGATGAGGAGTGCAGCAGCTTGTGAGAGGTCTTTCAGAGTACTAAGAGGCCATTGCACAACCATAGAGAAGAGGTTTCCAATCCAGGTTGCACATGACCAGGGCTTGTATTGTTGCTCTGAAGTTGTCTACTAGAAGGAAGGAACGGTTTCACTTTTTTCAAGAATGAGAGCTGGTTGGTACATGGTGTCTTGGTTTGTACCTGTTATTTTGCTGTATTGAGTTGGATTCTCAATGTTGCACGAGTTTTGCTATTTGTAGCATCCATTGATCTTGTACATGTAATTATTACAGTGATTAGTCATGTGATCATACTGTGTGTAACATTGATAAATGCACAAGGACTGCTAAAATGCATGAATGACTTTTATCATGTTCTATACGGACTTTGAGAGCCAAATATCCAGAATCGATTTTGTTATCTAAGTTCTTTTGTCTTTCTTGTATTTCACATTAAATTATGGATAGCACCTGATGTTAATTAGCTATTTTTAAATTCTGGCATTTGTATGGAATAACATTTTCTGGAAAAGCCGTCCGAAGAGGGCGAAATGTCAGCATTGATGGGTTACCACTCACCATTTATTTCTATTTATTGCACATATTCCTCTTTGGTATGAGCAGTAACCAATAAAATCATTTTGCTTTAATTTAAAATTGCAGTAGAGAGTCTAGTTTAGTGGAGTGAAGATGGTGTTTGACTGTTGCATTCAACTGTGACTTGGCAACCTATGTTTGTAATTTTCTAGAGGTGAGCTTTAGGTTGGAGTTTAATATCCCGTTATGGGAGGTTTTGTATTGCTTATTGTCAACAATTGTCAGATGCATATTGACTGATCCTTATGTTGTTGTCAGTGAGTATGGTAAAGAGGGGTTCCATCCTGATGTTGTTGATGATGATAGGGGAGACAAGGCATCTCTGGAGGTCTCCAATGCAAAAACAACAAAGTGATTGATGGAATGCTTGAAATAATCTCAGCCACTGGCAATTGCTTAGGGCTGCATCCCAATCCATCGTTTATGGCCCACCATGCCACCTCAGTTTGGACCCAGCCATATGCAAATCAGTCTTGACCCTGTTCCTCATGGGAACAGTCTAGCCCAAACTGCCAGGTCAGCTCTTCCCTGAACCGGAAAACAAGCACTGGTTTAGCACTTGTTATTGGCTCTTCAGCCAGGTATAGCTTGGTTCCAGTGGCACAATGAGCCTGAGACCCATGTCTAGGCATACCAGGCGCACTCAGGTCGTCAAATGCAAAAACAACGAGGTGATGGATGGAATGCTTGAATTAATCTCAGCCACTGGCAATTTCTTGGGGCCGCATTCCAATCCATCGTTTTCCGCCAACCATGCCCATGTTTGGACCCAGCCATATGGAAATCAGTCTTGACCCTGTTCCACATGGGAACAGTCTAGTTCTGAGGGCTCCTCAGCAGCTGGGGAGTTTCTGGGACCTTGAGATTACCCTTTGTGTGAGATGGTGGTTATTGGCAAGGTAAGAGGTCAAACTTTACAGGTCTGTGCCAGAGAGCCCCATGCATGTTTCCAAAGTGTGGATCAATGTTCGATGTCATTGATGAGGAGGTTGTTTTGCATGGTTCATAGAGTTGTGACACTGCTTTTGTCTTTAGATCATCTTCAATGGCAATTAGGGAAAATTCTGATAAACTTTCTGGTAGAAATTCTGTTTCATGGTCTGAAAGAAGATTGTTTTGTTTCATGAATACAAGTGTCGGAAAATGGCTGGTCTTTCAATGAGGTTGTTTACTAAAGGTTGTTGGAGATTGGCTGGAATCTGGAGTGGTCAGTCCAATCAAGGTCTTCCTTCTTTAGGATTGGCTTCATATTGGAGGTTCTTGAGATCACTGTGAATCTTGCCTGCTGCTAGGTATTTGTTAATGATGGATCAAGGAGTATGATGTTGGAGCAGCACAATTTAGACCCCACTCTTACACGTCACAGAAATTTAATTATACACATGCATTTGACATTATATTCACTGTGTGCCTTAACTTTATTGTGTGTGAAGCATTTAAACTCATTACTGAAATATACTCACTGTAGGAATAGAGATTTATAGATGTGTGTACTAAATTTCAGCTAAAATGAAGAAATGTATTCTTTCTTCACGTTTTACCCTTACCCATCAACCTGTATTTACATATATAAAAACGTATTCCTTATTCACGTTTTGCATTTAATTTTCAAGTTACACGTGTGCATGTATAACCATGCATTCCAAGTGCACATTAAATGTTTGATTTAAGTTAGCCTGACTACAGGCCTCAGTTGAAATGCATTTTGCTTCGCCAGCATGTTTTTTGTTTTCCTTGCAGGTTTATTATCATGATGTACGTTAGCTAGAGGAGGTTTTCTTTTTTCACATAGCCCTCCTTACATTATGCAGGTACTGCACCAGGAAGCTGGCACTCCCAATGTACGTTTGGCACCCACTGGTCCAAGCTGCCCTTCCATGCTGCTTGACAGTGAGCCCTGACAGTCTTGTTTGGAATAGGAGTTGGAAGCTCTGTCCCAATGGTTCAGGCTCAGCTCTCAGGATTTTTCCAAGCGAAGAGGCTGTCAATGCTGACCCTTTCTCTTGTAGGCTTTGGCCTATGTTCAACCTGTTGCCAGATGACTGGAAAGTATCATGGAAGGAATATGACCTCTGAGGCCAGTTGTGGTCTGCCTGCCACTTCAGTACATTCAGCCTTGAGGCTGGATCTGTCTGCCTCCACAACCAGCCTGCGCTGCCAGTGGATGTGTTCCTGAAGACTTCAGCGTGCTCAGCATTGCTGCTTACAAGAGACTGTAAACACATTTTCCTTGTCCATGCAAATGACATCACAGAGAGTAGTCAATTCTTACTTACTGAGAGAAGACCAGTCGGAGATGTGGAGCCATGATCCTAATTACTTTACAGAGCGATTACCAATGAAATAGTTATCCATTGCCAGATTTCCTGCATTTATCATAGCTCCTTGCCACCCTCAGCAGCCATGCACATGATCTCACTGCCAAGATACTATGTGGTTGTAAGTCCATGTGGTGCTAGGAACAAGCCACATTTCCATCTAGCCACAGCTGCAACCAAAGTGTGACCCTACCTGTTCACCTTATTGCTGCTCAATGTTCAGACCCGACTACTGTCTGCACTAGTCATGATGCACATCATATCATTTATATGGAAACGCTCTGCACCAACAAACCTAACATTGAGTGAAGGAGTGCACTCTGAGGGTAAAGCTGCACAAGGGATGGTCCTTGGAAGTGGAATTTACAGCAGCACAGTACAGAGTTGCTGTTTTCCTAAACACTTTAATCCAATTGCTCCACTAGGAAAAGGTTAGATGGCACCTTTGTGGGTGATTATTATTTGCTGCTGTGTACTCCTAATGGAAGTGGCATTGTCCAGAGGCCAGACTGTTGCTCTTCTCCCTCCCTAGTAATGCAATGTCCCATCGTAGCCAATATTGATTTGCACCGTAGAAATATTTTACCCCCAGGTGTGGCAGTCTTACCTGCTAGTACAGTACATCAGGGTGGGGAATCCTGTATAACCTCTACCCCAGATGCTCTCACACCAAAGGCTTACCATCCAGGGTGAAACTAGGTTGCCTTCTAATTGCTCGATGGGTCACCCAAGGAGATGAACATCAGCAGAAAAACCTCTAACTGCCTCAGCTCATCTAGGATGTGTCAATGCCAGACAACGGTGCAACATCTGGGAGCCTGGCAGATTCATTAAGGGTGCACAAACTTCCAAGAAAAATCAACAAGTGATACAGTTGGTCTAGAAGTCTTTGGGAAATCTTTTACTTGTGCTAGAGCGAGATCTACTAGGATTTCCATAACCTAATGGGTTAAACAAATTACAGGTTTCAACATGGACATAATCTATTCATGGTGGTGCCAATTGCCATGAGAGCTACAAGATTTTAGAACATCCATAACAGATGTTCTGTTCCAACTATAGAGAGAATCTATATGTGAGTTCATAGAAGTAAAGCAGGAGTTTTTAAGTGCTGTAGTGAATGGATGATGTCTGTGTTGACATATGGAATTCCTTATTGTACTCTGTTCTCATCTAGGTTTGCTCAAAGCCCTGAGCGTATGTTCCAGATAAGGTGCCATGTTGCAGAATAAAAGAACACCTACAGGTGTGGGAACATTTGATGCTCACGTTCTGTTGGCCAGGTGTGGTCTGTGTGACTCATAGAAAATATTATGTCCAGGTAATCACCCTAGAGATCTTTTGCCACGACCTGAATAGATTTATACATTAAATATGATTTTTTTTTTTTTTTACATTTTCAGCTGTATTTGACATATTAGGGATGATGAACGGCTGGTACACTATTCAGGAGAAGGGTCAGCAGATCCATAATTGCAATAAAGTATCAGACAAAAGCATGCATTCCATTTCAGTGAAGGTATGTTTTTTTGCATTGTTGTTGCCCTTAACAGAGCATGAAATTTACTGCTCGGTTAAGAGTTGATGTTATGCAAATCTCTCTCCCTGGAATAATTTGGTGAACCTTCTTTGTTCATGATTAAATCTTCATACTCAGTCACTAATGTGAATGGCCGGATGATCATTTTTAAGATGTCTGCTTTTTACAGCTAGAATTGTGAAAACATTCCACAAATTGAAGGTTGGTGACACAGCTTTTGTGCATGAAACATAATTACTATAATTCATAATATCTTTATGATAGTTGCACAAAGTACTGAGAAGAGAAAATAAATTGTCATGTTACATTTAATTACTTTAAGATTTTATTGTTGCCAATCAAGAAATAATCTATACCCAGATGATGACCCGTAACATTTGTGCCTAGTTGGGCGAAACGTCAACACTTTGAGAAAGGACATCGTAATGCGGCTAATTTAGAAAAATAAGCAGTTTGCTGACAAATGAAACTGATAGGTAATCACTCCATGTTTTCTGTTGGAGCTTCTTTGTGGTATAGCCTCCTGGGTAGCCTGAGGAAAGCTGACGACCATCTGTCATTCAGATAGACATGAAAAACCCTTTGGTTCTCATATTAGGGTAGTAGCAGCTCAAACCTCTGCTGCTAGAAGCTCATTGATATGAACATATTCATCCCGCGAAAAGCCCCATTACATAAGATAAATAGCATATGTTTGGAAAGAATATATCATCTACTGATGACACAGAAACATTCTTCTTGTCAATGTAACACCTGTAGACAGAGTGATTAATAAGCGAAGCAAGCTGCTTACACCTTATTTTAATGTAATTATAATGTCTTTATACAAGGATGGCAATCCCTGCCAAAACTAACTCTCCAAAGCTTAGAAAAGGTAAACACTAATCCAGTAATGGGGGGACATGACCAAACTGGCACAGCAGCAATTGAAAAGGTAGTACATTATTATTGAAAAAACACTGTAAAACAACATTCATAGCACATGAACTCCCAGATATTATGTTAGGAGTTGGGTCATGTTATGCTAATCTACATTATTTTATGTGGGATTTGTATAGTGCATCATCTGCCAGTATCCTGGCCATGTTCATTGGTGTCCATTGACATAATGTTTGTCCTCCTGGTCCTTCTGTCTGTCTCTATTTATCTCGGACCTGGGCAATGAATCCCCCTGTTGCAGCATTTCCCTGTCCTTGAGTCTGTGTCTCCCTGTTCTAGTGTCCTTTTCTCCATGCTCAGTGTGCATTTTTATCTTTTCCACTGTTGATGTCTCCCAGTTCCGGTTTCTATATCTTCCAGTCCAAGGGTTTGTGTCTCCCTTTCCCAGAGTTAATGTCCTGCTGTCCCAGTATTGGTTGTATGCGAAATATCGGCTGCAAAGATATCAAAATACAAAAATATCTCCAAAAATATTGAGGACAAAAATATCATCTTCCTAAGCTTTATATTTAAAGAACAAAATATTGACTACAGAAATATAGGGGACACAAATATTGTCTCGAAATAGGTATGTATATATTAATACAATATATTAACTTAAAAAACTATACTTACAAATTAATAAAAGAAATATAACTTACAAACATAAATTGAAAACATATTATTTAATTTAAATAAAAAAAGAATAAACAATGTATATATATAATTACAATGGTAAAATAAGCATTAATGGTAAAATAAAAACAATATTAAGGATAATTAAAAAGTAATATATCAAATATTAAATATACACATAATAAAAGTATTAAAGGTAAAACGTATTTTATTAAAAATAATATTACTTGGAAAATTTGAAAGAATGGTTTAAAAAAGTTAATTAAATAACTTTTCTGATTAAATCAAAAATAAAATCTTTAAAAAAATGAAAAACAAGAAAAAATCCCATAAAAACAAATTAGCCACTTTAATGCTAACATTTAGTATTCCGACTGCAAAGTCAGCAACAGTAAAAAAAAAGTTTGGACTTTGCAGGTGTCAGGTTTATTATTCCCAGTCCAACTTAAACAACCGTAGGGAAAGTGTTGGACTTGGGAGGGGTCAGTTTTACTATTCATACTCCAATGTAAACAACTGTAGGAAAAGCATTGAACTTTGAAGGGGTCCGATGTATTATTCCAACAGTAGTGAAAGTGTTGGACTTTGGAGCAGTCAGATTTACTATTCTGACTCCAAGCCGAGCACCAGTAAGGGAAGTGTTCAACTTTGGAGGGGTCCAATTTACTATTCCCACTCCAACCTGTGCAACAGTAGAGAAAGTGTTAGACTTTAGATGACTCAGAATTACTATTCCCACTCTAACATAATCAACAGTAAAGAAAATGTTGAAAATTGAAAAACATATTTACTATCTTCTCTTAAAAAAAATACTTAGAAATATTAACGTACCATCTATTTTAACAAATGTTTTTGATTAATGTTTTTTTGTAATGTTATAAAATGAATAAAAGTAAATAAAAATGTAAATTAATACATTAATAATTAAGAATATCTAAATTTTTAAAAATAATTAGCAATTGAAAACACAAAATATATACATATATTTTAAAAATACTTCCCAACATACTACCCCAAGAATCCAACACTCACAAAAGTAAATTAAAATAATACTTGGAAAAAAAACTTAACAATGCACATTAATTTATTAAATAACACTAAAGAAATATAAAAATACATCTTATAATCAATGAATATACAAATAACTAGGAAGAGTGTTTTCGTTTTGCTAATAGCTTTGGATGAATCTTCACAAAACTTTCCCAAAAAAGTTCAAAAAGTTCATCCACCTTAGCTCCTTCCTGAAAGGTTTTGGGGTGCTCCGTCAAGTGGGGGGTGAGAAAAATGGGGGGCCGAAACACTTTATTCCCCTTGCAATTTCCATAAGGAAAATTAACGTAAAATACTGACAAAACGTCTGAACAGAATTACAGCAAATATGGCAGAAAGCTAGATATCTATCCAGAAAGCGTGCTTTTTGAATTTTGTGTAAATCTGTTCAGCCACTTTAGAGGAATTAAGGTTAAAAAAATTGCTATATGTGTTGTGTTGTGTGTCAGCTGTAGTTGTGAGATGTGGTGGAGAAGTATATAGTGTGTCTCAGTACTAGTTGGATTAATCTCTTTAGCACAGAGGGGGTGGTATGTTGATTGTGTGGTGTATGTGTTTTATTATGCATCTGAGGGAAAGAGGTAAGTATAGGAAGACTATGGAAGGTGGAGGGGAACTCGTGTCCATCCTAATCCAGTATCAAAAGAATAATCATGCTTTTACAGCATGGGAGCATTGGTCGAGACTCAAGACCTAACCACAGCTACAGTGCAGGAGAAGGTGCAGTCAATATGTGGACATATTTGAAAGCAATCGGGTATGCTACAGAGCACCCAAATGATCTAGACTCTCTAGATAGGTTGTATGTGTGCTTGTATCTATCTGTGTGTGTGTGTGTGTGTGTATATATATATATATATATATATATATATATATATATATATATACACACACAAAGGTACATACACTGACATATATGCAGAATCATATTTAACTATTGTAGCAAACATTTAGCTCATGTAGTACTCAAATAACCAATATTTTGCAGTGAAAAGCAGATGGATATATTAATGTATGTGGCATGGTGCGGTGTCTGTTTTTAGGACTCGACTTGTGCTGTCTGGTTTGCGAAAAAAGGCTATTGTCAGTGTACAGTGGGCTTAGAGCTTGCCCATTGCTTACCATTAATTGTCCTTATTGTCACTCTCATTTGCTCATTTGAATTCGGTACCTTGTGTAGGCTTTCCTGTCTCTTATTCCATTTTTCCCTCCCCTGGAGCATAGCCTCACTCCTTGTGTCCTACCCCTGCTTACTTTTTATCCTGTATTGCCTCCTGGCACTGAGCAACAGTCAAAATTTGTGGAGGTGAAGTACAAAGGGGGGCAGGATAAATGGAGCTGGGGCCTGGCCCCATCTCCCCCCTCGTATAGATACCAGTGAATTGTTTGCAGAAATAATATTCCTCGTGGTTTGCTGCGTGTGATGGAGTCCTTTTAGGAGTGGTGCAGGGTATATGTTTGAAAGCAACAAAGGCACGCCTAAGTAAAATTACACAGCACATTTAATTACTCTGACTACACACTTATTTTCTTTTATGTGAATTGGCGACACAACAAATAGAAGTCGAAATACAGATGCAGACTGGTCAGCAGTAATAATGCAGAAGATGACAGGGTTACTGATGGGGTGGTATTGATGGTACTAGTAAGGTCTGGGAAGGCTACAAGCATTTAGAAGCAAGTAATAGCTGAGTGCACTCTTACTCTTCAATAAAAGTAATTTTTGGGTTTAACTGGTGTATGGAAAGGGCCATTCTCCTTCTAGGACTACGAATGCTATCTTCTTTAAAGCTGATAGCTATCGTTTTATTTTTACATTTCTGGCTACTGTACGTAAGGTAAATCCCGATGTTGCCTACAATGGGATTACATGAGCACTACACATTTGTGGATTAATTTGCCATTGAATAGTTAAACTAGAGATGAATGCTATTTACCTCTCTCGTTTTCTCACTTCTGAGAGAATCAGAGCAACGTTTGAACCTTTGTGTGTTGTGTAAATAAATCCGGATACACACACATGGGAATGGTGGCTCCTATAACAAGCCTTGGTAAAGCCAATAGGTCTGGCTGGCATTTTAGTCCTGTCTAAAACATTGAAAAGAACCTACTGCAGTGACAAAAAATACAAAACAAAAAATGATTGCTTTCTGTATACAAAATATCTATGAGATGAAGAAATAAAGAATTTAATTTGTGATGATCCAGAGTACCTTTAAGCTGTAAAACAGTTCATCATGCACTGCAATGCAAACATTCCATAGGAGGTGATACAGAACACCAAACAGCCAATAACAATAGGAAAGAGAGATTTACTTCTCTGGGTGAAGCCAAAGCTCACTCTATGCATATTTTACACCTGCTTTACCGAGCAAGCCAAGAAAACTAGACAGCCTGGCATTAGCCATAACTGTCACAAAGACTTGACAACAGGATATGTAATGAGTTGATTTGTGAAGACCAATGACAAGGAGGCAGGGAAGATCAATGACAAGGAGGCAGGGAAGACCAATGACAAGGAGGCAGGGAAGACCAATGACAAGGAGGCAGGGAAGACCAATGACAAGGAGGCAGGGAAGATCAATGACAAGGAGGCAGGGAAGTCCAATGACAAGGAGGCAGGGAAGACCAATGACAAGGAGGCAGGGAAGACCAATGACAAGGAGGCAGGGAAGATCAATGACAAGGAGGCAGGGAAGACCAATGACAAGGAGGCAGGGAAGCGCACCTGCAATGAGCAGGTTTGTAATTCAGTGCTAGCCGGATTGAGGACCCAGGGCCAGATTTATCAAGGGATTGTGTTGCTCTTGCATCACTCAGTGTGTCTCAAGGACTATGCAATCCCTAAGTCAGATTTACCAAGCAACGCAAGGCCGCCTTGCATGGGCCAGCACTGCTTGGTAAATCTGGAGTAATGCAAGGCAGACCAGGTCACTTCCTTGCAATACTCTGCCCTGGGAAGGCGTTCCATGGGTGGAGCGTGGGTGTTCCAACGCATCCACCAATGCATTTTAACACATTCCCAGATTTACCAAGACTGGTAAACCTGGGAATGTGTTAAAATGCTACACCTTCCCAGGGGTGGCACTAAGAGGAGAAATATCTTTATTTCGCCTCGTTGTTTCCTCTTTCTAAGTGTGCTGCATTTTACGGCACACTTTGAAAGAGGAAAAAGCATACAAGGAATGTTTTTGTGCAGGAAGGTCTACCTTCCAGCACAAAAACAATTCTGCCTGCAATGCAGGCCCCCTTGCACCATCATGCAAGGGTGTGTGCATTGGCGCTAGGCAGCAGATTGTGTGCCAGCGCAAGCAGAGAGGAGGAATATGCCATGTATTGGTAAGTATGGTGCATTCATGCCCTCTTCCTTTGACACAGAGAAGCGCAGGAAGTTGTCTTGCTGTTATGCACTGAGTGAAAGTTCGATCAATCTGGCCCCAGTGAGGAAGACCCAGCAAGCAGGATCATTTGCAGCCAGAACCAGAATCTTGCAGGATGTGATACTCCATTTATCCGGCGCCTTCCAGGGAGTCCCAGCGCTGTCCATGGAGTGGGGTCCGGCTGGACTGGGGAATGGAGCATGGCAGGCCGTGGGCAATACTTAATGGCCTGGCATCGTAGCTGCCAATTTTTCCAGGTCCAAGGGTGATGTGTTGCCCCAGTCCAGGGGTGTACTTTGAAATCTGGGACTTGTAGTCCTGTTTCGTAATGGGATAAACAAGACTACAAGCAGGGCCGGACTGGCTGTAGTGGGCACCGGGCATTTTCCCGGTGGGCCGGAAGGGTGGGGACCGGTTTTGGACCAGTGGGGGCCGTTTTTGAAACAGGTGGTTGGTTTTGTAGCAGAGCTGCAATATCAGCCCCCCGTACCAAGAGCAGCAGCAGTGTTTCCAGTCCGACTTAATCGCCAGGGCTGGTTTGCATTTCGGGTCCGGCCCTGATTACAAGTCCCAGAATTCAAAGGAAAAACCCTGGCTGGAGCAATACATCACACATGGACCTCGGAAACTTGAGAGGACCGATGCCAACGAATATACCACATAAACACAGTTCCAGTCATGTTTACCCACAACCATAAAGGGAAAGAAGGGAAAACATTTCTATTTTAAAAACTGCATAACGCTTGTCAACAAGCACTAATGTAACTGTAAATCTGTTAATTGACCCTTGTCTCCAATTGAGATTCTTGTCCTGGAGACGCTTGAAACGTCAGTACTTGTATTAACCATCATCCGAAATAAGGACCTCCTTGTCTCTCTGAAGAGCCGTGACCTCCAAGGAGAGCTGATCCTAAAATCAGCAGCAGGATGTCAAAGGTCACCCGTGGGTGTGATGTCTGTCAGGAGGGCTTTTGGGATGTCTCACCGATGTCCTTGCTTTCGATTCTGAATAAATTGAAGGCAGTTGAAATACTGAAATGCTGAACTCCGCATATTAACTTGATCTTTTGGCAAACAAACTCGCAGCGTACCATAAGTAAACACAATGAAATAAAAAAGTGAAATGAAACTGTGCCACTCGTGTACTTCCGACTGTGCTGGTAAAAGGGAGTTTTTTTTTCCATAAATAAAAAGAACTTGTCAACACGGACAAATGTGAAAATAAATCTGTACTAGTTTACTTAATTTGTCACAAACGTGCATCACCCTACTGGGTTAAGACGCCTGCCGCAGAAATCTTCACGTGCCCAGCAATCTTCAGGGGATAAAAATAACGTAAAATAACTATGGAAGTTTATGCACTTACTGGAGAAATCTGTGTAACGTCTAGTCACAGTTTGAGTAATATAGTATCATTCAAAGGGTCAATGTGCCTGCAACGCATTATGTGCAACATGCAAATCAGAGTTGTATTTAATTTAGATGACTCAAAGGATCCTTGCTTTTGCCACAAAGATCCTTTGGTTATTTGCAATACACAAGTTACATTCCTAATACAACACTGTGAGCTGCAGTTTCGAGGAGCTGTATGCAAACTGCAAGGCATAGGCAGGGCCAGTGGAATTATGCGGCCACAGTGTTCTTTACATAATTATGGATTTGTCACATTTGCCTCATAATATACCATCTGCTGCAATGTCATCACTCGCACCACGAAAATCTTGATCCCATAAAATGTTTGCTAGTAGTGTCATTACCTCCCCACCCCACCTCTAGTCCCGCCTCATTGCCACACCCTCTCAGCCACAGCTCAGTTTGATGAGTACCTGCACTTTTTTTTTCTCATTTAAAGCACTGGTTTGGTCTATGGTTAGATTTACGGTTAATGTGCAGTTGCTCCTCTGTGGAAAGTTCTTACAATGCTGCACTCCGTATCATTGCACTTGCTGTGTCCTCCTTGGACTAAAATCTTTGAAAAATCCACTTTGGAGAGTGCCATGACTTAAATCTTTCTAGGTGGGCAGTCTGAAAGAAACAAAAAATGGCTTTAACCATCCTCAACTTGATGAGGTAAATCCAGCTGAAAAAATTTTCATATCCACTTTGACCAACTCAATCGCGCCTCTTACCTAAGGTTTTGCCTCAGCAATGGCTACTGTAAAACTCACCACATTACTAGCCTTGCTGATCCTCGGACTCCATTGATGTATTTGTTAGGGTTATACAGTGGCAGCTCCTCCTCAGGAGCAGAGGAGCGTCGCCCGCCTGCTGTGAGAACAGCAGGCAAACACAAATAAATAAAATGGCATGTCAATGCCATTTTATTTATTTGCCACTGCACCAGCTCGGGCTGTGTACAGCGCGAGGGTGGGGACAGGACTGAATTCTGCAAATGCAGGATGACAGCACTGGTCTACAGTGCGCATGTTTGATTGGCTGGGCGTCTTGCGACGGCCAGCTCGACATGCGCACTGTAGACACAGCAATCCAAAGGCTATAAAACAGCCTGGGGATTGCTGGCACAGACCCCCAGCCTCAAAATGAGCGCTGGGTGAGCCTGCTCCCACCAGTCCTGGAGCTGCTTCACAGCATGAGAGCAGCTCCAGGATTGGTTGGAGTTGCGTTCCACAAGCAGGAAGGAAGTCCGTCCTTTTCCTGCTTGTAGAAACCTAAGAGAAGTGCTGCACCAGTCATGCTCCCGAATTTATGGTGAGTTGAGCGCCTTCGCGCCCCACCATTTCTATTTACAGTAGGCGCCACTGGGGTTATATATGTGGTTATCCATGGTCAAGTGGGGTCAGAATCTTGAAGAGCAGTGATGCTTTTAACATTCATATGTGGATGTACAGAATGCTGCTTAGAAGCACATTCCAGAGGACCTTGGAATCTGTCTCCCGGGCATCCAACAACACCATGAATTCCTCCAAAGGGACATTGACGTACTACCCTTCCATGAGAGAATGTAAAATGGAGTTCTGCTGACTCTGAGCCACAAACCATTCTTGCTTCACAAGCCTTTCTTACCATAGGCAAAGCAAACTTCTCAATACTGGTCTAGGCATCGCTGTCTCCATTTGATTTCTGACCCTTATACTGTCTTGAGACTTGAGATCTGCCATGTTCACTCTGAGGGGGACTCCCCACCACCTTTAATCTGCTGTTGACCCTGTCCTTCTTTCATTACCAGCTTTTTTTCCTTTTTTCAGAGTTTTATATAGCGCGAACTTGACCCGAAGGTATCAGGTATCAGAGCGCTTTACACAAGCACCAGTTGCATTACATAAGGACACATTCATTTTTTTGGTAGGCAAGGGAAGATTACATGATTTGCCCAGAATCACAGGATGTTGAGCGTCGTTGCCGAGACACGAACCCGGTTCCCCAGATTTGAGGTTGATCGCCCTAGCCGTTAGGCCACATCCTCTCCTACTTATCCACAACTATGGCCAGCTGGGCTAGTTCAGGTCAGCGACCTGAGAGCCAACTAGTCCACCGACTGAGAGTTGTTCTGTTAACAAAATGTTGCACAATAACTCATAAGCCATTGCTTTTCTCCAAGGCATCCAAGCTTGAACCCTCCCTGTCATCCCATGCATTCAAGTTTTCCACAACGCTCCTTGGCTCTTGTTTGTATTTTAAAGTCTTTATAGCACAGCATTCAAATACGCCCAAATCTAGTAATCAATGTATCTTTTATGTAGTACTCTTTCACTCTATTCAACTCCAGAATGACCATATTTTTGCTGATGGGAAGACTATTTGACAGAACTGATTTTTTTTAACTCACCACTCATCTGCAAATCATTACTTCTGTGGATCATATGACTGACCATTTTATAATTCAATAGTGCTGTTTTTTTGACTAGTTGCCTTTAAAAAGTGAAGAGAATCGCAAAAGCTGCGTTGGCTGTGTGTTTTTATTCGTTCATTTCATGATTTATGTACAATATTGTTTGTTTCTTAATCAAATTAATAAATGTAATGATACTCAAAGGATAATGATAAATGTGACACAAATATCTATTACATGTTGATGATGCGACAAACATTGGTCTGGTAATGGTACACAAAACATAATGATAAATGTGACTCAAATATTTATTACATGTTGATGATTACACAAACATTGGCTTGCTATTAACTCCTTAACTGTGGATGTTGGCCATTGCCCCCTAGACACCAGGGATGTATTTTTTTTTTAAATATTGAGGTGGGGGCTGCCCACCATGGGCATGGACATGCCCTTACCCCCAACAGGAGAACAGGCAGTCTTTGGGCACATGGGTAATTACCCCCGATCTGCAAAAGCCCACTAGACACAAGGGTCTAATATAGAAATATATATAGGGGTGGGGTTGCCCACTATGGGCGTCACCCTGCTCCCACTCCCCCAAAAATATGGCATTAGTCTTTCTGCCCCCCCCGGAGGGCAGGTTGGGTGTGCAACCCCAATCTATCCCCCTGTTGGGGGAAAGGGGGAGAAAGCCCACTAGATACCAGAGAAAAAACATAGGGGTGGGGGCTGCCACAGTGGGCATGTCCATGCCCCCACCACAAAATGGTACAGACAGTCTTTCTGCCCCCATCAGGGATGGATTGGGGCAATTACCCCAAGTTGCCCCCCAGGGGGAAAAAAGCCTACTAAACACCATAGACTACATTTGCACAGTATTTTTATGGGGAGGTGGCACCCCTGGGCATGGGCACATGCTCTCCCTGCGGCCCAGTAGACATTCTGCCCCCCCCGGGGGTGGATAAGGGTATTCATCCCAAATCTGCCCCCCAGGGGGACAGACTGCCTGCTAAATACCAAGCATTTCAAAACAGAGCCAAAGCAAACAAAAGGAGGGTGTGGCCTACTCTGCCATCTAGCCATACCCCCACCCCATAAGGGGCAATAGTGCCTTTCTGCTCCCCTGGAGGCAGGTAGGAGTTTTGTCCCAATTGGGGAGACACCCTGACACCAGGTATTTTGCCTTTGGGGCAAAAGAAGGTGGTGCGGGTGTTGCACTCTTGCATTGGCCACACCCTCACCCCCAAAAAAGGAACAAACTAGTCTTTTTGCCACCCCTACCCCCTGGGCAGACAGGAGGGTTGTCCAAATTTGCCCCTGTGGGGCCGAAAGCCCACAGTATGACAGGAATATATTTTTTCATAAAATAATGGGGTGGTTCTGGGTCATCCTAACATCTGGCCCACCGTCAGCCCTAAAGCCTTAACAGTCTTTCTGCTCCCCTGTGCACTAAGAAATCTCATCCCAATGGCACCCAAGATTACATTTGATTCCTTTTGGGTGTTGTTTATACATGTATGCCAGGAGAGTGTGAATAACTCCCTGTAACATCCCACTTGCAATGGTGAATGGCTGCACTTGTTGGGCTGGGGTAGGCTGCCACCTGGGAAAACCTACCAGACCCAGACAGTGCTGAAAACTAGACACCCTGGGGAGTCCAGGGTAGTGTGCTTCTTGTGGATACCACAACATTTTCTTACCCACAATGCCCTGCAAACCGCAAACTTTGACTAAAAAAACACACTTTGCACACATGACTGTGAGGAAAACTTCTGGGATATGTGGGGAGCCACAAATTTCCTACCACCCAGCATTCCCCCAAGTCTCCCAATAATAATGGTACCTCACATGTGTGGGTGGGCCAAGAGACCATGACACAAAAGGACCTAAAACACTTTGTGGCGAGATCAGCGATAGGGATAGCTGCAGGATTCATGGAAACCTACCAACCACAGTCATTTTGAAAACTACAGAGAAAACCAGGGTAGTGTGCCTTGCATGGCTCCCAAAAGGGTTTCTTACCCACAATGCCCTGCAAACCTCAAACTTTGCCTAAACTCACGCATTTTCCTTACATTTCTGTGATGGAAACTTCTGGAATCCGTGGGAATTTACAAAAATCCTACCACCCAGTGTTAAGACACTTGTACCAATAAAAAACATTGCTCCACTTGTGTGGCTGGGCCTAGTTCCTGCGACAGGAACAGATCAAACCAAGGCCAATGGGAGCCCCCTCACAATGGCTCCCATTGACCTTGGTTTGATCCGTTCCTGTTGCAAAACCTCTACTGGCAGTTTTGCTTACTTGCTTCATGCATTCATCAGCTTTTTCCTCAGTTTCTTCCTTAGCTCTCTAAATCAATTTCCCATCCGCTCTTTGCTTTTCCAACTATACTCCTAGTGCAGCGCATTTTTGCCTTTACACGTCACAATTTCATAACAGATACATGACATGAATGTGCAGTTAGCACATTTTTCTCGTGTGGTCTAACGATATTAAAAAATAAGTGTTGCACTTGACATTATTTTTAATGTGCAGTCACTGTAGGATTAGAGAACTTACTCATATTGTGTGCCTTAACCATACCAATTGATATGTTCTCTGAAGTCTTGATGAATAAACCATCCTTACTTAGCAGACATGAACTCACTGTAGAAACAAATTTGATTTACATGATGTGTGCCTTAAATGCATTAATTAACATTTGCACTTAGAAGTATGAGTAGAAACGGACCCATCTTCATGTTATAAAATCTCATGTACGTTAGAAACTAATTAGATTTATGTAATGTGTAGTGACATCTACACATTTAAGATTTTACTGTATGCCCTATGTAATATGAATCATATTCATTTGTGATTAAATGTGCACACACCTTTTAAATGTGCACCATTGAGTAAATACTAAAGTTGTCTTTAGTAGGCCTGATTAACGTGCTGCATAAAATATTGTTTTCCATTTTCTGCTAACATGACATTTCTTGCAGGTATTCACATGCATTGTTAGTTGAAGAATGCATTACTGTATCAGTGATAGAGAGGGAGAGCCTGAGAGGAAGACCTTGACGAACGAACATGGGGAACCAAAGCGTTAAATGAAAGGTCTATTCAGCAATGTTACAACCTGGCCTGTGTATGAGAAGACGATGTCATTCCCATGTCCAGTATGGGATACTCTGCGAATGTTGCAGTCTACAACGTGAGAAGTGGAGAATGACAATAGACCCCTGATGATGTGTGCAAGGGGGTGTTGCCCAGGAGACTCTTGAGTGTTATAACTTAGTGCTTACACCGTTGGATAGAAGATGCCTTTAGAATGCTTTCAGAACCTTTCCAGACCCCTAGAGCACGTTTCCCTGGACTTTGAGAGGTTTAGACCTCTATGCTTCTTTGATTCTTTGTTGAGTGTGGCTTAGGCTAACACTTATTTCCCTGACCCATGAAGACTCTGGACCGAGGTTTTGAAATGCTGGCACCTTCCTACTTTCTTTCTTGCCTAGTTCTATCTTCCATTATGGAATTTCTTGATTTTTGAGATCCATTAGACTATAGAACTATCCTTTTAGCTTGGACTTTACTTTAGGCGATTTACATGTTCCCATGTATAGAAGAGAAAATCTGAGACTCTTCTCTGAGCATCAAATTCTTTTGCTAATCTTTTGAACTGCTGTGACTGAGCTCCTAGTCTGCTTGATTTTAGTCCACCTAAACCTCTTTAGGAGGTTAGGCCTTCCTGTGGTTATTCTGTATCTTTATAGCATGGTGCTCAGAATCGTGTACCTTAACTTGATTGCTAATTTGTAATAAATCTCCTTAACCATAGATACTGATTCCTTGTCCTTATTGTGTAGCCAAATGGGTTACTCAGTAAATTGAAATTGATTGATGTAATGTTAACTCCCATCACCACTCAGGCAGAAAATAAAAGGTCCATCGGAGAATCAATGGTATGAAATTGGGCCCAGAAAACGCTGGATCACTCCACAGGCCCTCAGGCTAATGCGGTGCATTATATCTTCTACAAATGCTGTCCTTTTGCTCCAGCTGTGTCTGCCACCTTCTTTGAAAACCGTAACTCCTTTTGGCTCTTACACAATTTGAAACTTTAAGGCTTTTACAACAAGTGTGAATTTGTCATTAGGCTTCTGCTGGGCAAGAGACAGAAAGGGTGCCTTCACAGACGAACTGAGAGTGAGGTGCAGCAGCCTATGAACGGATGAGCTGGGGATGAGGGATGTGGTGCAAGCCTCCAAGTTAGGGAAAGAGAGACAAGGGTCAGGGTGTAAGTGACCAAGTAGGAGTAAGAGGGGCAAGGGTTGAGGTCCCCGTGTCCAAGTTGGGGTAAGAAGGGCAAGGTTTGGGGTGCAACTAAACAGGTTAGGGTAAGTGGGACAAGGTTTGGATAATGGGCCAGTTGGAGTAGGTGGAACGAGGATTGCAGTGCACATGGCTAAGTTGGGCTAAGAGGACAGGGACTGCAATGCAGTTGGGGACAAGGGTTAAGGGGAGGCTATGGACAAGTCGGGGCAGGAGGAATGGCGATTGTGGTGCAAGTGGACATGTCATGGTAATAACAACAGACACATTAGGCCCAAACACATTGAAAATACAGTCATCTCTCTCTGCCACAGCACTTTTTGCCCAGCATGATCAAGTTGTTCAGATAAAGCCTTCTTTTAAGGTCTGTGCACATATTTTACTTTTTATAATACACCTTTTATAATGTATTCATATGCCTTGAATATTGCACATTATGAAGGTACAGAAAGGAAGGCAATTCACTGGGTAGATTCGAACAAGGAGTGTCTATGTCGCCAGGCTACACTGGAGACACTGGGGTAAATGTGACCATTTAGTGGGTCCAGCGACAGCCCTATGTATGCTGCTTGCAGAATGAGTTTCATAGATCTTAGCAAGTTAGGAAAAAGAGGTGAGCACCATGTTAGTTAACTAGGCGCATTTGACCAGACATATGTGTCATGCAGCGTGCTTTGTCTGATGAATTGTATGCTCTTTTAAGTGAGAATGTAGCAGCTACTTAGCCGGAGACTTTTTAGTGCATGAAAAAAGTGGGAAAGTGCCAAAGGCCCCCATCCTCCAATGGCCCCCCTGGGAAAATGATCTTTTTCTCTATACATCTCACATCTGTCAATTTCTCTATCTCACCATTTGTCTGCCTACCTCTACCTCTGACTCTCTGTCTTTCTACAAAGGGCCGTCAAGCAAGATATATTTTGACTGTTTTTTGTGATCCTGTTTCGGAAAGTTACTGAACGTTTAATATTGTGTGACCCCAAAAAGGCTAGAATTAGCATAAAACGGTCAATTAAATTAAAAGTTTTTCTTAATAGAGGGACCTAAAATAGGTCTTGCCTGGTGCCCAAAAAATCTTTAAGATGACACTGTACTTAGCACCCACTTCAAGTGAGTGGTCGAAGTGCAGTAAAAAAAAGTAAGAGAGCTGTAATACTAAGCGCAATGGGGCAGAATCAGTGAGCTTGGGGGCGTGGTCTAAGGCATGGCTAAAAACAACAAAAAATTCTGTAATTGTTTTGTTGGTCTTTCATTTTTCTGGTAGTTGCATATAAAATAAGGCACACTCCTTAAATAAAAAATAAATGCAAGCTGAATTAATCAATGGCAATGCACTATTCTATGTTATGAAACCTGTATTGCTTATTGGGATCGCAGCATATGTCTGTGTGTAACCAGAGAGCCACAGTATGTTCTCTTGTTTGGTGCAGTGGAGAATAGTGACTTCTGTCTTTTTAGAGCATGTGACAGAAATCACTGTGAATGTGTAAGTCATTATTTTAAACTTGCATTATACACAGTATAAAAGAAGTTGCGACAAAATGTGCAAAAAGGTTTTGGTTTAAGATAGTGCTTTCAAAAATATAGATTTTAGACATATGCAATCCCTAGTACAAACATTCTTTATAAGTGTCCATTAAAAGTAGGCACCCCAGAGCTAGCTGCTAACAATCTTGCATTATTTCTCTTTTTATAAACTTGTTTTTATTTCCACGGTTTCATTACAACTCTCGACCTTTTAATACATAACAGTTTTGTTTTATTACATGAAGCTTCAAGAAATTCCATCAATTAAAGCCAATATTGGCTTTCAAGCAGCCTTTACATTTGCAGATTAACCAGCTGCACACATTTACATTTCTTTCAGGGGGACAGGCTTATTTATCCTTTAGCTGCTGCCCATCCATAGCACAGGATTCCCCCCTCCCTTTCCCATTCAGCCAGGCATCTCAGCTATTGGAATTAACTGTTCGGCAGTGCTTAATTTGAGCCGGTGGTTTCCGGTGCTCGGCTCCAGCACTTAATTTTCAACACTGATGCTTGTGGCAGTCTGCCACAAGGTGGCGCTGTCTGAGATGACCACAACAACAGTCAATTATTAATTCAGTGTACATTAAAAATGACTATTACCTACCGCCCAGCCATTCTTATAGCTTTGGGGGCCTGGAATAGTCTGAATTGTCACACTTGTAGGAGTGTGATGGTTAGTAGTTGTGTTGTTACTGAATGTATGACGTTACATTGCAAACATTCTCAACGCGTTGCTTTACAACGCGGTCGTTACAAAGACCGCGTTGTTACCACGCAGTGCCATTACATCGCAAGTCGTTTCAACGACTTGCTGTAGGGGGCGCGCTGGACTTAGGAATAGTATTAATTACTATTCCTACTCCAGTTTGCACAACAGCAGGGAAGGTGTTGGATTTAAAATCCAACACATTCCCTGGTGTTGCACGCCCCCTACAGCAAGTCGTTGAAACGACTTGCGATGTAATGGCACTGCATGGTAACAACGCGGTCGTTGTAACAACTGCGTTGTAAAACCATTGCGTTGTGGAAACAGCGTTGTAAACGCTGTTTCCCATTGTTACTACCATTGGCAGCAGGGCAGGGGCAATGTGTGGTGCAAGCTGCAGTGGCCAGCTAACGAGAGTCCTGGCACTTATATTTTTACGAATTAAGCACTGCCGTTCCGGGATGATAATCTTTATGGTTTAACTCTGTTTTATTAATATCATCATGCATACATTTTATAGCTGTATCACATTTCTTAGTATACACCATATAGCAATTATATGCTTGTTGACACTTATCGTTACCTTCATATGTGTAGTCCAACATAGTCCGCATTATGCTTGTGAAGCGTTCAATTTTCTGACCCAAGAAAGGAAAGATTTCAAAAGGAACAAGTAACAACTTACCCCCAAAAAGAAAAATCAACCAGACCCCTCCACCCACCCCACCCTCTCCCATACTGGTGTTCTTATTACGTATCTTTATGGTACAGCTGGTGTGCCGAGAATGCTCCAGGCTAGCATTCAGTTTGTGGTGGGTGGTTCGTCTATCGCCGTTAGCCGGAGAAGTCGAAGGTATTTCGGAAACGAGATCTCATTGAACTCTGCGGCCAGTAGAGTTAGAAGTGGTGTCCAGACCTCTTCGAATCCGGCTACCGAATTTGTGAGGGAAGCATGAATGCGTTCCATCCCCAAGATATGCCATAATCTATGGAGCCACCCTGTGTGTGTGGGTGTCGTTTGTGTTCCCCAGGGTGTTAAAATATTTTGAAGTGCCGCCCCTAGGGCCAATCCCATCTGCTTCCCCTTACGAGACTTCAAAGGGAACGTCAAAGGGTTAGGCAACCCTAATACTACATAGGCCGGGAACCTTGGAATCTGCGACTCGAACTGCTTATCTATCTCGTCCAATATCCTGGGCCAATGCGCAGACAAAACAGGGCAGTCCCACAACAGGTGTAACAGGGTCCCATCCTCCCCACATCCCCGCCAGCAAGTAGGACTGCGATCCGTGTTCCCTTTATTAAGGCGCACAGGTGTCAGGTACCAGTACGTAGTGATTTTAAAGGCTGCTTCTTTACTAGCCGTGTTTCGTGCCGTGTGTTTGGCCCTGTAATATATATCCCCCCATTCCTTCCTCGTGAGATCCCTTCCGATTTCTTTCGCCCAACGTTTCTGGCCAGTAGTGGGTTGTGTGGGGGCCGGTAAGCGCAACATATCATACAGTTCGGAGATCAATTTTTTATCAGATAGCTTTGTGATCAACCATTTTTCGTATTTCGTCAATTTCCGGTTGACTTTTGGGTGGATATCTGGGTGGAGTGACCAGTGTCTTATTTGCAGGTAGTGAAACCGATCCGCCTCTGGGAGTGCGTAATCCTGCCTTAGATGTGGGAAAGGGATAATCCCCTCCACGTCAAACAAATGGCCTGCCGCCTTGCAGGGCGTAGCTTGCCATGCTGAAAACGCCTTGCTATCTAACCCTGGAGTGAATTCCCTGTTTTCCAATAATGGCGTCAACGGGGAGGGGAATGTCGTAAGCCCCCTTTTCGTAGCCACTCGCTCCCATACTTGCAGCACCGACCTTGTGATAGGTGATCCCTGGAGACCTTGCGGCCTGTCGGCTTTCTTCAGAAAAGGGACCTTCCATAGCGAGAGTCTTGCTAATGCCCTATCCTGAAACAGCCACCGCTTTTCTGACTCCTCTCTATTCCACTCCACTAGATACCTCATTTGGGCTGCTCTAAAATAATCCAGCAGTTTCGGGATCCCCAGTCCCCCCTCCTCCGGTTTCAAATGTCCTACTTCCCTACGCATGCGTGGTCGCACCCCTGCCCAAACAAAATGGAGTATGTCCTTCTGTAACGCATTGAGTGCGCCCCTAGGTGGCCAGACCGGTAGCGTCTGGAACAAATATAATGCTTTCGGAAGGATAGACATCTTGACCGCTGCAACGCGGCCCAGGAGTGACAAGTTGTGGTGCCTCCAGCTCTGCACATCTTTCGTGATCTGTCGGGCGAGTTTAGTGTAGTTCAAAGTGATCGTTTGTTGGACAGACAAGGCCAGCTCAATCCCTAAATACGGGATGGAATCCGCTATCTTGATCCCGGAGAAACTATTGCCCCCTTCCTTTGATCCTGTCGACCTCCCAGCCCACCTGACAATCTGTGATTTCCCTACATTGACCCAGAAGCCGGAGACCCCTCCGAAGGACTCCAATTCACCTAAGAATGCCGGGACCGATCGTTCCGGAGACTCAAGTGTATATATCAACGGCATAAAGGCTTATGGCATGACTCTCCCCCCTAAAGGGAATGCCCGTAATGTCTGGATTGTCCCTGACCCTTTGAGCCAACGGTTCGATGTATAAGGCGAATAGAAGGGGTGACAATGGGCACCCCTGTCTTGTGCCCTGCAGGATGACAAAGGGATGAGATGATACCCCATTGACTCTGATGGAGGCGGTAGGTGCACTATAGCAGCTCACCACCCAGGCTCTAAATCGGTCCCCCATGCCACAATGAATCAATGTTTGTTCTAGGAAACCACAGTCCACCCGGTCAAACGCCTTCTCGGCATCAACCGTCAATAGCAGGGCGTCCATATTTGTGCGGTGGGCCTTGTCTATCAAATGAAGAATCCGTTTGGTATTGTCTCCGCTTTGACGGTTTTGAATAAATCCCGCCTGATCCGGCTCTAATATACCGGGCATCAATGGGCCTAGTCGGGCCGCCAAAATGCCTGTGAACAACTTGAGGTCCACGTTAAGGAGGGACACCGGACGATAGGAGCCACATTGTTTTTTATCCTTCCCCGGTTTGGGCAGAACCACAATAGCAGCTGTTAGCATGTCAGAAGGAATGGAACCCGGCCCCACAAATGAGTTAAATAATCTCGTCAGGACTGGGGCTAGGATGTGGCAAAAGGATTTATAGAAGCCCGCCGAGAATCCATCCGACCCCGGCGATTTAAGAAGTTTAAGGCGTGTTATCGCCCCAATCACTTCCTCCACCCGGATCGGGGCATCCAGCATATCCGCTTGATCTTTAGCTATTGTGGACGTATGTATCCCTTGTAGGTATGATGTCATGTGTGATCTGCATAAAAGTCCCTAAATGTTTGTGCTATATCCTCGTCCTCTGAGAATTCTTCCCCTTTATCATTCTCGATTGAGTGTAGCTTCTTCTGTTGATTCCGGTGAAGAACCGGAATAACCCACTCACTGGGTCTCGGCGGCGGGGGAATTGCCCAAGTCTTCCATACCCTTCATACGTAGTAAAAGGAGACACAGGAGCCTTCGTCTGCAGGAGGAACCCAGATTTATTCAAATAGCCCGGGCTATGGAACAGAGTCCCAAGCTCGTTAGAAACAAGACAGAGGAGGCTGCTGCTTTACTCCGCAGCTTACAAGCCTTTTATACTTTTTCATTGCAGTCTTTTGGCTGTTAGTCCATTGTTCAATCAGGGCAGTGTTTGCAGTTGATAACCAGATCCAGACGGTGTTTGTAGTTGGTGACCTGATCAAGGCTTGGTACTCAAATTATTGTTCACTCAGCTTGATCAAAGCACGGTCATTCAGGTCATTGTTCGATCAGCTTGATCAAAGCTCGGTCATTCAAACCATTGTCCAATCACCCTGATCAAGGCCCAGCAGTCAGACCATTGTCCAGATAACCTGATCACGGTGTCAAGGATGTTTACCAGGCAGGGAGCAGGAGATGGGAAACAAATCATTTACACAGGGCGTGAGTGTCTCATGGTTTTCTGTCGAACTGCAAAGAACAGGGTGGGTGGGTGTGCGACAGTTCCTGGGCAGAAATGCAGGCTGCAAGATGGTTTTTGTCGTGTTAGTTAGAATTTCCTCAGGCATCAGCAGAAACGACCAGGTGGGTCGTGTGGAAGTGTTTGACACGAAATGGCAATGAAAAAACAATGAAGTCCTGGTACAAATGATACCGATCAGAAGAACACTTTTCCTCAGACCCTCCTTTTGCCATTGAGTGGCAAATACTTTAAGAAATGTCAATGTTCATAAGGCCATCTGTTTCTTGTTGGAGCATCATCATCATATTGGTGTTGCGAATGTTGGAGGGTGGAGGCTGGATGGTCTGGACACACATTGTACAGAGCACTGGCAGGCACTGAAAGCACAAACAGCAGGAGACCAGGACAGTTATTCCCAAGGCAAGGAAGATGAGGACCCTCCACCCCCACTGGGAAAGGAGGCCCCAGATCCAGCCTGTGAGGGACCAGTTGTCTTTATCCAGATGAATTTCGGAAGAAAGGCGATGCAGACGTTGGATGGCATAGTACACTGAAGGTGCGTTGTCTGGGATGTACACGCAGCAGCTGGAGCCGATCAATTTACACACACCACCACGATCAGCAAGGAGGACGTCTAGGACCATGCGGTTCTGCAGTGTTATAAGGCGGTCCGCCTGTAGTTCTGCAGTGATGTTGGAGAGGGCACCAGCTGTTACTGTGATGGTGGCTTCAAGGACCCTGGTCAGTCCTCGTACAGCCCGACTGTTTGCCATGGGGCCCCAGAATGGAAGGAAACCTTTAAGGAAGTCCCCGGTTTCCTGGCCTGCTGTATCCTCGGCTGATATGACGCCCCTACGTGAGCGACGCAGAGCGCCCTTCATCAACAGGTGGTAACTCCCATGGGTAGAATACGTTGGCGGAAGGAGGAAGGCCAGATAGCAGGTACCAGACCAGTTACGGGGGAGCCAAGTGTAGGCGGCAGTGCCACAGATAAAATAGGTGTTGGGGGATGCCACCAGCTTCGGAGGAGATGTAGAGTTTAAAGATTTTGTGATATTACAAGTACTGGTACCAACTTTCTTAGTCCCTAGGCCATGGATGCAGACACGGCCTTGCACATTTATGACATTCACAGTGTCTCGTTCATCGGGCAGTATCCTTCTTGTGCGGAATCTGGAAAATGTTCGTCGAGTGGTTGAGTTGAATACTACCATCTCACCGAGTTCATCTGGTGATAGTAGCGATGTGGATGAGCTGGTCGGGCAAAAGGAGCATTGGCATGGCCAGATCTGTTCCGCCAGAAGTCATCCTGAAATGTTCCAAGGGCAGAATTGGCAGTACCATTGACAGTGTAGGCCTCCTGTATCAACATCCACCATGCAAGACAAGACCCAGAGATGGAAAAGGGGTAGGGAAAGAATGGGACAGGGTGTATCATGGAATGCGGCATCAGTCCGCAAACCCAGCAGTTGGAAATGTTCATGATCAGCTGATGATGATGCAACATTTGGATGAAGGTGTTATTGAAGAATTCTGCACGGCGGGGTAACTCGTGGGCTGGTAGCGTGTAATACTGGTGCTCTGCAGGAGTTGGGGTAGGGGTTGGTGAGGTAACAGGATGGTAGATTAGTAACAGCCAACCAAGAATAGACAGGATGAGGGAGACAAACAGCGTCACCACGGTGGCCATGAAGCATTTACTATGTCGGAGACTGACATATTGTTTCTGGATTCGAGTGTTTTGGACGGCAGCCATTGTGCTAAGCCAGGGACCTCTAGTGGCTGTCTGTGATTGGTGGTTGCTTCACTGGGCGCAGGTGCCAAGAGCCCTATGGCGTACCTTAGTCTGACACACCAGCACTACTCTCGGCCGGGAGATCACAGCCCTACAGCCTATAGGCACTTGGCGAAGTCAAAGGCAAGCCTTCCCTCGGGGGCGCAAGTTATATCGGTCGGAAGTAGGGTCAGTATGGTCGGGAAACAATTGTTCTGGACGTTGAGCAGAGTTAAGGGAGGGTTCCACCCTTCCTTTCAGTATGCTGTCACTCTCTGCTTCCGTAGATGTAAAATGCAGTCTGGCATCACTGAATGGGACAAACGTCGGGACTGTTTCTGTTTCTGAGTCTCCTTGTCCTTCCCTCACCCACTGATCATAGGGGAGGGGCAGAGGCACACGCCTACAGTGGGACGAATGCACCCAATTCTTCCGACCTTCTACTTTCACGGCGGTGCGGGTGGCCAGCAACACCTGACGGGGCTGTGTCCAGCGGGGTTCGAGGCTCTTAGTCCGTTGAAAATTTCTTACTAAGACCCAATCTCCAGGTTGGATAACGTGTCCTGGGCCCTCGCTTTTGTCAGGTATGGCCTCATGCACCTGGTGATAAAGAGTACGAAAGGTATTAGTTAGACTGTACAGGTAATCAGTTAATACAGGGTATTCAACATCAGACAGTTTCTTAGGCCGCGGGACACCCCATACATTGGCAGGCCTCCCGAACACAATCTCATGGGGGATAGCCCTATCCTGGTGTGGGCTGTTGTTCTTGTAGACAATAGGGCCAAGGGCAGAGCATCAACCCAAGTGACACCTGTCTCGGCTACTATTTTGGCCATTTTAGTTTTTAGGATGCCATTGTACACCTCCACTAGACCTGCTGACTGGGGGTGGTTAGCTGCATGAAATTTTTGTTTTATACCCAATTCTGTACAGATATATTCCATAATTTGAGCCGTAAAGTGTGTCCCGTTGTCACTCCAGACCAAGTGGGGCAAACCGAATCGTGGGAGGTACTCTTTTAATAGCATTTTGGCGGTAGTGATAGCGGTGCAGTCTTTGACGGGGTAGGCCTCCACCCATCGGCTGAAGGTACAGACCACCACTAGGACATATTTTAAATTGTTACATCGGTCCATCTGGATGTAATCTATTTGGAGGACTTCAAAAGGGAAGGTAGGAGGAGAGAATCCTCCCTTAGGAGTAACTGTGCCTTTTCCTGGGTTATACATTAGGCAAATCATGCATGTTTTAACCAGCTTTTCAGCATATGTTGGTATCTTAGAGTTGTACCATGTAGGTTCCAACAGTTTACATATCCCTTTTGCACTAATGTGAGCAGGACCATGGGCCATCGTAACTACTGGTAGCACATGACTGTCAGGTAACATCCATTGTCTTTCCATAGTCGTGCGGACCCAGCAACCATCAATTCCCTCCTTTGCTAATTGCTCCTTCCACACCCGTAGTTCCTCAGGAGTAGTATGGGACTGAATATCGATCACACTCTGTACTGTGTTTTCAACCATGCCCTCGTCTGCCACCCACCTAGCGGGACCTCCTACATACATTCCTTCCCTTTTTCTAAGAGCTGTTTGTCTGGCCGTCTGGTCAGCCAGGGCATTGCCTTTCCCAACATCATCTGTCACTTTCTTATGGGCCTTACATTTTATAATGGCCACCTTTCTGGGGAGTGTCAGGGAGTCTAACAATCGGTGAATTAGGGGGCCATGTTGAATCTTGGTCCCATGGGAAGTAAGGAAATTCCTTTCTTTCCATAACCTCCCGAAATTGTGGGCCACCCCGAAGGAATATTGGCTGTCAGTATAAATATTTACCGTCATCCCTTTGCTTAACTCACAGGCTCTAGTGAGGGCCACTAATTCTGCTGCTTGAGCAGAGCACTGCGGAATCTGAGCTGTTTCTACTACTTGTCCTAATGTCGTGAGGGCATAGGCGGCTGAGGTGTTACCATCTGGCCCTCTGAGACATGATCCGTCCACATATAGTGTACCTTCTGGTTCTGCTATCGGGGTATCCTGTAAGTCAACCCGTCCCTTCGTCTCCTCCTCTGTCCTTAATATGCAGTCATGTGGGTCTAAGCGGGCATCCTGAGTATCCAGTGGGAGTAATGTTGCGGGGTTCAGTACAGTGCATCTCTTGATGTTAATGTGGCTGGAAAAGAGTGTCAGTTCATATCCTGTGAGTCGTGCGCTAGTGAGGTACTGTGTCTTGGTGTTATTAAGGAGGGTATCTACAGAATGGGGGACCATCAGAGTCAGGGGGGAGTTCATGACGATCCCCGCACTCTGACGGACCATGAGGGCGGCTGCAGCGGTCGCCCGTAGGCATCCTGGGAGAGCCCTTGCAACAGGATCTAAGGTGGCTGAAAAATAGGCACATGGCCGATGGTGACCTCCGAACATCTGGGTCAAGACAGCGCATGCACAGCCGTCTGTCTCATGTACAAAAAGAAAAATTGCTTGCTATAATCAGGAGTACCGAGGACTGGAGCAGTACACAGAGCCCTCTTTAAATCTTGGAAGGCCTGCGCATGCTCTCTAGTCCATGGAAAGGAACTGTCTGATATGTCTTTAGTGGTGAGGGCAAGAAGAGGTTTGACCATGGCCGAAAAGTTGGAAATCCACTGTCTACAGTATGAGGTTAGGCCTATGAAGGCTCGCACCTGCTTTTGTGTTCGTGGGGCCGTCATAGCATTGATAATGGCTACACGATCAGCGGTGAGCTGCCTTCCCTCCTTCGAGAGGAGATGACCTAAATAGGTCACCTTCTCTTGACAAAACTGAAGCTTTTTAAAGAGACTTTGTGATTATGGAGGGCAAGGTGGCGTAACAAACAGAGGGTAGCTTCTTTACATGATGGGGCAGAATTTGCAGCAATGAGGAGGTCATCTACATATTGTAATAGTGTGGAGTTATCAGGGAGTTCCAAGGAATCTAATTGACTTTTGAGGGCTTGACTATAGATACTGGGGCTCTCGGTGAAACCTTGAGGGGCGCGGCAGAATCTAAAGCTTCGCCCACCAAGGGAGAAACCAAAAAATGTCTGCTGTCAGGATGTATAGGAATGCTGAAAAAGCATTCTTCAGGTCTATGACAGAAAAGTGCGTTGCGTTAGAAGGGACCATCGTTAAGAGGGCTGTAATGTCGGGAACAACAGGATATTGGGAGATTGTTATTTTGTTAAGGGCTCTCAGGTCAATCACGAATCTGTATATTTTAGGGGAGAGAGCATCTCCATTGGTCTTTTTAAGAACGGGAATAATGGGACTGTTACAGATATTGCCACGTGTTTCCTCCACTACGCCCTTGTCCATTAATTCAAATATTATTGTTAAAAGGGCCATTTCTCCTTCCGCGGGTAGTCGATACTGCCGGAGGCGGGGGAGAAGTGCCCCTGGCTCGATGCGTACCACATGAGGGGATATGTTGAGACACCCTACATCAGTGTCTGATGATGCCCAGAGGGAGGAAGGTAAAAACTGCAATTCTGGTGGGAGGGGACCAGACAGATACATATAGGAAGCTGCGGTGGGAGAAATTGTTAGGGATACACCTTGGGGACTACATGATATGGTCGCATACAGAGCTTTCAGTAAATCCATGCCTAACAAGTTTGCACTGCAACCTGTAGTAAGGGCCAAGGGAGCGTCAACATGTGCAGGGCCAATATCGAGAGGGAGGGGTTTAGAGACAGGGCTCGTCACAGGTGTTCCTGCAAAACCCACGGAGACATTTATTTTGCCAGAAAGGGGTGCCTCCGGGACTGACAGACGTGCAATAGAAGACCTGGTGGCCCCAGTATCCAAAAGAAAATTCTGATCGTTCCCCACAACTGACATTTGAACATACGGGCCCCTTTGATCCACTGGAATTTGCACTCTGGTAATACCCCTTTCCTGACTGTCCTATGCTTGGTAGGACCCTATCTCATCAACTTCGTCATAATCATCATTGTAATAAGTGCGTGTTGCTTCGTACCCATCAAACCTATTGGCCGGGCGCGGCCGGGCGGGAACGTGATCCCTGGGCCTACGTTCTTTATCCTGTGGATGGGGCGGGCCATGGTCCCTAGTCGGCCTTCCCTGTTCGGATGTTTTCAGCTAACACGGGACACTCGTCTATCCAATGGCCGTACCCCTTACAATAAGCACACTGATCTGTTTGGAGGGCTCCCGTATGTTGAGGGCTGGAGGGGGTAGACTGGCGAGCCCTCGGAGGGTGTTGGGGTTGAGGTCTGAAATTCCCGCGGGCATCTGGACCTCGGGAGGGTAAGCCTGCTGCAGAAGTGCCTTAGTCTTAAGATCCCTAACCTTCTTACTTTCCTTGTCTCTATCTTCATTCTCCCTATTCTCATGATATTGTGCCATAGCCAAGATACCAGTGATAGTTTGGGCAGACCACGTACTTTCAACTTTCTTAAGCCTGGTGGAAATCTCAGGAAGCAAGTTGCTGACAAACTTATCGACAAACACTGGGCCAGAACCTGGGGTCCGGGGATCCAAACCACTATGTCCCTTGTATTCTGTCTCAAAACGGGTAAAGAAGTCCGCCACATTCTCATCTTTTCGCTGCCTACAGGCGTTTATTTTATCCCAGTTAATGACAGTTTCCGGCAAAAGTGTTTTCATAAACGTTATTATTTTACCGGGCAAAGTCAGGATGGCAGCTTCTGGTTTAGTCCCTCCTACCCTTGCTTCTTCCATAGCCTCTAGGTCAGCCCATTTACCTCCCAACGCCACTTCATGATCAGTATGTCGAATCTTGTCCCAAATTTCAGTGGGAACAACCATACCAAAAAGTAAATCTATATCCTCAAGAACGAGAGTACCTGCAGATATAATCTGACCTAATTCTCTGTAAAAGGCAGCCGGATTCTTCCGGGGATCTGGTAATTGTTCTTTTAACTGCATTACTTCTGACCTTTTCCAAGGAACATGAACCCAAAGCCTGCGCCAGTGTGCCTCAACAGCCCCTCGGCCATTATTTTGGGCATCGGTAAGTGCGTTAACAAAGACAGGGGCCGCCTCTCTCATTGGCATAGCTGTCTCTAGAGGGGTGTTGGAAAAAGCGGTCATATCACGGTAAGCCATTAAAGCAGACACAGCACCAAACATCCCCTCTCCCTGAACATCGCCTCTTCTTATTTGTGACCTAAGGTCCATTAATCCAGTGGGTATCTGCATAAGCGCATTCTCAAATTTTTGCATGACCAGCGTACACATGTATTCAGCCCAGGTGGTCTGTTCCATAATCGTCCACTGGGAAAAGGTGGACCATATGTCTTTAAAGGCATAAATATTCCCGTTCTTTATCCAACATTCACACTGTTGCTCCTGTAGGTCATTTTCTCGAAGGGACGAAAAGCTGACTGCAGAGCGCAAGGAGGCCAGTCGGGGGAATTGAACATTTTATATAAATCCTGTTTAACTGTAGACCACGGGAAGTAGGAAAAGGGCGGGTAGGGGTAAAGCCGCAGGGGTTGGGCGGATGGAGACTTGTTGTCATTCCCGCAGTGAGGACAGGGTTAGCGGGCGTGGTCGGTGTCATAGGAAAAATCGGGAGGGTTGGTGTGACAGGAAGAACAGTAGGAGGGGCAGTGGGGGCAGGAGTGGGCGGTGGCGGGGGGACATGTGGGGTGTGAGGCGTCAGGGCAGGGTACATTGGGGCATATGCAGGAGGGCTTTCTAGCATGGTATCAAGCAAGGAATCACCTTCTTCTCCCCCATCGATATGGCCCTTTCTTTTCTCCTCACGAGCTGGATAGCATTTTTGTACCCGGGCCCCATGCTCCCTGTTGGCTATTTCTACCGATTTTGTCATTTGATTTTGTAAATTTACTCTGGCGTGGTCGGCCATTGACATGCGTTCCTGTTTTCTTTCTTGAGCCTTCTGCTTTCTAGCTCTCTGCTCTATCTCTTTCCTCCAAAATCGGACAGATTCAAACATAGACGGGCGCGTTTTTCTTTTCATTAATTGTTCCTCTAAGTTGGTGAGAACTTGGGAATTAAAGGAGCCGAAAAGTGGCCACTGTAATTCCGCGTTACTTTGTTTCGTATATTTTACCCAGAATGAGGAAAACATTATGGCAGAAGGGCCATGTTTAACATACATCGTATGGCCAGGGGTCCCTTCTGGAGGAAGCGGACAAGCCGCCTCCAGCTGGGAGTCCTGCGTACACATACAACAACATAATTTCTTGAACTTACTACTGACTGGCATGCTTGTAAATAGGTAACAGACACCGGCGGGTTTTAAAATTCACCTCGCCTGCTTGGCTTTTGCAAAGGTCAATAACAGCAGAATCATACAGACTTGGTGGGTGATCAGTCCACCCTTACCTTACAGGGGTAGTTCTCTCCTGCAGACGTAGGGCTGTGTCCTGCTCCAGAAATTATTTGCTAGGGGACTCCAGCGAGGACGCGGTCATGTGGCCCAGACCGGGTGGGGAGGAACAGCGGGCGAGTCGTTCGGCTTACCGGATTGCAAGAATCCTCGGGTAGGGCGCCTCCGTCGGAGTCTCTCCGTGCACCTCCTCACATCCACCGGGCCTGACCTTCGTACTCGTGGAGTCCCTATTCGGGCGCCATTTGAAGAACCGGAATAACCCACTCACTGGGTCTCGGCGGCGGGGAATTGCCCAAGTCTTCCATACCCTTCATACGTAGTAAAAGGAGACACAGGAGCCTTCGTCTGCAGGAGGAACCCAGATTTATTCAAATAGCCCGGGCTATGGAACAGAGTCCCAATCTCGTTAGAAACAAGACAGAGGAGGCTGCTGCTTTACTCCGCAGCTTACAAGCCTTTTATACTTTTTCATTCCAGTCTTTTGGCTGTTAGTCCATTGTTCAATCAGGGCAGTGTTTGCAGTTGATAACCAGATCCAGACGGTGTTTGTAGTTGGTGACCTGATCAAGGCTTGGTACTCAAATTATTGTTCACTCAGCTTGATCAAAGCACGGTCATTCAGGTCATTGTTCGATCAGCTTGATCAAAGCTCGGTCATTCAAACCATTGTCCAATCACCCTGATCAAGGCCCAGCAGTCAGACCATTGTCCAGATAACCTGATCACGGTGTCAAGGATGTTTACCAGGCAGGGAGCAGGAGATGGGAAACAAATCATTTACACAGGGCGTGAGTGTCTCATGGTTTTCTGTCGAACTGCAAAGAACAGGGGGTGGGTGTGCGACAGTTCCTGGGCAGAAATGCAGGCTGCAAGATGGTTTTTGTCGTGTTAGTTAGAATTTCCTCAGGCATCAGCAGAAACGACCAGGTGGGTCGTGTGGAAGTGTTTGACACGAAATGGCAATGAAAAAACAATGAAGTCCTGGTACAAATGATACCGATCAGAAGAACACTTTTCCTCACCGGGCCCTAAGTTTACCCGCCAGCATGCGCCCTGTCTTGTCCCCTCCGATGTAATATGAGTGCTTTAGTCGCAGCGCTGCATATTTGGCTCTATCAAGGTCTAATCCTGCTAGTTGCGCACGTGCCGCTTTCAACTGTCGCCATACCCTTGGCGCTCCTGTCCGGCTATGCACTCGTTCCAGTTCCAAAACTTGCGCTAAGTGCTCCCTCTTTTCCCTGCGCTCTTTCTTTTCTGCGGCTGAAATAGCTATTAGTTCACCTCTCACTACCGCCTTCAGGGCCCCCCACAGAGTGGCCATGGTTATATCTGGGGAATCATTTACCTCTAGGTATTCCCTAATGTATGTATGTATTTGTTCTGTCACTGCTTCCTTGTGGAGCATGCTCTCCCTCAGTCGCCAGCACCCCGGTTGTTTCCATTGTGGTGGTAACCGCAGGGAAACAGTCACCGCACCGTGATCAGAGAGTGCTGCCGGTGAAATGTCGACATCTTCCACCATTGCATTGATTTCAGTCGTACCCACCAGATAATCCAGGCGTGCTTTTGTACCATGTGCATGGGAATAAAAAGAGAATTGTGATGTTTGGGGATGTGCCACCTGTGGTGTTCTCCCTCTACAGTATTCTGATGTCCAAGCTCTATAGAACATAGAACTTGGAATGTATGTGATGTCAGCGGGTCAGTTGCTCCTGCGTGGCTGATGGATGAGGTTGTTAAGAATAAACCTCCACTTTAAATAAGAAGATCTTGTCTTTATTGTGTGGACATTATACTGGCGACAAGCGTGGGACTGCGGAACAGTAACACCTCAACATCAAGCTGTCATTCATGTGAGGAGTTTCTTTCTCTGTCGCGCGACATCGGAGGAAAAATCTACATGAAACACATCCGTGGAATTGGATTATAAAAAAAGAGGAACGCAGGTAGAAACAAGAAGGTACTGTAAAACTTGACTAACTTGGGCGTGTGTGGCATTTTGGAGAGAGACGACAGCGAGGTTAACGGAATCTCCATGCAGACGGAAATCTTTCCTCTGCTTTTACAGATAAGGAAACAATGACTCCGAGTGCGGCGCGATAATTAAAAGCGCAGTGCTGATTGAAGCAAATCGGCGCGTGTGCAGGAAAAGGAAAAGTGAAGTGTATTTAACACTTAACCCCCTACCTTCTCCAGCGGCTGTATGTTGTGGATGAGAAGGCAGAGCGTCACTTCTCCAGCGGCTGATTACGTTTAGGAAGGGTTGATGTGCAATCGGAGGAGGAGGTCTGCGTGAGGGGTTGGTGTCTGCCTGTGCTTTCTTTGCCGGCTTTGAAGCATTTCCCTGTTAACGAACGGGGAGAAAGTTTGTTGGTGTCCGGAGCTCCTCTCTCTTCAGCTGTCTGCAGTGACTGATGACGCATCAGAATCCGGTGAAGGGATTCGGCGAAAAGCGCGCGTCATCAGTCTTGTGAACTCATCCAGCATGTTAGGTTGACGAGGCAGTTACGCTGTGAGAACAAATTGGAGGCGCTTCAGCACTGCGTGTGCGTAGGCGTCAGTGAAGCTTTAGTGGTTGAAAAGCTTTAATTGTACAAAGTTGAGGGGCAACACACAAGAACAACTGTGGAATATACATGTGCAGGCAAAGTAAAATTATATATTATATGCTTAAGTGATAAGGCTGTTTGGGGACTGTGTTTGGATTTCTTGAGTGGCAAGAGGTTCAACAAACAAGTTGGGTATTGTAGAAAAATTGTAAAACAATACTGTATTCTTTTAAAGCTCATAAGTGATATTTTTATTGAGAGTGATAAAAAAAAAAAAAAATTGTTTTTGTTTTTTTGGTTCATGTATTTTACTCACTTATTATTATTTATAAAGTGAGCCATGCAAAACGTAACAGCGCCACCATTTTTTTTAAGCTCTCCAGGAGAGCCAGTTGTAAAATGGAGCAAATGGAAAAAGATTTTTGCAAACTATGCACGAGTTTGTGGTACAAATCTTAGTGCAGAAAGGAGACATTCATTACTTTTACACTGTTTAGGGGGGGGGAAGGACAGGAAGTTTTAGAAAATTTGCCGGTTTTAACGACTGAAGAACAAAGAGGTCTCAATGAATATGAGATATGTATTGTGCAGCTGGATAAGCATTTTTTGCCGAGAGTCAGCACCATTATGGAGAGATATTATTTTGGCACAAGAGAGCAAGGAAAGGAAGAAACGGTAGAAGATTATTTAACAGTGTTGAGGAAGTTAGCGTCAACTTGTAAGTTTGGGAATGCCAATGAAGAAAGAATTAGAGATCAATTTGTGTTAAAGTGTAGGGAGGATAAAATTAGAGAGGAATTATGGCTTAAGGATGAACCACCTTTGGAGGAGGTGATTTCAATTGCAAAAAGGGTAGAACACATGTTAAAGTGTGTTAATGAATTAAAGGGTGAAAAAAATAAAAATCTAGCAACTGTGGAGGAGGTGCAAGAAAGTGTATGTCTTGTAAAAAATGTGAAAAGTGGTTACAAAGAGTCAGTTAAAGAGGATTCAGCGAAGGATACTTTTGAATGTTTTCGTTGTGGTAGATCTGGTCACAAAGCTAATTCGAAATCCTGTCCTGCTTTGAGTTTTGTTTGTCATGGGTGTGGCAAGAAAGGCCATTTTATAAAATTTTGTAGAAACAAACAAAGAAAATTCATAAACAGGGATATAAAAGAAATAATATGTCAAGTTGGTGAGAGTGAATGTAATGAGCATCCTATAGGAAGAGTTAAGGTGGATGGAATTAATCTGGAGATGAAATTTGACTCATGCTCACATCTGACCATAATTTCTAAAGATACATTCTGTAAATGGTTTGAACAAAAAAATAAGTTAAATAAGATGGATGTCAATCCAGGAGGTTATGGTGGGCAACCCATTAGTATGTTGGGGTATTTTAATACATGTATAGAAATGGAAAAGAAAATAATAGTTGGGAAGATTTATGTATCAAAAATGGGGGATAGTTTACTTGGATGGCCACATCAACGGTTGTTGGGAGTTACATTAAATCCCAATGCAGAACCTCAAGTTCAGATTCAGAAGATTGAAGACAATACAAACAAGTTTGTATCTGAATTTTCGAGTTTGTTCAAAAATGAGTTAGGTTGCTTAAAGGGATATAAACATTGCATTAAACTTAAAAATGGAGCTATACCATCTGTGGCAAAAGTGAGAAGGATTCCCATTGCTTTACAAGAAAAGGTGGAACAGGAGTTAGACAACTTACTCAAACAAGAGATTATTTCTCCTGTGGAAGCTTCTGAGTGGATTGCACCAATTGTTGTCGTGAACAAACCCAATGGTGACATAAGACTTTGTGTGGACTTGAGGTCGCTAAACAAGGAGGTGGTTGTTGACAAATTTCCCCTGCCTAACATTGATGAGATAATGTCCACATTGAGTGGTGCAAAGTTTTTTTCAACTTTAGATCTCACACAGGCCTATCACCAAATAGAACTGACGCAGGGTTCACAAGACTTAACGGCATTCATCACACCCATGGGTGCTTTCAAATATAAAAGGATGCCGTTTGGTCTTGTGTCTGCTGCGTCAGTGTTTCAAAGAGTCATGTACTCTATTTTAAAAGGTGTGAAAAATGTAAAGTGTTATCAAGATGACTTATTAATATTTGGTTTGACTCAACAGGAACATGACATGATTGTGAGACAGGTTCTTGGGAAGCTTGAAAAAGCTGGTCTCACATTAAAATTTGAGAAATGTAAGTTTGGTGTACAACAGGTTAACTATTTGGGACATTGCATCACAGCCTCAGGTATTGTTCCAAAGAAAGAATTGGTTGATACCATTCTCAACTTAGCAATTCCTACATCAAAAGAAGAAGTTGTCTCTTTCCTGGGAATGATTGAGTATTATGGGAAGTTTGTAAATAATTTAGCGAGTAAATCAAGTAACATGAGACAGTTGCTTGGAAAGAACAAGGAGTTTAGTTGGTCTATTGATTGTCAGAAAGAATTTATAGAACTAAAAGAAGATTTAAAACATGCACCAAGTTTACAAGCATTCATTCCTGGTGGAGAAACCACTGTGGTGACAGATGCAAGCTCGAAAGGGTTAGGTGCCTTATTAAAACAAACTAGAGACGGAAAGGAACATTTAATAGCATGTGCATCAAGGAGTTTACGAGGGGCAGAATTAAATTACTCTGTAATTGAAAAGGAGGCGTTGGCTATCTTCTGGGCGCTCAATAAGTTTCGAAACTTTGTTTGGGGAACGTATTTTAAAGTCTGTTCAGATCATAAACCGTTAAAAGAAATCTTTACGAAGAAGGGACTGGATTTCATTTCTTCACGCATAAGACGATGGGTTGTTGGTTTGCAGGATTTTAATTTTAGTGTAGAACATCTCCCTGGTGTTGAGAATGTTTCAGCTGATTGTCTATCTCGTCTGGTTTGTGATATAGGAGAAGAACAGTTGGTAGATGATTTTGTGGAAGAGGAAGTCAGTGTTTGTGAAATAACTTCAGGTGTTATAAAAGAGGACGAGTGGAAATTTGAAGTTCAAAAAGATAGTGAGTTGGTGAAAGTTATGAACATGATTAAAATGGAAGGTGCACATGATGATTCCTTACCTAAAATCTGGCGAACAGTGGTAGATGAGTTATCTGTTGACAAGGAAATTTTGTTGAGAGGGACTAAATTGGTTCCTCCTTCCTCTCTAAGGAAAAATTAATGGAGGAGGCACATCAGGGTCACTTAGGGATTGTGAAAACAAAGGAAAGATTGAGAGCTTGTTTCTGGTGGCCGGCCATGGATATAGAAATTGAGCGAGAAGTTAGAGAGTGCTTGCAATGTAAAATCAGTGATAAGGTTCTAACCCCTCGCACTGTACCCATGGTTTGTCGAAGACTTCCAAGTAGTCCATGGGAAGATATTGCCATTGATATTGTTGGTCCCCTCAATGGTGAACATCGTACACCCTATTTAATTGTCTTGATTGATCTTTATTCAAGATGGGTTGAGATTTCGTGTGTATCAGAAGTGACCTCTTTTTGTGTTATCTCTTTCTTACAAGATGTTTTCATGAGAGAAGGATTTCCAAAAACTCTCTTATCTGACAATGGCCCTCAGTTCTGTTCTGGTCAAATGAATGATTTTCTCCAATCATGTGGTATTATTCATAAAAAATGTTCGGTCTATCATCCGGAAAGCAATGGAGCAGTAGAAAGATTTAATAGGGTCATAAAAGAAAATATTCAACTATCCAGGATTAATTCTTTAAATTGGAAGGATGAGTTACAAAAATGTATTCTGGCTCATCGTTTCACTCCTCACACCTCTACTCGGAAGTCGCCTTTTGAGTTATTTAAAGGCAGAGCTCCTAACACAAGTCTGTGTCCAGGTTGGATGACTTGGGGTAAAGGTGTGAAAGACAATAGTATTGGTGCTTGGAGGAAAAGAGAAGAAAACCTACAGCTCAAAAACAAAATTGATTTTGATGAAAGGAAAAAAGTAAAACAAGTTATTGTAAATGTGGGAGATGTGGTACGTGTGAAGGCTCCTGTAGGTGCACTGGCTTGGTCGAAGTTTACAGCTCCCATGCGAGTTATGAAATGTTTTAGAAATGCTGTCAAATTGGAAAATGGGAAAATATGGAATTTGAGTCGAATTGTAATTGTCAAATCCAATCCTGAAATGTATAAGTCTGGTATTAATTTGCCTATTGTCTCGGACGAGTCATCCAAGTCATGCTTGAGACGTAGTAGTCGGAAGACATCTCTGCCTTCTTATATGAAAGATTATGTTAAGTAGAGTTAGTATATTCATGATTTACATGTTAACATGTTACCTGTATTTCTTTGGCATCTTATGTTAAATTCATTATTGGAAGGGAGATGTGTGGTGTTCTCCCTCTACAGTATTCTGATGTCCAAGCTCTATAGAACATAGAACTTGGAATGTATGTGATGTCAGCGGGTCAGTTGCTCCTGCGTGGCTGATGGATGAGGTTGTTAAGAATAAACCTCCACTTTAAATAAGAAGATCTTGTCTTTATTGTGTGGACATTATACCACCCGCCACAAATCCACCAGCCCCATGGTTTGAAGCCACTCTTTCCCTTCCCGAGACAACTCTCCAGCTTGAGTGGATCGGTTTCCTGACCTATCCCTAGTCGCATCCATGACTATATTAAGATCCCCTCCCACAATCGTTCTGCGCTCTTGTTTGTGCATTACCTCCGTTAGAGCTGACTTCAGGAATTTCTCCTGTCCTGAATTAGGGGCGTATATTGATCCTATCACCAGTGTGTGCCCCCCCACCTGAAATGTGTAGGCTAAGAGTCTTCCTTTAATTTCAGCTACCTTGTCTCCCACTGTCCCCCTAAAGCTCTTAGTGACCAGTATAGCTACTCCTGCTTTTTTATCTGGGGTAGAGGAGAAAAATTGGTAGGGGAAGGTTCTCGACCTCATCCGATGCCAATCCTTTGAGAGGAGATGAGTCTCCTGGAGGAGGCATACATCTGCCCTTGTGTTTTCCAAGTAGGAAAGGATAGCCTTCCTCTTAGTGGGGTTGTTGAGGCCTTTCACATTGAGTGTGATAACTTTCAACGTGTAGTGCGACATGTCATGAGGATGTGTGTGTCCTTTCGTTGACTGAGCCGTGTGTTCCAGCGAATCCTTTGAGCCCCCGCATCCCTCGCCTGGCCTAACTCTCTGGAATTAGACTTTATCTCTGCCACACCAGTACCAAATATACCAGTCCCCCCCCTCCCTAACCCCAACTGGAAACCCCCAAATTCCCCAAATTGTCCAGGACCCGCAGTTTGTATCCGCGCGCCCTTGGAAGTCAAAAATGATGGGTGCATATTGTGGTCCAATCCCCCTGTTCTCCCAGCTCCCAATGCCCACTCCCCCCGGCTCAGCTTTGATCTAGCCACTTAACTGTCCCCTGAATGTTCAGGTGCCATCTTGGGAGGATGTCTCTTTAACCAGCGTCTCCAACACTGACTGCCTCTCCTGTGCCATGGTTGTGGGGTCTGGTTTCGCCGTGTCCTCTGTGTTGCGCCTCCCACGGACTCGCTGCCATTTCTCTCGAGGGATCTTGCGTCCCGTGCTTTCCGCCTCCTCTTGAGTCGGATTCTCTATGCCCAACACCCGGCAGGATTCCTCCAATGATTTGAGCTGATAAAGTTTGCCCTGCCATCTGAAGATCAGTCTGAATGGGTGCCCCCAGGAGTATACCACTCCTTGATTCCGTAGATGCGTCGTTACCACTCTAAACTCCTTTCGTTTCTGAAGAGTTATCAGGGCAAGATCCTGGTAAGGGGCAATGGGGTGATCCTGATACTTGATTGGTTGCTTGTCCCTGGCTTTCCGTAGTATTCGTTCTTTTAGCTGAAAGTCAGGAAGGTAGGCCAGGATGTCCGGCAGAGGGGCTGGCGCTCTTCTTTGCAGATCCACCCTGTGTGCGCGATCTATTTTAATTTCAAAGTCCGGTGTGGCCTCTAATATACTCCGAAATAGTCCCTGAAGGTATTGCGGGATCTCCGAACCTTCTTCTTTGGGCGGAACTCCCTTAACACGGATGTTATTCCGTCTAGAGCGATTCTCCAAGTCTTCCGTGTGTGCCTGGAGATTGATCTGTTGAGCCCGAAGCCTAATCACTTCCTGTTGTAGCTGTTCCAATTCCTCATCCCGGGCCTGTTCGTGCTCTTCGATACTGGCCACCCGTTCACCCACCGCATCCATGTCTCGCCTGACTTCCTTCATTTCTTTCACGATTTCACCCTTCAGCGTCTGTAAGTCTTCGCGCAACGTGTTGAATAGCATCTCCAGAAAAGAGCGAGTGACCGGGGCTTCGGCATCCTCCGGATCGTGTCCTGCTTGCGCTGTTGGGGATGTTCTCCCTTCCCCTCCGCTTGCCACCGGGAGTTTGGTCAACATGTCTTCCAGGTTCCGGTCTTTCTTTCCTCTTACTGAGGACATGACTGCTGGTCTTCCAGCCGCCCTTCTTCTGTGATCGCCCCTCCTGTTGAGAGTGTTGCTCGGGAGGAGTTCCCTATGTTGGAACCGTGCCTCAAAGACGGCAGCTCCCGGGACCCCAGCTCTACACCACGCTAGTACCGTAGGTGTTGCCGCTTGCTTCTTTCCCGGATTTTCACCCTCGGTGGAGGCTCGGGTGTCACCCCGCTCTGCTGTACCTCGGGCCCAGCTTCCTCCCTCACTCACCAGCTGGTCCCCGGGTCCACCGTCCCCTAGTCCCGCTCCGTTGGTTCAGTTCAACCCCCTCCCTCGGAGGGCGCCGCCGTAAGATTTCTGAGCCGCTGGACCTGCGTTCTCCAGGCTATTCTCTGTTCCCCGGTGTTTAATAATCCGTCCTGGGGGCCTCCCTGTCTGCTTCACCCCGCTTCTCTATCAGGTGGGGGCTCGTGTCGCGGCCACTCGGGCCTTCTCTGCTCCCTCGGGACTGTAATGAGCGTGAGCCTATCTTGAGCACACCTCTCGGCGTCAGGAGGGCCCCATGCCACTTCTCCTTGGGGCCTCTGCCGGTAATTACTTTAGTGCCGCCTGCCCTTGATGAAGGCCACCTTATGCAGCTTTGTCGCCTTTCACTATCTCTGCTGCAGCCTCAGGCAAAATGGCGGCCACTATCTTCACCTCTCCCCTCCTCCTTCCAGGGAGGCTCTTACCAGTTCCAAGGGCGGTGGCTGCTCAGGCGGTCTCTCTTCCCTTCACCTGCTGCTGCGTGTGTTTACTGGTTGGGGGCCGCCCTCGAAGCAACCCCTCCCGGGCGCTCCGTCTTGCCGCTCTCAGGGCCCTGCTCTTCCTTCTTTCTGACACAATCAGGCCCCCGCCAGCCGAGAGTGCTGGCCGATGCGTTGGGTTCCGCTTCGTCGGCGTTCCGCTTCGCCGTTGGTACCTCCAAGCACCGAGGTGCGCTGCCTCAGGAACCAACCCTCGAGAGCGTCTCTACGCCCAACCGCTCTCTTGTCCCCCGGGCCTCGCCCTCTCTCCAGCGGCTCCCCACACCAGGGGTCTGCACCTTCGCGTGTGCGATCGGCACCAGCTCTCCTGCCACCCTGATGCCTGCGACACCTCCCCGGCACGCTGGTGCCACTTCCAGCCGACCAGGAATACCTCTTCGGGGATCAGACCCCGCCGTCTCCGTTGGGCCAGGCCGCCATGGTCTCTCTCAGGCCTCACTGGCCACCCGTGCTCACTATCGCTCGCTATCGGCCTCCGACCCCTCGAGACCAGCTCTTCTCTTGGGCGATCGGCCCCGGGGCCCATGCTGCCTCGAAAGTACGCTGCTCCGGGGATCTTTTGCAGTATTGGAGCCGGGAAGGACGACTGGGAGCGGGGAGACGAGTACAACACGTCTTACCCGCTCGCCATCTTGGCCACGCCCCCGGATGATTATCTTTAAACAAAAAGTAGGGGAACTCTATTTGTGAAATTAAAAAAGTATGGGCACGTTGTTCCCCACAGTTCCTGCCCATTTTGACTTCTGCTTGAAGGCGAAGACCTCCTGGTGGGAATTTTTTTAAACGGAGATGAATTCTGTTTCTCAGACTGCCAAGTACCCACTAAGTTGCTCTCTGAAAACAAACCCTACCTTCCAGATGCCATTTTCCAAGCCATAGTACTACTATCTGTCCTCTTTCACCAGGATCAGATTGGGAGATAAAAAAGTGCAGGAACCAAATTCAAAGTGGCCCCCATTTGCGAATCAGACAGCTAAAAACGGTGGCCCACATTTGCAAATCAGGGCAGGTTTCAACTTGTAAAGACACGCTGATTAGATATTTTGCTAGGCATGGGAGACGGCATGCATTTGTGATTGCTGCATGGAAAGTTTGTGGTAATATCAGATCAATCAACAGTAAAACCATCCCACCAAACAATAAAATAGGCCCACATACAGCCAGAAAGCTAGCCCATTCACTGATCTATCAGAAAAGCCCTTCGGGCAATGCAGATTGGCCTATAGGCCAGTTAGACATTGCCGCTCACCTCAACTGGGTTATAATCTCCGCTACAGCCTTCAAGCCCCTTCCTTCTCCACCCCATAGTTGATTGTCCCTATGGTGAAATGATTGTAAATGGCAAAACAAAATCATTTCTCACAATTCAAGCACGTATCACTTTCACATCAGCCTGCATTAGTTCTAAAGAAAAATCATACCTTGCTGTGAAACTCGCATTAGCAGGCTGAAGCTGTGCAACACAAAACCCAGAAACCCCCTGCCTGGAAATACCACAACTAAAAAATAGATTTGCAGGCAATCGTTCTCTGCCTCTGCTCTTGTTCTTGGAGCTTCAGTCCATTTTTAAACAAGCATTGGCATAGCCAATAGGTCTCGCCTTTGGGACCTTATAAGTGGACTACTGGTAACAACATTTGCAAAAAAAGACACTAGAGCAGTAGAGACCTACCTTTCTAGGTAAAGAAAAGACAATCCAAGCATACGTAAATACAGACTGAAATGACACGACCTAATCCCTGAATGCAAGGAAGGATATGGACCCCCTGTCCGCTGTTTAAAGGCTGAAACACAGCAATAAACAGGGTTCAGTGGTGGGCCCCTCAGGTCTTTCTGCCCCGGTGCAACTGCTCCACCATTGAAAGCTACGTACCTGGCATTACCCCATACGTTCCACGGTTTCCGCCAAGCTGTAATGCAACTTATTTAACATACTGTTATCTCAAGATTAATAATTACTCTTATACTCAAAAATCCAAAAGCATGTCCTCTGGTGATGCCCAGAGTAAATTTCTAACTACACTGCTGATTGCAGATGTCACCCTTAAACTAGTGCCGCGGGGCATCACGGGGCATTCTATGAGGGCACAAGTTGTGGCAAGCTATCTGCGTACTTTGAGGGAAGTCAGGGGGTATAGGTGGTCATCTGACAACATTCGTCTACACGTATGCACTGGTTTAGTGATGGGTACGGGGCCAGCACCCCTGCAGCAGCTGCTAGAACAGATCAGAATGTGTCTGCCAGGGGCTGCGAGCCAAGGCTGCGGCAGCAGCGTGCTGGGCAACCCCCAGCACAGGAAGTGGGGTGGGGGGGAGGCGAGTGGGTGGAGAGAGCCTGAGGGGAGAGCGGAGAGTGAAGAGGTGTGGGGCAGGACGTAAGAGGGAACGAGGAATGGCCAGAGAGAGAGAGGGAGAATGATGACACGTGAGGCGGAGGGAGGGAAGTGGGCGAAAAGTGAGGGAGGGAATTGAGGTGGACAAAAATCGCTGGAAAATAAAAGGGGGCCAGGTAGGAAAGAAGGGGGGGGTCGTGTTTGAAAGGGGGAGTGGGATAAGGAGGCTAAAAAGCAAAGGGCGAAGCATAGAGGTGAGGAGGGAAGAAGGTGTGAGGGGCAGGGAGCAGAGAGAAGCACGGAAGTTAAGTGAAGCAAGGAAGATAAGGATCAAAGAGCAGTGGGAGAAGTAAGATGAAGGCGTAATAAGAAAGTGGAGGGGCAAAAGAGGCATGGAGAAACAGAGGAAGTAAGTTCAAGGAGTAGGGAGCGTGGAAGCAAACGAAGGAAGAGAGGCGAGAACGTCTTAAATGCAGTCATGGGAGAGAAGGAAGGAACTAAGAAAGAGGGAAGTGGAAAAGCAGAGTGGAGAGATGGTGGAAAATAAGGTGGGAGAGACAGAGTGTGGGAAGGGAGAAGATTAGTTTAAGTGGGGAGGGAAGAGATACGTTAGGAACTGGAGGCGAGATGGAGTGATGAGTGATGAGAGAAACTGCACGGGAAAGAGAAGAGGGATGTGGAGGCGATGAAAGGAGGGAGGGAAGAAGCGATGGAGAAGAATGGAGTGCTGAGGTAGAGAAACAAGTAACAGGTGAAAAACCAGAGCGCGAAATGGCAAACTACGGGAGAGAGAACGAATCGGAGAAAGAGAAAAACAGAAACGGGGGACGGAAGAGAGAGTAGGACGTAATTAACTGGGATAATTAAGTTCTGATTTTACAGCCATTTTTCTCCTAATTCAATTATTCCCATACATATTGATGCATTTTCAGACGTCTCTGGGGCTCTCTTCGCCATATGTCTCTGTTGGAATAGAGCATGTCGAAGAGTGGAGCGGAAGACCAGCGGATCCCACAGCAACAGCGCCGCCTACAGGCCGACCAGTGCCAGTTGGCGAGGAGCCTCCAGCCGGCCTCATTCATGTGACTCGGAGGCAGCGAGCACAGCCCTCACTTTGGACGCAGGGGGCAGCGGGTCAGATTACCGCAACTGCAATGCCTAAACAAGAAGACCGCGAGTGGTGCGCGCACACTGTAAGGAATGTCAGGAATGCAGCTGCCTCCCTGTGCGCCGCTGCTCGCTCACGCAAGCAAAACGCTGTGGGAGTGAACATTTGCTAAAGAGGTGGGACATGCGCCCGCCTTTAGCCATTTGCAGGCTATGAAAAATAAATGACACAGGCAACAACCAACCTAATGCGTGGGGGAAGTCCTAGCCACACGGAGAAGTTTGGAGTGCTCACAAGAAGCCTCCCATAGAGGAGCGCATGCGCGCTGCGCTAGGCTCGACCTAAAAACAAGAACCAAAAACTCTTCTCTTCCATCAAAACATGCAGTTATCTTCATTTATCAGACCGTCACAGACCCCCCTCATCACCCCAAATTTTCACTTCCCCGTTCCAGCCCCAGGAGGAAGAGAGAACCTGGAGATATCTGGACAGGTTTCTGCTCAGGTAGGAGATTGTCAGCACCTTCTGCTATGTTTGAAGCAATAGACGTATTTTTGACATTTATTTTTGCAGTTTTATACCATGCAAACTCCACCCCAGGGCACCGGAGCGCATTACATAAGCACCGGTTACATTACCATGGATCACATTAATTTTCATTGACGAAACAAGGCATAAATCAGACTGTGCATTGGCAAGACAGTCTCAGCCAGTGCCAAAAAACCCATTTTAGTGAGTGAGTGGGAAAAAATCTTTAGAAGAGAGTAGCGAGGGAAGATCTTTAAATGAGACCTTTTCTTTTTTCTGCACCAACTTCCATTGTGCAGCGTATAGACCCTGTGCCAAGCTTAGAATACTCCAGATCATATGTAATAGGGCTGTCCTAGGCATAGCACACAGCAGGCTCTTCATGTTATAATGATGTGTTCACTCAGACTTGCATGTTTAAGCTGTATGCCCTGCATATAAGGCACTATGTATATGTTGTTTCCTTCCACAGCTTACATCCTCCGATTGCTTGCTGTCTCAGAAAGCCTTCTCCCACTGTACATCTAAAACCCTTCATGGAAAAACTTGCCTTGACATACTTCCACTTGATTCCTTTCCTTTCTTTCTTTAAAGTGCCCCTCTTCTTACCTTCCATCCTCCGCATGCCTTATGTTTCTGAGTATAGTCTGCTCTTCATTCCTGTCTGCCTTAATCTCCCTTATTGCAATTCTGCAACTGGCTGACACCTTATTTCATAGATCACAACCTCTTTGCTGTATAATCCCTAGCCTAACATTACGTAAAGCGCTCTAATACCTTCAGGTCAAGTTCGCGCTATATAAAACTTGAAAAATAAATAAATAAATAAATTACTTAATCTCCTACCAATTTCACCAACCATTCACCTGAAACCACACAGCCCCCACTAATGATCACACGCAACTGGTATTAATATAATCTATCACAAAGTAACAGGAGAAAATGCATGCAATTGTTTCTTAAGAGCACATGACTAATCGCAATAACCACTAGATTAATTGCGACTTGAGACCCCCACGGGTGAGTAGTGCGCTTACAATTCCCTGATTGATTGAACCTTGGGTTCCGTAGTAGCGTGCTACTCGCTGTAAAGCGCTTCAACGCCTTGTCTGGGGTAGTAAGTGCTATATAAATACAATTACACAATTTTGTTTTACAATCAAAACAAATCAAGATGCTTATGGGTGTGCAAATGATAAATCTTTCGGTGATTTTGTGTCAAACTGTTTTTATTGATTTCAGATAATTTCAGAACACATTAGAGCTCCACCGAGCACAATTTACTTGTCAAGAGTTACAGAGATCTAGAAAAAGACACACAGCATGTTCACAAAATCTTGACGCAACATATTTGTCTTTAAAACCTTTCCCAGCTGTGCCAGATTGTGCTTACGACATGTCAAATACAAAGCATATATGTTCTAGGATGCTGCTTCAGACAAGAACATAACGAAAACATTCAGAACTATTCCATGGTGAGGTGCGTTATTGGTCTTTGTGGGGTCAGGATCACAGCAGGGCGGGTGTCGCCTTTCGGGGACAACTGGCCATCAGATCTCCCCTTTTAACCCTCAGGGAGGCAGGGTTGTCGCTAATTTTGGGCAAGCCCCATCATATTGAGAGGCGCCTTTTGTCCCTCAACTACTAAATCTGGAAATGATGGAGGGCTCGTAGTCTGGGTCCGCAAGCAAATAGGGGCAGACCTTCTGATAAATAGCTCACCAGGGGGTTCCAGATGTAGTCAAAGCTCCTCCGGGTATCCTCAACGATATCTGTCATTCGTTCGAGGGCTAGAGCCCGCCACAAACGGGCGTGCCATTGGGTGAGGGAGGGGGCCTCCGTTTTCTTCCACGCCGCGGCTGGGCCATTTTGGCTGCCCCCAGGCAGAACCAAATGATGGAGCGATCCCCCTGTGTTTGATACTTCAGCCTAGGATCTCTCACCCCCAGCAGTGTGTGTTCTATGGTGTCTGGGATTGGGTATCCTAAAATAATTTTAATCTGGAAGAGAATTTCTTTCCAAAATGATTGAAAAGAGGGACAGTCCCACCAGATGTGTCGGAAGTCGCCCAATAGCCCGCAGCCCCGCCAACATTTATCTGTAGTGTTCGGGAATATAGAATGCAATTTCTGAGGGTAGCGGTACCAGTCGTGCATAATTTTGTAGTGGGCTTCTCACAAGAATAGGGAGCGATTGTATTTAGTAACACCCCATTGTTTGTCCCCTATGAGGGTAGGCAGTAGAGCATCCCAAAATCTTCGGTGCCTGGGGGTCGGGTGGGGGCCTACCATTAGTAAGGTGTTGTAAAGGAATGAGATGCAGCCTTTACCCGTAGAACCAGAATGCACAAACTTCTCTATGGGGAGCAAGTCTCTGGTCGCGGCCTACCGCACCTGGGGCTGTTGCACCCAATGTTTCAGCTGTAGATAACGATATTCTTCTACGGGCGGTAATTTAAAGAGGGTTGCACATTCCGCAAACGTGAGTAGGACTCCCCGCTTGAAGAGGTCTGATAGCATAAGACATCCCCCCCCTCCAAGCATCAAAGGGACCCTCATCCAGCACCGGGGGGAAGGCCGGGTTGAAATGAATGGGAGTATAGTGGAGGGGGTCATCAAGGGCAGTGTTTTGGTGACATTGTCCCATACGTGAAGGATGGTGGCCGTGCTAAGATATACATTGGGCGGTCTCTCTTGCTTCCGCCTCCAGGGGAGGTCCCAAATGGTTCTGCTCTATTTGTCGGTCCATATGGAGCCAATGCTTTTCAGAAACCTTAAGGGACCACTCAGTCAGTACCCGAAGTTGGGCAGCCCTGTAGTACCCGTGGAAGTCTGGAAGGGCCAGCCCACCCTCCAGCCGAGGTGTAATCAGCTGCCGCTGAGATAAGCGAGCCCTCTGATCCTGCCAATAAACTTGGTTTTCATCTTTTTCAGCTCTGGGAACAGATCTTTGTCCACAGCTATCGGAAGACCCTGAAATAGATAAAGAAGACGGGGTAGAACATTCATTTTAATCGCATTTATTCTACCTATCCAGGAGATAAAAGCTACGCTCCATTTCTTAAAATCAGATTTGAGTTGTCTCAATAAGGGGGGGAAGTTAGCTTTATAGAGATTCGAGATTTTGGGGGTGATTTTTATGCCTAGATAAATTTTTTCTTTACGGACACAGCAGAAGGGAGATGACTCTTCGACTAGCATCATCGTTTCTCGGGGTAATGTTAGATTGAGAAGAAATGACTTCGACAAGTTGACCTTAAATCCCGCAGCCCGTTCAAATAAGCTAAGTATGGCTCGTATAGCTGGTAGTGTAACTAGCGGATCGGTGACGGGGAGCAGGACATTATCCGCAAAGAGCGAAATTTTATGGTCATCTGTGCCGAACCTGACCCCCTGAATATCGGGGTTAGCCCTTATCCTGGCTGCCAGGGCCTCGATGCAGAGGGCAAAAAGCATAGGAGAGAGGGGGCAGCCCTGTCTCGTACCTCTCGAGAGTTGAAAAGGCTCCGAAATGTCCCCGTTTACTAGAATTAGGGATCTAGGGGCGTGATATTTGGCTTGCACCGTACCTATGAAGGAGTCGCTGAACCCAAAGCGACGCAGGGTAAGGCTTAGGAAAGGCCAGTCGACCCGATCAAAGGCCTTCTCCACGTCCAGCGAGAGCAGGGCCGCAGGGACGTGCTTCTTTTGCACTTTTTCAATCAAATGCACTATCCTGCATAAATTATCATGGGTCTGCCGCCCTTTGATGAAGCCCGATTGATCAGGGTTTATTAACGCAGGTAGAATATTCTCTAGACGGCTGGCCAGAATTTTGGAGTATAATTTAGCGTCTAGGTTCAAGAGGGCTATGGGTCTGTACGAAGCGCACAATTGGGGATCCTTTCCTGGTTTGGGGATTAGGGTAACTAGGGCCTCCCCCATAGTGGCAGAAACTCGACGCTCAGTGATTATTTCATTGAAGAGGTCCGCCAGGTGGGAGGCGAGCTCCAGTGCTAAAGGGTGGTAAAATACAGCGTTCAGCCCATCAGGGCCTGGGGCTTTTTGAAGCTTAGGGGCGTCTATCGCCTTTTAAACTTCTTCAATAGAAATAGGTCTGCTAAGTTCAATATTAGTGGCAGGGGCGACCTGCGGTAAATCTATGGAGTCTAAGTAACTTGATTGGTCTTGTTCCATTAAGGCATGGGTACTCACAAACTTTCTCTCAGGGGCCAAATTTACAGTGTGGTTTGTGGCGAGGGCCGCACCGGTGGGGGCGGGGTCAGTGGGGGAGGGGGGCGGGGCTAGAGCAACAAAAAAAACTATGACCATGAGGTTGAACACAGGCCCCTGCAGCGGACGCCTTCGTCCACTGAGCCACCAGACCCGGCATCCACACATCTCTCTCTCTCTATCTATCTCTCTCTCTCGCTCTGTCTCCCTCCCTCTCTCTCCCTCCCTCTCTCTATCTCTCCCTCCCTCTCTCTCTCTATCTCTCCCTCCCTCTCTCTATCTCCCTCTCTCCCTCCCTCTCTCTCTCCCTCTGTCTCCCTCCCTCTGTCTCCCTCTGTCTGTCTCCCTCCCTCTGTCTGTCACCCTCCTCCCTCTGTCTGTCTCCCTCTGTCTGTCGCCCTCCTCCCTCTGTCTCCCTCCCTCGGTCTGTCGCCCTCCTCCCTCTGTCTGTCTCCCTCTGTCTGTCGCCCTCCTCCCTCCCTCTGTCTCCCTCTCTCTCTGTCTCCCTCTCTCTCTGTCTCCCTCTGTCTCCCTCCCTCTCTGTCTCCCTCTCTCTGTCTCCCTCCCTGTCTCCCTCTGTCTCCCTCCCTCTGTCTCCCTCTGTCTGTCTCCCTCTGTCTGTCTCCCTCCCTCTCTCTCTGTCTCCCTCCCTCTATCTCCCTCTGTCTCCTCCCCCTCCCTCTGTCTCCCTCTGCCTCCCTCTGTCTCCCTCTCCCTCTGCCTCCCTCTGTCTCCCTCCCTCTGTCTCCCTCTCTCTCGGTCTCCCTCTCTGTCTCCCTCTGTCTGTTGCCCTCTGTCTCTCTCTCTCTCCCTCTGTTTCCCTCTCTGTCTCCCTCTCTCTCTCTCCCTCCCTCTCCCTCTCTCTGTCTCCCTCTCTGTCTCCCTCCCTCTGTCTGTCTCCCTCTCCCTCCCTCTGTTCCTCGACTCCCTCCCTCTGTCTCCCTCTGTCTCCCTCTGCCTCCCTCGGTCTCCCTCCCTCTCCCTCCCTCTCCCTCCCTCTCCCTCTGCCTCCCTCTGTCTTCCTCCCTCTGTCTCCCTCCCTCTGTCTCCTTCTCTCTGTCTCCCTCTGTCTATCTCCCTCCCTCTGTCTGTCTCCCTCTGTCTGTTGCCCTCTGTCTCCCTCTCTCTCCCTCTGTTTCCCTCTCTGTCTCCCTCCCTCTCTCTCTCCCTCTGTCTGTCTCCCTCTGTCTGTCTCCCTCTGTCTGTCTCCCTCTGTCTGTCTCCCTCTCTCTGTCTGTCTCCCTCTGTCTGTCTCCCTCTGTCTGTCTCCCTCTCTCTCGGTCTCCCTCTCTCTCAGTCTCCCTCCGTCTCCCTCCCTCTCTCTGTCTCTCTCTCAGTCCCTCTGCCTCCCTCTGCCTCCCTCTGTCTCCCTCCCTCTCCCTCCCTCTCCCTCTGTCTTCCTCCCTCTGTCTCCCTCCCTCTGTCTCCTTCTCTCTGTCTCCCTCTGTCTGTCTCCCTCCCTCTGTCTGTCTCCCTCTGTCTGTTGTCCTCTGTCTCCCTCTCTCTCCCTCTGTTTCCCTCTCTGTCTCCCTCCCTCTGTCTCCCTCTCTCTCTCTCTCTGTCTCCCTCTCTCTGTCTCCCTCTCTCTGTCTCCCTCTCTCTGTCTCCCTCCCTCTGTCTCCCTCCCTCGGTCTGTCTCCCTCCCTCGGTCTGTCTCCCTCTCTCGGTCTCCCTCTCTCTCAGTCTCCCTCTCTCTCGGTCTCTCTCCCTCCCTCTGTCTCCCTCCCTCTCAGTCTCCCTCCCTCTCTGTCTCCCTCCGTCTGTCTGTCTCCGTCTGTCTGTCTCCCTCTCTCTCGGTCTCCCTCTCTCTGTCTCCCTCCCTCTGTCTGTCTCCCTCTCTCTGTCTCCCTCCCTCCCTCTGTCTGTCTCCCTCCCTCTGTCTGTCTCCCTCCCTCTGTCTGTCTCCCTCTCTCTGTCTCCCTCTCTCTCAGTCTCCCTCCCTCTGTCTGTCTCCCTCTCTCTGTCTCCCTCTGTCTGTCTCCCTCCCTCTGTCTCCCTCCCTCTGTCTGTCTTCCTCCCTCTGTCTCCCTCTCTCTGTCTCCCTCTCTGTCTCCCTCTCTCTGTCTCCCTCTCTGTCTCCCTCTCCCTCCTTCTGTCTCCCCCTGACTCCCTCCCTCTGTCTCCCTCCCTCTGTTTCCCTCTCTCTCTGTCTCCCTCTGTCTCCCTCTCTCTGTCTCCCTCCCTCCCTCTGTCTGTCTCCCTCTCTCTGTCACCCTCTGTCTCCCCCTCTCTGTCTCCCCCTCTCTGTCTGTCTCCCTCCCTCTGTCACCCTCCCTCTGTCACCCTTGGTCACCTCACCCTGCGTGTGAGTCAGCCCGGGCTGAGACAGCTTCCCGGGCACACACACAGCCGCACCCGAGTACTTCACAGGTCTTTAAAAGACCATTCACTTGTTAATGAGGCTTTGTTGTATTTTACCTCTTCTTAGCGCCCCTGCATCTCCACTCAGAGTGGAGATGCAGGGGCGCTAAGAAGAGGTAAAATACAACAAAGCCTCATTAACAAGTGAATGCTCTTTTAAAGAGTCGCCCGGCCCCCATAGAGCAGAGTCTCTCAGAGTCCGCGCTGCGGTGTTTGCTGACACTTTAAAACAAAAAACAAAAAAAACAGGTACGATGTCTGCAAGGTCCGCGGGCCGCCAAGGAAGGCTTGCCGGGCCGCTGGCGGCCCGCGGGCCGTACTATGAGTACCCGTGCAATAAGGGGTCTGCAGTGTAGAGTGAGCTGTAAAAGTCCCGGAAAGCATTCGTCTTCCCCTGTCGTGTAGTCCCTATAAGACCTATATAGGATCTGCGTGTTTAGACAACATACACTGCGGGACTGGTGTCCAGACTGATTCCAGACACCCCCACCAGGTATGTTGGCCTGTGTACCAGCTAGCTCGCAATGCCACTATAACCTCCTCTTACCAAGGAGAGAATAGTTCTTGGCAACTATCGAACATGACAACCCTGATCCCTCAGGACCGTGGAAACAGTAACTTACTTTTCTCTCAGTTACTCGTGCTCACTTGCTCTCAGAGAGATCCACAGAATAAACGGTTGGGACGTTTTCAATGAGTATTTATTGAATTGTCGTTATTCTAGCGTAAAATAAGTGCACTGAAATCACCAGTAGAAAGTAGCATATATAAATGAGTAGCAGTACTAAGAAAGTAAACAGATGGTAGGTTTCTACCATTTTGCTAAAATCATAAATATAGGCGAGTATATAAAATACATGGCAATAAAATGTGTACTCCTACGATGCACCCTAACTAGATGTACCTAAGTGTACCTAGCATGTGAGTAGGTGTAAAGCCAAGAATCCCTCTAGGATAAAGCCAACTCCATTACCTGATGGGACCTCGTTCTGGTCTCGAGCTGAACACCCCACGAGGGATGTCAGACCACTGCGAGCTGGAGTATCTGCATGCAGGAACCTCAGCGTCTCGCGTAAGTGTGTCGGCATGGAAGTCGTGATCGCCTCTTCCTATCTCAGCAAAATGTGGTGTTTATATACCCTAAGGTATCCCCAGGGGTTCTACCTTGCTGTGCCAGTGTCGGACTTAGGATGACGTCGGGCATGAACTTTATACACAGTTATTATGCAGGAGATGATGGTCCTGCTGTGATTCCAAGAAACTAAGAATCCTCATGCTTAATTTATGAGGCCAGTGTCCAGGGAAAAACCCTACGTACTTATGTGTAGTATTGTAACTGGGTAAAAGGTCAGTCCTCCAAATCCGTTATGTATGTAGTATAGGAGAGAATGTAGGTGAAGGGTTATAATGATACCTAGACCTATATCGGGGTACCTATATGACATATAACACCCACTCCTCATCCGACTGGACGACATTACTAAATTTTATCATACTACCAAGGCGTCTAGAGGTTTGTACGCAACAAATAATAAAAACATTAAGAGAAGTTTTAAAAAGCTTTATAAAACCCTTTAAAAGTGTTCTATAAAAAAAAAATCATTCAAGCAGTGGCTCTAAAGTGTCCGTTTATATAGTCCGAACAACTACAAGCATTTGAAAGCCATGCAGGTCAAAATGTTTCAATTTGGAATTTCGAAAAAGTTAAAAGCCAAATCTTCCCAGCGTGCGACATGCCAAATGTTTATGTGTCCTTGCTGGTAGACGCAACATTGCTGCTGTCTGCATACGCAGCTGACGATCCTTGTAACACCTCACAAAGAATGTCAATCGAGCACAGATGATCTTCCGTACTGCCTGCAGCAGGTGCCGGGGCAGCCTGTGCCACATCCAAGGCCTGAGTGTTGGAGGAGCCGGTGTCCATACCAACAGGAGCAGAAACTACCTGTGGAGGCTCTAAGAATGCTGCCAACAACATGGGAATGCGCTGAGGACATTGCAGAACATGGGCCGTTATCGGGTCCAGTAAAGCATCAACGTCCGGTGGCGCAACAGATGGAAGTGTCAGACAGAGGTCCAACACGCATTCTTCTCCGCAGAACAGGCATCGGAGAACAGGTAGGACACAGTCCATCCAGACTGGTCTAAATGACGGGAACCAAGAGGCACTCAGTTCCCGTAGGCGAGGTGTGCCCAGATGTTGTACCATGCGATCACGGTGTTTGCGCTCCAGGAGAGCTGTTGCTACTTCCTTGGTGGCTGAGACGTCCATTGCGTAGCAGAAAGGTAATAATCAGGATTCCTGCTATTAGGAACAGGATCAGCGGAAGCCCTCCAAAAATGCTTCCAAAGACGGAATGTATAAAGTTTGGTATAACTTTGAGGACCGTCTGAAAGGTGCTTAACAGTCCGGAACCTATGGCCTTAAATAGGTGAACAATACCCGTCGTATCGGACATGTTAAAGATACAACTTACCATTTCTGTGAAATGGAAAGGGCAGTTTGTACGTATAAGTGCCTGTATCTCAGCCGAGGACCTTGCGATCTGGAGATCAAAAGTCTCCCGGGCGGAGGTTAAGGGCACGGTTCGTTGTAAAAGCATGGCTTTCATTCTGCTCAGAGTATGAAACCGTATAAAGGAAACATTTAGCGAAGGCCATAACGGCACCTCCCTGGCTGTATGTGTTGGTGGAAACAATACTTGCATACAGCAAGTAACACTGGAGCTCACGGTGACTAGATATGTGATGCCCGGAAGCATCCCACAACAACCTTGACCATTCAGCATCAAGTAACTCCCATTTGAGAGAAGCCTGAATACTGGATTAATCACAGCTGCTGGGGTACCCCTCAAGTGACAAGACAAGTTCCCCACAGACCTATTACAAGCTCCGTGTAGCATAATATCCTGACATATGAGAGATCCACTTAAAGCGTTCTCGCAGTTAGTTCCGCTTAGAAACACTTCCAGATCCCCACTCCTGCATCGAAATCTGTATGAATTCCTTACCCATCTTTTCATATCTGCCTGCCTGTTGTTGTTCTAGGCAATATTGAAACTGGAAAGTTGCGACCGGTAATGTTATATGGCCGTGGACTAACCATTCTGTGGACGGTGACTCAGCCACAGTAAAGGGTAACCTATCCAGTTTCTCAATACGCAGCATTGTATATTTTGCTCCCATCTGTGCCGTTTTCATCTGTTTTTCTGTTAGATTGTATGCAGAAAATAATGACGTAATGTTGATAAAACGCCAAGGCACATAACCGGCGCGCAATGACTGCAGCGTCCAGCTTAACAAAATAATAGAACGTAACTGCGACTGCCCGTGTTGCAATATGGACAAATCCTGTTCTATTACATCGATAGCAGAAGATACAATGTTGCCCAGTGAATATATCCTGGATGTTAATGTAGTCATACCCTTGTCAACTATGGCTAACGCCTTTTCTAGGTTAACTCCATCTATTTCTCTTAATCTCTCTGCAGCTTCTTGTTGAGAGATTTTCCAGAGTTCGTTATAGACAGCATACAAAAAGCGCTTCTGACGTGGTTTCCTGGAACCTAATAAAAAATCCCGTAGGTCCACGTCCTCTGAGAGTACGGACAAGTGTTGCTTCACCTGCGGTAGTGTTGAGGTCTTTAGCCAATCAAGGCACAATTTCCCAACACTGAATGATGTCACTACCCCCGGATGTTCTCGTTGTACCTAACGTGGGTCTGGTCTATGGATACTAAACCCTTCGGTGGTACCCCTGAATCTTTCCTGACATCTGTTTGTGTCAGTAGGCCAAACCAACCATCCCTTCCAATTGGGGTCTGATCTATTGTATTGCAATATGTTATCCAACTTAGCCCCTCTTTCTGATGTAAAATTCCCCTCGGTGTTTAAAGGTGTTGGAATTTGAGGTGTGTTCAAGTCCTTATTCTTGGCTATTCCAAGACAGGAAGTCTGTTGCACAGTGTCATTCAATAAAATCATCTGCTGTGGAATGAGGCATGCTCTAAACAGTGCTTCTGTCCCCTGGACCTGCCAGTCCCTAGAACCCCAGATTGATTTCAAGTCTACAGTGTCCATCCATAAGTCAAAACCCTGTTCAGACAGTTGGGCTATAAAGGAAGCAGAGTAAATCTGTTTGGGGTTTGTTAACATGTTTTTCTGTGCAGATATTGGTGCAACCTTATAGTAGTACGAGGTTGGGTCAGAAGTGTTAAACCCTGAAAAATATGAGAATTTCTGTGCAAATGTTTTTGAGCTACTTTTCGGTGGTGTAGGGCAATGTTCCCACTGGTGGTATGTGAAAACATTTCTGGGTTTGCTAGATTTATGCAAAAAATGATGACCATAATGTTGGTAACAATATATTTTGTCAAAATCTGATCTATCCTCTAACATTTCAGTGCTAGAAAACGCGGCAGATTGTTCTAAATCAGACAATAAGTTATTAACAGTTTCAAAATCCCAATCATCAGAAAATGTACTGGAGGTAATGATATCGTTTAACGAAATTTTAAACAAATGTGGAATTTTTAAAAGCTCAGTCGGTCCAAATATATCAAAATTTACTTTGTCCCACACTATACCATCCGGTATAGGAACTGCTGAAATGTTCACGAAGGACAAGTCTCTTTATTCACGATGAGATGAAACATGAGGTTTTAAAATTAAGTTTACTTTTGACGTTGCAGAGCTCTGTTGAAGATAAGTTCCATTGATGAGCAAGTGAAAAGTTATTACTAATCCTAACCAGAAAAGAAAAAAATAAATACCGGTGATTATCCAAAGTTCTAGCCCAGGTGATACCAAATAAGTCCTTCTAAGAAAGTTAAAAAAGTCTTTGATCCGTTGTTTGCGAGAAATTTGGGCTGGCGTCGTTTCAAGTTCACTTGGATCCAATGAAAAGGTATCGAAGTCGATGAAATAGCAAGATGCAGTTCTATCTATCTTTGGTAGCTCAGCATGTTTTGTTTAACTTGTGGATTGCTCTTGTTGAGGCATGTTGACTTAGACATCTTTATTTGCTTGAATTGAAATTTATCTTTCACTTTGATTTTGAGAGTTTGTGTCAAGGGGAACTAGTTCCATTGCATTGTTATTGATTCCGTTGCTTTGTAAAGGTGACTCTTCAAATGTTATGAGTCTTTCAATTTGAACTTCCTGTATTGTAGCGAGAGGAGGACGTCGGCTACTCAAGAGCCCACGAGGCCTACTATTTGGTATCGGCCACATAGTGTGGTTTGAGCAGATCGATTGAGACGAATCTCTTTTCTTTTCCGGCAAGAGGCGGTAGAAGTACAGTTCTTGATCCTTCAACGGCCAGGACAGGTACAGGCATTCGATAGGATAGTCCGAATTCTTTCTTGTCCACAATCTTTTCTCTGACCAGATCCCCAAATTTAGGGATCCAGGCAGGTCTTGCCGTGGCTGATTTGACTTCCCCAGTGGCGCTTTTCTTTGTCTCGACGTTACTTAAGGAGGCTCTGGATTCATTCAGATCCTGTAAAACTGCCAAACGTTTATTGATGTCAAACGGTTTTACATCTGCCACTGTGCCTTCACAATCGAGATCAGGTACCCACATTCTTGTCCCAAACAGGACCTTGTAAGGAGTTGCACCTCCCAGAGAGCTTCTTGGCTGGTTATTAAGGGCCAGCTGGACCCCAAATAGGTGATTGACCCAACTACCACCCGAGCCTAATACCCTAGCTGTTAAAGATTGCTTTAAGTCCCGGTTTTTCCTCTCCACAACTGAATTTCCCTCGGGATGGTACGGAGAGGAGTACCGCAATGCTACACCCAAACTTCCCATGGCTTCCTTGTACGTCCTAGAGCTGAACGCGGGGCCGTGGTCAGAATGTAATGTGCCAACTGCGTATGTCCCTATGAAGACTCGCAAATCTTTTATAACAGTTCGGGCGTCAGCCGAGCGCTGAAGCCATACCCATAAGAATCTTGAACAGGAATCCACTGCAACCATGATATACTTGTAAGGTCTGTCAGATTGTAAGAGGCCGCAGTGGTCCAGGTAAATGCACGTGAGTGGTCTGTCTGATATTAACAATGGTGTCTGCGCTGGGCGAGCTACGGTGGACCCTTTTATCTGTTGACATATATCGCACTTTAAGACGAAGTCTTTGGTCTGCTTTGTTAACCCTGGCCACCAATAGCGTTGTTTCAGTAAAGAAACTGTCGCCGTAACTCCTGCGTGCGCAGAACCCAGACCCTCGTGTGCAGCCAAGATTAAACCTAACCTGCGATCCATGTTTGGTATTACTCTATCCCCCACTCCAGGAATCTGAGCAAATGGAACGTTGTTTGCATCTAACTTGTAGGAGTACTTCGTGGAAAACCTTTAGGTAGTGCTTTGCTGTTGTTGCGTGAAGCAATCACAGCTACCATTGTGCTACCGTCTACCCTCGTTTTTGAACGGGTGATTGCAGCTACGGACACAGTGCATACTGCCCCCTTTGCGGCTTCATCAGCCAATGAATTCCCTTCAACATGATCGCCATCACGTTGATGACTCAGTATATGTATCACGTGAGCTCTTGGTAGTTCGTTCTTCAACTCTGCTACCTGTTCCCATAGTTTTCTATGTTTAATCGTGCTACCTTTTGCATCTCTGTACCCTTCTGTCCCCAGTAGTGGAGATATTCGTTGTACGACTGGACACAGTAAAAGGAATCAGACACTATTAGTGTGGGGAATTTGGGATCCGTATTTATTAGTGCCAGTAGTAGTGCTTTTAATTCTGCCAACTGAGCCGTGCAGTCTCCGAGAGACTGCGTTTTTGTACAGCTTGGATGGAACTTGTCATCCTGCATCCTACCTTTCACAATAGCGCATGCTGCACTGTATTGTTGCTTACTCCCTGTGGCCGGTTGAGCAGATCCATCGGTGTAAATAATGTATTCATACCGATCTAGAGGCATAATTTCATTTGGTACAGGATATTCTTGTTCATATTGCAGGAATGCTTGTGTTTTTAGATTTGGGTCATATCTGTATTCTACATCTGTTGCAGTGAGAGAATTAGTCCATTGTATCCATCTTGGATGTAACGCTTTTGCATTTGGGACGCTTGCCTTTGTGGCAGCCTCTAAGGCCGGTACCGGGGTCACGACAATTATTCGTTCCCCCTGAGCCAATGCTCTCTCTCTCACTACAGCAGTCTGTACTGCTGTCAGAATCTTTTCTGTAGGAGCAAAACGCATTTTAGCGTTGGTGTACAAATGCGATTTATATGCAATTGGTATTGTCTCACCGTCATTAAAGGTTAAGTAAGTGTACCCAGATTGACCTGCGACTATGCGGATCACCAGGTTGCGTACGTTTACGCGTGTTTGTAAATGTTTTGATGATATCATGTCAGCTTGTAGGGAACAAAGTATATTTGTGTGTTCCTGTGTCCATCGCCTGACTGAAAAGTCTGGTCTTATGAGGTCGTAAAAAGGTTTTACTCTCTCTGCGTCATCCAAAATGTATGTTCTGCCAAAATTCAGGAATCCCAGTATGGACTGTAAATTTTTTAATGATTTCGGAGGTTGTAGCAGTGCGTACTTTTCTAAAAAGTGGGCTGTCAGGCTTTTGCCTTCACTTGAAAGCTCATATCCCAAAAATAGGACGTTGAGGTGGGCTATCTTTGATTTTTTACAGTTAAATTTGTAGCCCTCAGAGACAAAACCCAAAATTATGGTGCTCACCCTGGTCAAGTGTTCCTCTAAGTCATCATCCGTCAGATAAATATCATCTATATAGGATAATGCTTCTTCATCCAAATTCTGTAGTAACTCTGTTACCCTCCTTGAGAATAACCCCGGGCTATTCTTATACCCTTGGGGGAGTCGACAGAATTGACGCTGGGACCCTAGCACTGAGAAGGCTGTCAAATATCTGCTTTCAGGCGCTATGTATCGGCAGAAAAATCCATTTGAGATATCTAATGTTGTTTTGTATTTTTTTCCGCACAATGTTATTCATTAATGCGGCACTGTGTGCATTCTGGACTGCAAATGTTTTTGTGCATGAGTTTAAGTGTCTGTAGTCTAACACTAGACGATATGAATTGTCGGGTTTCATTACGGGAAACAAAGGATTATTCATTGATGAGGTGCATGGTTCAATTACACCCTGGTATTCAAGTTGATCTAAGATCTCCCTGACCTGTTTTTTAGCTTCCTGTTTTATGGGATACTGTCTTTGTGGAGTTGGGTTTGTTTTTATTGGAATAACGTGGTGGGGTGATTCTTCATCCCACCCTACGTGGTTGCGGTATAATGCTGGAGCAAGGGCTACTGCCCACTCCTGCGCATATGTATGTCTTAGGTATGCAGGGACTAGGTCGGAGAAAGCTGGAAAAATTACAGTTTCCCCCTTTGGGCATTCCATAACAATAGTAAGCGGCCAATCTTTTTCCGCTAATAGGATGTCATAACTCGAAGTCAGGTTCTCCCAAAAGAGACCCTTAACTTGTCTCGGCTTGTCCCCCTCCATTTGGAGTGTTATTTCATGTAACTTGTGTGGGACACTCACCCTAGTATCAGGTGTTTCCACCGTGATATACTCACTCAACTCCGCTGTCACCAGAAATTCCATCAGGTTCCGGTGAGCTAGTGTTACCTCTGCCGCGCTGTCTAGCATCGTCAGAGCCCATTCCCCGTTCAGTTGCTGAGTCCTCAGAATTCTGGGCATGTCTAACTTTGAGACCTGCTACCTTCTTCTTTTTAAATTGAGGTTTTGCTTTAGGTTTTTCTTCTTTCTTTGAAGGGTAGTCTGAAGTGTGTTACTTGTCTCTGGACTTTGTACGCTCTTCTTCTCTTTGTTCTGACCGTCCTTCCCTCTCGGAGTTTTTTGATGAACCCTGAAAGGAACGAGAGGAACGTGTATCAGTGTCCTGATACCTGTCAGGTTTTTAATGTTATCTCTATTTCTAAGATCTCCTTTCTGGGGCTCCTGCTGAGGAGACCTTCCCTGGAGTGAGATCTATTCTTTTGTTGTTTATTATTGTCCCATTTCTTCTTTGAAGAAACTGTTGTTTGTTTGCCTGTTATTTATCTGAGTTCTATATTTCTGTAAAGTCTTATTAATTCTTTATGCTGTACAAGTAAGTCTCCTCCTGGCAATGTGTCAATGTCAGGATGTGGTGTGTATGCCGCTAAAACTGGCCATGTTGCTCCGTCTCTTCCGAGCGGACCGAGTCTTACTCTATTTCTTGTATGCGGGAGGGCGCCTTTAAACCAGTAGAGGTGTTCTTTGTAAGTGAGTTGAATTTCAATGTCCTCATATGGACTATACTCATTTGGTATATCATCTTCTACATATTAGTGAATTGTTTTGGTTTGTGCATTTGCCTGCGGGAATTTAATCCATGAATAGAATACCTCTGTTCTATGTGATTCGTGTGCCTCAATCACGAAAGTCACTTGCCCACCCCTAATTTTAACACCATATGCTACTAGTTTTAGGGTGACGGCATTTCTAACATTATCTGCAATGTATAGTGCATCTGCATCGTCTTCTTCGGCTCAGAAGTTTAGTGCATTTCCTTCATCTACGTCTCTCTGTTCAGTCATTATTTTTAGAAAGGAGAGCGTTTCAAGGGAACTGAGATAAGGTGTTCTGCACAATTAGGAACACTGTATCCTTCAAGCTTGATTAAACCAACAGCCAATACATAGGAATTTTCCTACTCAGCTGCGGCGGATTTAGTTCCCTCCCACTCCAGACATCTCTGGGGAAATTGTGAGTAGGGGTCTCTGAGAATAGCACGACTGAACTACTCAGATTTGACTGTTAAATAAGTGACAATACCAACGTTGCCGGCGCCATGTCGTGTAGACCCTATAAGACCTATATAGGATCTGCGCGTTTAGACAACATACACTGCGTGACTGGTGTCCAGACTGATTCCAGACACCCCCACCGGGTATGTTGGCCTGTGTACCAGCTAGCTAACAATGGCACTATAACCTCCTCTTACCAAGGAGAGAATAGTTCTTGGCAACTATCGAACATGACAACCCTGATCCCTCAGGACCGTGGAAACAGTAACTTACTTTTCGCTCAGTCACTCATGCTCACTTGTTCTCAGAGAGATACACAGAATAAACGGTTGGGACGTTTTCAATAAGTATTTATTGAACAGTCGTTATTCTAGCGTACAATAAGTGCACTGAAATCACCAGTAGACAGTAGCATATATAAATGAGTAGCAGCACTAAGAAAGTAAACAGATGGTAGGTTTCTACCATTTTGCTAAAATCATAAATATAGGCAAGTATATAAAATACATGTCAATAAAATGCATACTCCTACGATGCACCCTAACTAGATGTACCTAAGTGTACCTAGCATGTGAGTAGGTGTAAAGTCAAGAATCCCTCTAGGATAAAGCCAACCCCATTACCTGATGTTAGCTTGCGGAACCTCGTTCTGGTCTCGAGCTGAACACCCCGCGAGGGATGTCAGACCACTGCGAGCTGGAGTATCTGCATGCAGGAACCTCATCGTCTCGCGTCAGTGTGTCGGCATGGAAGTCGTGATCTCCTCTTCCTATCTCAGCAAGATGTGGTGTTTATATACCCTAAGGTATCCCCAGGGGTTCTACCTTGCTGTGCCAGTGTCAGACTTAGGATGACGTCGGGAATGAACTTTATACACAGTTATTATGCAGGAGATGATGGTCCTGCTGTGATTCCAAGAAACTAAGAATCCTCATGCATAATTTATGAGGCCAGTGTCCAGGGAAAAACCCTACGTACTTATGTGTAGTATTGTAACTGGGTAAAAGGTCAGTCCTCCAAATCTGTTATGTATGTAGTATAGGAGAGAATGTAGGTGAAGGGTTATGATGATACCTAGACCTATATCGGGGTACCTATATGAAATATAACACCCCCCCTCGCTAATGTGCGTGGCGCCGGCATCATCTACTATTTGTTTAATATACTCTTTCTCCTCCTTCACTCGCAGTTGGTGCGCAAGCAGTGTGCCCACTTTGTTGCCCCCATCGTACCCTCTGGCTTGGAGGCGTAGGATAGTTTTTTCTGCCCTATTGGCATATATAGCTTGCAGTTTACCTAGTAGTGATGTGACACTCCCTAGTGTTTGCATGGATGGGGACTCCTTGTGTGCCCTTTCTGTCATTTGTAGGTCCCCCTCCAATAAAGCCTCTCTTCAGTTTGTTGTTTTTTAAGAGTGGTGGCCAAAGCTATACATTTGCCCCTTATGACTGACTAAAAGGCATCCCAGTTGTTCCCATGGGAGGTATCTGCAGGGTCATTTGTGGCAAAGAACTCTTTAATCGAGTTCCGTAAGTCGTCACGGAGGAGCCTATCTCTACTTAGAAAGTTGGGGAACAACCATCTGGCGTGCTTGGATCGCGGGGTCGGCCAATTAATTATCACCTCCAAGGGAGCGTGGTCCGAGAGACATATTGGATGGAAATAGGTCCCTAGAAGTGATTGGGATAGCGCCTGGCTCATAAAAATATGGTCTATCCTGGAGTATGTCCTATGGGAGTGGGAGAAAAAAGAATAATCTCGGGTTGTAGGATTGAGGGCCCTCCAAACGTCCATCAGGCCCATGCGCTGCAAAGAGGATTTAAGTGATTTGCTGAAGACCCCTCCCGCTGATCTGTGAGGGTGAGTCGTATTGACTAATGGGTCCCAAATAAGGTTGAAATCACCTAAAAGGATTACATCCCCCCTGGCAAAACCCTCCAGTGTCACAAGAAATGTAAGGAGAAAGTCCAACTGTCAATCAATCAATCACAGAATTTGTAGAGTGCACTACTTACCCGCGAGGGTCTCAAGGCGCTGGGGAGAGGGAGGGGGGGGGATGCTGCTACTGGTCGAACAGCCAGGTCTTGAGTAGCCTCCTGAAGGTCAGCAGGTCTTGGGTCTTTCGTAGGCTCAGTGGAAGGGTGTTCCAGGTCTTGGCGGCGAGGTGTGAGAAGGATCTGCCGCCGGTGGTTGTTCTTCGAATGCGGGGGACGGTGGCGAGGGAGAGGTCGGCGGAGCGGAGCTGGCGGTTGGGGACGTAGAAGAAGAGCCGTCTGTTGAGGTAGGCTGGGCCAGTTTTGTGGAGTGCCTTGTGTGCGTGGGTGAGGAGTTTGAAGGTGATCCTCCTGTCGACGGGGAGCCAGTGCAGGTTCCTCAAGTGGGGGGTGATGTGGCTGTGGCGTGGTACGTCGAGGACTCAGTCGTGCGGAGGCGTTTTGTATGCGTTGCAGTCGCTTGATGAGCTTGGCCGGGGCTCCCGCGTAGAGGGCGTTCCCATAGTCCAGTCTGCTACTGACGAGGGCCTGGGTGACTGTTCTTCTTGTGTCTGTCGGGATCCACCTGTAGATCTTGCGAAGCATGCGGAGGGTGTTGAAGTAGGAGGAGGAGACTGCGTTGACTTGCTTGGTCATGGAGAGCGTTGAGTCGAGGATGACTCCCAGGTTGCGTGCGTGGTCGGTGGGTGTCGGGGCTGCTCCCAGCGTCGTTGGCCACCAGGAGTCGTCCCAGGCTGAGGTGTTGGAGCCGAGGATGAGGACCTCCGTTTTGTCCGTGTTCAGCTTTAGTCGGCTGATCTTCATCCAATCGGCGACGGCCTTCATTCCTTCATGGAGTTTGGCTTTGGCGGCGAGGGGTCCTTGGTGAGGGAGAGGATCAGTTGAGTGTCGTCGGCGTAGGAGATAATGTTGAGGTCGTGTTGTCTGGCGATGCGTGCGAGCGGGGCCATGTAGATGTTGAACAGTGTTGGGCTGAGGGACGATCCCTGGGGTACGCCGCAGATGATCTCGGAGGCTTCGGATCGGAAGGGTGGGAGGCGGACTCTCTGGGTTCTGCCGTCGAGGAAGGAGGTGGTCCATTCCAGGGCCTTGTCTCGGATCCCTGCGTCGTGGGGGCGTGCGCGTAGAGTGCGGTGGCAGACAGTGTCGAAGGCGGCGGAGAGGTCCAGCAGGATGAGGGCTGCGGTCTCACAATTGTCCAGCAGGATCCTGATGTCGTAGGTGGCGGCGATGAGGGCAGTCTCAGTGCTGTGGTTGCTGCGGAACCCTGATTGGGATGGGTCCAGGATGCTGTTTTCTTCGAGGTATCGGGTTAGCTGTCCCATGTTGGGTGAATAAACCGTGGCTATAGTGCATGGTCGACCCCTCAGTTCCCCTCTCACCATAAGAGATCTCCCCGCCTTGTCCATTTTAGTATTGTGTATGTGGAAATGGGCAGAGGAATGGAATAGGAGGGCGACCCCATTCTGTTTCGTGGTGTTCGAGGAGCGAAAGATTGATGGGTAAGATTTATGCTTCAAACGGGACTCCTCGCCCTTCTTTAGGTGCGTTTCTTGCAGGGCCACTATTTGACTAGGGTGATCTGCCAAGTATTTCCAGAGGAGTTGCCTCTTATTAGGTGAATTGAGACCCCTTACATTCCATGATACATAATTAACCGCCATCACTCATGGGATGCCTAGAGTTGCAGCTTGTGAGGGCCAACAAATGGCCTGCCTCAGTTGTTTTCCACCCCAACTCCTCTCCTTCCAGTCCCCCCAGACCAAGTGTGAGAGTCCCATCTTGAAACACCACGGAAACAAACAATAACTTCAAGAACTAGAAAATAAATGCGAGCTAAGAAGCTCCCAACCCCATCTGGGAGCCTCACTGTCATTAGCTCCAGGGCGAGACCACATCTGCTCCCAGAGCCCCATTGGTATACCTTCTGGGCTACTGGATTTCCCGTAAGTCATCATCCTTGTGCTGGACAGTGCAGAGACACGACCAAACTATTTTGACAGATGCTTCTCATAGGTACAGTCTCAAGGTCGGAGCATTCAAGTGCAGTGTAGGTCCATCCCATATTTGCCCCTTCCTCCCTCTCCATTGTCATGGCCGATTTAGCCACGGGGGGCAACTTGGAATAAATTCAATTCCTAGGGGCCTGAGTTGCCATGAGTGTCACCCCGCCTTCTTAGTACCTCTTGTCTTAGGCATCTGCAATGGGCCAGGTGAGCGTTGTTCCCCTGACTGATCCCCATCATCCTCTCTCTCGAGTCTGCTGCCTGTTGTGGTGGAATGTTCTTGAGCCCCAAAGCATCCGCTGCTTCCCCTAGGTCCGTGAAGTGGAGCTGCTTGTTGTGAGTCTGGAAGGCAATGCCGAAGGGGTAGGTCCACCTGTATCTGATTTGGCAATCCCTTAAGGCATCTGTGACCGGGCGGAAGAGTTGTCATTGAGCCAAAGTAGCTTGGGCCACTTCCTGAAATAGAGAGCACGACACATCCTGAAGGGAGACTTGATCACTGCCTCTGGCTTTCTGGAGGACCATTTCTTTAACTTTAAACGAGCTGAACTTGGCAAGGATGTCTGGAGGCCGCCTGTTGTCTCCCTGTAGACTCGGACCGACCCTGTGGACACGCTCCAACTGGACTTCTGGGCCGCCGTCTCCCAAGACCGTCGAGAAGAGTCCGATCATGAATGCCTCTAGATCAGGCCCTTCACATTCCTCCTGCAGGCCTCTTACTCGTATGTTCTCTCTGCGTGAACGATTCTCGAGGTTTTCACATTTAAGTGTGGCGGCGCGCAGTTGGCTGTGCAGGTTGGCAGATCCTACTTCCAAGGGCACCACCCGCTCCTCCAGTTCGCGGCATTTCACTTCCAGATCCAGGGTGCGAGTGCCCACCGAGTCCACATCAGCCTGCAGCGCCACCATCTTCCTGCCCATCTCCGCTTGAAACGCCTCAAATGAGGCACTTATATCTGCTTTAATGTCCTCCCTCAGCTCTTTCTTGAAGTCGCAAAGCAACGCCAGCAAGTCTTCACGAGTGAGCGCCATTTCGCCCTCAGAACGTGCGGCGCTCTTCTTCTCCACCCTGGTGTCTGATGGGGCGAAGTAATTAGAGACTCTATTGCCTTGCGCCTTCTTGGGAGGCATAGGGCTGCGGGCCTCGGACCGTGTGGAGCCGCCCCCCTTTGGACAATCTCGGATCTGGGATGGGGCCCCTGGTATGCCTCAGAACCTTGTGCTGCGCCCAGGGGGAGTCAAGACTTTAGCTCTCCTGCCGCTTGAAGTGCTCCAATCAAGTTAGGGGGACCGCCTTCTCTCGACCCCAGGGCTGCCCCCTTTGTACTCTCTGCAGCCGGCCGTGGTGTATCGACTCGTGGACTTGCTCCCCCCTTCTCAACGCTCACTGGCGCTCACTATTCCTGGCGAGTGTTAGGGCCTACTGGGCACCATCTTAAGGTCAGGCACTGTGCACGCTGATCGGGCTGGGGGCCTCGCGTTGATTAAATTGCAGCTAGTTAGGGAAGCACTGGATGTATCCCGCTCTTCTCCGGATACAGCGCGGGCCCCCACCTGGGTGTTACGGAGTCCATAGGGTGCTCCTCGCCTGTCCTCACATGAATAGGCCCCCTGCTCACTCCTTCAATGTTGCCTCTCGCACTTGCTCCGGTAGAAGACCCCGCTCCCGAGCTGGAGTGGGTCGAGTCGCGACCTCTGCGGTGTGCTCCCGGATGCTTCTGCGGGTGTGGGAGAGCAGCGCTCACTCTCACTTTAGTCCCCGTCATGGGCCGCCACCATCTTGGCTGTCGCTCCTCGTCTCGCGGCCGTCCTCTCCTTGCTAAAAAAGACGGTATGTGGGAGTCGCACAAGGGTGTCACAGTGCCCTCCTGTTGCCCCGTGCACTATTCCATCTGAAAATGCGGTTTGGACCGCGTTCTGTTTGGGGCAGCCACAAAATCTCCGGGGCTTGGAGTGGAGCCGAGCGAAGCTACGTCCGTGCGGCCATGATGGTTGGCCACGCCCCCCTTTCGGTGATTTTATTAGTAAAACTGCATGTCAGTCAGAATTTTGTGAAAATTTCAATGAAAAATTTGCTGTCTGTTAAAGTAATAGATTTGAGACAGTATGCTCAAAAAGGCACCACCAGCTCTACATACCACACCGTCACCACTCTCCTGCTGAATAGGAGTGTCTCATTTACTATACTTATTCTTGGTGGGGCAGTTGGCTATTTCACAGTCCCTACGACTTTATTGATGTAAACTGATGGCAGCACCCCCACTCTGCAAATTGTTCCAGCACCAGGGGTGAGGAGCAGTCTTGACTCATATGCACCACCTTACAGTGCTGTTGCTACTGCTGCACTTTGTTTGCACTTGTCTGATCTGAGGCAGACTAGCCTACAAGAAACTCTGATATTTTAAAATCCAAGGGCCCTCTGAAAGGGCAACTTCCTCAGGAAGCGTCAATAGCACGAAGCATAATGCTTCATGCAAAGCCACGCAAAGTAGCTTGACGCGGCTTAGTAAAATCAGTTAAGGACGTGTGTTGCCTTGCGAAGACTTGGGTCGCGCAAAGAACGCAAGTCCTTAGTAAATCTGCCCTTAGTCTTTGTCTCTGAACAGAAGCTGAGTACTTTCAGTTTAGGAAACTCCTGAAAAAACATTTCATGCTTTGAGCTAAATAAAAGAATGAATGAATGTATGGAAAGCTTAAATAGCGCAACTTAAACTTCAACAAGAAGAGCCACCGAATAGCGTCAGATTTATGCTCACCCTGGGGCAGATTTACAAGCCCCTTGCGCCACTTTTGCGTCACTTTTAACATGGGAAAAGTGACGCAAAAGTGGCGCATGGGCCTTGTAAATAAGCCCCCCCTATATTTACTAAGGGCTTGTGTTGCCCTTGCGTTACACAAGGCAGCACAAGCCCTTAACTGGGATTTACTAGGCTATGCAAAGCCACCTTGCGTGCATCCCCGCCGCAAGGTAACACCAGGCAGCAGAATGTACTGCCTTGCATTACCTTGTATTTACTAAACCACGCTGAGAAAACTGCAAAAAAACAAAGGCAGACACGAGGGAGCCTCTTTCTATGCAGGATGAGAGCACACGCGCACCCACGCTGTGATATAGTGCGTTTACACATGCCGGTTTGCAGGGGCTTGAAAAATTCCACGGATGAGGGCTGCAGGTGACCACTATCAATATATTGTAAACGTGGGAGAATAGAATAAGCATTCGGGTCTTTCATTTTTCTGGGTCAGAGGCCATCTGGTTGCCCTAAACTGCCCCCTCGTCCTATCCGACTCAGTTAAGTCTCTAGGCATCACCCTTGACAAGAACTTATCAATGGAGGCCCACATCAAAAACTCTGCAAAAGGTGCTCTTTTCTCACTAAAACACCTCAAGAAATTGAAACCTTTTCTTCCCCAGGATGACCTCAAGACAGTAGTTCAATCCCTAGTTCTCTCTAAAATCGACTACGGGAACGCCATCCTAACAGGGACTCCAAAAGCTCACCTAGCCCCACTAAGGGCAGTGCTGAACATGGCCGCTCGACTCATATCAGGAGTGAAAAGATTTGAACACATCACTCGAGCTCTCAACTCCCTCAACTGGCTTCCCATGGAAGGGAGGTGTATTTACAAGCTGGCCTGCATCACACACAAAACCCTTCACTCTCCGGCCCCCAACTACCTGAACAACAAACTGGTAAGAGCAGGTCAATCCAGAACGCTGAGAAGTTCTAACTCACTCCTTCTTATCCCTCCGAAACTGAAAAAGAAAACCACCCAATACCGATCGTTTTCTGGCAACGCTCCCAGGATATGGAACGCTCTCCCTAGAGTCCTCAGATGCAACCCCTCCTTCTCCTGTATCAAAAGGGACCTGAAACTCCATCTCCTTAACAAATACTTTCCTGACCAACGTCAACTAACCTAGACTTCAATATCCGAGTTGACTCCTCTCTCTCTCGACATTCAAGGATAGTGGTGACCGGACTGTGTTAACCACCTTCGTTTGTTTTCTCTCCCTCCGCTGCACTGTTTATCTATTTTTCATGTTGTATTTTTTATCTCTGTTTTGCTTCCTTACTGCCTTCCTACTATGTAATGCAATTTCCTTTGTTTTTTTACAGTGTGTATGTAAAGCGCTCTGATACCTACGGGTCTAGCTAGCGCTATATAAAACTTTTAAAATAAAATAAAATAAAAATAAAATCTTGCATTGATAGTTGCAACTGGAGGTTTCTAAAACCTATTTACTCTCATCCAGCCAGGAGTTTTCACGCCCTGTCCAGGGCTGCTAGACTAACACACTAGACTGCAATGTATAATCAATCACATTTACATTAATTCCGTTAAAAAAACAATGCCAGCCAAAACACAGACTAGCAGCACTTAAAACCTGTCAGTCTACAACCCTTCCTCAGAAGGTGGAGAACTTTGCTGCTATTGAGTGACTATAAAGCTCAATCACAGTAACAGAGGCCAGCCTATTGCCTTTGTCAGTCTATTTTCTAGGGTCCTACAACTGCATGATGCTGCCTGAGGTCCTTTCTTCACCAAGATGCAAAACTATTTCACTTTTTTTCGCTGGTGACAGGTCAGGTCTGTTGTCAATCAGCAGCCTTTAACAACAAAGGCGGGCTGTATATTCTTCTCCCTGCGCTGCATATTTGTGCATTTTTTTAGGAGATCTAATGACAGCGCGAAAAAGCTGTAGGTGATGGAGCGCAACCGGGCCTGGAACATTTTAACTCTCTCCTGCTCCCGAGGGAGGCCAGTGAATCTGATCCGGGCCACAACAAAGCGGCCCGTCAGATGGCTGCGAGAGCAGATGCGCTTTATTGTCTGTCAGAGTAAACAAAGCTTGCCATTTCCATGGCTTGCTGCCCTTGTAAGCTGAGCATGGGACAACTGGAGGAATGTCTTTGCTCCACCAGATTTCCTTCATTTGTTTTGGTTTGGAAGAGTCATTGTCATTTGAGACGAGTATTACTTAAAAACCTTCACTCAGAATTATGACGATTATGTCCAACACACAACCAAGTACACATACATGGGGGAAAAAATCAGCTCTTCCTGAAAATTCAAGAAAGCCAGGATTTGCATCTTAGAAAAGGTCACTTGTGCGTTTTGTGCTTTAAAGACAAAAATACAATGTCTGCATCCAACCGATAAAACACTGAAAACGACTATTTAATGGCTGTGAAGTTGACACACCAATTCTACATATTAAACAAGGTGGGTGAACGTAGCAAAACTCGTACACTTTCCATGCTTGTTAAAGAGAACATGATTCCATCAAAGGAATAATATTTTCCAGAGGTCTTGCAATTAGTTTGATTTTTATTTCTTTATTTTTCATTTCAATCCGAATGAAACATGGATAAAAACATTCATTACAACAGCCAGTTTCCAGAACTACTACTTATTAGTAGGGTATCGTGGTCCAAGATACCCTACTAATAAATATTAGTTCTCTTTGTTCAACTGGATCCCTGCTTTATCCAGATAAGATATTTTATACACGAACTCCCATTAGTGGTCGAGTTCGCCCTGGTGGTACTACCCTACCAGGGTGTGGATAGGCGCCGATGATGAAGCATGCCACTGTTAAGTGGGTGAGGCTTCTACTCCAAAAATGTTGGATTTTTCCAGGAGGATCTCTAAGTGGTTTCATTGTACTTTCTTTTCAAAAACACCTGGTTGCCCTTTTGTATATAGATATGATTTTGGGAGAACGCAACTCGCTCTCCCTGTGTGAAGTATGTTATAACATCTGTCTTTGCACATTAGATCTTGAAATTTGCATAAATAAGTGCTCTTATTCATATGTTTACATGCTGTAATTGCATACAATCACCCATATGTTATACTTGACTACACTTTGTGCTATTATTATATTGTCATTATGATCTTTGTGCACTATGTTTCCTGTACAGTATCTTATGTCAAGCGCACTGATGCTCTAGGGCCTTGTACGCGCTATAAAAAAACTCTATAATATATAATAAGGTAAATGGGTCACAATGAATAACGGGGATGCTATTCGCAGGGGAGTTCTGAGTGGCATCAGAAAGACAACGAAAGTGAAGCTCAAATTGTCTATGACATTACTCAGAACACTAATGGTGTACATATGTTATTTATGGCACATCCAAGTCATCTTCCTCTGCTTAAGAGTACTGTGAAGGGACAGAGGAGTAATGGGAGAGTCATTTTTTCCCCTGGAGTTTTATATAGCGCGAACTAGACCCGAAGGTATCAGAGCGCTTTACATGAGCGCCAGTTACGTTACAGACGGACACAGTCATACATGCCATGGCTTCGCCTCCTTGTTGTCGTAAAGAGAAAAACAAATGTCCTCCTATCACCCATCCTCACCACCCTCTGTGCCTTTCTTCCCCACCCCTTCCCCTCCGGATGTGCTCTCTGTTCTGCCAGTGCAGCCCTGACAGGGTCTGTGAGAGCCCTTCCACAGCAGCTTGGAATTCCTTTATGACGTAACAACAGTGGGTATCAGCTTTTCCTATCCACTGTTGCTATGTCATAGCAGTGAATTACCAGATTCAGAATATGGTATTCACGCTAGTGGAGCTTGGTGACAGCCATGCATAACATATAGAATTATAGATTCTAAGTGACACCAAATAGACAAGAGCGAAGTTCGAGTTGTCTATGATGTCACTCAGAACCCAAACTGAAAAACATCCCCGTACTTAACTTTTACCCATTTATAATTTTAAGTTGTGTCTGCCCCCCTAAATAATCTTCCCCTGCTTTCAACTACTACGCAGAAGCAACGGGTAGTGGGAGAGCCATACAAAACATGGCCTCTTCTCCCTGTACAGAAATGTAAAATAAATACCTGGCCTCCTGCCACACACTCCCACCACTCTCTATGCTATTGCATCTCCACCCCTCCTGAAGCTGTGCTCTGAGCCAGCGCTGCACAGAAACACTCTCAGAAGGCCCACCCAGCACAGCTTGGAATTCCTTTATCACATAGTAACAGTGGTTAACAAGTTCTGTTACCCACAGTTACTGCTTCATAGCAGCTAATTACTGGATTTGGAGTCCAGTCATTCATGCTAATAGCTCTCTGTGAGAGCCATGCATAACAATTAAGTAACCACTTGTGAACTCACTTACCAGTCAGATGCCTCAGACTGGCTATTGCCTTAATTTCCAAAGCCAAAAATGACACCACTTTACAGACTAACACGTTACCATTCCGGCTCAGCATACTGGATCAGCGCTCATGCTTGAACACACTGTCCCTTCAGTGGCTGATTGATTTCCCTTCACCTTCAAGACGTATGCCCCTTCGTGTACCGCTACCCAAAGCACTCTAAGTTACCGCATGGTGGCATGCCATGCATTACAAAACTTTCCAAATTAAAATGAGGCAAGACAAAAAAGCATTATTTCATATTATATTTAGATACTCTTGTAAACATAAGTATTCAAAGGCATTGGGATACACTAATTTCTTCAGTGAAGAGGTTAGACTAGAGCCAATAATAGTTGGGCTGCAACACGAAGGGTGATTTTAAGATGGGTGGGAGATATTTGGGAAATTCCGCAGAGACTGGAATTAGTTGTCCTATAGTCATGAGAGAACCATGGATTGTACCACTTGCTTAAGGTCATATGCTGAAATAAAAGGTCTAATCCATTGTATGAGTTTCATCTGGTTGTTACTCTTGGAGGACCCGATTCTCAAAAGTAATCTGAGACAAAACTTAAGTTAGGATTTTGTCTTAAGTTTGTTTTACGTTTTGGTTTTAAGACAAAATCCTAACTTAGGTTTAACTTAAGTTTAACTTAAGTTAGGATTTTGTCAAAACAAAATTTAAGACTAACTTAAGACAAAATCCTAACTTTACTACTCCTAAATGCCTTTTGTGAATACCGAAAGACGTAAAGTTAGGATTTTGTCTCAGATTACTTTTGTGAATCAGTCCTGGAGTCTTTACTAATATGCTAGATGACGCTATTTTATCTGATGATCTAAAGATGATGATAAAGCGCAAACACAGGATCGGGGCAGTGTTGTCCTCAAGAATTGTGAGGAAATATGCCCCTTACTATATTAAGATGATCAACAAATCACATAACATAATCAATGAAGCAAGCCTTCTTGAGGCAGATAAAAGTTAGAAACCATGAAGGTTTATTGAAAATGTAAGATCATTACAGAATGAAAGAATATAGTTAATCAGTCAAAGTTAAATAATCTCATATACAGGGAATATGTACTAGAACCAAATATGGTTTAGCATTAAGGTAATAGATGTAGCATGAGATCTGACAAATATGGGGCCGATTCCGATCTCGGCCGGTAGTGCTCCGAATCGGATTCGGATTCACCGGATCCGATTCGGAGCCCTGTTTCCCGACCGAATCGTACGTGGGTCCGGCCGAGCGAGTACGATGCAAGCACCCGCGAAATCGCCGACCGACTCGAACGTGGCTTCAACACGCTCCGACCGACTCGCATGGACACGACTCGCACCGCTTTATGGAGACGTTTCCCGGCCGGGTAAGTACGATGCGCATCGCGAGCATTCCGATCGACTCGCCGCCGTCCGGCTCGAAAAAGCTGTCGGAGCCGGACTTTGGGGGTCCGCATTGGACCCCCCTGTACGCGTAGCCGCGCGAGTCGCACACAGGGGTGACCCATGGGTCCCCCCTACCTGTGCATGTACGCCGCGATGCGCATGGACGCGTACACGCTGTAGGGGGCACCCTTGTCCGCCTCGCACCCATTGAGTCAATGGGACCCCGCGTACGCGTTGTACGACAGGCTCCCATTGACTTCAATGGGAGTCCGACCGACTCGAGTCCGATAGCATGCGTGCGCATCGTCCTCGTCCGGTCGGACTGCTAGGGTCCGATTCGGTCGGAATTCTCTCCGGGTCCGGCTCGGTCGGGGAGATTTCCGGCCGGAATCGGAATTGGCCCCTATGTGTCTGCTCTCAGAAAACCAGGGAAAGCAACCCTCAGAAAGTCAGCTCACCTCTACTCTGGCTCACCTGCAAAGTGAGCCTTTTTTTGTAGCAAAATACACAGCAAAGTCATACAGTCAACATGAAGTGAGCAAACTGATACATAGGGTCAACATATCACAATACAGAATAAAATGCAACAATACCTAATACCAACCTCTAAGGGCCAGATGTACGATGGTTTTTGCATGCGCAAACGGGTTTGCTAACCCGTTTGCGCATGCAAAAACCAATAGGGGTATGTACCATTCCAAAATAGCGAGTCGCAATTTATTTGCGACTCGCTATTTTGGAATTATAGTCGCTATTAGGAAGGGGCGTTCCCTTCCTAATAGCGAGCGCAACCCCATGTACAAATGTTTTGCAACCGCAATTGCGGTCGCAAAACACTTGCAAATTACCACCCTCTTCAGAGGGTGGTAATGAGACATAAAGGGAAGGGGTCACCAGGGGACCCCTTCCCCTTGAAATGCAGGGGAAATATTTTTAAGGGCAGGCAGTGGCCCCAGGGACCACTGGCTGCCCTTAAAAAATGAAACGAAAACGTTTCATTTTATTTTTTTTAAATGCATCCCGTTTTCGTTTGAGGAAAACGGGCTGCATTTAAAAAAAAAACTGCTCTATTTAAAAGCAGTCCCAGACATGGTGGTCTGCTGAGCCCAGCAGGCCACCATACCTGGGAGGGCCTGCCATTTCCAAAGGGGTCGCAAATTGCGATAGGCTCATTAATATTCATGAGCCTCTCAATTTGCGACCCCATTGGGAATCGCAAACAGTGTGATACACACTGTTGTACATCCAAAATAGCGCCTCGCAAATTGCGAGTCGCAAAAAACTCGCAATTTGCGAGGCGCTATTTTGCACGTCGTACATCTGGCCCTAAATGAATAATAATTATTCCCAATTTGCCCTAATGTTATTGGATGTGACAGTACATATTTTCTAGCACGTTAAACAATGACAGATTTATGAAACGAATGTGCTTATAATTACAACAAAAGAAACATAGGTGCTAATTCACATAGGTAAACGTACACTTTTTGTGAGTTTATGATTGTTTGCTATACACAAAGGTATTTTATGAGGCGTATCTTTACGACTGTGGAGTCTCCGCACATAAAAAGATAGGAAAGCCCTATCTTTTTATGTGATACTACTTATAAAATACCTTTGCGAATAGCAAACATACTTACGCAAAAGTGTACATTTAACAAGGAAGAGGTGGGAGGCTAGTAAATTGACACATTTTGAATATGGAAAGAATAGCGGCAAGTTATTGGCTTGGAAAACAAACACTTATTTGACAAGGAACCCGGCAAGGGAAGTATAAAAGCAGGGCACTGGTGAGATAATATCCAGCTGCAAGGAAATAGAGGAGGCTTTCCTTGGTTTGTTTAGGAGAGTATACAAGGAGGACCTAGATGTTACGGAAAATAGGGTTCTAGAATGGTTGGACAGTGATCCTCCGGTAAAACTTTCAGACAGTCAAGCAGCAACCCTTAATAGGTTGATTCATCAGTGTGACGTCTGGCAGACACTTAAGGGGTGTAAAAATGCTAAAGCTGTGGGACCTGATGGCTTACCTAAGGAGCTGTACAAAGCACCGGGGGTAACAGTTATGCAAGTTTTAACCAGATTATTTACTGAGATTTTCTATAATGGGCTCGATTTGCCACCCCTCTTGGAGGGAAGCAACAATTACTTTGGTGCTTAAACCTGATAATAACCCAACTAGACAGTGGCGGCTGGTGAGATTTGAAAGTGGTGAGGCGTAAAAAAATTATTGTATTGCAGCGAGCGAGCGTAGCGAGCGAGCCCAAACAACCTACGGAGGGTTCGGGGGTTCTCCCCCGAGAAAATTTTGAAAAAGAGTGGACAAATGGTGCATTTTCAAGCAAATTTGAGAAAGCAGGAAGGATAATAAAGCAATTGTTAATTGCCTTGCTGTTTCCCTGTCAAGCAGCATCACACCCCTGTACATCTCCCTTCTATGTTCATTGCCTTGCTATGTCCCTGTCAAACACCAGCACAACCTTGTATGTCTCTCTGCTATGTTCATCGCCTTCCAGGTGTATGCGTTAATTTTATAATTTGTATATGGTTTGCTGGTGTATAAGACTACTCAATAACTATTCCTGTTGTATATCTACAAGGTTAATCTCTGTGTAAGCTTTACTAGTAACTAATTATAAATCTACAATAACTATCAGTTTCTTGCACATAACTATAAGATTACATAAAGTATAAATCTTCCTGGTGTATAGCTGTAGGATTACACTTTGTGCAACACTTCTTGATGCCTAAATGTGAGACTTGACTTTGTGCAAGTCTTTCTGGTGTATAATTATAATACTACAGGTTGTGTAGGAGTCTCTAATTTATCACTTTAGTATTAGACTTGATGTGCAACTTCTCGATTAAAAACCGTAGTGCTAAACAGTTAATAAATCAAATCTTGATTTCGTATTTGCCAATATTATGAAAACTAGGGTGCATGCTGTTGCATCAACTCTGTGTCTAAGAACTAAAGAAATGAGACGTGTAAACGTAGTGATATTAAATGCTTTGTGTTAACAAATGTAAGAAGCAAAGGGTTACTTCGGTTTTGACCCAGCACTGTGTAATAAGAGAGGGTAATTCAAAATCCATTCAAGGATTTTGAAGATTCGACATATGATAACTCATCCTAGCAAGCATAGCACAGCAGAATAGCAAAACACAGCAAAGCACATCATAACACAATTCAACGAAGCCCAACAAAATAACATACCACAACCCAGTATAGCGCACTGTGACATAAAATAACATAGGTTAATGTGACACGTCACAACACATTAACATAACAAATGACTCGGCATAGCATAACAAAGCATGGTATAATTTAAGTAACTTAACATAGCATAGCATAGCTTAAAGCAGCATAACAAAATGTCACATAATATACCACCTCAACATACCGCACAACTCAACAGAACACAACCCAACATAAGAGAAGCCGGCACCGGATTCAGCTTACATTTCCTGCTGTTTTAACCACAAGTAACTGTGAGGCCGAAATGCAGGACACATCTTGCGTTTGCCTGGCCCTAAATGAATGTTGTGAAGTCAGACAGTGTCCACTATGGGACATCAGTGTTGACACAGTACACATCACTGTGGATGTTGGTTATAGACGATAACATGTTTACAGCGAGCAGGGCAGCAGCAGCGGCTTTTAAAGGGAGTTTGGGGAGAGTTGGAGTATCACCATGTGGCATGTGTGTGTTAACAAATAATAAAATAACAGCGTCAACATTAAGCAGACACTCATACCAAGACCAACAACAAGATCGGAACGTAAATAACCATAGAAATGTATGAATCCAATATATTTAATGCCACCATTTTGTCCCCAAACATTAGCTTTCCAGTTTATACAAATACACATACTTTGCTATCAGAAACAGCGGAGAATTACCTGAGACAGCAGGGACCACCTTGAGGCTTCAGGGGAAGAGAGCTGAGACAGCAGGAAGCCCCTTGAGGCTCTAAGGAAAGGACCTGAGACTGCAGGAACCACCCTGAGAATCTATGGGAAGAGACCTGAGGCAGCAGGAACCACCCTGAGACTACCCGGGAAGAGACCTGAGACAGAACAGATACACCTGGATCTGGACATGAAGAGATCTGCGACAGCATGCACCATCCTGAGAGTAGGCAATAAGGGAAGAGACCGGAGACAGCAGGAGCCACCTTGAGAGTAGGCAATAAGGGAAGAGACCGGAGACAGCAGGAACCACCCTGAGAGTAGGCAATAAGGGAAAAGACCTGAGACAGCGGAGATAAACCTGGAGCTGGACATCAAGAAGTCCAAGACAACCCTTGGGCTGTAAATTAGAGATCTGACACAGCAGAACCGACGTTTGGGCTGTCGAAGAGGAGGTGTGAAGAGCCGAAACCACCCTGAGGAGTGCAAGATGAGATGTAAGACAGCAGAGCCATCCCTCGGGGTTTAGGGTGGGGGGGGCGATATGGTCTCAGAGACAGTCCTGAGAGAGCAAAATAAGAGGCCTGAGACATCAGAGCCAACCCTTGGGTTTTATAGGTGGAGGCCTTGGACCCAGAGACATCCCTGAGACAGCACAGGAGGGGGCCAGAAACATCAGAGCCAACCCTTAGGCGTTACAGGGGAGACCTGAGACATCAGAGCCAACCCTCTGGTTTTACAGGGGGAGATTTGGACTCAAGGACATTCGTGAGATGGTACAAGAAGAGGCCTGAGACATCACAGCCAACCTTTGGGGCTTTATAGGTGGAGGCCTTGGACCCAGAGACATCCCTGAGACAGCACAGGAGGAGGCTCGAGACATCACAGCAACCCTCGGGTTTTACAGGGCATGATTCGACCCAGAGACATCCCCGAGACAGCACAGGAGGAGGCCTGAGACATCAGAGCCATCTCTTCGGTTTTACAGGGAGATGCCTTAGACCAAGAGGCATCCCTGAGACAGCACAGGAAGAGGCTTAAGACATCAGAGCCATTTCTCGGGTTTTACAGGGGGAGGCCTTGGAAATGGACACATCCCTGAGACTGCACAGGAGGAGGTTTTACAGGGGGACGATTGGAATCTTTCTATACTTTCAAGACAACGGTTATCGTGTATAAAGCACTACACATTTCCTTTCAAAAATATGCAGCAAAACATATCAACATATCTGAGAGCACCAGAAATCTCTGAATCAGTGTCCTTCTGTCTCGCAATCCCAGATTTCATGAAGGTGTCCACTCACACAACCCTTCTCTGGAATGCACACTCTAGCAAGCCAAAAGAATTTATTCGATTCCCTCAGAATGCTGTTGAGCAATTTCACAAAAGTTGCATGCTAAAAAACTTCAATGTCCGTTTGATGACTGTGTCCCTATGTTCTTGCTCCTGTACTGAACTCCTTGGGTTCTTTACCTGCGTCCGCGCAAAATGTACATTATTTGTCATGATTCATTCTTTAATCATTTTTGATGAAGTGTGCTCATTCTTCAGAGGACGTGTACGTTACAGGGATACTTTACATGCTTTCTTTTTCTTTGCCCCTCACAGCACATAAAACGCATTTTCAAATTTTCAAAGAGGGAAGTGTCTGCCCCTCATTTACACATTTATAGTCGGAAAGGATGCAACTTCAGGAAAAGTGCACTTTCCCACCCAGGGAAAACAATGTTGTTCAAAGAGAGACGAAACGAGAAAACAAAAGTAGCGCTTCACTGTCAAACACTGTAAAGCGGCGCTAATGTGTTTAGGTGTGAATAAATCAATCTGGCCACCTTGCAACTGCTCTGTCTTGCTTTAGTTAGTTGTTTTCCATATTTTGAATGTTTTATTTCTCTCCACCCGAGGCTGCACTTAGAAATTGAAAAATGTCAGAAAAAGAGGACGTTTCCAGCAGAAGTGTTTTTTTTTTTGGGATCCATTTCACAGGGGAGCAAATAAACGAAAGGAGGAAAGAGAAGGTAATACCTGTTTCTTGCCTGTTCCAAAGGGAGGAATTCACAGGACACAGCAAGAAATCCAGCGCACTCCGTCCGAGGCCTGAAAGATAGTAGCTCTGCTGTGCAAAAATAAACTGAGCAGTCCTAGCAGCAACCGGCGCGTGGCTGGTGCTGACGCTGCTCTATGCTCTCTTCTCTCGAAGGAATAGTCCACGTGCTCACAGTGGCAGTCCTTTGACTCTGCAGCTAGAAAAGAAGCACCAGTCTGACGGACGTAAAGACGACGCTGCCTGCGGACTGCAGCGTGAACATTACCTGTTTTCGCATTTAGTAAAAACGAATGTATCTAATGCAAGCCCCCTGGTTAAACTACGGTAAATGGAATTAATTACCCCTGAAAACCTCCTCCGCCTTTAAGCAAGTGTTAAATCATTGCAGTGAGGGAAAAAAACATACAAAAAACAATATTTTACAAGATGAAGTAACACAGGACCATGCAATAAATACAACTAACATTATTCAACAGTCAAAAGGCCAACATACATTTAGGGGCAGATTTAGTAAGTTTCGTGCAGCGTTTCCCTGAACAGATGTATTTTAAGGCGCTTTGATGTGAGGATGAAGGGAAGGAAGCACTCAGCACTGTGAATAAAATATTGGCCTGGGACAGTGGTTCGCACACTCTTTAGAATTCAGGACACCAGCCGCGGCCGGCATGCTCACGGGAGGGAGGAGGGGGTGCGGGGGAATAAAAACAAATAATAAAACGTTACCATACCAATCAGACCGGGGTCCGCTGGTGCCCGCCCGGCCGCTGCTGCAGGTTCAGCCGTTCCCGCCACCCGACGAGAGGAGGCTCTGATGTCACGCTCGCTCCTGGCTGGCAAGTGAAGTACCGCCTGCGTCTCTCAGCCAATCCAGACGCTGCTCCAGCAGCAGCGCCAGCATTGGCTTGAGCAGTAGTGCGCATGTTCTGTTTAGGGCTTAAAAATGTTTGCGACCAGCCCGAACATGCGCACTAGGCTGCTCATTAGAAGAGCGGCATGGAACAACCCTCGCTCTTCTAATGAGCAGCCTACTAGTGCGCATGTTCGGGCTGGGCCCAACATTTTTAAGCCCTAAACAGAACATGCGCACTCTTGTGCGCTCCGCCGACCACCATGATAGTACATATTATAATATCCGGACCTCGATGTCATGATGACAGACACTTGCACTGAACTCCTGCTGCCCCGCCCCCTTCTGAGCCGACTGCCTCCGGCGGCCTGGGATTGCATTGCAAATGAGTGAGAGACTGAAAGTGACGGCAACGCTTGTCACTCAACTACTCGAGTGCCTCAAATTAATTAGTGGGGCAACGCCCAAGCGCCCTAATGGACACACCGCCCCTGCAACTAGATGTAAGTCGTATAGTCCTATATCCATGTTGAATAACAATTACAAAATCTTCACAAATATTCTCGCCAAGAGATTAAGCAATGTAGTAAATTGCTTAATACACAAGGATCAAAAGGGTTTTATGACTGGGAGGTATCTCCATGAATGAACTCACGGTCTGATAAGGGTGATTGACATAGCCTCCACTTTCAATCTCTCTTTAGCGGTATTAACACTGGATGCTACAAAAGCATTCGATTGGGTGAACTGGAAGTTTCTGAGTATGGTGCTGAACCAAAGTAACCTGGGAAGCAACTTTTGTAGGACAATCCAGCAAATATATAAAGATCCCACTGCTAAAATCCTTTTGAATGGTTGCTTAACACCAGAGTTTAGAATACCGAGAGACACAAGGTAATGCTTCCCACTTTCTCCATTGCTATTCAACCTCTACATAGAACCTTTAGCGAGCAGATTTAGGAAGGAGCCAGCAATGAATCCATTTAGGTATAATGGTTGGGGGAAAAAGGTGACTATCTAATGCTGATGAACTCATGGTGTACACATCCGAGGTAGAACAGGCGCAACCGATTATAGAAATGCAGGATTTTGGGAGTATATCAGAATGTCTGATAAACCCGGCAAAAACAGGGATAATGGCCTGGAATTGGCTGAGTAAGAGCGGGCAAATCAAGAAGGAGATGAAATATCTAGGGATTAGGATCCCACAGGACCTTGATAAGATAGCAGAAATACATGCTAAAACAGCTCTATTGGAGGTCGGCAAATTGCTAAGGGCTTGGGCGTATCTGCCATTAACTATCTGATAAAAATGTCTGTCTTTACCAAAGTTCACCTTTTTTTTTTAGCTCTATACACCTGACTTTTAAAAAGGCCTGGATAGATAAAATCCAGGGGAAGATTTCTAGCTTATTTGGGCCGCAAAGGGTGTAAGGATTTCTTGGAAAAAACTATAATTGTAGAACACTATGCAGTATGTTAGACTCTTCTGAGATGGTTTTACTATTTTCAGCGATGCTGAAAGACATTAGAATGGGGAACCAGCACTTCCTGTTTGAAATATATTTAAATAGGCAAGATTTGTATTTCCTGCTGTAGATGAAAGCGCTTCCCACAATTCTTCAACAGGGATATTCAGCTACCGCTTCTTGCTCACTACACAATTTTATCCCCTGTGCTGATCTTGGAATGCCACTGTTTAAGTAATCCGCACAAAACGGAAAAGTGGACTACACTCCATCACTGTGTCCAAACATTTTGCTCTTTATTTCTTCTTTGGTTTAAAATTCCATTTGATGTCCAATCCTCTCACTTGGGAGCTACATTCGTTGGGAATATAAACAGCATATAAATTAAATTCTTGCCTCTTTAATCCCCAAGTACACCAATGAAAAGGAATAAGGACCTGGTTAACTTCTGCACTGTGCCAGACTTTGCATTGCATTCCATATGCAGCATTCATTGTAACTGTTTTTCATCCATGTGACTTAGGAATTTTTTGTTGACCTCTGTGAGAGTATGCATCAAAAGGTGAATTACCTGGTAAATTTGAAAAATCACACATTTCCATCGGCCCTGGTCATTCTGTGTTATTTGGCTCCTATATAAGGCACCATCTGCCATTGACATGGTTATTGTCTGTCATGAATTAGCAGTTTGATAAGCTGTTTTTTCCAAACAACTTGAGCCCATTGGGAGGAGGGGGCATGAGGTCCTGTCACCACTCCAAGGGCTACTGTGGTAAGTCAGATGGGTGTTGCCCTGAAATATTAAATTGGAGGAACTCATAATAGGTATCTGTGTCATTGTGGCAGTGGCTGTCATGTTTAGCAGGGTGAAAGCTGGTGGTGGTTATTTTCCTTACACTGTGAGCCTCTAAGTGAGATTTAGATTTTGTGACCATCCCCAAACCCTGTTTTTGTGATATTGTAATCACATTGTTTGTTGTTGGATATGGTATTAAGTTTGTGGCGATACTATTTGGTTATTTGTTTAGATGCCTCTTATGGTGGCAACATCACTGACACTTTAAGCATACACTCTTCACACATTTCACAAATACGCTTCTCCAATTCTCTCAGCCCTTCTGCTTCTTGGCCTCCCCCATGTGTTTCCACTTGTTCCAACCCTTCTACGTTGCTGACTTACACATCCGTCTGGCCTTTACCCACGCCCCGTCTCTGCACTCCTCTCTTAATCCCTCCCGTCCCTGCACTAATCTACATACCATTAGCTGGCCATCTGTACATTCATATTAAACCCACTCAAGGAAGCATCTCTTACTGTCCATCCCACTCCATACCACTAATACAACAGTATGCCACACAAATACCACTTCACTTTCTAACTTCCCGCACAAGATAATCCACTGCATTCAATCACATCACACTATGTAACTCCATAATAACTCATACATTGCTTCTGATGCAATTCCTCATATCTCATCACACCAAACCACATTACAGCAGTTCACACACATCAAATGTCCATACTCCATGTCAAACTTTACTTCTCAGTATACCAGACCAAATATTTTACACCATATCACATCACACCCCACTACTAGTCAGCCCTCTGTCACATCTCACATGCCCACTTTACTCCTGGGGCTTGTCCTTGACAGTCAAGAATCTACTTTTCAAATCCTAGGCACTTTGAAAGTATGCCTGTGGTAGAAGTAAGCTCCTACCAGCTGACTCTACATATTATAACAAATTGTTACAGGGCAAAAGAGAAATGGGTAACCAACAGTGAAAGAGAGTTTTGTGTGGAGGCACGATTGATAGTCGTAAGGTTATGTGGCACACCTTGTCATCACACCTTGCATACTCACACATTGCCAGTAGTAGTTACCACACCATATCAAACGTCTCCGTGTCACAGTTTCCAATAACACACACGTCTTCAACCACCTCCCATGCCACATTTCTGGTTGTCTTTACTTTTGGATCAGTAAACACAGCATTCAAAGTACCAATAATTAGCAGATGTTGCTCTATACAAAACCAAGTAACACAACATAACTTACATGACAAGAAAGGGCCTGCATGGTCCAAAGAGCTAACATATTACACCATATGTGTATTTTTTACTGCATGTCCTATAAACTGCATCACTCATCACTATTTACAACAGGCAGAATTCTATACTATACCCGTACTGTGATAAACATTTTTCACATGGGTAAGAATGAACACTGCAATAGCAAGATAGATTATCCATCATATCAAACATCATGGTTAAGAACTTAGGGACATATTCATGAAAAAGTGGTGCAGCGCTGTAAGTCCCCTTGCTGTGCTGCGTCACTGGGAAAAGGCAGGAATGCGCCTTATTTAAGACAATATGGTGCAGTCCTGTCCTTTCCCCTGCGCTGGTACAAAATGGGGTGCCCAGCGCCAAAACAAGCACCATTGCTCCAGGGTGGGTACAAGGGTGCCTTCGTTAGCATGCAGGATTGTTTTGTGCAGGAAGGGCACCTTCCTGCAGAAAAACAATCCTGAGAGGCTTTCCTCTTTCTATGTGTGCTGCAGAATTTGAGCAGCACACATAGAAAGAGGAAAAACGAGGAGAAATAAAGATATTTCTCCTCGTTGTGCCTCTAATGGGGAGGCATATCTTTTTGGCGCATTCCCAGGTTTACAAGTTCTTCTAAATCTGGGAATGTGTCAAAATCCATGGTTGTTGTGAGGGAACACCCAAGCAACACCCATGGAAACGCCTCCCTAACGCAGAGTAATGCAACACAGCAATTTGCGCTACGTTACAGTACTAGAGATTTATAAAGCCACGCAGGGCCCCACAAGGTGGCCTTACCTGGATTCATAAATCTTATTTTTCATTTGTGTCGCTCTTGCACCACATTGCGTAGTGCAAGAGCGACGCAAAGGGGCTCATAAATATGCCCCTAAGGGTGCATTAGGTAAAAGGTACAGGTGTAGGTGGTGACTCTCAGGAGACAGATTTGATTGAGTGTGAACAATTATATATGGGTCTGACAAACGAGTAGGATCAAATTGAAGTGGCCTGGTTGAGTAAGGGGTAAGGAACATAGATCCTGATTTAGAGTTTGGTGGACAGGTATTCCGTCACAAACACACACAGAGAACCTTGTGCACCAAATTCTCTGTCTGCCCGCCTCATTTGGACACGCAGCCCCTATTGGCTCTGTCAGTGGAAAACTTCCTCCAGCAGCCCAGCAGAGTAGGGGCAGTTGGAGGAAGGGCATTACACCACTCACCTTATTAAAGGTAGACAGTGTAATGTCCTTTGTTTTCTGTCCATCACCGCCAGGATAAACCTGGAGGTGAGAGACAAAAAAAAATAATAATGACCCCCACACCCTGGGAAAAACTCCCAAGGTGCGGGAGTCATTAGTTTTTTGTTTTTTCAAAAAAGAAGCTCCCACTTTGAGAGTTTGTTTTTGAAAAACAGAACAATGTAAAACGTTTGGTAGACAGCCGTCAAAACGAGTGGCGGACACCCACCACACTTTTTGTACCTTGAATCGAACTGCTGTGACAGAAGATCCATTCAAGGTAAAGAGATGTCCGCAGGGCCAGCAGTCATCTCTAAATTTGATGGATGGTGGTCCATCAGGATGACGGATGTAATGTTCTCCACCACCCTGATGGACTGAGTACTGTCAATCAAACTCAAAATCAGGCCCGTAGTTTTAGCAGTATTAAAAGTGAATGTAGGCAGGTGTGCATCACCTGAAGGTTCAGATATTCAGGAAAGGAAGGCTGGCCAGTGGTAGGTGTGATCTGACACTGTAGATGGGGAGAAAAGGCAAACCTGTCCCTCGTACAACACTATGGCATAAAATATGTATGGTGTCAAAAGGTAAATAAGCACAAAGGAAGCATACGGAATGCAGCTCTGTTCTCTGTACCTGGTATACATGGGTTAGGCATCAGGCAATTATATGATGTCATGGTTATCCCCATGGTTATACCCAAGCATAAATACAGTATCCTGAACCTTTCGTCCCTAACGTGCACTCGAACACACAAAATCAGGCATGTTGGTGATCAAAGGCAATGCCATTATTGATATATGAAGTCCTAAGAGGCCGTTGATAGAACAGGGTCTTATGGCTCAGACCTTGTGGAAGAAGAGCAGGTACCTGGGGACTGCATTGTGGTTGCCGGTGGAAGGTGAAGCGAAGCAACCAATGTCAAAGCTAAATGGATCATCAGAAAAGTGTTTACAGGCCAAGAATTGAGTTATTGGCAGGATGGCAACTGCAATTGGTCACAGGATGAGATCACCAAAAGAATTCTGGGTAGTAAGTGCAAGTCAGAGCGTGAAGGATGTAAGAAGATTAAGTATGGTCAGTGAGAAGCTGGAGTTTAGTACCCGTCCAACACAGGCAGCTCAAAGCAATTGCACCTGCTGAATATTTGTATTAGGATTGAGAAGCTGGCTGAAGCACAGGCTGAAGAGGTAGAACAACATGCAGGCTGGTTGTGGAAGCACATGGTTTCAGTACTCCAGGCTGAAGAGATGTGGTAGCTCGCAGGCCACACCAATCCGGGAAGTCCTGTTCCCCCCTAGGCTTCTCCAGATATTTGGCATCATTGAGGGTAGGCCTTAAAGTTACAGAAGGTGAGGGAACTTCCCCTGCAAATCCCCTCAGACAAGCTCCCGTCTCGTGGGTCTCTTCTCCCCAATCGTCTCACCATAGCTTTCAGATGTTACTGGGAACCTGGCACGAGTTTGTTAAGCTGAAAATGAAGGAATGGCAAGAGCAGGTCTAGGCAATCCCTAGCTGCCATAACCCATCTGGTATCCCTGTGTCCTTCACTGCCATGGGAACTGCAGTGGGGTGGTGGCGAGAGGACAGACAGTTCATCTGAGCTGCAACCAATCAGAGTAGCAAATTGTGTGGTGAAGGAGCAATGTGGTGCTGGGGCAAGTACAGGGCAGCTGATAATAGTTCATGAGTCTCCATCCTCCTTAAGGCAGGTACTCTCTAATGAATCTGCTTGATTTCTTAAAAGGGGGCCCCTTACATTAATATCTACCAAGTAATTGTTTTGCACAGGCATGTACAGGTACAGTTTTAGAATATAAGTTGATTAATATTAGGTTTGAATGTATATATTAGCATAGACCACAAAAAGGGTGTGAAACACTCAAGTATACAAATCATAAAAGTCCCACAAACATGGGCAGCCCCTCCTCCCATACCACTTAATATGAATTATAAAATACATGTTTAATAACGAAGCTTCACGCTCATCTACCAAACATTGAACAATATTTTAGGCCAAGAATAAGCCTAAGGAAGGAAAGAGGAGAGAGCAGAGAGGCACAGTAGAAATGAAAACCCATACTATTACCATAAGAAAAATAGAACAGCAACCTCATGCACATAATCCATCCAGAGCAGAGGACTCCCAGTCCATCTTGAGTAGAATCACATGACTTCCACATCCGCAAAGGCACCCCGGCAACCTACAAATGACACCACAGATCCCAGTCACACCGAGTTCATGTTGACAGTGTCTAGAGCCCTGGTGGACTTAATGTGTGAATATGTATAATCTGCCACCAAGGTCTACTTTTTAAGCTTACTGCAAAGGCCACCAATGCTGTTATGCCCTTTGCTATCATATGTTTGTTACTCCTACTCTCTTTTTGGCCAAGGCATTTGGAATCAGATCAGAATAAAACAGGAGCCTACTGACTTCCAAGGGCCCTGATTTCCATTTCATCACTGTCTGCACGGTTGTCAGGAATCCTGGTCTAATACAACAACAACAACCTTTTTATTTCAGCTTTACGTATATAAGCCATACAATACAACTTAACTTAATACAACTTTTAAAATCAGAAATCAGCTAGTAGTACTTAATGTGACATTCGGCAGTCTACAATAATTAATTTCTGGCCAAGCTAGCAAGTTATATGGCAATTTGGAACTTATATCAGATAGCGAATAACACTACCCAAATGGCACAAGCCAGACTATTAAACCAGCATAAAATAGTCATAAAGCAATAAAAAGAGGAGGGAGGTGAGAGTTCTAGGCAAGGGGCACCCAACTCAAATAGGAGACACAATGACTGTTAATTCTGGTGGCTTTCAATGCAGCATAAATATAAGAAGCAACCGGAATAAAAAGTATATCAAAGTCGGTTCAGAGGCAGAGAGATATGGCTGCTTTGCAATGTCTTATATCTGGATTCGTATCTGATAAAACAAGGACGTGCGTACAACCTCCTTGATTGCAAAGACTTAGTGCAAAGGAGCATAAAGTGCAGTAAAGTGTTGTCTTCTCCTTGGTTACAATTGCAGGCAGCTGATCCCTCAGCTGTATTAATCCAGTTTTTGGTGAATGTCTTTACTGGTAGAGTGCGCAGCCTGAACCGAATGTACAGCAACTTTTTCAGTTCTGGAATAACCGGTCCATATATTGTGATGGGGTTGATGGACAAAAATGGAGCCATGAGTGCATCCCCCTGTTTGCTCTCATGCAGGCCCAGTACTTGCTTTTAATTAGTTGAACGCTTGAGCGGGTCTGTAACTTGGGATTAGTCCAAAATTCCCCGCAGAGTAAGGCCGAATGGATGCTTGTGATGTGGCTGAATGATGGAAGCTTTTTCTAGCGGCTACTTGACCAAGTTTTCCGCGTTGCTTTTATATAGATGTCCATCTCTGGGTTTGTCCTTTTTACGATGGGGAACTATGATTGCGGATTTCCATGAAGCAGGCACCGCCTCATTGTCCCAGGCTGCATGAAAACCTGTTCTTAGGACCGGTGCCCATGTTGACAAGCCATTGTGGTATACATCACTTGGCACTCTGGGGCCGATTCCGATTCAGGCCGGAAAACGTACCGACCGACTTGGTACGGGAATTTAGTCCGACCGACACGTACCGACGCTGCCCAATCCGCGTAGTACGATGCAATGCATGTGAATAACGACCGACTCGTACGGAACACAAGCCGAACGACCGAACCGCAAGGAAACCAGCTATCCGTCCGGAAAACCACGCGAATCGAACCGACCAACACGCACCAGGAATGAACCCGACAGAAACGTACCCGCGAACTCCAACCCGTGCAGTACGATGCAATGCGTGTAAAACCAGACCGAGTCGCACGGAGCTCAAGCCTTACGACCGACACGCATTCAAAACGGAGCCGAAGCAACCCAATACTCCGCAACCGATGCGTACGCCGCACATGAAACACAGCAGAAACACAGCTTGAAAGACTCGGAGAAGCTCGCACGAGCCAACTGCAGCGTCCTACTCGGTCAGAAGAACGTCTCCTACATGCCCAAAAACTACAAAGGAAAAAATACAAAAAAAGGGCTAAACAAGCAATGACAAAGTCAATAAATACTGGGGAAAAAAAAAATGGAACAAAGACACACCCACAACTCCACCCATATAAAGGCCACAAATCCCTACCATGATCCTTTGCAAATTCAAATGACCTGCCAGCACAGAACACCATCAGACAGCAACCACAGACACACCCACAACTCATCCATCACACAAGCCACACACCATTAGCACCTCCCAAATAGCACCCTCACATACACCCAGCAAAACCTACACACACCCTCACCTGCACACCCACACACACATTAATCCCCACCACCACCCATCACCATGCCCCCAAAGAAGAATCCAAAGTTCCTAGACAGTGAATTGGAAGTGCTGGTAGATGAAATCCTCAGGGTAGAGCCACACTTGTTTGGTACATTGGTCCAACAGACCCCCATGTTGCAGAAAACCAAGATGTGGGAGAGGATCGTCGACAGGGTGAACGCACAATCACCATTTTTGCGCACAAAGGAAGACATCCAGAACAGGTGGTATGATGTGCGCAGGAGGGTCAAGGACCTACTCAAGAAGGATTACACCTTGAGCCATCGCACCGGCAGTGGCCCTCCTGCCAAACCAGTATACCTCAGGCCCTGGGAGGAGAAGGTGCAGGCCATCCTACCACCAGAGAGCGTACATGGACTATCAAACATCCCAGAGCCTGGTGAGTACACAACCAATATACCCAATATCGTGTGACAATACACACACATCACTGTCAAGGGGATAGTGAAACCATGCACCGTTAGCAAAGCCACAGTAACCAAAACATAATCATCCCAAGATGTGTATGTTAGTTAGACAAACACAATACCTGCCATCCCATAGTGATATGTAACTGTGTCATGACATGTACAAACCCAACAACAAATAGAGCAAGGCAGTGGCACAAATCTAACCAACAAACACTGTCAGACATTTTGCCACCACTAGAACACCACCTCACAGGGAAGCTCACTGAAAGGAAGGAATTCTGTGTATGCTGGTGAAGTCAGTGTAGCCAATAGCATGATGGGAGTTGTAGTCACAGATATTGGTCACCCTCACAATTGGCCCATCAACACCACTCTGAACCATGCTCACATCACAGGGAGTGGAAAAAACTGACAAGATGGCTGACACTGGGTACTGCTGTGGGGAGCACAAGACCCTGCTGGGAACTGTGCACCAACCAACAGCAGGACACCACTGACTGACATCCTGAAAGCCAACTTGCACTCCTTGCAATGGAAGCACGTTCCATGGTGGGATATCTGGCTGGGTGGGAAGGAGGACTGACAGCACTGACCATAGTTACCAGCAGCTTTTCTCACACACACCCTTAACACAAACTCCACACAACTCACCTGGGAGAATGCATTGCCTCACACTCTAATTAAATATCCCACAAAGAACCACCACCCTGGGTTATGCTGTGTGAAGCACAGGGACACTTTTGGGACTTGTAGCCAAACTAACGCCAGGACAACACTGTCAGTCATCCTGTCAGCACAGGCACACTACCCCACAGGGAAGCAGAGTCAAAAGGAAGAAAGTATGGGCATGCTGGGAAGGGGGGTGTAGGCAATAGCATGATGGGAGTGGTAGTCACAGCTCAACATCCCCCACCCGCATGGCCCGGCAAGCTCACACTGAAGCATGCACACCTCACAGGGAGTGAAAAGCCACTTCCAAGATGTCTGACACTGGCCTCAGCTGTGGGGAGCACAAGGCCCTGCTGGGAACTGGGCACCAACAAACAACAGGACACCACTGTCAGCCATCTTGCCATTGCTGTCACACTCACACACAGTGAAGTCGACTCAAAAGGAAGGAAGTATGGGCATGCTGGGAAGGGGGTGTAGGCAATAGCATGATGGGAGTGGTAGTCACAGCTCAACATCCCCCACCCGCATGGCCCGGCAAGCTCACACTGAAGCATGCACACCTCACAGGGAGTGAAAAGCCACTTCAAAGATGTCTGACAATGGTGCTCTGTTGTGGGGAGCACAAGGCCCTGCTTGGAACTGTGCACCAACAAACAGCAGGACCACACTATCAGCCATCTTGCCATTGCTGTCACACTCACACACAGTGAAGTCCACTCAAAAGGAAGGAAGTATGGGCATGCTGGGAAGGGGGGTGTAGGCAATAGCATTATGGGAGTGGTAGTCATAGATATTGGTCACCCTCACAATTGGCCCATCAACACCACTCTGAACCATGCTCACATCACAGGGAGTGGAAAAGAACTGACAAGATGGCTGACACTGGGTACTGCTGTGGGGAGCACAAGGCCCTGCTGGGAACTGTGCACCAACCAACAGCAGGACACCACTGACTGACATCCTGAAAGCCAACTTGCACTCCCTGCAATGGAAGCACGTTCCATGGTGGGATATCTGGCTGGGTGGGAAGGAGGACTGACAGCACTGACCATAGTTACCAGCAGCTTTTCTCACACACACCCTTAACACAAACTCCACACAACTCACCTGGGAGAATGCATTGCCTCACACTCTAATTAAATATCCCACAAAGAACTACCACCCTGGGTTATGCTGTGTGAAGCACAGGGACACTTTTGGGACTTGTAGCCAAACTAACGCCAGGACAACACTGTCAGCCATCCTGTCAGCACAGGCACACTACCCCACAGGGAAGCAGAGTCAAAAGGAAGGAAGTATGGGCATGCTGGGAAGGGGGGTGTAGGCAATAGCATGATGGGAGTGGTAGTCACAGCTCAACATCCCCCACCCGCATGGCCCGGCAAGCTCACACTGAAGCATGCACACCTCACAGGGAGTGAAAAGCCACTTCAAAGATGTCTGACAATGGTGCTCTGTTGTGGGGAGCACAAGGCCCTGCTGGGAACTGTGCACCAACAAACAACAGGACCACACTGTCAGCCATCTTGCCTTTGCTGTCACACTCACACACAGTGAAGTCCACTCAAAAGGAAGGAAGTATGGGCATGCTGGGAAGGGGGGTGTAGGCAATAGCATGAAGGGAGTGGTAGTCACAGATATTGGTCACCCTCACAATTGGCCCATCAACACCACTCTGAACCATGCTCACATCACAGGGAGTGGAAAAAAACTGACAAGATGGCTGACGCTGGGTACTGCTGTGGGGAGCACAATGCCCTGCTGGGAACTGTGCACCAACCAACAGCAGGACACCACTGACTGACATCCTGAAAGCCAACTTGCACTCCCTGCAATGGAAGCACGTTCCATGGTGGGATATCTGGCTGGGTGGGAAGGAGGACTGACAGCACTGACCATAGTTACCAGCAGCTTTTCTCACACACACCCTTAACACAAACTCCACACAACTCACCTGGGAGAATGCATTGCCTCACACTCTAATTAAATATCCCACAAAGAACCACCACCCTGGGTTATGCTGTGTGAAGCACAGGGACACTTTTGGGACTTGTAGCCAAACTAACGCCAGGACAACACTGTCAGCCATCCTGTCAGCACAGGCACACTACCCCACAGGGAAGCAGAGTCAAAAGAAAGGAAGTATGGGCAAGTTGGGAAGGGGGGTGTAGGCAATAGCATGATGGGAGTGGAAGTCACAGCCCAACATCCCCCACCCACATGGCCCAGCAAGCTCACACTGAAGCATGCACACCTCACAGGGTGTGAAAAGCCACTTCAAAGATGTCTGACAATGGTGCTCTGTTGTGGGGAGCACAAGGCCCTGCTGGGAACTGTACACCAACCAACAGCAGGACACCACTGACTGACATCCTGAGAGTCAACCTGCACCCACTGCAAGGGTGGCATGCTTCATGGTGGGATAACTGGGCTGGGGGAGAAGGAGGGCCGGATGTCAACCAAATACCACCAATGCTGGCCATGCACACACCTCAACATTCACATTGAAATGCTTCAGGTTGGCAGGACAATGTGCTACACCAATATCAACCTCTGACTGTGACAACTTAGGACAATGCAATGTACAGGCCCGCATCCAGAGGTACAGTCACAACTGTCAGGTGTTTGAACCATTGATGCCTGTAGAAACATAACATACATTGTGTGTCTCTTCCAAAAACAGGTGATGATGGGGACACAGCAGCAGATGATGAGGAGTCCCTGTCCCAGGCTCCGGGGGCCCCTGAGCTCTCTGTTGTGGAACAGCCTCTGCCCTCCTCGGATGGCGAAGACCTACCTGGCCCCTCCGGTGTGAGTCATCATGCAGCACCAGCAGGACCACCATCTGCACCCCCTGCACCCACTCCTGCAACATCTGCCAACACACAGACCACCCCCGCCGACACAGACAGACCAAGGACCACCAATGACAACAGCACAGGGACCCCGGCCCACCGTGAAGCAACTGACAACAACCCCAGTACCAACCCCCAAGGGGGCCTAGGGTCACCTGTGCGTGCCACCGCAGGTCCCGCATGTGTGGCCAGGGGTGGTGGGAGGGGTGGTAGGCAGAGGTCGCTGTTTGCAGAGGGGTCTGGACTGCATGATGACCCACAACTGGTACGCATTGCTGATGCGTACCAGAATAGCACCGGAGAGGTCAGCCAGGTAGTGGGGATCCTCAAGGACATTCAACAGCAGCAGGCTGCCCATCATGCCCGCTTGGACTCCCACATGTCCCGTGTGGAGACACACATGTCTCGCATGGAGTCCAAGTGGGACACATTGCAAGAACTGACAGCGGTGCATAGGGACATATTGACATGCCTCCGCCAGATTAGCACCAACATGGCCACACCTCCCTGTGTGCCCACAACATCTGGTGGCTCAACAACTGCAACTGCCACAGGGAGGGAGGATGACTCTGGCGGAGAGTCCTCTGCACCGCAGCGGCCTGCACGTGAGGGTCCCCCCCGAAAGAAGAGGGGTCGTCCGAGGAAGGAAAACTGAGAGGCCGATGGCCATGTACATCCCCCAGGAACCCAACACCTGTTCTGGAAATTCTCCTTTGTGTGCAAACTGTTCACCCTGTCGAATGCAACCCAACTCTCCCACATGACATGGGGAGTTTAAGTTGGACCAATGTATCAGATGACTGTGGACTTTACTCAGGACATTTCTGCTACCAACACTTCCAACTCATCTGGGAACTTTGGATTCCAATCCCAATGTACAGCACCCACCATCCTGTGCACTATCCTCACACATGTATGTAAATAAACTCACTAATACACCATACTTGCCTCTGTTGTGATTCCAACGTTGTTTTTGTCATGGAGATGATGATCTGCTAAATGACACTGTGCATGCTAACTGCTACAGCAAGTTCAACACCGTCATGTGAGTCATGGCGACGTGACACATATGAGGGAGACACACCACTAGGGCTACACAACACATACACACCAGGGCCATCTGACTCATCGCCTACACTGATGTTGCCAGGAAATACAGTGGAATGCACAGACACCACACCTATTCAGAGTCTGTGTTAACTAGCCCACAGGTGAAGTAAGCAAATGTCAGTCAGATGTGTGACCACAGACAACTCACATCCCAAAGTGAAGCACAGGTATATTACACATTTGCAACATGTTGTTTCCACTACAGATGCAAGGTAATCCCACGTGGCAGTGGCCACACAGTCACCAAGTGTAGAGGAAATAAAGTCCAGGGGTGTGTGGCACATCACCTGCAGGGAAACGACTGCTTCCACCCTGGAAGTTGAATCATGGTGTCGGGGGATCACAGTTGACCAAACAACTCTGAAAGTACCCTGTGAAGGACAGACATGACACACAGTCAAAAGCACTGAAGAACAGGACAGAACTGCAATACTCATGCCCAATACATGTCACAAGATACCTACACAAAACCAAGTTAGCATGTCAACACTGTTGGGGAGTACAGACTACCTGTAAGGACAAATCGCTGCACGCATACAGTCAAGTAGCACATGGCCACACTCAAACAGCAACAGAGCACCACCAACACATATCATGCAAACTCAAATCATTGACATACCAACTCTGTATACTCACATTCAGCTGAAGAAGTTGGTGATGAGCTGTGTGCGGACATCCCCCTCATCATCATCACTGGCATCGTGGCCCAGGCCAGGATCCTCCACAGGTGGCGGATGTTGGTCATCGTCATCCAGGATGAGAGGCAACTCCTTCCGCACTGCCAGGTTGTGTAGCATGCAGCAGACGATGACAATCTTGCACACCTTTGCAGGGGCATATGGGAGGGCCCCTCCTGTCTTGTCCAGGCAGCGAAAGCGGCTCTTCAGGAGACCAAATGTCCGCTCGATCACTCTCCTGGTCCGACCATGTGCCTCATTGTAGCGCATCTGGGCTGGTGTCACAGGGTTCCTGAGGGGTGTCAGCAACCACGGCATGTTGGGGTATCCGGAGTCACCTACATACAGACAATTGCACATTAGCTGACTTGGAAAAGAGGGTGGAATACTACATTGCAGAACACACACAATGGTACAAAGTCAGCACACACCGACAAGCCAGGCACGCTGGTTCTGCATCTGTGACATCATCCTCGGGATGCGACTACTCCTCATTACGTAGGCATCGTGTGCAGAACCGGGGAAACGTGCACACACATGTGAGATGCTCATATCTGCAAGACATACCACCAGGGCATTGATAGAATGGTAATGTTTCCTGTTCCTGTATGCCTGCTCATGTGCCTGTGGTGGTACCAAAGCCACATGTGTCCCATCAATGGAGCCGATGACATGTGGCATCCTCCCCAGGGCATAGAAGTCACTCTTGACATCAGTGAGTTGTTGACGTTTAGGGAAATAGATGTACTGGTTCAAGTATCTCAACATCGCCTCCAAAACATCGCGTAGCACACGGCTGAACATGGTCTGTGACATCCCACCAGCAGACGCCACAGTGTGTTGAAAGGTACCGGTGGCAAAGAAGTGTAGGGCTGCCATCACCTTCACCTTGGGGGTCAGCGCTGCAGGGTATGGCCGGCCAGGTTGCAAATGTGGGGCCAACTGCACCGCCAATTCCTCAATAAGTGGCCTGTTGAAGCGGTACCGTCGGATGCAGTCACGTTCAACCATGGTTGCAAGGTCAGGGAATGGTCTATGGACAGCTGGTGCCCTGCAGTGCATAGGTGAACAAAGAAAGATTGTCAGTCACCCCACATATGTGGCATTGACCATACTTAATATCACATGATACATCATTACGAGACACAAGTACTTGATGTGTGTGCCGTTCTGTTTGGACATATATGGCACCTACATGGCCAACATCTAACATCTCAGTTCAACATGTGTTGACAACAAGTTCCAGGTTGTGCTATGGGAATTCATTCGGCTGTGTCACAGTACCCATGTACTGCTGTCACGTTCCAAACACACACCACAGTGACAAGTGAGGACAGATGTGCCCCAGGCATCACAGCTCTTTGACAGGTAGATTCCCAGGGACCCTGTATTGCCACATGGACACTGGCATGACATGGCGTATCATGTACACGCCAGCAAAACAACCATGACTCCCACAGGTAGTGGCCCCTGTTGCCTCTGCAGGACAGACATGGACGTCTGTGACACACACACGCACAACATCAAAGTCGATGCACAAACAATGTGGATGTGGAGACTGTCTCACATTGTGCACATGGAATCCAAGACATCTGAAACACAACATGCACACAGACTGTGGAGGGCCATCACAATTGTGGCAATGGGTCACCCTGTGACGTACATACCATCCCACATGGGACTCAGGGTGTATGTGACATAACATACACATACACAACCTGGAGATGTGACCATGCCACATGCTCTGAACTGAATAGTTGCACATCACAGTGGTCATGTGCACAACACACAAAGGATTCTGTCCCCATGAACACGTGCACAGCCTGGGAGTGGCTGCCCCCAAGTGCCACCCAACAAACCACATGTTGACCCCCATACACACACAGGTAATGCAGCCTTACATGCCTTAGGATACAGTGTGGACAGGCTGTGGTGTTGTAGGTGTGCCCCTGAGTCCCTGGCAAGTAATTGTGGCTGGCATACGTGCACCAGTGACAACCATGGTGACATATGCGAGTGACTTGTACAGGGACGCGTCGTACAGCAATGGACCGATCGGTGCGCACGCATTGGCCATTGCATATGATGTGGACGGATGCGTGTCATTTTCCGAAATACGCGTTGTACAGCAATGGACCGATCGGTGCACGCATTGGCCATTGCATATGATGTGGACGGATGCGTGTCATTTTCCGAAATACGCGTTGTACAGCAATGGACCGATCGGTGCGCACGCATTGGCCATTGCATATGATGTGGACGGATGCGTGTCGTTTTCCGAAATACGCGTTGTACTGCAATGGACCGATCGGTGCGCACGCATTGGCCATTGCATATGATGTGGACGGATGCGTGTCGTTTCCCGAAATACGCGTTGTACAGCAATGGACCGATCGGTGCGCACGCATTGGCCATTGCATATGATGTGGACGGATGCGTGTCGTTTTCCGAAATACGCGTTGTACAGCAATGGACCGATCGGTGCACGCATTGGCCATTGCATATGATGTGGACGGATGCGTGTCATTTTCCGAAATACGCGTTGTACAGCAATGGACCGATCGGTGCGCACGCATTGGCCATTGCATATGATGTGGACGGATGCGTGTCGTTTTCCGAAATACGCGTTGTACAGCAATGGACCGATCGGTGCGCACGCATTGGCCATTGCATATGATGTGGACGGATGCGTGTCGTTTCCCGAAATACGCGTTGTACAGCAATGGACCGATCGGTGCGCACGCATTGGCCATTGCATATGATGTGGACGGATGCGTGTCGTTTCCCGAAATACGCGGTGTACAGCAATGGACCGATCGGTGCGCACGCATTGGCCATTGCATATGATGTGGACGGATGCGTGTCGTTTCCCGAAATACGCGTTGTACAGCAATGGACCGATCGCTGCGCACGCATTGGCCATTGCATATGATGTGGACGGATGCGTGTTGTTTTTCGAAATACGCGTTGTACAGCAATGGACCGATCGGTGCACACGCATTGGCTATGGACTGACATGGTAACGGACGCATTTTTGAAGCCTTTACGAGTCGGATGCAGTGAATTCAGTTGGCCACCCACAACAATGTTGCAAATTCATGGGTGTCATGAAGTTGAACTTTTGAAGGATACTGTGGGCGTGTATAAGTGGTGCAATTCCATGGATTGGCCAGATTCAGAAGATGCAAACGACTTGGGCCTATCACTTTGGACACATGGGACAGTATCTGCCTCTGCAGCACACATATAATGCTGGCTGTTCCCCTGAGAGCTCACTTGCCTGCACTACATGCTCCAGGACGACATCTGCCACCACCACTGCTGCTGTCTCTGCATCCTCTGGCTAAGGCAATGGCACGTACTGTGGAGAGAGCCCCAGCCTTCAGCACTGAGGAGAGCCAGGCCCTGCTGGACAGCCTCCTTCCACAGTACAGCAAGCTGTATGGGAAACCAGGGGAGCAGGTGAGTGTGCTGTCCACTGCCTTACTAATTGTGCATGTTGTCTGACTAGCAAGACTTACAGTGTGTACACCAGTGGCTAGCATGCTCACTGAGTAGTTGTCACCCCCCAAAGTGTGTAGTTACATGCACTGAACAGGTATAGTGCAGTAACAGTGCATTCCAACAAGGTTTTACTTCCCAGGCAATGATACCATTTAGTAACTGCTGGACAACTGTTCATAGCCATAGTTGCACTACCTGTGTACATCATATGCCCCTCTGATTGAGACATGTATATCCAACTGTGTGATGCACGGATATGTTGCATGTGTAGTAATGGCCTTTTCACTTTGTCATCCTCACTGGTTGATGCCCACCAGAAGCAGGACATCTGGCTGACCATCGTCCGGGCAGTAAGATCTGTGGGGGTCTACAGGCGCAGGATCCGCAACTGCCAGAAGAGGTGGCAGGACCTTCGTGGCTGGACCCGGAGGATCGCAAGGGTCCAGCTGAAGCTGTCGCCTCCTCGCAGGAGGGGCGGACACCGGACCCAGACCCCCCACATGCTCCGGATTCTGGCGGTGGTCTTCCCTGACCTGGATGGGCAGCTGAAGGCCAGACAGCAGCAAGGAGGGGGTAAGTGCTAGCCTTTTCTGTGTACTATGACTAACATGCTCTATGCACTCCTTTAGCCTGGTTCCACGTCCACAGTACAACTGTCTTGTCGTCCTGGACTCATGTCCCTCACTTGTGTCATGCCCCCTCCTCATCTGATACACAGGTGTGGCCCTTACAGTCTGTGACTTAGGTCACTTGGGTACTGTGTACTTGCAGTTACCTGTGGTTCAAGTTGGGGACAGCATCAGTTAGAGGAACTTTGTTGTGGGCTGCATGGGTGGTACAATTGCTCACACAATGCCTGTGATCTGACATGTACTCTGGGTATGGCTTCACAATGTGTTCCAATTGCTGCTCTGACTCACCACATGCCTGGGGTATGTGCCACACACCCATGCTGCAGCAGAGACCAAGGGGGGAGCCTCAGAAGTATGTACATCATGTGTGTGACACATGCATAGCCACCTGCCTAGTGTTCAGGGCAATACCATGTTGCACATGGACCAGGACTGTAATGCCTACTCCGTACATCGAAGGCACTCTGTTCTCCCACTCCCGTGTGTCAGCATACATATTGGGCATTGTGAAGGGTGCACTCAGGTGTCTGCCTCTGTGTCACCGTGGTGTGGCCTTGATTTTTTGACTCCTGGAGTGTTTAACAATTTGGGGTGGCCAGCCATCTGAGTTGTGACTATGGGATCTGCACATTGGTTAATGCATAGGTCTCTGATCCCTTGACTGTGCACAAAGGTGTATGAAACATTGAGGTGCAGGTAGCTTTGGTTCATTCTCATCAGACGATGAAGTGCCCATGTGTATGGATTTGTGTTTGCAGTCACTCAAATGTCTCATTTGATTGACGTGGGATCATCTTAGTCCTCATGATGTGGGTGTCCAGGGGTGCACATGTGCACCTGTCAGCTACAGAGCTTGCATACCCAAAACTTCCATGATTGTGACACAGTGTAGACTGGTGTTGTGTGTGTGCACTGCCCCTGTGACAGGAGACAGTTATGACTGACTTGCCAGACAGGCCTGTGCCATGACATTCAACTCGCAAAGGGTGATCTAGCAGTAGTGTGATATGTCCTGCAAGCACACCATTTGTCTATCAGGACATGAGGACATCATTGTGTCTGGTGATGGAAGCAAAACCCGCATATCGACAGAGACTCTGCCCGTCACTTTTCCTGACACATATACTGAGTCAGTGGCAGGAGATGGCATGTGTTTGGAGTGACACATTTCCACATGTTCTCTTGGATGTCCAACAACTGTGTATGTGGTGCATGTGTGCACATATGATTAGTCGCATACAACAGGCACCAGACAGATGGGTGCATGGACAGGTAGGATATGTGTGGCATGAATGACTGTCAGGCAGACAATGGGCTTCTTCAAATCAGTGTCAGCACTTATTGCAATGTCTAGCAAATGATGGCAGGGCTTGCTCTGTGATGTGCTGTACTTACTGTGGCGTGTGTGGTCAGTACAGGTGACTAATGTTGCTCTGTTTATCCTGATTCTTTGCAGATACATCCACGGCCACAGGAGGAGACAGGAGGAGCGGCAGAGCCAGACTGGGTCCACTGCAGGAGAGACCGAGAGACCCAGTGGCACGGAGGGTGAGGGGAGCCCCACTGAGGAGACCTCAGCTACGACCACCTCGGCTGGGGACCACAGCACTTCCAGTGAGGACTCCATTGTGGAGGCGGGTGTCAGCAGACCAGAGACAAAATCAAGCAAGTATGCCCCCGCCACCACCACCATCTCCACCCTCCCATCTGCTCCCATCCCACATGTCCGTGGTGGCTCCCGTGTAGGGGAGTGTGTCTCCTTCATGCCAGGCACCGCACCCCCTGCCTCTGTCTCCCCTGCTGCCCTGAGTGTGGAGTCTGTGGACTTGCTTAAACTGATCCATGTAGGGCAGACAACAGTGCTGAGTGTCCTCCATGCACACACGGGTCTGTTGACACAACTGGTGTCATTCATGGAGGGCATGTCATCTGGCATGTCTGCCCTACATCTGACCAATCAGTCCATGGCCTCCTCACTGACGGCAGCAGTGTCCCTCCTGCAACAGTCCCTCACCCCTCCTACCTCTGCCCCATCCACAATCCCCAGCACCCTGCCTGTCCCAAGCACACACACACCAGCACAGGCACCCACCAGCACAGACACAAGCAGCACACAGACACACACGCCAAAATCCAGACGCACACGCACGCACAGTCAGGGGACTGGTACCTCACTCACAGGGGATGGGGCCCAGGAACACACACACGCATCCACGAGCACTGCGCAGTCCTCAGATACCTCTCCCTCCAAAACCCCTTCCCTTGCCTCACCTGCAACCCCCCCTTCCAGAAGCTCTTCCTCTGTGAGCTTGGCCTCTTCCCCACGGATCCATCTAAGCCAACACACAGGCGGAAGAGGCGACCACCACACACAGAGGGGAGTGCCCCTCACACCCGGACACCCTCCCCCAGGCACAGGCAGACTGAGGACCCCATTCGGAAGTCCCCCCGGACCAGGAAGGGCAAGACCCCACCACCACCACCACGCAGCTCCACCACACAGTCTCTCTCCTCCATCCCCCAGGCCACCACTACACAGGTTCCCCCGCCACACCCTGCCCCAGGTTCCCCCACACACCCATACCGCATCCCCAAAATGCTTAGGCCCTCCCCCCTACCACTGGCTCTTCCACCCCCAAGCCAGACGCTCGGCCTGTTTGTGCCACTGGTGTGGAGACCGGGTCCCCCCTCTGTCCTGCCCACCTCATCTGCCCCCCTTCCACTCCCTTGGAGTTATGCACTGCAGTGGAGTCCACAACAACCCCGTCTGACTTGGGCACTGCAGTGGGGACCCAGTCCACTCCATCTGACCGGCCCACTGCAGTGGTTGCCAGCACCCACACCATCTGACTTGTGCCCTACAGTGGTGCCAGCCCCCACTGAGTCAGACACCTCCACTGCAGTTGCCGGTGACACTCCTGCACCCACCCCCTTCACTGCCTCCTTCTGGCATCCCCTGATCCTGTCCCTGCGGTGCCTGGCCTGCCCCTTGTATGCCCCTCCGAGGGGGATGTCCCCTGTCCGTACCAGTGCAGGCAAGCAATGGGTGACAAGTTGTCACATATCACCCTGTTCGGACTGTGTATATGGACTGGCCATTGGCCTTAGTTTCTTTTGGACTTCGAATTTTTCTTTCAAATTTGCTGAATAAAGCCTCTTTTTGTTTACTAGTGGTTTTTCTTTTGATGTACATGATGTAGATGAGTATCATCATGCATTTGCTGTTGTAATAGTGTTCAGATCAGGTAAATGAAGTGTTGCTGTGATGGACTCCATGTGGTCCATGGGATATGTGTCCTAATCTAGTCTGGATCCACAGCATCCTTTGCTGCAGTCTGAGGGTGTAATGTTCTGCATTTGACACAGGGATGTACGTTTTGCATTTGTAAATTGACATCTGTGGCTTACACTGATGCACATCTGGTGGGCTTACCACTGTTCAATGTTTCTATTTCCCTGACTGTGTGCCCATCTCCACTGGACATGCAGTTTAGCACATCAATGTTGAAGGACTCATCTGTGTGTACAGTGCAACTTGCTTGACACGTGTTTTGGGTATATGCAGATGACTGACGCGACACTCCCGTACCCAGGCTGATGTGAGCAGAGCCTTCAGTGTGTTGTGATTGTTGACTCACTGACCGAGTGTTTTGCTGACATGTTTGAGTGGTGCACAGACAAGGTTTGGCACAGCGGACCTTCCACAGGAGTGGAGTGCCCTCATGGCAGTGTGTAATCCCGTGACATTGCCTGGGCCTGTGTTGTGTGTTGTGTAAGCATGTCTGTGTGTGTTCCCTTCCCTTTTCCTACACCGGCTGTGTCCCTACGGATGTTCCTGTTTGTGATGCTTGCTGAGTTGTCCTGTGTTCATCCAGCATCTTGTACCTGGTTTCTCCGTGATGTGGGTGCATGGCAAACTAATGTTCATCAGGTTGTCATCCCTAGTTGTCTTTGTTGTCAGGGCTGGGGATGTGGGCAAACGCAGATGAGACACAGTCAGGATTCCCCTTGGCACTTGTTGGTTACACAAGTCATGTAATTTACAGTTTGTGGTAGCTTTCAGTGATTGTGACACGTTGTGTGTGTGACTGCTGCCACTCCTCAGGGTCAGAGCTGCAATGTTGGAAGTTGTCTACGTGTGTTCTTTGTGGGTGACCTTGGCTTCTTCATTGGTGTGTGACTGTGGCCGGGATCCCATTGATTGGGGTGGAGTTCACGTCATGCCCATGTACGGCGTACTGTGCAGTGTGTCAGACATTCACGAGTCTTGTTGACTGGCCAGGTGTGATGGGTTCTGCACCTTAGTGCCCACAACCACCCCTGGGATTGTCATGGGTGCATGTGCAATGTCACCTGTCCATGTGAGCTTCACTGCTGCACATTGGTGGAGATCAAGGTGTGTGGTGTTGAGTGTGTGCAAATGTGAGTTGTTGCACGGCTAGACCCCTACCTCCATATTGGCCTTGGCTGACAGGCCGTGCTGATTGATTTGTGCTTGTGTAGGTGTGATGGTAGTTTGTTGCTCAGGAGACATGGCTGTGGTTCACAGTGTGAACGACAACTACCTTTGTCATCACAGTGGGATTATCATGCAGGCTAGTGTCACCACAATGTGGGGTCCCTGGGGGTAGTGCTGTGGTGGGTCTGTGTCTTGCTGTGTTAGTTACTGTTCCTACAAGCTTGTGTGACATGTGTAATTTGGGCTCCCTCTCATCTAACAATGCCTGATTGCCCACATAGGGGAATCCGATCCATGAGTTACTTTTGTATGGCACTGTATACACATCTGTGTAATTGGAATTCAGGCCTCCTCATGTGTTGTGTGGTTGCCTGGGGACACTGGCACACCCCCACATCACCTGTTGTGTTTGATATGCAGTGTGAGGCTGCCTGTTTGTGTTTGTGCATCTGCACCACTGCATTGGCATATCTTTGGTGTGCCATTGCCTGTATGTTGTTTAGAGGATTTCCCATGCTGTCCCTGGGACTCCTAGGTCATCAGTCAGCAGAATAATCATGGTTCGTATGTCCCATTGCTGGCATGGTATGGTATTTGTTCTCCTCACATCTACAGTCTCCCCAGGATATCTACATTTGTGTGTCCATTAGTGCAGATATGTGGGTCTGCATTATGATGGGCACTTCTGGCATTGTGTAATTGATAAATGGAGACGATGTCAGTCCCCATGGGTGATGTTTGTCTGCACATGGCCAAAGGTATGTTTTATTTGCACTGCACTGTTTGCCTCACCCAATCTATGTTGCTATGGGACACAACCACTACTTTGCCACTGATGTGTTTGTTGTTCTGTGACCAGGAATCATCCTTGCTGTTTGGCAGTTGCAGCTTTTTCCATGACAACACTTACCTTTTGGTCACTGTGATGATGGGGGTTTGGACCCCATTGCCACAATGTTCAAAATGTGCTTCAGCTATGGACCCCACACTTACCTTTTGGTCACTGTGATGATCGGGGTTTAGATCCCATTGCCACAATGTTCAAAATGTGCTTCAGCTATGGACCCCACACTTACCTTTTGGTCACTGTGATGATGGGGGTTTAGACCCCATTGCCACAATGTTCAGAATGTGCTTCAGCTATGGACCCCACACTTACCTTTTGGTCACTGTGATGATGGGGTTTAGACCCCATTGCCACAGTGGTCATGGTCTGCTTGCATTGTGAAGGCCACACACATTTTTGTGTGACACATGTGATGGGGGGTCACATTGTATGTTCAATGTCATGTAGGCATTTGACACAGACTACACACTCTTGTCATGATGTTGGGGGGATGTCTTTTGCTGACATTTCTTATGTTGGAGTATGCTGGTTGTGTCATGCATTACACATCCTATGAGTGGGGATGGTAGTTGTGACAGGCATCCAGCCCCCCCCCTGAGTAGGGGTGGTGGTAGTGGTAGGCATTCAGCCCCCCATGAGTAGGGGTGGTGGTAGTGGTAGGCATCCAGCCCCCCCTGAGTAGGGGTGGTGGTGGTGGTAGGTATCCAGGACCCCATGAGTAGGGGTGGTGGTAGTGGTAGGCATTAATTCCCCTATGAGTGGGGATGGTAGTAGTGACAGGCATCCAGCCCCCCATGAGTAGGGGTGGTGGTAGTGGTAGGCATCCAGCCCCCCTGAGTAGGGGTGGTGGTAGTGGTAGGCATCAATTCCCCTATGTGTGGGGATGGTAGTAGTGACAGGCATCCAGCGCCCCATGAGTAGGGGTGGTGGTAGTGGTAGGCATCCAGCCCCCCCTGAGTAGGGGTGCTGGTAGTGACAGGCATCCAGCCCCCCATGAGTAGGGGTGGTGGTAGTGGTAGGCATCCAGCCCCCCCTGAGTAGGGGTGGTGGTAGTGGTAGGCATCCAGCACCCATGAGTAGGGGTGGTGGTAGTGGTAGGCATCCAGCCCCCCCTGAGTAGGGGTGGTGGTAGTGGTAGGCATCAATTCCCCTATGTGTGGGGATGGTAGTAGTGACAGGCATCCAGCACCCCATGAGTAGGGGTGGTGGTAGTGGTAGGCATCCAGCCCCCCCTGAGTAGGGGTGGTGGTAGTGGTAGGCATCCAGCCCCCCCTGAGTAGGGGTGGTGGTGGTGGTAGGTATCCAGGACCCCATGAGTAGGGGTGGTGGTTGTGGTAGGCATCAATTCCCCTATGAGTGGGGATGGTAGTAGTGACAGGCATCCAGCCCCCCATGAGTGGGGTGGTGGTAGTGGTAGGCATCCATCCCCCCCTGAGTAGGGGTGGTGGTAGTGGTAGGCATCCAGCCCCCCCTGAGTAGGGGTGGTGGTAGTGGTAGGCATCAATTCCCCTATGTGTGGGGATGGTAGTAGTGACAGGCATCCAGCACCCCATGAGTAGGGGTGGTGGTAGTGGTAGGCATCCAGTCCCCCCTGAGTAGGGGTGCTGGTAGTGACAGGCATCCAGCCCCCCATGAGTAGGGGTGGTGGTAGTGGTAGGCTTCCAGCCCCCCCTGAGTAGGGGTGGTGGTAGTGGTAGGCATCCAGCACCCATGAGTAGGGGTGGTGGTAGTGGTAGGCATCCAGCCCCCCCTGAGTAGGGGTGGTGGTAGTGGTAGGCATCAATTTCCCTATGTGTGGGGATGGTAGTAGTGACAGGCATCCAGCACCCCATGAGTAGGGGTGGTGGTAGTGGTAGGCATCCAGCCCCCCCTGAGTAGGGGTGGTGGTAGTGGTAGGCATCCAGCCCCCCCTGAGTAGGGGTGGTGGTAGTGGTAGGCATCAATTCCCCTATGTGTGGGGATGGTAGTAGTGACAGGCATCCAGCCCCCCCTGAGTAGGGTTGGTGGTAGTGGTAGGCATCAATTCCCCTATGTGTGGGGATGGTAGTAGTGACAGGCATCCAGCACCCCATGAGTAGGGGTGGTGGTAGTGGTAGGCATCCAGCCCCCCCTGAGTAGGGGTGGTGTTAGTGGTAGGCATCCAGGCCCCTATGGGTGTGTATGGCATTGGTGATAGCCATCCCGCCCCTATGGTTCTGCTGTTGCTAGTGTACGTCATTTCTGCATCCCTATGTGTGTGTGACATATGTCGGGTACGTGTCGTTTGTTTGGGGAGTGGGTGTTTGACTTACCGTCTGCGCCGTACGCGTCCGTACCGGTTCCGGTAATAGATGTTGAGTATTGGTAGGACCTGCGCGATGGGATTCATGGTTGGTTCGTCTCGTTTGGGTTTCTCATGGCTTCGACTCGTACTCGTAGCTGGCATGTTCGTCTCGTAGCCGTGGATCGTCTTGTGGCACGAATCGGAGCTTATGTGCGGCTCTCCCGGATGCTCTGACGTGCCGGACGTAGCGACCAGTTTGGCGCGTACGGATTGCGCATTGTACTAGTCCGGCCGGAAGGTGCTGTGTATTTACTTCCGTGCGACTCAAATCGGCGTTTCAGGATCCAGCTCGGTCGGGGAACTGGAGATGGAATGGGTACGTACGGCTCGTTCGGAATTTTAGCAGTAATGCGCAGCGTACTTGCTCGCTCGGACGACTGTTCGAATCGTTTGGGAAAAACGCGTTCGGCTCGTATTTTTTCCGTACGAATCGTATTCGGTGCGCTTCCGGCCGAGATCGGAATCGACCCCTCTGTCTGAACCAGGGGCCTTATTCAGCGTTTGACTAAGAATGGCCAATCAAATTTCCTCTTCTGTAAACTCAAGATGGAATTTGCTGGAATTTTGCATGTGCGCCGACGTGACTGCCAGTCTTGCTGGTTGAGCTACTCTCTTGTTAGAGCTTAGGCAGGGGGGCCTTGGAGCGCTGCGGGTTATGGAGTGTGTAAGTTCATACATTACTGCACAATGCGTAACACATGAAGTAGGAGTGATTGCTTTTTCCAGGTTTCAGGCTGGACCTTCGCTAACCTCAACTGACCAGATCCCAGAGGCTCCTGTTATCTTTTATTGTCTTCTCAAGGATGGCCCTGTTTTTTATGTCAAGATGACTCTTGAATTTGATAAGGCATTTGTATTCCTGCCTCAATTATTTCAGACGTGCTTTCCCATTTTCTCTCCGCATTCAGAGTCAAACGATTCTATTTCAAGTTTCCTTTGACAATGAAACTCTGGCAAACTAAAAGTTGGCCCTGCAGGGGAGTCTGAAGTAGTACGGCCATTAAAAAATAAAGGTCCTTGGACTACAAGATGGCACTGAGTTCCCCACCTCGTCTTGTGGACCCTAGGGTGTTGATTCGCGGTTTGGGTGGGTCTCTCTATGCCTCCTCCTTGTGCACATCTTGGCCCACCAGGCTTGGTGTCAAAGTCTCCACGCATGAGAATGATGTGAGGTCGCACCTTTTTCCTTGTTTTTAAGGGATGGATGGATGATGAAGAGGGCTTCAAGTTTGTGATAGGTGATGAGGTCTGCGATGTATGGTGCGTGGAATACTGCAGAGCAAGGGTTAATGAACATAAGTTGGAATGTGTGTTCTGTAATCTGAGGGTATGTTGTAGCTAGTGGGATCTGCATGAGGTTATGCCTATATGCTGTGAGAATGCTGTGTGGATGTTTCTGTCATCTAGGTGTTGGTGTGATTTGGGTAATTGACAGTATGGGGTGCTGGGGTGTGGCACATGTTTATATCATACTTTGTAGGTTCCAGTGGAACTGGGGTTTCAGCTAAGGCCATTCCTGACCTTAACAGAACCAAATAGGTAATGCCCCAGGGATGCATGAGCAGTGCGATGCCCTGAGGAGTTGATGAAAGCAGGAGTAAGGCTGGAGGTGTTGCTGGAAATTGTAGTGATGTGACGTGTTGTGGAGGTGGATGATGGGAAATGAAGTTCACTTGCCTGGCTTCTTCTTTGACAGTTATTTTCCTGGGAAACCAGTGATGTCACTTACTATGGAGATGGAGAATAGGAAATGATGTCCACTTGCCTGACTTCTTCTTTTAAAGATGATTTAATTTCCAGTTAATAAAAGAAAATCTACACCTAATGGGACAATATTGTTGTAAACAATATTAAGGACACAATATTTATGTCAGACAATATTTCTAACAACATAAAAGTCAGTTTGAGATTTCCTAATTGAGAATTTTTGCGATTCGAAATAAGAAAAGCGCAAACACCCATGTACAAATGTATCTTAGACACATTTTGCGATTCCCAGTGGGTCGCAAATAGGCCTACCTCATTAATATTCATGAGGAAGGTCCTGGTTTGCGACCCATTGGGAAAGGCCAGCGCTCACAGGGATGATGGCCTGCTGGGGTAAGCAGACCACCATGTCTGTGATTGCTTTTTAAATAAAGCAATTTTTTTTTGTAATACAGCCCATTTTCCTTAAAGAAAGACGGGTTGCATTTCAAAAATAAAAATGAAAAGCGACTTTTTCATTTTTTAAGAGTAGGCTGTGGTCCGTGGGACCAATGCCTGCTCTTAAAAAATGTTGGCATCCACATTCACAAAGGGGAAGGAGTCCCTTGGGGACCCCTTCCCATTTGCAAATAGATTACCACCAACATGAAGTTGGTGGTAACTGCGAATGGTTAGTGACCGCATTCCCAGTTGCAAAACATTCTTACATACCAGTGCGACTCACTAATAGAAAGGGACGCCCTTAACACGTCCCTTCCTAATAGTGACTTGCAAACCCTATTTGCGAGTGGAAATAGGTTACTGAATCGCAAATAGGGTTTGGTACATCAGGAAATTCTTATTCTGGTCGCAAGCGACCAGATTCTGCGAGTCGGGCCTTTTGCAAGCAGAAAAAAGCTTTGCACATCTGGCCCTATGTTCCTAAAGGCAGGGGTGCATAAACAAAGGCAAAGCATCTGTGCAGGAAGAAGGGACTAGATGGTGACATAGCAACACACGGGGCTGGAAGTATACAGAAGAAAGGACAGTCAGTAACTAAATATATTCCCATGGTCAATCTATTCTTCCTCCCGAAGTGTTAACCTAACCCAGTGTTAACTCCTTTTCCCTTGCAAACTCTCCTAGAATCTAAAAGCTAGAAACAAACAGAAGAAAATCAGACAGCTAGGTTCTTAAACACTTAGTGGAAGTAGGAGTTGGCCTAACGGCTAGGGCCGTCGATCTCGAATCTGGGGAACTAAGTTCGAGTCTCGGCAATGACGCTGAACATCCTGTGATTCTGGGCAAATCACTTAATCTCCCTGTGCCTAACAAAAAACGAATGTGTCCTCATGTAACGCAACTGGTGCTATGTAAAGCGATCTGATACCCGATACCTTCGGGTCAAGTTTGCGCTATATAAAACTCCGTAAAAAAAAAAATACTTATCCAAGAGCCAAAGTCTGAAGGTCTCCATTTATAAAGGCCGTACAGACACCTTGCCTTGAAGCTGGCATGCTGAAGTGTCAGGTTGCAAAAAGAAGCTGGGTTTCTGGGTCAGGCTGCTTTTATAGGCAGCTTTTGCTAAAAACAGCTGCCATCATTTCTGTAGGTAGGTTCAGCTGCAGGAGCATACCATCTTAGATTAGAAGTGTATGGCTCAAGGAGGAGCCAGCCACCTTAAACTGTGAGTGAGCAACCCGAGAAGCTGACCTTCTTGAAATGGGATGCATCTCCCTTTAGTAGCTTGGGTTTTCAGAGAAAAAGGACTTCGCTTCTCAGGTAGTGATATCTAACTAAGGATCTGCTGCCAAGTACTTTTCATGTAACCTTTCTCCTATTTCTTGATGAGTGAGGTCTCAATACATGCCATCCTTTTAATGGCAATGCTAACGCCATTCTGGCATGGCGGGGATGAGGCAACACGTGTTTTTTGGGTGTGTTAGGTGAGAACAGAGATTAAAGTGACAGGTTACTGGGAAATCCTAACACGTTTGCATTAGCTATATTACATGTATCTGGAACCCCATCCTTCTCCTCCCACCCTCAACGTACTCATGAATAACAGTGCCGCAGCCTGTGTCTCCTGACCTCGAGACACTCCTCCATCTTAATCCACCAGAACCAAATGCAGCACTCGAGCTCAGGCCTCCAAAACTGGACACAATAGCCCCAGGGTCTTCTCCGTAATATATCAGGTGCCGCCTCTACAGATAGTACCAGACTCCAGGTGAGGCATCAAGCACTTGACCGACAGAATACCATAGATTAAACTTTAAGCACTGGACAAAACACACCAAATTCCAGGTGAAGCACTGAGATCTAGGCAATATTCCAGACGAGCTTACAAAACCAGACACAGCACTTCATGTGAAGTCATGCTGGTGATGCGTACAAAGTACACAGTATAACTGTTGCACTTTTGTGTTATTGTCCCTCCCTCTAACCACAACATTCCTTTGCACCTGTTCAGTATTTCCATATTGTTTACCTGCTCTGAAGAACTGCTCTATGAGAACTCAAATATGTTCGAAAACAAGGTATCTTTGTTTGTCTGTGCCCTGCCAGTTATGTTTGCTATAGAAATTTCCTCTGGTGCTGCCATGCTCTGCCCCTAGTGAAACTTGATAGAAATTTGTATTATACAAAAGACAAACACTATTCTTTGGAAATGCTTGTTTGTATGTTGATATTTCTGTAGCTCCACCATTTTTTTTTCTAGAAATCATCTCACTTTTTGAGCCCAAATTGTATGTCTTTACTTCCTGTCAAATAAAAAGTCCATTCCTGAACTTCTACACATATGTCCTTCTGCAGGCTTCCAGTCAGACAAAGGACATTATTACAACCCTGACAAGGGTACACAGGGAGCTCAAAAAAATAGGATACACCTGCACCGGTACCAGTACTCCTATGGATTGGTGCAGATTTACCTCTTTTGGGAACTCACAAACATTCCCAGTAGCAGTATCCCTGGAAAGCTGTATCAGGTTTAGATTTCCACAGGTTTCTGAAGGAAGTGACCCTAATAGGGTCACCCGGGTCACTTGTGACCACCTCTCGGCCTTCCAAACAAATGAAGAGTCGGTCAGACAGTAGAGAATACAAACCAAAGTTATTTATTAGTATTGCGCTGCAGCGGAGCCCAGTCTGACCAGCCTCATGAGATAGCTGCCGAGGGACTGACTCCCCACAACATAACATCAGATATTATACATTTCCAATTCCCCAAGAACACGCCCAGGCTGGAAAATTCCGGTCCAGGCACCAGCGAACAAAGGAAGCACAGAAGAATGAGCTATGGTCCTGGGACCGGGCACATGCTATCTCCACTTCAAGGTTACTGTGCCCTCACCCGCCATTCTAGAAGGTGGGAACGAGCCTATCTAACAGCAAAGGAATGCTATAATAGAGAGTACATTCATTAGTGCAGCGAAACTCGGCCTTGGAGAAATATCAACTAAGGATACATCGAGGCAGTTTTCTGCTGAGTTAAGCAATGTGAGACAGAAGCTCAGCTTCTACCATAGAACAAAATGGCGGCTACTAATAAAATGGTGCCATGAATGCTAACTTAATACAGAACTAAGTATGAGCAACAGGGCAATTACATTTTCAATTCTAACAGACCCTCCTTTTAGCATTCATTGCTAAATTTTATTATTGCTATCAGGTAAGGGCCTTACAATTCTAAAGATAGGAAGAATGTTCGATCATAGGCAACATTTGCTAATTTATGTGGCTACCAGCAAAACTAAAACTCTATAAGGCTGGACATACATTATTAATATTCAAAAATGCCCTCGTCAATACACATCATATCCTGGATGTCCTGCATCATCATGGCCTTGTTCTTAGAATCATGTTCCAAGGCGTCAACATTTGTACACAGCAGGCACAACAGGCAGAAAGGCAGTGTATGCACAGACAACATGTTAAAATGGTACCAGCTATGGCAACCAGGAAAATGATAATCTTCCAACCCCAAGAGGCGAATAGGCCCCAAAACCACCTTGTGAGAGACCATGTGCAATTCTCCTGGTGTATGTCAGAGGCAAGCCTATGGAGCTTCTGTATAGCACCATATACATTCGGAGCGTGGTCCTGTATGTATACACAGCAACTACTTCCGATGACGCGGCAGGCCCCACCCCGGTCAGCAAGGATGACGTCTAACACCATCTGGTTTTGAAGGGCAACGAGTCTCGTAGCCTGGAGCTCAGCTGTAAGGTTAGTCAGGATACCAGCAGTTGCATTTATCACTCCTTCTACCACCCTAGTGAGTCTACGAATATTTAGGCTATTGGACATAGGGCCCCAAAAGGGTACAATACCTTTCATGGCATCGGTGAACTGCTGCAGAGTGGTATCTGTCTGATCTACATCTTCTGTGTTAATAACCCTCCTGATTCGGGACAGGTATGTCCTCATATATTGCAATCGATGGTCTTTATGGTAAGTGGGCGGAGCTATATATACAGGGGGCAAGAGGTAAGAAAGATAACACCTACCCGACCATCCCTCAGGGAGCCAAACATCACCCTGGGATCCACAAACAAAATAGACATTAGGGGGTAGTAACAGGGGTGGACTATCTGTCGCTCTCAGCTTATATGTAGTGTTGCACCTGCTCTCCCCTACCTCTATCTTCCCATTCCCCTGGACACAGAAAGTAGCTGTGGTGTTAACCACTGACAGCGGCATTGGCTTATCCTCAGTGACATTACAAGCCTGGAAGGACTGGAAATATTCTGACGTGTTGAACCCCAGGAAATCATCCATTTCCGTACGAGACCATGTTCCATTTCTTACCGCTTTGTATGCATGCATGCAAGAGCTTAGGAACAATCTACCGAAAGGCTCTCGACCAGGAGGTGCTCTATGCTGGAAGCGTACGTTTTGTATTATGGTGTGGGAACCAGTACTCTTTCTTTCTAATGTATTGAATGGGGGAGGCGGACGTGCCATAGTTAGCAATGCAAACCACCCCTTACAACTGTTAATATAGGACAACGGCATGGACAATAAATTCTCACTTTTATGGGTCACCGAAGGAAGTAGTCCACACACCCAACAGTTTGTCACATTAGACGCATTATGTGCCTGGTGCAACATTTTTATAAACACATTATCCATATAAGACTTTCGGTGTTCCTCTTTGTGAGGTGCCAAAGTTACAAACATATGTTCAGGGGGAGCAGGTGTTGTACCAATCAAGGAATGCACAGGATATTTTTCTTCAAGGAACCACATTATTCCAAGCATTGCTATAAGAGAAATTAGGACAATTAGCATAAACACTATTTTACTCTTTCTCGACCAACTGGGCCAACCAACTCCATTCTCCTCCAAACGTGGTGCTGCAAAAGGCTGTTCCTCCTCAACAATCGGGCGGCCAAAGGGATGCATAGTGATCAGAAAAGGAAAACGCAATGCAATGGTGTCAATGACAAGGAAATAGTAGGATGGAAAAACAGTTTCCAGCGTCTGTCTGAGCCTCGCTGGCAGACTCCTATTGTTCATCTACGGTGGGGCAGCAAGATCGCAGCCCATTGAAGAAATCCCACGTGGTCCAGGATAGGGCACCCCCCCTTCCTGGAAGACACCCTCAGCTTATCCCGTTCAGTGTCTTGGGCAATGCACCTAACTCCCTTTCCCTAAGCTATCATTGGTACCGCGGCAGGGTACATAAATCCGTATTGTAAATCCGTATTTGTAAAGCACGAACTACTCACCCTTACGGGTCTCAAGGCGCTGGGGGCCGTCATGGAAATTAAGTGAGCTATTGCCCAGAGTCACATGGTGCTGAGCTGAGCTGCCGCCAGAGCCGGGGATCGAACCATGAGCCCTGTGCTCCGAAGTCAGCTGCCCTGGCCGCTGCACCACACCTCTCCACTATCATACATACACCCTATTCTTCATCCATGCAGTCCATACCTACTAATCTGACTTTTCCTTTGGTGCACTGTCCCTCCGTCGGGGACGCAAATTGTACCTAGCCACTCCGGGCACAGAGTTATCAGTAAACAGGGGCTCAAATTCAGAGGGGCCAAGAGGCTGGGGCTCAAGCACTTGTAGGTCAGGTGGAGGAGGATCCTGGACGGCCCTTACTTCTGGGGGGACCGCCTCATTCAATACTGCATCGTTCTCTTCCTCTGTTTGCACCCATGTCAATCGGGCATCCGAGAAAGGGATGAAGCGTGGCACTTTCTCTGTCTCGTGGTCACCTATGCCATCGATCACCCATTGGTCATAGGGGAGAGGCAACGGCACCTTGCGGCAATGGCTGATATGGAGCCAGTTCTTCCGACCGGTCACTTTGACGGCACTTCTGGTCGCAAGAAGTACCTGCAGAGGCCCTTTCCAACGAGGCTCCAGGCTCCCCCGTCTCTGAAAGTGCCGTACAAGAACAAAATCGCCAGGTCGCATGGTGTGCTCGGGCCCCTCTGTTGGCGGTGGTAACGCCCCGTGTATCTGTTGATGAATAGAACGCAAATTTTTAGTCAACTCAAAAAGGTAGTCCACTAACAGAGGGTACTCAATATCGGAAAAATGCTTTGGTCGAGGGACGCCCCAAACATTTGCTGGGCGGCGAACACGACCTCATATGAGGACAATCCTGTTCTAGTGTGAGCCGTAGCTCTGGTTGACAAAAGAGATAACGGTAAAGCATCTGGCCACTTCAATCCTGTGCTTTCCTGAATTTTTGCCATTTTCAGTTTGAGAGTACCATTGTACTTCTCAACCAAGCCTGCTGATTGGGGGTGGTGTGCACCGTGGAACTTATGTCTAATGTGTAACCCATCACACACCAACTGGATAACTTTTGAATTAAAGTGACTGCCATTGTCACTCCAAATCAAACGAGGCAAACCGAAACGGGGAAAGAACTCCTTCAGGAAGTCTTTTGCCGTCGCCAAAGCTGTATTCTCCTTAGTGGGGTAAGCCTCAACCCATTTACTGAATGCGCAAACAACCACCAACACATATTTCAAATTGTTAACCCGCTCCATCTCGATATAGTCCATCTGAAGGACCTCAAAAGGGAAAGAAGGGGGTGCGAAATTGCCAGGGGGTGTAGGAGTGCCCTTCCCAGGATTGTACATCATGCATACCATACAATACTTAACCAAATGGGCAGCTACCTTTGGGATGTTATCATTCTGCCACACAAGGTCCAATAGCTTGCATATGCCCTTGGCGCTAATGTGAGCTGGCTCCTGCGCCATAGTGACTACAGGGAGGACATAGGCATCTGGTAACATCCACCTTTGCTTTCCTGACTTATCTGTCCAGCACCCATCTTCGTCTAAATGTGCTGTGCTTTCCTGCCATACTGCTAGCTCCTCAATCGTTGCCTCACTCTGTATTTCTTTGACACTATCCAGTGTATCCTCAAACATAGTAACTTCGGGTACCCATCTAGCAGGGCCTGCCACAAACATTCTTTTCATTTTTGTTCGGGCTGTCTCCTTAGTTGTTAGGTCTGCAAATGCATTTCCCCTTCCCACATCATCAGTAATTGCCTTGTGGGCACTGCACTTCACTATTGCTAACTTCTTGGGAAGTGTCAGGGCTGACAAAAGCCTGTGTATCAATGGGCCATTTTGGATCTTTAACCCGTGTGAAGTCAGGAATCCTCTCTCCGCCCAGAGCCACCCAAAGTTGTGGGCAACTCCAAAGGCGTACTGACTGTCAGTATAAATATTGACAGTCAGTCCCTCGCTTAACTCACAAGCTCGAAGAAGGGCAACTAACTCTGCAGCTTGGGCCGATTGATAGGGAACTCATGATGTCTCGACTACTGTGTGCAAGGTAGTTATGGCATATGCCGCAGTTGTTGTGCCATCCGGTAATTTGAAACAAGAGCCATCGACATATAGCTCCCCTTGGCGTTCAGAAAGGGGAACATCAGTCAGTTCTACCCGTCCCTTCGTCTCTTCCTCGGTGCGAAAGATGCAATCATGCACGTCTATTTCCTCACTTTCAGAAGGGAGGGGTAGTAATGTGGCTGGGTTCAGGGTGGCACATTTTTTGATGGTGACGTGTGGTGTGAAAAGGGTCAATTCGTAACCAGTCAGACGTGCACTGGTGAGGTGCTGTGTCTTTGTTCTGTTCAAAAGTGTATCCACAGCATGCAGTACCATGACTGTGAGATCGGTATCCAGGACGAGCCCTGCCGATAGTCGGATAGAGACAGCCACAGCCGTGACCGCTTTTAGATAGCTCGGGAGGGCTCTTGCGACGTTATCAAGAAGCACAGAAAAATAAGCACACGGCCTCTGCTTACCTCCAAAGGCCTGTGTTAAGACAGAGAGCGCACAGCCAGCCGTCTCGTGTACATACAACACGAACGGCTTCTGGTAGTCAGGCGAACCAAGCACAGGCGCAGAGCAAAGCGCGACCTTTAGTTGCTCAAAAGCTCGTTGACATTCAGGCGTCCAGGGCAAGGGTTCATGCACATCTTTAGTGGTTAGCTGCAACAGCGGCTTTGTTAGTAGGGAAAAGTTAGGAATCCAGTGGCGACAATACGAAGTAATGCCAATGAACGCTTGCACATCCCGCTGAGTCTTAGGGGTGGGCATTTTGACAATAGCACTAATACGTTCAGGTGTTAGTCTCCTTCCCTCCTTCGACAGTAGGTGACCTAAGTAGGTGACCTCCTGTCGACGATATTGGAATTTTGAAATGGACACTTTATGTCCGTGATGGGCCAAATGTAGCAACAATTTAACCATTGCATCTTTGCAACCGTCTTCAGTGTCAGAAGCGATCAAGAGATCGTCCACATATTGCAGTAATACATTACCTGGGGGAAGTGTGAGGGAAACCAATTGGCCTTTTAAAGCTTGACTATATATACTAGGGCTCTCAGTATAGCCCTGAGGAGCCCGACAGAATCTAAAACTTCTGCCGGCAAGGGCAAATCCAAACAGATGCCTACTATCTGGATGGATTGGAATGCTAAAGAACGCATTCTTCAAATCGATGACAGAAAAGAATTTGGCAGAGGAAGGAATCATAGTCAGAAGGGCAGTGATGTCGGGGACAACTGGGAACTGAGGGACCACGATCTTATTAACCTGACGCAAATCAATCACAAACCGATAGACATCTGGATGATCATCAGAGGAACCCGAGTGTGTCCTCTTAAGAATGGGAAGAATAGGGCTATTACACACATTCGCAGTCGTCTCTTCAACAACCCCTGACTTAATCATATCCTGTGTAATCTGCAATAGCGCTCGCTCCCCTGCTTGTGGTATTTTGTACTGAGGTATACGAGGGAGAACAGCGTTGTCCTTGACCCTGATAGAAACCGGAGGTATCTGCAACAGCCCTACGTCCGTATCACCAGTAGCCCATAAAGTTGTTGGCACATCCTTAAACTCAGCGGGAAGGGGTTCAGCCTTGGACAAACACTGCTTGGAACTCACTACATTGGGTCCGATTGTCATATAGACACCATCCGGGGAGCAAGAAATTGTCGCGTGCAACTTCTTTAACAAGTCCAAACCCATCAAATTTTCTCCACAGTTGGATGTCAATAGAAAGGGTGAATCTACAGTAAAAGGACCAATAGTCAGGGGAAGTGGCTCGGAAATGGGGCTCACAACCGGTATACCTGAAAAGCCTACCGAAACATTATTTTGGCCGGACAGGGCTGCCCCGGGGACCAGTGAACGAGAAACAGAGCTATTCATTGCGCCTGTATCCACCAAGAATTGTTTAGCTGAGCCCTGCAAATCAGCAGTAACATAGGGTCCGCGCTGATCTACAGGTATCTGAACTGGTCCCTCAGCCTGTCCCTGGCTGTCCTAACCATGAGTTAACCCAGTCACTTCATCCAAATCGTAGTCGTCATGATAGTACTGTCGCCCCCGAGGCGCATCAAAATAGTTCCGATCAGAGTGACCTTGTTGTTCCTAATTTTCCTGGCCTCCGTCATGGCCACCTGCTCCACGACCCCTTCCATGAGAACCCCGTCCTCTAGAGGCTGCAACTTTTTGCAACAACGTCGGGCACTCACTGCGCCAGTGTCCCTCCTCCTTACAATCTGCACACTGGCTTGGCCCCACAGGCGCAGCATTTTTGCTAGTGCGGGGCAGCTGTCGAGCCGGACCAATGCCTCGTCCTCTACCGTTCCCCCTGGACACCTGCTGCATCAACACCTTCATTTTCAACTCCTTATTTTTCTTCTCCACCTTCTCCTTCTCTTCATTCTCTCTATGCTCATAATACTGTGCCATGCTTAATATCACTGATGGGGAGGAGGTAGTCCAAGTGCTCTCCGACGCCTGTCATCGAGTCGCGATCTCGGGAAGCAGATTCGTAACAAATCTGTTAACAAACAGTCGGACACCTCCCTCCATCGACAAGTCCTGTCCACTGAAATTCAAAAACACACCTTCAAACCTAGTAAAAAAATCAGATACACTTTCATCTTTCTTCTGACGACATGCTGTTAACTTGTCCCAATCTACTCTTTTAGGTGGAATTAGAGAGTGCATGTAAGTAATAATTCGACCTGGCAAAGCTAGTGTCTCAGCCTTAGGCTTTTCACCAGGCTTCCTCTATTTATCCCATGCCCTGATCTCATCCCAAGTGCCACCCAACTCCACAACACGGTCCTGCGTATGCACCTGCCGCCAAATATTAACTGGTACCAATAAACCGAAAAACATCTCAATGTCTGCCAACGTCATTACCGTCGACGACGCAGCCTCTGTTAATACTTTATAGTATGCAGTTGGATTTTTCCTAGGGTCGGGTAACTGAGTCTTAAGAGACAAGACCTCACTCCTTTTCCAAGGAGTATAAACCCATTGTTCTTGGAAGCGGGCCTCTACTCGCTGTCTGATGACAGCATCCCTCTGGTCTCGCAGCTTCGGTATCTCAGGGTGAAAGATCAGACATACTTACCTCATCGGAAACTGGGACACTGTTGTTGGGCTCTTCTGGTGCAACCTGCCTCGGTATCCAATCAACGTCGCGACATTACTGAAAACGTCATTAGGGGCCATATCAGCAGCATACACGCGGTCCCGGATGTCATAAATAATTTGGGGTGCAACACCATTAAAGCACTGTTCCCATAACCCAATCAAAGTAGCCGACATATGTTTGAGGGCATGCTGCTGTACAAACGGCTCATACTCTTTCAGCACGCTCCATACATCTTCGCCACTGTAAATCGGACTCCGGGCCCACTGGGCAGCCTGGTTAGCTACCATCTTTTTTTCTGCATCCCCCACATCAGACCGAATCAGCACCCGCCCCATTTGTTCTCTTGCAGTCGCCCAGTCCCCGTCATCCAGTCCGCGCACCGGCATTCCAATGCTCAACAATGTCGGTGAGAGGAGATGTGGAGAGGGCACAATAGTCAAAGAGGCAGGCACCAGAGTTACTAACGACTGTGTCGTAGGTGTAAGTGATGGAGAGAGGGAAGAAGTTGGAACAATAGGCGTAGCAGAGAGACCTGCAGTCGCTGCAGGCGTGACAGGCGAAGCCGAAGAAGAAACAGGAGGCGCTGTAGCCGAGGCACCCAGGTCAATAGCAGGAGAACCAGAGGCAGGGGCAGGCGAGACTGAAGACTGGGGCTGTGGGACAGCAAGATATATTCTCTGCGGAGCATATGGAGGCGGGGGTCGGGTATCTAACAGATCCTCTACGAATGTATCACATTCTTCTCGAGCAACATAGGATTTGTCACATTGCAACCTAAACTTTTTATCAGCACACTCTATACCCTTCTCTATTTTCTCTCTATCATACGCTACTGCTTTCTGGGTTACTGTCTGCATCTTTCCTCTTCGGGCCTCCTTTTCTGCTCTCATTCGTCTTTGCTTAGCTTCCTTTTGCCATACCTGGAGATAATCAAACATCTACAAAAAACAATAGAGGGAGTGAAGAGGTAGTGTCCTCAACGGGCACTGGAGGTGGATACGTCCTCCCCTGAAAATCTATACAAAACACAAGGATCCACCTGTAGATGGGTTTTTTTTCAATGGAAATTCTCTCATTGACAAAGGTGTGTCTCCTACATTGGTTGGAAGCACACAGTGTTTGCTTAAATACCCCTCACACACCAAAAGGGCCCTTGGTGTCATGCTTCATCATGGGGGTCTTCCCGTCCCGCTGCGGCACGGGGCGTGCTACGACCTGCGACTTCGCGGGAGCACTGATCTTCAGTACTATGTGTGGTGTAGGAGTTGTGAGAGGAAGGGTCAAGGGTGAGTGAGAAAAGTGAGATTAAAAAGAACCTGGCCCCTGTGGACTAAGAAACTTTAATATTCCCTGGAGCTGGTCCTGTTAAAAGCAGTGGGTCGGAGATGTCCAGCGTGTAATGTGCGGAAACTCCTGATCAAGTCAACATGTTTCGAAGCTCTGGGGCTTCTTCATCAGGACTATAACTGATCCCTTCAGTACTCACTATGTTACCGAGAAAGATATCGATAAAGTGAAACTAGTGATATGTACAAATGAGTGAAAATGCAAGTAATCATGCACTGTATACAATACCCATTTGGTATTCTAATTGTTAATCTGAAAAAGAAAGCACAATTAATTACAAACTGTAAAAATGCGCCTCCTTCTGCACAAACACGTGTCACATGTAAGGAAAGTGTACCACAAGGTGAATGTTGTGTCCTTAGCCATAATCGTCTATTAACCATTAGTGCAGTGACCTGTGGAAAAATGACGGACAAGACATACTCACACTAAACAGAAAGCACACACTCTGTATTTTTGTAAAAAAAGGAGTGGAGAATAGTCTGGTATGCAGAGTAAGTATAATGAGATAATACATACTTAGTTATTTAGGAGACAATGCTCCATGAGCCTTGAGAACGGGTGGGAAGGGTGTCGCAACTGAATTCTGTCCAGAGGAGACAATGCGGGGGGGGGGGAGAGAGAAGAAAGGAAGTATTTAGATTCTCGAAGTCAGCGTTTCTGACTGTTCCTTCTATGCGGCTATGCCGTACTTACAGTTTTGTCAACACTGACTCGCTCAATTCAACGCCTACCCGCGGCTCCGTGGTGTGCTGAGACCGCGGGGAGGACCCTTTATATAGTGCCATTAATTGGTAGTTATTGTCGAGTTGCCGGCCAAACCGATTGCACCTGTGTCACTAGTCCAAATTCACCCGGAAGTGGTTGCGGGTCCTTTCCTGCGCCAGGGCGGTTTGAGCTAAGCACTAGAGCGATAACCTGATGTTAAGAGTTAACCCGGAAGTGAAGTCACTTCCTGTGCTCGGTGGATAAACCCATTAGTGAAAGCTAGAAAGTCAACCTTAGAATCCAAGAACTAAGAGACTTCATAGTTTACGTTGTATGGTCCGTATGAGGGACCGTAAATCTATTGAAAAAATATATGTACGAGGGAATAGCACATAATAATGGTGTCAAAACGGCATATGTTGGTCCCGTTCAATTGAGGTTCAAGACGGACACAGCCCTTCGGTACCCTGTGCCTATGGTACATTGAGGGGGTGGATAAAAGGGATGCACATTTGGGGGGGGAAGGAAAAACCTCAGGCTCATATGGCACGGGAGTGCAAATGATAATAAGTAGTTAAGGATTAGAAGTTCAATGGCAAAATGCGGTGGCACTGCTGCCAGTGCCCCGATATTGCAGGATGGTTAGTGAGTAAGTCCGTACGCACTCGGGGCAGCTCCCCGCCGAAATGGTGGAATGGGTCGGGGGTATAGATAATGAAGAGGAAAACAAACACATGGCGGCTTATTGTCCAAGAGTTGATAAGGCCACCTCTGACCTATAAGCATACGTCATACAGGGTTACTCTGGTTACGTTGGGGCCAGTTAGTGTTCATGCCTTGGTTCAAGACAGTTGTCCCCAAGGTATGTCGTCATTAAGACCTGTTATGTGGGTGCCCAGACGGAACACCTAGTAGACCATTCTCATTGTTGAGTTGCTCAATGATTGTCCATTGTAAATCATCCACGCTGTGGGCCATGGTTAGGTAGTGTGTGGCCATCTTGGTGGTGCTCTTTTTGCAGCGAACGTTACTTTTGTGTTCTCCAATGCGAATCCTCACCGGTCTTGATGTCATTCTGATGTATTCCAACTTGCATGGGCACGTGACCATATATATCACGTTTCTGCTATTGCAGTTTGTGAATTTTCTTTGCTCCCATACTGTGCCATTCCTGAATTTGATGTTTTTACTCCTTTTTGTAAGGTTGCATGTACTACAATTGCCACAAGGATAGTGGCCTTGGACAGGAGGGAGGATAGAGTTTGAAAAATCCATTGTGGGAGTCACACGAGGTCTCGTATGGACTAGGATATCCCTCAGATTCCTGCCCCTTCTGTGGGAAAACATGGGTTTTGGTAAATTGAGACTTCCGCAGTTCAAAATTCTCCAGTGTTTGTTCACTATTTTAGACACTTGGTTGGAGTGCGTATTGAAAGTGGTGATGCATATTGGTCTTACTTCCTGTTCTTTTGGTGTTCTGTCTTCCAAGAGTGCGTCTCTATTATTGTTCCTCGCCCTCTTCAACCCTCTTTTGATGATCTGTTCTGGATAATTACGTTTCAGTAATTTAGTTTTCAGGTCGGAGGCTTGTTTTTAAGTCAGTGAGTTCAGAACAATTCCTCCGGAGACGGAGGAATTGTCCATAGGGGAGGTTATCCCGGAGGTGTCGGGGATGAAAACTATTGTACAGTAACAGGCAGTTTTTCGAGGTGGGTTTGAAATGCGTGGTTGTCTTAAGCGTGCCACTGTCCGGATAGATGTTTAAGTCTAGGAACACCAAATTGGTGTTTGACGTTGTGTGTGTGAACTTAAGATAGGTGTTCTGTTGGTTGAGCCAGGCCATGAACGCTCCGATGGATTCAGCGTCACCTCTCCATATTACAAGTACATCGTCAATGTAGCGTTTCCATATTACGATGTTGTTCTAGAACGGGTTATCCTGGTGCAGTATCTTGCTGGTCTCGAGATGGTGTACATAGAGACCAGCCAAGCTGGGAGCGAAGGTGCTCCCCATGCTGGTCCCGTGCTTCTGTAGATAGTATGTCCCCTCATATAGAAAGAAATTTTTCTTTAGGGCCAGAGATACATATTCCATGACCACGTTACGAGGTGTGTGATACTCCCATGGTGTGGTAAATAGTACTTCCTCTATAATGTTCAAAGTCTCGTCATGCGGTAAGCTTGTATACAAGCTTTCCACATCAAGCCCCAGCAGGAGGTGTTGATCTGGGTCAAAAGGGAGACCATCGAGGAGTTGTAGGACGGCCTTGGTGTCCTTGAGGTAGGTACCTGTTTGTTGGACCAACGGGCGGAGGAATGCGTCCGCAAATTTGGATAGTGGTTCCAAGATAGAACCAATCCCTGACACAATGGGACGACCGGGGGGGTTTTCCAGATTTTTATGGATTTTGGGGATGGTGTAGAAATATGGTGTTCTGGGCGATTTCTGAATCAGGAATTCAGCCTCCTTCCTAGACACCCAATCATGTGCCGTAGCTTCTTCTACCATCCCCAAAACCCGCACCCGTATCTCCTCTGCTGGGTCATCATTGAGGATTTCGTAGTTCCTACGATCCTCCAAAAGTTTTCTGCATTCGGTGTCGTATTTGTTTGTTGTTTGAATTACTATTGCTCCCCCCTTGTCAGCAGGCTTTATAACGATATCTGTATTGTCAGCCAGTTGTTGTAATGCTTCTTTTTCCAGCCGTGATGTGTTCTGGAAGGTGGTATTTACTTCAGTCGGTATACTAGTCAGTTCCTCCATCACTGCTTTTCGAAAGCTAGAAGTTCTACTGGCAGTGTTGAGTCCAGTGGGGTGAAGGTAGATTTTAGTCGTAGTCCAGTGTCAGATACCTGGCCTTCTGGTGTTTCCTTGTTTTCAAAAAAAGCTCGTAGTTTCAGCTTGCGGATAAACTCCTTCATTTCCACGCACAGCTTGAATTTGTCCATCCTGTTAGTGGGGACAAATCCCAGGCCTTTTTCCAGGACACATTTTTGGGGTTCTGTGAGTTCGTGCTCTGTCAAATTGACTACTAGTTGCCCCTCCTGCTGGTTGATGGTTGGTTGTTCGATGTCGCCGTCATGCTCCTCGTTGAAACTCTCGGTGTTTCCTCCGCTTCGGTGCCCCAGTGGACCTGGTTGCCTCTCCGGTTCCTTCCTCTTGGTGGGCCCGGGCGCACTCCTAAAAAAGGAGGTGGTCCGTAATAATTAAATTCTTGTGGTGGGGAGTTCCAGTGTTGGAATGGGCCACCCATCGGTGGTGGGCCGTAGGGGTAGGGTGCATAGGCGGGTGGGCCTTGGTAATTGCCCCATCCTCTTCGTCTTGGATTGTAGGGCCTCTGGTATTGTGCTCCTCCTCTCTGGTTTCTAGGATTACTCCCTCTACTCGAGTAGGAATCGTTGGATCCTGTGTCCGACAGGTCGCTGTCCGTTCCTTGTTCACTGCTATTTTCTTGGCTACATAATCGTCCCGTGTGTAGGGGTAAACTCGTTCATGGCTGAAACGTGCAGTGTCCTTTTTTAATTTGTTGTATTTGCTCTGTTTCAATGAGATTTCGAACTCACTCATCTGCTGGTTGAGTTCGTCCAGTCTTTTCTTCAAAACAGTGGTCGATTGGTAGCTCTTCAGTTGGACCTCCAATTTCTGAATATCGATCTTTAATTCTTGTGCCAAACGGGTGGCTGTCTTGATGATAAGGACCAGCCAGTCCCGGGTACAATGCCACGATATCAGTGACCAGTCCTTTTTGAATGACTTGTCATGCTGGAATATAAACGGCTCATTCCGGACTATCAGGCCCTGTGGTGCCGCATTCGCCCTCATGTATTCAGTCATCAGTAAGCCGTGCAGTGCTGTCTTTATCTGGGTTCTCCTCAGATTAGCCAACTCATCCCAGTCCGCGTTGCTCGGACCTGGATCTGTGCTGCTTAATCCCTCAAAGGGGTTAATGGCTGCCAAAATCCTGTCAATTTCCTCTTCATCAAAGGTGAGGCCTGCTCCCTCGGCCATGATTCGATGAAGGATTGTAGGTCTAAGTGTGTGTGTGTGTCTTCTAAATGTGTGTATGTGCGTGTTTCAAACGATATATTGTTCGTCTTGTCTTTAAGACCGGGACTTTCGGTGCATTAGCCGATGTTCCCCAATATCCAGAATTACTGGTATACTCCCACAGCTGCACGCTGTCTAAATAGCTACAAAAACAATAGAGGGAGTGAAGAGGTAGTGTCCTCAACGGGCACTGGAGGTGGATACGTCCTCCCCTGAAACTCTATACAAAACACAAAGATCCACCTGTAGATGGGGTTTTTTTCAATGGAAATTCTCTCATTGACAAAGGTGTGTCTCATACATTGGTTGGAAGCACACCACGGAGCCGCGGGTAGGCATTGAATTGAGCGAGGCAGTGTTGACAAAACTGTAAGTATGGCATAGCCGCATTGAAGGAACAGTCAGAAACGCTGACTTCGAGACTCTAAATACTTCCTTTCTTCTCTCCCCCCCGCATTGTCTCCTCTGGACAGAATTCAGTTGCAACACCCTTCCCACCCGTTCTCAAGGCTCATGGAGCATTGTCTCCTAAATAACTAAGTATGTATTATCTCATTATACTTACTCTGCATACCAGACTATTCTCCACTCCTTTTTTTACAAAAATACAGAGTGTGTGCTTTCTGTTTAGTGTGAGTATGTCTTGTCCGTCATTTTTCCACAGGTCACTGCACTAATGGTTAATAGACGATTATGGCTAAGGACACAACATTCACCTTGTGGTACACTTTCCTTACAGGTGACACGTGTTTGCGCAGAAGGAGGCGCATTTTTACAGTTTGTAATTAATTGTGCTTTCTTTTTTCAGATTAACAATTAGAATACCAAATGGGTATTGTATACAGTGCATGATTACTTGCATTTTCACTCATTTGTACATATCACTAGTTTCACTTTATCGATATCTTTCTCGGTAACATAGTGAGTACTGAAGGGATCAGTTATAGTCCTGATGAAGAAGCCCCAGAGCTTCGAAACATGTTGACTTGATCAGGAGTATCCGCACATTACACGCAGGACATCTCCGACCCACTGCTTTTAACAGGACCAGCTCCAGGGAATATTAAAGTTTCTTAGTCCACAGGGGCCAGGTTCTTTTTAATCTCACTTTTCTCACTCACCCTTCCTCTTACAACTCCTACACCACACATAGTACTGAAGATCAGTGCTCCCGCGTAGTCGCAGGTCGTAGCACGCCCCATCCCGCAGCGGGACGGGAAGACCCCCATGATGAAGCATGACACCAAGGGCCCTTTTGGTGTGTGAGGGGTATTTAAGCAAATACTGTGTGCTTCCAACCAATGTAGGAGACACACCTTTGTCAATAAGAGAATTTCCATTGGAAAAAAACCCATCTACAGGTGGATCCTTGTGTTTTGTATAGATAATCAAACATCGACTGCCTATTTGGTCTTGCAAACAATTTATCCTGCAGGAAATTCAATTTCTGTTCATCAAAGGTACCCGTTAGCGGCCACTGCAACTCTGCATTGTCCCTCGTATATTTGTGCCATAGTGTACCAAACATAATAGGGCCAAGGCCATGCTTCACATACATATCGAAGTTTGGGGTGCCTTCCGGAGGCGCAGGCTGCCTCTCTTCCAATCGTGCATCAGCAGAGCAACAACGGCACCCCAAACAACACAACTTGCTCCAGCAGGGCATCTTAAAAGGAAACAAGTTCACTATTCGTGCCAGACGAATAATTCTCAAATATCTTTCGAAAGATCGGTCCTCAGACCATGTCAAAGAAAACCAAAAGTCAGTTCTCAGACTGCACCAAAGAGACAAACCAGAGTCGATACCAGAAACCCAAAAATCAGCCAAATCCCAGGCATTTTCAAAAGTCAGCCAGATCCATTACGTTGCCTGGCAGAGTGTCCGCATACACTCTGTACCCAAATCGGTCCGCAGACCTACCAAATATTATTCAAAGGTGCCATATTCACAAAGAACCTAAGCAAACTCACCTGGTGCACACAGGTTGAACAAACTTATTCTCCACTGCCGACTCTTCGGACTAAACGGTCGGATCCAAGGGTTTTGCCTTTCAGGACCCCAGCCGGGACGACCACTGGGCGAGGCACCGCCCGATCAGACAGGCGGGGCAGCTGCGAGTACTAGGCTCTATCGTGCAGGGATCCCCGATCCGCCCATCCGACCCGACGTGGCCCCGTCCTCCTCACCCGTCTGGGGGCGAGAATGGGTCACCCGATGGGGTCCCTGTTCGGGCGCCAACTGAAGGAAGTCACCCGAATAGGGTCACCCTGGTCACTTGTGACCACCTATCGGCCTTCCAAACAAATATAGAGTCGGTCAGACAGTAGAGAATACAAACCAAAGTTATTTATTAGTATTGCGCTGCAGCGGAGCCCAGTCTGACCAGCCTCATGAGATAGCTGCCGAGGGACTGACTCCCCCCAACATAATATCAGATATTATACATTTCCAATTCCCCAAGAACACGCCCAGGCTAGAAAATTCCGGTCCAGGCACCAGCGAACAAAGGAGGCACAGAAGGATGAGCTATGGTCCTGGGACCGGGAACATGCTATCTCCACTTCAAGGTTACTCTGCCCGCACCCGCCATTCTAAAGAAGCTTCAGATGGTCCAAAATACAGCAGCACGGCTATTGCTCAATATCCCCAGGCATAAATCGGTATCAAATGAGATTCGTAATTTGCACTGGCTTCCTGTACCTCAGCGTATTAAATTCAAGGCTTTGTGTCTGGCCTACAAGGCATTGAATCACACAGGCCCCTCTTTTCTCCAGAACCTCTTTGTATGGTATAAACCTACAAGACACCTCCGGTCTGCAGGAGCCAGACTCTTAACAGTTCCTAGAATTCGTACTTCGCACTGGGGTGGCCGCAGTTTCCATTATGGCACCTCTAAGCTTTGGAATACTCTTCCAATTGAACTCAGAAATGCAAGCTCCCTATCCAGCTTCAGGAGAAGGTTAAAGACCTGGCTGTTTCAGGTCTAGACGCTGCGTAGGCTTACTGTGTCCCTAGCGCCAAGACACCTCCGGGTATTCGTGCGCTTTTATAAATCCTGTTAACATTAACATTAACATTAGAAGGTGGGAACGAGCCTATCTAACAGCATAGGTATGCCATAATAGAGAGTACATTCAGTAGTGCAGCGAAACTCAGCCTTGGAGAAATATCAACTAAGGATACATCGAGGCAGTTTTCTGCTGAGGCAAGCAATGTGAGACAGAAGCTCAGCTTCGATCATAGAACAAAATGGCGGCTACTAATAAAATGGTGCCATGAATGCTAACTTAATACAAAACGAAGTATGAGCAACAGGGCAATTACATTTTCAATTCTAACATTTCTCATGCTCCAGTTTCCCCAATGCAGAACTGTACATAGTGTACACCTCTTCCCTAGGGAAATGCAGACTGATAAGCAACCTTTTTGTCCTTTCTCTTTTCTTCTCCCTGGAGAAAATTCCTAACCCCGTGGGAGAAATCTATTTTCCCACACCCCACCAAGCTTGTAGAAGATTCCTTCTTATTCTCACTCTAGAAAGGAAGTTTCTCCAGGCCTTTGCGCAAGTAAAAATCTAACACTTTCCAGCGTGGGAAAGAGGTTGGATCAAAGTTTCTGAATGCCCAAACTGACAAGTTTGTGGCTCTTCGCCAACTTTCGAGGAAACCTCACCTTGATCCACCCATGCCACACCCTTTGTGTAGGTTTTACTACTGAGGATGTTTCTGTGGTCTTGTGAGAGAAATCCTCACTAGTAATACCATACACTAGCCAGGGATCCTTCTCTAAATTCCTGACAGGCTGAAATGAAGCCTTTTGGCCTATTATGGGGGCCCAAAAGCATTAGTGGGGTAGAGCTCTTGTTCCAACCTCTTCTATCTTTCCCGTTGGCATTTCTCACTTGAGAGAGGGTTAAGTGTTTAGAAACACTCGAACAAGTAAGACACCTAGTAAATTATTTTGCTAATTATAGTGGAGCACCGGGCAAATCACTTCTGTCTCCTGTCATCAAAGAAGCAGGGTAAATGCAGTCCCCAGAGTTAAAGAATTTTGGGCCAGATGTATGTAGATAGCATTTGGGATTCCCTAATTGCGAATCACAAGGATTCGCAATTAGGAAATCGCAAAATGCAATGTATGAAGGTGTATAGTATACCTTTTGCGATTCCTAGGGGGTCGCAAATGACCCACCTCATGAATATTAATGAGGTAGGTCGCAATTTGCGACACCCTAGGAATCGCAAAAATCACGGGGATGGTGGCCTGCTGAGATCAGCAGACCACCATGTCCGTGATTGCTTTTCAATAAAGCAATCTTTTTTTTTTGTAAACAAGCCCTTTTTCCTTGAAGGAAAACAAGATGCTTTACAAAACGAAAAATGAAAAGTTTTTTTTTCATTTTTTAAGAGCAGGCAGTGGTCCGTGAGACCACTGCCTGCTCTTAAAAATGGTTTTACAAACATTCACAAAGGGGAAGGGGTCCCCTGGGGACCCCTTGCCATTTGCGAATGGGTTACCACCTACTTGAAGAAGGTGGTAAAATGCGATGTTTTGCGACCGCAATTGCGGTCACAAAACATTCATACATACCGATGCGATTCGGTATTAGGAAGGGATGCCCTAAACACGCCCCTTCCTAATACCGAATCGCAAACCCATTTTGCGATTCGGTAACAGGTTACTACATCACAAAATTAGGTTTGCTGCATCGGAAAAGCAATTTTTGCATTCGCAAACGGGCAGATTCGGAGAATCTGCCCGTTTGCCGTACGCAAAAATGCTTGATACATCTGCCCCATATGTGCGCAGTAAACACAAGAGTGAGCAGCCACTGGGTTACAGAAATGCCCTCAGGACTCACGTACCTCAGGAAATATAACCCTGGCCACCACCGCTGCTCAAAAGTCGACTCTCCCTGCAATTCCAATTGCAGACAACACAACCAAGAACCACAGACACCGCTCATTCCTCAGAGCCCAGCAATGGAAAGTTCACAAAGGCCAACTCGCAGGGAGTTGCAACACTTCCTGCTTCATGAAGATTTATGAGGCAGTAGTTCTTTTGTGCCTTCCTGCAAATGGCTGAGAATGAAAGGATGGAGATCTGCAATGGACAGCAGACCTCCATTTCTGCATTCACATTCACTAAAGCCTGAAAATGTCCCTAAAGGCAAAGACGAAATAGCTCGCCGCGCCCCAGTTTTAACTAACCTTTCAGCTTGGCCAACGCATTTCGCAGAAGCTTTTCCACATGGGTGAAAAAAAGCTTGTTTGCCGATGCAGAGCAGTATCAGCAAAAAATAGCAATGATTAATAGGTGTGTATACACCATCATGCACGTGCGTGTCATGATACTGTGGCCATTTTATTTTCATTCACTGTTCCAAGATGGCGCATACCCATCTTGGAGCGGTAAACAAAAAAATGTAAAAAGTGCACCAAAGCACTTTTTTTTTTTACAAAGTACCGGCCGTCAGCACTTGAAGCGGTTGGGCCCTCTAAAAAAAGAAATTGCTATAAAAATGAAACCTGTGACAAAAGTTCTGCAATAGTAAACTAAAACTGACGTGTGTCCGAAGCAGGGGAGCGAGCAATGGAGGGTCGAAGTGGAGGGGGTGTTTAAATTAAAAAAAACTTTAAAAACCTGCCTATTATGACCGGGTGGGGAAGCAATGGACTTGCTGGTGGGGAGCAACATGGTGAGTGAAGGAGGGGGAGAGTGGAGAAGGCAGGGATGTGAGAGGAAGTATCGTAGAGGGATGAGAACAAGAAAATAAATGCACGCCCATGGAGTACTGGAAGAAAAAGAGGAAAAGTAGTTCTCTGATGTGGAACTGTTGAGGGCTACAAGTCATCCAATCAAAAGCATGGCAAAGATGCTCTTCTCCGGGAATGGCACAAGAAGAGGAAGGAAACCACTGAATAAGATGCAAGCAATGAGACTGACGAGAAAGCCAACAATGGTAAGCAATGGCCTCACCGAGTTCCACTGTAGTAATTGGTACTGTCCACAAGTGGTCTTCCACAACAGACGGCTAAGAGCTGTCTGGAGGCAGGACCTATAAAAAGTTGGAATTCAGGGCGTGACACTGGGGGAAGCATGCATCCCCCTGATGCCAAATGCACACCTTCATAATGGGGACATGGGGACAGCTTCTACTTTACGAATTGGATACCATCCCCTTCAGGGAATCCCTATCACATGAATGGTTTGCGACTGACATTGTGGTCATGAACCATTGAGAAATTCTATTGCTGTTTAGTAGGAGGAGGGGCTTTTCACGCCCCTCCTCTTACTGAATCACAATCAGTTGTAAAAAGGCATTTTGCGTGTCAAAAAAACAATTTCTTACTCGCAGGGTGTCTTTAATACATTGAGACTAGCCCCCTTTCTTGTCACAAAGCCTGTGATTTAGCAAATCACAAATTTTGTAACCAAAAAAGGATTCAGAACATTTGCACCCTCAGTATCAGAAGCAGAGTGTACCCACAAAAGCCTTGAAACCCTTTCAGCTCTGTTAATTTGCCTGTAGAGTTACTGCACCAAGCAGTGATTAGGTTTGCATCAGATCACCAGAGAGCTCTATGTCTTCAATTAAGCAACAATTCTTTCAGGGGCTGTTATTATAGAAATTTTTGTTTTTGGTTGTGCATATTGGATTCAATCAACTGAAGTGAATCAGAACTACAACTCCCAGAATGCATTACGTTATTAATTGAAAATATACAGCAGCAGATCCACTTTCCATTCATGGTGATATGATCATGGGCATTCTTAATTTCCTATTGTAGTAAATCGGAACTAGGGAAACTCCCAAGTGCTCTCAAATGCACATGAAATACACAGCTTGTTCCTCCTTTGTTTACTTTAACACACTTTAAAGTGTTAACCCCAAATCCATTAAAGCTGCATGACAGCATGTTGCTTTAGTTACTAGAGAGTAGCACAATTTAATAAATTGAATAGCTTTGATCTCGAAAGTAAGTGAGGTCTGTTATTTAGTTGTATCTTTTTCATACAAAAAAGGCCTGACATTGGCTGCTCGTCTTTTGGCTTTGTCAATGCTTGTCTTTTTTGTCAAGGTTTTTGTACAACTTTATTTTTGAGGAGCTTCCAGACCCTCCCCAATATAAAAAATAATCATTGACTTAAAGCAAAAATATTTTTGGGCCTCTCAAAGCCCAGTTTGACATAGCAGTCCTTGGTAGTGACAGGAACTACTTTGGGGGCAGGATGGCAGGAAATGTCTAATCGGTAAAACATTATGCCGGTCCCCAAAAAGGAGTACGGGTGGGCCCCACCAACAACCACTGACTCATCTATCTATCTATCTATCTATCTATCTATCTATCTATCTATCTATCTATCTATCTATCTATCTATCTATCTATCTATCTATCTATCTATCTATCTATCTATCTATCTATCTATCTATCTGCACAAACACACATATATATGTATCTATTCACTTTAAAACAAAACGTTAAAGTGACATTATAGTTAGGCATTGAAATAAGGTAAAAATTAATGTATAAAAAAACTAAAAAAATATGAAATTCACCAGTTATATTTAGTTTACGGAGTTAACAGTAACTTGCACCCGTTGCTATGTCCTCACATATGACATCATTGATGACACATGATATAACGAAACAAAAAAATGCTCTTCAAACCAAAAGGTCTTGGTTAATGCCAGACCTAAAGAAAAACATTGCACTGTGATTGACAGTAACTTGTCTTGCACGCTTGCCTTTATTGTTCTTGATAAAGAAGACAGAAAATCAGGTTTCGCATCTTCAGCCTCATTTTTCATGCTGCTTGCTTTGGAATGGGGTGTGATAGGTGTTGGATGAACGAATAAGAAACGCCAGGCGCCAGCAGCAGAGGCGGCACTCGTGTGTCTTGTGGAGCTCAGTGGCTGAGGCCAGAGGCTGGGCCTGCGGCCCAGTGGCAGGCGGTTCTGGGAACTCGCAACCCTCTGACAGCTGGAACTAGCGGGGCCATAAATCAGACAGACCTCGTTTCAAGCTTTATTTACAGCTCTTGTCCCCGAGCTAGAATGTGGTTCCCTAGCTCACAGTAATTACCAAACTCGGTGATTTCGAATAGAAATATTGGAACTGAGGAGACTTGTTGGGACAAAGTCTTGTTTTTTTAAAAGTCATAAACCACCAGATGCACAGGCACACGCACCCGCAGAGGAGACTTACGGGTAAGAACTCGCGTCACTCACAGACCCTTTCCGCGCATGGCAGGAGCGTCTACAGCGGAAAATGGCTTGATTTATGCTAGTGGGTTTTCACAGAAGGGTACCTAGCAGGTGTACCTCGCTCGGCCCTGTGATTGTGAATCTGTGAACACATGAAATAATTCAGTTTGTGATCATTCACAAAGTTCGTCCTGCACAGGGCTAAAATAATTCCCCCTTCCTTGAAGGTAAGGGAAACCACATATGTGCATTTGCTGCACTACTGAAAAAACACATGACTAGGGAGAGGAAGATTAGATATTTCATGAATCTATTTTTCTATTTTCTTCTCGTGCACAACACTTTCCCAGGTAGCCTCCCCTTGCCCCATGCACAGTGGGAAGTGGCGCACTTTCCCACATATTCTGCCCCCTTAAGTCTGGTTCATTCAGGTGTAACATTAGAGGTGCAGGTAAGGCTGTGAAAGGCATTACAGTTGTCTGTGGCCACCCATAAATATTTGGCTCTTTGTGTGTTAACCTTATTTTCTTTATAGTTCCCTAAATCGTCCCAGCCCCTTCCCTAGGGTACCCTGGAGGTGTCTGTCGCTTGCAACGGTGGAAAAATCTGCATTTATTGCTGAAATTCTTCTCTTGTGATCATGGTTGTGTGAATCAGGTTGTGCCTCAGAAGCCATAGTTTGAAAACATTTTTCGTGCTTAAAGGTTTCTGAATATGACCCATCAACTTTTTGATGATCCTTTTGTCTGGGATTAGCCAAGACCTTTTGATTTTACTAACATTTTGTGTATAATATAGTTATAGAGCCTTTCAGGTAGCCCTCTTCTTCCGTTGCTCTGTTATTATTTCATTCACATTTTTCTTCCGCTCGTCACAGTATCCAGTATGAGTAAAAGGGTCAGCCATCTTTAGCAATTGGCTACCTCCACTGCGCGTGGCTGCTTTACGCCCTTTCAGAAGGAGCACATATACAAACAAAGTAGTTCCCTTCAGTACCAGGGACGACTATAATAATGTGTGTTTTATGAAACCACAGCAATCTTATCTTTACCACTGTTGTTTTTTAACATTAACAAGGACCCTGCAGTTTAAACTTCCAATCTGTGTCCCCCAATATGCATTGTGTGTCTATTTCCTTTATCGCATTTGACATAAAGTTTATAGTTATGGATTTCTCTGACTTCCCTGTCAGATGAAATATATGAGTGGAAGAGCTACCTGAGGCCTTTCATACACGCAAGAGAGGCAGTACCAGTACTTTTGTTTGTCAGATAGGCACAATATACCTTATTGTAAATGGCACGTCATGTTATCACTTTTGTTAAGCTCATTTCTTCTATTTCTATGGTACTCAGACATCTCAATGAACAGTTCTGACACTGGAATCCTCGTGTTCTAGTGTTTCACTATGTTGAATTAGTGATGATCAGCGCTCTAAGATTATGACATGATCACTCTTAGCACTTTAAAAAACACCTACATAAATGAATAAGTACTTATATCAACCATCTTGGATTTGTACCTTCGTATATGATTCCACTGTTTTAAGTGTCATTTTGGCCAAGCATGTTTGTTTACCAGTCAGCAAATGTGAATTCAGGCAACTTTACATCTGTATGCCAAGAGCCTTCATGCCACCATGACCTAAACTGATCTGGGTAATTGTTTGTGAAAACACTGTACCTTGACTACCAACAAGGGATAACATGATGTTGTCTAACAGTAGTTTCCCATTCCACGCCTCTTCTCTTGAGCAGGTTTCCCACAGGTTCGAAGAAGAGAAGCCCACCACTTAACAAACGGGGACCATTACTATCAGACAATGGTAAATATCCAGTTTAGTAAATAGAACCAACGAATTTATCAAACAGGATCCAAGAGCTCTCGCACTTCAAATAAATGTTCATGTTATCCTTGACTTGGAATTACATTCTAAGGATCACATAACATAGATGGAGAGTAAGGCTGTTCCATAACAAGCATTTGCAATGCAATAGGTCTTGCATTTATGAGAGTTTGAGCTATTGGCATTGTAAATGACAATGCCTTTTATTTATGTGTTGTTTTTAAAACAGATAAATAAAAGGCATTGTCATTTACAATGCCAATAGCTTAAACTGTCGCAAATGCGAGACCTATTGCATTGCAAATGTGTGCTATAAAAATAAAAAAAGCAGAGAGTGTGTTCAGCAGGCAGGACAAAGCTATTTGAGAAAATAGTGCTCTTAGGCTGTAATTAAAGCATACTGAGCAACAACACATGTAACATGGGGTGAGAAATGAGAGGCGGTACTAAGGAGGGACTACTAAGCCTTTTGACCAATGAACAGCCACAGTTTACAGTGGACAATGACACAAGCCAATGACAATTGTGGGCGGAGAGTGGGCGGTGCTTCAAGTCCCTACCTCAATACAACATGCTCGACCTAAAGAAACAAGGCTAGAAAGTGTAATCTAATTTCCTCTACGAGAACAGTCATATTCAGAGAAAGTCTTTTGTGTTTTTTGGATTTAGTAAAGGAAAACTAATGTCCGATTGGCTAAAACATGGCAGGGATAAGATTACTTTTGACAGTTGTGGAAAGGGCAGGAGTTATATTATTAAGTCGTCAAAACCAGTAAGACCAAAGGAAGTCTATTGATAGATCTGAAATACAAGTCTTGAGGGAGATGCAAATACATTTCATGATGTTGCCTGTAATCTCACTGAATATGGTAATGCAATATGGGTTATTGGGAAAATGACATCCTTTGGTATTTATTTAGGATGGTACAGCACTATGAAGTTGAAATGCAGTTACCTAAGATGTTAACAAACAGAAATCTTACATGCATTTTAGGCTGAATAAAGATGGATACCTTTGTCTATGAGGGGGTATGCAAAAATGACATAAAAATAGTTTTGCATAAATATTAAAGTTACAGAAGATTCAAAGGGGTGCTCGTACCCTGGCTAGGTGGCATCAATAGGACTATTGTGATTCCCTCTTTTCCCTGGGGGCTTCAGTTTGATTACCCGTGTGGGCCCTGTGGGGTAGCCTGAGTGTTGTAGATCTTAGCTCTTGTTGCAGGGTCCTATGGTTGGGGTGTAGACTCTTTCGAGATATCACTCCTCCATAAAGCGGCCTCAGCCAAGTCCATTCAGTCACTGTTTAAGAACCATTGTACATTCGTCTCTGTGCCTATTCTTTTGGATAAGACTTCCTTACTACTACTCATTATGAAAATTTTAACAAAGGAGCTTTGAAAGCGGAAAACTATTTATGAAACCTCATTACCAGCTGGCAATTTGGATGGCCCTCTATATGCCCACACAAGTTTCAAAGATCACCTAAGTAGGATAATCTCTACTCCCAAAAAACAGCCGATATCAGACTTCTTTTCCAGATTTAGGGCCTCATTTACAAGGTTTTGGCGCAGGGCAGTGGCGCAAGGAATCCTGCTGTGCTGCCCAGCATCAAAAGAAAAGGGCAGGAATGTGCTGTATCTATGAGATACAGCGCTTCCTGTCCTTTTCCTCTGCGTTGGCGCACAATGGGCTGTCATGCGCCAATGCAGGCACTCTTGCGCCATGGTGCAAGGGTGTCTGTGTTGTAGGGGTGATTGTTTTTGTGCAGGAAGAGACACCTTCCTGCACAAAAACAATCACAAGAGGTGGTTTCCTCTTACTTTGTGTGCTGCAGAACGTAGCACACAGAAAGAGGAAAAAACGAGGCAAAATAAGGATATTTCTCCTCGTTGCGCCTCCCTAACGCTACCCCTGGGGTGGCATTAGAATCTGACGCATTCCCAGGTTAACGATTCCTCGTAAATCGGGGAACGCTTCAGATTCCATGGGTGTTGCGTGGGAACACCCACAGCAACATCCATGGAACGCCCCTTTCACGCTGTGTTCTGCGTGAAATGGGCACATATTTACAAGGCCATGAAAAGCCACGCAAAGTGGCTTTGCGTGGCCCTGTAAATATGCTGCATCAAATTGCACCACCGGAGCGTCAAAAAAGTGATGCTCAAGCGGCGCAAAAGTGCTGCTAGGGCCTTGTAGATGAGGTCCTTAGAGGGAGCAACTAGGCCGGCTGGTAAGGCAAGGACAAAGGCAAGTCAATGAAGGGCCCTGTTCCAGCTCAAGACTCGAAATTAGGGTCGGGCTCTCCCGGTAAAACTCACTGTTGGAGATCTTCTTCACCTAAAAGACAGGTCTTAAATAATGACAACCATTCAGGAAAGTCTAGAGAAGCCCTTCACACCGTTGACAGGTTCCTTACCATTTTTAATGCCTCTCATTCCTGTGACTTTTCTGTAGTAAAAATTATAAACAAAAAATCAGGGAACTTTTTACTGGATAACTCATTAACGCTGGACCTTCTACTAATTAAATATGCCTCCATCTTGGAACGTAGGGCATCGACATCTCATTTAGGAGAAATTTCTCTCCAACCTCCTACAACCAAAGCTCCTATTTTGGCAATGATGTCTTCTATGCATTCAGTTCTGGCTTCAATTTTAAATTTAACCAACAAACAACTGTTGGTCCTGGAGCAATCATTATCAACACTCTCATTGAAAAGTGTTACTATAGATGCAAACCAACAAAAGTCACAAAATCACAAACCCAGGTCCAAGTTATATTAATTAAGATTCCCCTTTGTCTGGTATAATGGGAAAGAATAAAGTAGGCGCAGGTTTGTCAATGGAGACTCAACAACCTTTAGAGAATGATCCAGTGATACATCTGGGGAAAGCCCCTCTTCTCAAATTATTGAAAACTCAGATTCAAATTCCTCCTGGACAACGATCATCAGAAGTAAGGAAAATAACTTAGACCCTCCCAAGAGAAAAGCCAAAGTCTGCAATCAACATGAGAAAAAAAGCGCCCAAGCACAGAGGATAAAAAAACACCCAAGGAAAATCTAATTCCAAAATGCTCTGAAAGGAGTGATAAAGGGCCTGATTAGGATAGTCGGTCGGACTGCCACCGACAGGCTGTCGCTGGCAGTCCGACCACAGGCAGCCCTTGGGTCTGACCACCGCATTTTGATGCTGGTGGTTGTACCCAAACCATCGGAGGGAAGACCGCCGCTTCCGACAGGATCAGTGATCCCGTTGGGGTGGCAGTCGGAATCGCAATCTCGAATGGAAGCGTTGCCGAAGCAGGCATCGCCGTCGGGATTACAATGCCCCTTTCCGATACCTTTAAATGGCGGGATGACCGCCATGTAAAGGCTGTCAGAAACCAACTTTGGGGACCCCAAAAAGGCCCCCCATCCCTCGTGGGCTACTGTAAAGTGGGCCTGGGGACACATGTAGTGCTCTCCGTCACCTCCATGCACCGTGTGCCATGCACCAGATGGTGCATGGCACACAGTGCATGGATGTGCACAAAGTGCTCATTTACACTGCCTCTTGTGCTGCGACCCTTTTCCTGCGCCGTAGCACAAGCCGCAGTGTAAATGAGCACTTTCTGACCGCCAGCCTGGCGGTTTCATCTAAATGCGGAGGTCGGGCGGTCTCCTGACCCCAGTGATAGCAGTCAGCGGTCCGACTGACGCTAACGGAATTGGCCCCAAAGGGTTACATTTCACAGATAAAGCCCCCTGATTTTTTTTTTAAAATCTCTTTTATTAAGTTTATGCAGTTTTTGTCAGAGTTTGCGTACATATGCGATGTCACTTCGATAGCAGGTACATTTGATACAATGTCTACATTTTAGCAGACCATCGGTACATTACAGGGTACAATATTATCAACTTAGTTCCTGCAATATATATCTGGTGTATCTTAACAGTGGCTACGAACTTGAAAGCATTTTCATTACGTAACTTTTAGTCATCATTGCACACTATGTAGTGCATACAGTTAGGTACATTTAAGTGCAACTACAGTTGGATCTCCAACTGCGCAGACGAGCTCTCCCAGCTACGCAACCCCGACAGACAACGCCCCAGGAAAGCTGCCTGCTTCACCACCGCTCTCCAAGAAGCCAGACGCACCTGCAGACGCCTGGAGAAGAACTGGAGAAACACCAAGACAACCGAAAACCACACTACCTACAAGAACGCCATGACGGACTACCACAACCAGATCAGAGCCACCAGGAGGAACTTCATCCACAACAAAATCCTGGCCAACTCCACCAACTCCAAGGAACTTTTCAGTGTCATTCAAGAATTCACCAACCCACGCAGCGAAGCCACAGACATCACCCCATCCCAAGACCTCTGCGACAAGTGTGGAACCTATTTCCACCTCAAGATCAAAAACCTCTACGACAACTTCATCGACCATCCACCAGGCGCCACAGACGGCCCCCCGACCCCAGAAACACCAGCCAGCCCACCATCTCCAACTGGACACCGATCACGGCAGAAGACACCGCCTCGACCATGAAAAGCATCCACTCGGGGGCCCCCACCGACCCCTGCCCCCCTCACATCTACCACAGAGCCGCGGCCGCCATCGCACCCGAACTACAACGCACCATCAACACCACCTTCAAAACAGGCACCTTCCCAGACGACTGGAAGCGCGCAGAAGTCAGACCCCTGCTCAAGAAGCCCACAGCTGACCCCACCGACCTCAAGAACTATCGGCCCATCTCGCTCCTCCCCTTCGCAGCCAAAGTTGCAGAGAAAACAGTCAACAGGAAACTGACACGATTCATTGAAGAGAACGCCGTCCTCGACCCGTCCCAATCCGGATTCCGAAGCAACCACAGCACAGAGAGCGCCCTACTCGCCGCCACAGACGACATCCGCACCCTCCTGGACCAAGGCCACTCTGCAGCCCCCATCCTACTCGACCTATCAGCGGCCTTCGACACCGTCTCCCACCGCACACTAGTCGCCAGACTACACGACGCAGGCATACAAGGACCAGCCCTGGACTGGATCCGATCATTCCTCACCGGAAAAAGCCAAAGGATCAGACTCCCACCCTTCCTCTCCGACCCCACGAAAATCACCTGCGGAGTCCCACAGGGTTCATCACTGAGCCCCACCCTCTTCAACATCTACATGGCCCCCCTCGCAGCCATCGTCCGACAACACGACCTCAACATTGTATCCTATGCCAACGACACCCAGCTCATCCTCTCGCTCACCAAAGACCCCACCACTGCCAAACTCAACTTCCAGAAAGGAATGCAAGACGTCGCAGTCTGGATGACCAACAGCTGCCTGAAGCTGAACGCAGAGAAGACAGAAGTCCTCATCCTCGGTACCACCCCTTCTGCATGGGACAGCACCTGGTGGCCGACCGCCCTCAGAAGCCCACCTACCCTCTCAGACCACGCCAAGAACCTCAGCATCGTACTCGACTCATCACTCACCATGAACCGACAGGTCAACGCCGTCACCTCCAGCTGCTTCAACACCCTCCGCATCCTCCGCAAGACCTTCAAGTGGATCCCCCCTGAGTCAAGGAAAACAGTCACCCACGCACTCATCACCAGCAGACTGGACTATGGAAACGCACTCTACGCCGGCATCAACAAGTCCCTACTCCGCAAACTCCAGACAATACAGAACACCACCGCCAGACTCGTCCTCGGCATCCCCCGACACAAACACATCAGCCAACACCTACGAAGTCTCCACTGGCTACCCGTGGAGAAAAGAGTCACTTTCAAAACCCTCACTCACGCCTACAAATGCCTACACAACAACGGACCCAAATACCTCAACGACAGAATCAACTTCCACGTACCCAAAAGAAACCTCCAATCTTCCAACCTCGCACTGGCCGAAACCCCGCGCATCCACAGAGCCAGAGCAGGCGGAAGATCCTTCTCTCACATTGCAGCCAAGATCTGGAATGAGTTACCGGCAGACATCAGATGCGCCCCCTCCCTGAACACCTTCAGGAAGACCCTCAAGACCTGGCTCTTCGGCTAAACAGATCTGCGGACCCCCCCCCCTCAGCGCCTTGAGACCCTCGTGGTGAGTAGCGCGCTTACAATTCCCTGATTGATTGATTGATTGATTGATAGATGTGAACTTGTGCAAGAGTCCGCTCAGGTCTAATAAATTCAACAAAAGAAAAGAGAAAACAACAAAGAACATTGACCCCGCCCGTAGCACCCCTTCCGCTTCCCAGCATATGCTCGTGTACTGTTGCCCTGTTAATTTATTTCTCATTGTCCCCCGACCGTGATGTACGCGCCTGTGTAGTATCATGATTAACACCAATTTGCCAGTTAGATATCGTGGCATATACGCAAGTGACGTGCCCGTTTATGTCATCTGCCCATACGTCACTCAGCAGAGGGGACTCCCAAGTCCCCACCCGCATTCTGCTGCAGCTCGGTTAAAAACGCGTCCCAATATGTTGCTATGGGAACCTGGCGCAGGCCCAATGTTTCCTCACGCCTGATGGCGAGGCTTCCTGCCTTGGCCCATGCTAGCAATGAGTGATGCCATGCCTGCGCATGTGGTGGATCTGTTGCTTTCCACCTTTTAGTTAGCAATCTCTTAGCCACCACCATTCCTAAGTCTAGGAACCTGGATGTTACTTTGGTGGCTGATGTTCTCCGGAATTTGTGCAATAAGTATACTGGCCATTCAAAAGGCAATTCGCGTCCCGTGCAGGTATGCAACATACTGGTTACCTCGCTCCAATATACTCCAATCTGGGGGCAGCTCCATAACATGTGTATTGGATCAGCTCCTAACTCAGCGCATCTCGGACACGCTGCGTCCGCTCGATTGAAATATCTATTGATCTTAGCAGGTGTGAGGTAGGTCCTGTGGACTATATATAACTGAATTTGTCTGAACCGCATATTCCTGGGTATGCGTGTTGGGCTCTCCAGTATCTGAGTCCATTCGGTATGCAGACATAATATCGATTTTTTATTATTGACCTACACTAATATCGAGTTTTAAATATCGTAGGGACAGAATATCGAAGTCAAGAATATCGGTGACCAGAATATCGACCTTAAGGTAAGTAATATCGTTTTTTTATATCGAAGTAAGTAATATCGAAGTAAGTAATATCATTAGCAAAAATATAGTTGTTAATAATATCGATATTTATATTAGTGTTATGTATTTTAGTATGTATTTTATATGTATGTGTTTAACATTTTTTGTAATGTTTTTTAATTATTTTTAAATATATGTATTAAATGTTTAGAAATGTCATTTTTTTAAAGTAAATTTTGCGTTTTAGTATTAGAGCGGGTTGTGGGTTTATAGGGGAATAGGGTGGGAAGTAATTTAATTATAATTAATTAATATTTTTTATCTATTTTTATTGACTATTAATTTCCTGTTAAATAATTATTAATTGGCAATTAATTTCTAATAATTGATTATTTTATAATGATATTAATTACAAGAAATTTATGATTATTTTTTAATTATTGTCATTGTTAATTAATTTATTGTTAATTAATTATTAATTGGTAATTGATTTTTATTAATTGATTATTTTATAATTATATTAATTATAATTAATTAATTTTGTTTTTGTATTTATTGTTAATTAATTCATTGTTAATTAATTATTAATTGGTAATCAATTTTTATTAAGTGATTATTTTATAATTATATGAATTATAATTTATTTATTATTATTTTTTATTTATTGTTATTGTTAATTGATTTATTGTTAATTAATTATTAATTGGTAATTATTTTTTATTAATTGATTAATTGATAATTAAATTAAATGTGTTATTTTTTATGTGTAGTGGGTTGTGAGTTTATAGGGGAATAGGGTGGGAAGTAGTTTATTATAATTAAGTACATTTTAATTTTTATTAATTGGTATTGATTAATAATTTATTGTTATTTAATTATTAATTGGTAATTAATTTTTATTAATTGATTAATTGATAATTTAATTAATTGTGTTATTTTTTATGTGTAGTGGGTTGTGCGTTTATAGGGGAATAGGGTGGGAAGTAATTTAATGTTATTTAAGTAACTATTTATTTAATTTTATTGGTATTTATTATTAATATTTTTGTTAATTAATTATTAATATGCTATTTATTTAATTTTTTTTTTTAATTAATAAGTATGTTAATTTAACCCCTACGCTATCCTACATTTTCCACACTGTTACACTCACTGGAATTGGAATAGTAATTTTAACCCTAACGCTATCCAACACTTTCCCTACTGTTGCACTCACTGGAGTGGGAATAGTAATTTTTACCCCTACGCTATCCAACACTTTCCCTACTGTAGCACTCACTGGAGCGGGAATAGTAATTTTAACCCCTATGCTATCCAACACTTTCCCTACTGTTGCACTCACTGGAGTGGGAATAGTAATTTTTACCCCTACGCTATCCAACACTTTCCCTACTGTTGCACTCACTGGAGTGGGAATAGTAATTTTTACCCCTACGCTATCCAACACTTTCCCTACTGTTGCACTCACTGGAATGGGAATAGTAATTTTTACCCCTACGCTATCCAACACTTTCCCTACTGTTGCACTCACTGGAGTGGGAATAGTAATTTTAACCCCTACGCTATCCAACACTTTCCCTACTGTTGCACTCACTGGAGTGGGAATAGTAATTTTTACCCCTAAGCTATCCAACACTTTTCCTACTGTTGCACTCACTGGAGTGGGAATAGTAAGTTTTACCCCTACGCTATCCAACATTTTCCCTACTGTTGCACTGTTTGGAGTTGGAATAGTAATTTTATTCCCTCCGCTATCTAATATTTTGTGTATTATGTTAGTTAATGTAGTATATAATTAATTTTAAAAATGTTAAAAACAATTGTAATTTTTTTATTTGTTATATATATTTATTTAATTTTTATTTATATTATTGTTTTATGTGTAGAGATGAATTCGTAATTTATAAGATATTTTTTAACAATTTATAAGTTATTAAAACAATTATTAAAAAATATTACTAAGTAAGTATATATATTATATATTATATGTATATGTTTAATTTATTTTTACATTATATATATTAGTTATAATTTTTAAACATTTTAAAATATTTTTAACTATGTTTATTTTAATTATATGTATTATTTACTTTATTTTACATTATTTTTGTAACTTAAAAAAACCGATATTTTTAACAACGATATTTTTGACATCGATATTAGTTTTTCGATTTTTTTGTACTTACCATAATGTAGATAGGATGTCGATATTCTTGACTTCGATATTTTTGTGTCGATATTTCTGTAGGTCGATTTTTTGACTCTCGATATTCTGTCAGTGATTCAGTCCATTCCTTGTCTGTGAGTTGGCGCCCTAGGTCTAGCTCCCATTTGTGGCGGAGGGAATCCAGACTTATCGCTGCATGGGTTCTAAACGAGGCGGCAAACCAGCGTATGAGATGCCTGCCGCGCCCCATGACATGTAAATACTGTATGGTGAGGTGCGGCTGTGGCTCCGTGTTTATGTCGCCCCATCTGGTCGCCAGTGTGGTTATCAGTGAGCGGTGTATGAGAAACTGCCCCGGTGGAAACCCCTCGTCTTCTACCAGAGACGTGTATGGTATAAGTGTTTCATCTCGATATAGATCCCCAAGAGTCTGAACGCCTCTCTCCTGCCACCCCTCGATTGTTCGTGCCGCGAGCACTGCATGGCCGCTGGGGGACCCCTCTAATGGTATTGCCGGTGCGTAGGGAATAACGTCCCGGGTTATGTATAAACTCCTGCGGAAGCATTTGTATGCCACTGCAAGTAACAATGGCTCTGGTGTCCTCGTCTTCGCACCAGGGTGGAAGAGTCTAACAATCTGTCCCAGTGGGTAGGGTGGTTGCGTGGTTGCCGTGTCTGTACAGTACCTATCAGCCAGCCACCGGGCTACCCACTGCAGTTGAGCAGCTAGGTAGTAGTGTTCAAAGCAGGGTGCTGCTAAGCCCCCTTGGTAAGTACAGCTTTTTTAGCGTCATTCTGTGCCCAGCGTTACCCCATATGAAGTCCCTAACCTGTTTCTCTAGTGTGGCAAAGAAGGAAGCCGAAATATATAGGTAGGTTCGCAAAGTAATATAATAGCCTTGGGAGAATTACCATTTTGGCTAGTGCCACTCTACCTATTACGGTAAGTGGAAGTGTGCCCCAAAATTGCATTTGCGACCAGATTGCCGTCAGTGCCCTTCCCAGGTTCCCGTCAAACAGGTCTTTCATTTGACGATAGACCCGGATGCCTAGGTAGCGAAACGTGTCATCTCTCCACTGTTTTTTTCTACCACTAATGGCGAAGTCTGGATCGCGACCCCCTGCGTTAAATGCGTATATGCAGGATTTTTCGACGTTTACCCGTAGCCCGGAGATTGCAGCAAAGCTTTGTAACAAGTGTGCCAGTTGGTTAGGGACTCTCTCAATATCTTTTATATAAACGAGGAGATCGTCGGCATAGAGCGATACCTGGTGCACGGCATCTCCTAGAGGTATACCGTCTCCTAGTGTGGTACGCAGCGCCTCTGACAACGGCTCTATTGCGAGCGCAAAGAGGAGGGGGGACAGAGGGCATCCCTGTCTAGTTCCTCTTCGCACTGGGATAGCATCCGAGATGTAGGGTCCCATTCTGACCCTGACAGTAGGGCCGGTGTAAAGCAGGTTTACTAATTGAAGGAACCCTGGGCCCAAGTCATATTTCTGTAGTGTTGCAGATAGATAGTCCCATTCTAGGAAGTCGAAGGCTTTTTCCAAGTCTAATATTTGACGTCCTGCTATAGGCCACTCCTGTACAGCGTCCGTCGCCACTCTGAAAAAGCGCCTCAGGTTAAGAGAAGTGCTCCGGGACGGCACAAAGCCATTCTGGTCCGTGTGGACCAGCATAGGGACCACCGGTGCTAGTCTATCTGCTAACACCTTTGCAAGTATTTTATAGTCTGTATTGAGTAGTGCCAGAGGCCTATAGGAACCAAGTTCCATGGGATCTTTATCTGGCTTTAAAAGGGACACCAGATATGCTTCTCGCATTGAGGGAGGAAGCTTTCGCTCCTCTAAGGCGGTGGTGTATAGGGTATGGAGCCGTTGTGTGAGTGATTCTCGATATGCCTTATAGTATTCCGCCGGCAAGCCATCCGGTCCGGGTGTTTTCCCGGAAGCTAGGGATTTGATGGCATCTCCGATCTCCTCTAATGAGAGCTGCTCATTGAGCATTTCCTGGTGCTCATCTGCTACTGTGTTACAGCAAACAAATGATGGAGAGAATGCTGACAATGCAAACATTCTCCCCCAGTCAAAAGATCTGGGTTAAATCCATCGTTCTTTTGCCTACTACGCCACCCCAGTTTGGACCCAGCCATATGCAAATCAGTCTTGACCCTGTGCCCCATGGGAACAGTCCAGACCGAACTGCCAGTCCAGGTCCTCCCTGTACCGGAAACAAGCATCCTGGGACCGGTTTCAGGGTATGTCACCCTTCTTCAGCCAGGCTAGCTTGAATCCAGTGGCGCAGTGAGCAAGGGACCCACGTCTGGGCATACCCATCCCACTTAGGGCGAAAAGTGTTACAGCAAACAAATGATGGACGGAATGCTGACAATGCAAACATTCTCCCCCAGTCAAAAGATCTGGGTTAAATCCATCGTTCTTTTGCCCACTACGCCACCCCAGTTTGGACCCAGCCATATGCAAATCAGTCTTGACCCTGTGCCCCATGGGAACAGTCCAGACCGAACTGCCAGGCCAGGTACTCCCTGGACCGGAAAGAAGCATCCTGGGACCGGTTTCAGGGTATGTCACCGTTCTTCAGCCAGGCTAGCTTGAATCCAGTGGCGCAGTGAGCAAGGGACCCACGTCTGGGCATACCCATCCCACTTAGGGCGAAAAGTGTTACAGCAAACAAATGATGGACGGAATGCTGACAATGCAAACATTCTCACCCAGTCAAAAGATCTGGGTTAAATCCATCGTTCTTTTGCCCACTACGCCACCCCAGTTTGGACCCAGCCATTTGCAAATCAGTCTTGACCCTGTGCCCCATGGGAACAGTCCAGACCGAACTGCCAGGCCAGGTCCTCCCTGGACCGGAAATAAGCATCCTGTGACCGGTTTCAGGGTATGTCACCCTTCTTCAGCCAGGCTAGCTTGAATTCAGTGGCGCAGTGAGCAACGGACCCACATCTGGGCATACCCATCCTACTTAGGGCGAAAAGTGTTACAGCAAACAAATGATGGACGGAATGCTGACAATGCAAACATTCTCCCCCAGTCAAAAGATCTGGGTTAAATCCATCGTTCTTTTGCCCACTACGCCACCCCAGTTTGGACCCAGCCATATGCAAATCAGTCTTGACCCTGTGCCCCATGGGAACAGTCCAGACCGAACTGCCAGTCCAGGTCCTCCCTGGACCGGAAACAAGCATCCTGTGACCGGTTTCAGGGTATGTCACCCTTCTTCAGCCAGGATAGCTTGAATTCAGTGGTGCAGTGAGCAAGGGACCCACGTCTGGGCATACCCATCCTACTTAGGGCGAAAAGTGTTACAGCAAACAAATGATGGACGGAATGCTGACAATGCAAACATTCTCCCCCAGTCAAAAGATCTGGGTTAAATCCATCGTTCTTTTGCCCACTACGCCACCCCAGTTTGGACCCAGGGATATGCAAATCAGTATTGACCCTGTGCCCCATGGGAACAGTCCAGACCGAACTGCCAGGCCAGGTCCTCCCTGGACCTGAAACAAGCATCCTGGGACCGGTTTCAGGGTATGTCACCCTTCTTCAGCCAGGCTAGCTTGAATCCAGTGGCGCAGTGAGCAAGGGCCCCACGTCTGGGCATACCCATCCCACTTAGGGTGAAAAGTGTTACAGCAAACAAATGATGGACGGAATGCTGACAATGCAAACATTCTCCCCCAGTCAAAAGATCTGGGTTAAATCCATCGTTCAACCCAGATCTGTGACTGTGGGTGAGTGTCTGAAAAGTTTCAGCACTCCGTCCATCATCTGCTTGTGTTTGCTTTGTTCGCCCTAAGTTGGCAGGGTATGCCCAGACGTGGGTCCCTTGCTCACTTTGCCACTGGATTCAAGCTAGCCTGGCTGATGAGGGCTGTGAGCCCGAAACCGGTCCCAGGATGCTTGTTTCCGGTCCAGGGAAGACATGGCTTGGCAGTTCGGGCTGGACTGTTCCCATGAGGCACAGGGTCAAGACTGATTTGCATATAGCTGTGTCTGAACTGGGGTGGTGAAGTGAGCTACAGAACGATGATGGATTCAACCCAGATCTGTGACTGGGGGTGAGTGTCTGAAAAGTTTCAGCACTCCATCCATCATCTCCTTGTGTTTGCTCTGTTCGCCCTAAGTTGGAAGGATATGCCCTAACGTGGGTCCCTTGCTCACTTTGCCACTGGATTCAAGCTAGCCTGGCTGATGAGGGCTGTTAGCCCGAAACCGGTCCCAGGATGCTTGTTTCCGGTCCAGGGAAGACATGGCTTGGCAGTTCGGGCTGGACTGTTCCCATGAGGCACCGGGTCAAGACTGATTTGCATATAGCTGTGTCTGAACTGGGGTGGTGAAGTGAGCTAAAGAACGATGATGGATTCAACCCAGATCTGTGTCTGGGGGTGAGTGTCTGAAAAGTTTCAGCACTCCGTCCATCATCTCCTTGTGTTTGTTTTGTTCGCCCTAAGTTGGCAGGGTATGCCCAGACGTGGGTCCCTTGCTCACTTTGCCACTGGATTCAAGCTAGCCTGGCTGATGAGGGCTGTTAGCCCGAAACCGGTCCCAGGATGCTTGTTTCTGTCCAGGGAAGACATGGCTTGGCAGTTCGGGCTGGACTGTTCCCATGAGGCACAGGATCAAGACTGATTTGCATATAGCTGTGTCTGAACTGGGGTGGTGAAGTGAGCTAAAGAACGATGATGGATTCAACCCAGATCTGTGACTGGGGGTGAGTGTCTGAAAAGTTTCAGCACTCCATCCATCATCTCCTTGTGTTTGCTCTGTTCGCTCTAAGTTGGAAGGATATGCCCTAACGTGGGTCCCTTGCTCACTTTGCCACTGGATTCAAGCTAGCCTGGCTGATGAGGGCTGTTAGCCCGAAACCGGTCCCAGGATGCTTGTTTCCGGTCCAGGGAAGACATGGCTTGGCAGTTCGGGCTGGACTGTTCCCATGAGGCACCGGGTCAAGACTGATTTGCATATAGCTGTGTCTGAACTGGGGTGGTGAAGTGAGCTAAAGAACGATGATGGATTCAACCCAGATCTGTGTCTGGGGTGAGTGTCTGAAAAGTTTCAGCACTCCGTCCATCATCTCCTTGTGTTTGTTTTGTTCGCCCTAAGTTGGCAGGGTATGCCCAGACGTGGGTCCCTTGCTCACTTTGCCACTGGATTCAAGCTAGCCTGGCTGATGAGGGCTGTTAGCCCGAAACCGGTCCCAGGATGCTTGTTTCTGTCCAGGGAAGACATGGCTTGGCAGTTCGGGCTGGACTGTTCCCATGAGGCACAGGATCAAGACTGATTTGCATATAGCTGTGTCTGAACTGGTGTGGTGAAGTGAGCTAAAGAACGATGATGGATTCAACCCAGATCTGTGACTGGGGTGAGTGTCTGAAAAGTTTCAGCACTCCGTCCATCATCTCCTTGTGTTTGCATTGTTTGCCCTAAGTTGGCAGGGTATGCCCAGACGTGGGTCCCTTGCTCACTTTGCCACTGAATTCAAGCTAGCCTGGCTGATGAGGGCTGTTAGCCCGAAACTGGTCCCAGGATGCTTGTTTCCGGTCCAGGGAAGACATGGCTTGGCAGTTCGGGCTGGACTGTTCCCATGAGGCACAGGGTCAAGACTGATTTGCATATAGCTGTGTCTGAACTGGGGTGGTGAAGTGAGCTAAAGAACGATGATGGATTCAACCCAGATCTGTGACTGGGGGTGAGTGTCTGAAAAGTTTCAGCACTCCGTCCATCATCTCCTTGTGTTTGTTTTGTTCGCCCTAAGTTGGCAGGGTATGGCCAGACGTGGGTCCCTTGCTCACTTTGCCACTGGATTCAAGCTAGCCTGGCTGATGAGGGCTGTTAGCCTGAAACCGGTCCCAGGATGCTTGTTTCCGGTCCAGGGAAGACATGGCTTGGCAGTTTGGGCTGGACTGTTCCCATGAGGGACAGGGTCAAGACTGATTTGCATATAGCTGTGTCTGAACTGGGGTGGTGAAGTGAGCTAAAGAACGATGATGGATTCAACCCAGATCTGTGACTGGGGGTGAGTGTCTGAAAAGTTTCAGCACTCCGTCCATCATCTCCTTGTGTTTGCTTTGTTTGCCCTAAGTTGGCAGGGTATGCCCTGATGTGGGTCCCTTGCTCACTTTGCCACTGGATTCAAGCTAGCCTGGCTGATGAGGGCTGTTAGCCCGAAACCGGTCCCAGGATGCTTGTTTCCGGTCCAGGGAAGACATGGCTTGGCAGTTCGGGTTGGACTGTTCCCATGAGGCACAGGGTCAAGACTGATTTGCATATAGCTGTGTCTGAACTGGGGTGGTGAAGTGAGCTAAAGAACGATGATGGATTCAACCCAGATCTGTGACTGGGGGTGAGTGTCTGAAAAGTTTCAGCACTCCGTCCATCATCTCCTTGTGTTTGCATTGTTTGCCCTAAGTTGGCAGGGTATGCCCAGACGTGGGTCCCTTGCTCACTTTGCCACTGGATTCAAGCTAGCCTGGCTGATGAGGGCTGTTAGCCTGAAACCGGTCCAAGGATGCTTGTTTCCGGTCCAGGGAAGACATGGCTTGGCAGTTTGGGCTGGACTGTTCCCATGAGGGACAGGGTCAAGACTGATTTGCATATAGCTGTGTCTGAACTGGGGTGGTGAAGTGAGCTAAAGAACGATGATGGATTCAACCCAGATCTGTGACTGGGGGTGAGTGTCTGAAAAGTTTCAGCACTCCGTCCATCATCTCCTTGTGTTTGCTTTGTTTGCCCTAAGTTGGCAGGGTATGCCCTGATGTGGGTCCCTTGCTCACTTTGCCACTGGATTCAAGCTAGCCTGGCTGATGAGGGCTGTTAGCCCGAAACCGGTCCCAGGATGCTTGTTTCCGGTCCAGGGAAGACATGGCTTGGCAGTTCGGGCTGGACTGTTCCCATGAGGCACAGGGTCAAGACTGATTTGCATATAGCTGTGTCTGAACTGGGGTGGTGAAGTAAGCTAAAGAACGATGATGGATTCAACCCAGATCTGTGACTGGGGGTGAGTGTCTGAAAAGTTTCAGCACTCCATCCATCATCTCCTTGTGTTTGCTTTGTTCATCCTAAGTTGGCAGGGTATGCCCAGACGTGGGTCCCTTGCTCACTTTGCCACTGGATTCAAGCTAGCCTGGCTGATGAGGGCTGTTAGCCCGAAACCGGTCCCAGGATGCTTGTTTCCGGTCCAGGGAAGACATGGCTTGGCAGTTCGGGCTGGACTGTTCCCATGAGGCACAGGATCAAGACTGATTTGCATATAGCTGTGTCTGAACTGGGGTGGTGAAGTGAGCTAAAGAACGATGATGGATTCAACCCAGATCTGTGACTGGGGGTGAGTGTCTGAAAAGTTTCAGCACTCCGTCCATCATCTCCTTGTGTTTGCTTTGTTCGCCCTAAGTTGGCAGGGTATGCCCAGACGTGGGTCCCTTGCTCACTTTGCCACTGGATTCAAGCTAGCCTGGCTGATGAGGGCTGTTAGCCCGAAACCGGTCCCAGGATGCTTGTTTCTGTCCAGGGAAGACATGGCTTGGCAGTTCGGGCTGGACTGTTCCCATGAGGCACAGGATCAAGATTGATTTGCATATAGCTGTGTCTGAACTGGGGTGGTGAAGTGAGCTAAAGAACGATGATGGATTCAACCCAGATCTGTGACTGGGGGTGTGTGTCTGAAAAGTTTCAGCACTCTGTCCATCATCTCCTTGTATTTGCTTTGTTCGCCCTAAGTTGGCAGGGTATGCCCAGACGTGGGTCCCTTGCTCACTTTGCCACTGGATTCAAGCTAGCCTGGCTGATGAGGGCTGTTAGCCCGAAACCGGTCCCAGGATGCTTGTTTCTGTCCAGGGAAGACATGGCTTGGCAGTTCGGGCTGGACTGTTCCCATGAGGCACAGGATCAAGATTGATTTGCATATAGCTGTGTCTGAACTGGGGTGGTGAAGTGAGCTAAAGAACGATGATGGATTCAACCCAGATCTGTGACTGGGGGTGTGTGTCTGAAAAGTTTCAGCACTCTGTCCATCATCTCCTTGTATTTGCTTTGTTCGCCCTAAGTTGGCAGGGTATGCCCAGACGTGGGTCCCTTGCTCACTTTGCCACTGGATTCAAGCTAGCCTGGCTGATGAGGGCTGTTAGCCCGAAACCGGTCCCAGGATGCTTGTTTCCGGTCCAGGGAAGACATGGCTTGGCAGTTCGGGCTGTACTGTTCCCATGAGGCACAGGGTCAAGACTGATTTGCATATAGCTGTGTCTGAACTGGGGTGGTGAAGTGAGCTAAAGAACGATGATGGATTCAACCCAGATCTGTGACTGGGGGTGAGTGTCTGAAAAGTTTCAGCACTCCGTCCATCATCTCATTGTGTTTGCATTGTTTGCCCTAAGTTGGCAGGGTATGCCCAGACGTGGGTCCCTTGCTCACTTTGCCACTGGATTCAAGCTACCCTGGCTGATGAGGGCTGTTAGCCCGAAACCAGTCCCAGGATGCTTATTTTGGGTCCAGGGTAGACATGGCTTGGCAGTTCGGGCTGGACTGTTCCCATGAGGCACAGGGTCAAGACTGATTTGCATATAGCTGTGTCTGAACTGGGGTGGTGAAGTGAGCTAAAGAACGATGATGGATTCAACCCAGATCTGTGACTGGGGGTGAGTGTCTGAAAAGTTTCAGCACTCCGTCCATCATCTCCTTGTGTTTGCATTGTTTGCCCTAAGTTGGCAGGGTATGCCCAGACGTGGGTCCCTTGCTCACTTTGCCACTGGATTCAAGCTAGCCTGGCTGATGAGGGCTGTTAGCCTGAAACCGGTCCAAGGATGCTTGTTTCCGGTCCAGGGAAGACATGGCTTGGCAGTTTGGGCTGGACTGTTCCCATGAGGGACAGGGTCAAGACTGATTTGCATATAGCTGTGTCTGAACTGGGGTGGTGAAGTGAGCTAAAGAACGATGATGGATTCAACCCAGATCTGTGACTGGGGTGAGTGTCTGAAAAGTTTCAGCACTCCGTCCATCATCTCCTTGTGTTTGCTTTGTTTGCCCTAAGTTGGCAGGGTATGCCCTGATGTGGGTCCCTTGCTCACTTTGCCACTGGATTCAAGCTAGCCTGGCTGATGAGGGCTGTTAGCTCGAAACCGGTCCCAGGATGCTTGTTTCCGGTCCAGGAAGACATGGCTTGGCAGTTCGGGCTGGACTGTTCCCATGAGGCACAGGGTCAAGACTGATTTGCATATAGCTGTGTCTGAACTGGGGTGGTGAAGTAAGCTAAAGAACGATGATGGATTCAACCCAGATCTGTGACTGGGGGTGAGTGTCTGAAAAGTTTCAGCACTCCATCCATCATCTCCTTGTGTTTGCTTTGTTCATCCTAAGTTGGCAGGGTATGCCCAGACGTGGGTCCCTTGCTCACTTTGCCACTGGATTCAAGCTAGCCTGGCTGATGAGGGCTGTTAGCCCGAAACCGGTCCCAGGATGCTTGTTTCCGGTCCAGGGAAGACATGGCTTGGCAGTTCGGGCTGGACTGTTCCCATGAGGCACAGGATCAAGACTGATTTGCATATAGCTGTGTCTGAACTGGGGTGGTGAAGTGAGCTAAAGAACGATGATGGATTCAACCCAGATCTGTGACTGGGGGTGAGTGTCTGAAAAGTTTCAGCACTCCGTCCATCATCTCCTTGTGTTTGCTTTGTTCGCCCTAAGTTGGCAGGGTATGCCCAGACGTGGGTCCCTTGCTCACTTTGCCACTGGATTCAAGCTAGCCTGGCTGATGAGGGCTGTTAGCCCGAAACCGGTCCCAGGATGCTTGTTTCTGTCCAGGGAAGACATGGCTTGGCAGTTCGGGCTGGACTGTTCCCATGAGGCACAGGATCAAGATTGATTTGCATATAGCTGTGTCTGAACTGGGGTGGTGAAGTGAGCTAAAGAACGATGATGGATTCAACCCAGATCTGTGACTGGGGGTGTGTGTCTGAAAAGTTTCAGCACTCTGTCCATCATCTCCTTGTATTTGCTTTGTTCGCCCTAAGTTGGCAGGGTATGCCCAGACGTGGGTCCCTTGCTCACTTTGCCACTGGATTCAAGCTAGCCTGGCTGATGAGGGCTGTTAGCCCGAAACCGGTCCCCAGGATGCTTGTTTCCGGTCCAGGGAAGACATGGCTTGGCAGTTCGGGCTGTACTGTTCCCATGAGGCACAGGGTCAAGACTGATTTGCATATAGCTGTGTCTGAACTGGGGTGGTGAAGTGAGCTAAAGAACGATGATGGATTCAACCCAGATCTGTGACTGGGGGTGAGTGTCTGAAAAGTTTCAGCACTCCGTCCATCATCTCATTGTGTTTGCATTGTTTGCCCTAAGTTGGCAGGGTATGCCCAGACGTGGGTCCCTTGCTCACTTTGCCACTGGATTCAAGCTACCCTGGCTGATGAGGGCTGTTAGCCCGAAACCAGTCCCAGGATGCTTATTTTGGGTCCAGGGTAGACATGGCTTGGCAGTTCGGGCTGGACTGTTCCCATGAGGCACAGGGTCAAGACTGATTTGCATATAGCTGTGTCTGAACTGGGGTGGTGAAGTGAGCTAAAGAACGATGATGGATTCAACCCAGATCTGTGACTGGGGGTGAGTGTCTGAAAAGTTTCAGCACTCCGTCCATCATTTCCTTGTGTTTGCTTTGTTCATCCTAAGTTCGCAGGGTATGCCCAGACGTGGGTCCCTTGCTCACTTTGCCACTGGATTCAAGCTAGCCTGGCTGATGAGGGCTGTAAGCCTGAAACCGGTCCCAGGATGCTTGTTTCCGGTCCAGGGAAGACATGGCTTGGCAGTTCGGGCTGAACTGTTCCCATGAGGCACAGGATCAAGACTGATTTGCATATAGCTGTGTCTGAACTGGGGTGGTGAAGTGAGCTAAAGAACGATGATGGATTCAACCCAGATCTGTGACTGGGGGTGAGTGTCTGAAAAGTTTCAGCACTCCGTCCATCATCTCCTTGTGTTTGCTTTGTTCGCCCTAAGTTGGCAGGGTATGCCCAGACGTGGGTCCCTTGCTCACTTTGCCACTGGATTCAAGCTAGCCTGGCTGATGAGGGCTGTTAGCCCGAAACCGGTCCCAGGATGCTTGTTTCTGTCCAGGGAAGACATGGCTTGGCAGTTCGGGCTGGACTGTTCCCATGAGGCACAGGATCAAGACTGATTTGCATATAGCTGTGTCTGAACTGGGGTGGTGAAGTGAGCTAAAGAACGATGATGGATTCAACAAAGATCTGTGACTGGGGGTGTGTGTCTGAAAAGTTTCAGCACTCTGTCCATCATCTCCTTGTGTTTGCTTTGTTCGCCCTAAGTTGGCAGGGTATGCCCAGACGTGGGTCCCTTGCTCACTTTGCCACTGGATTCAAGCTAGCCTGGCTGATGAGGGCTGTTAGCCCGAAACCGGTCCCAGGATGCTTGTTTCCCGGTCCAGGGAAGACATGGCTTGGCAGTTCGGGCTGGACTGTTCCCATGAGGCACAGGGTCAAGACTGATTTGCATATAGCTGTGTCTGAACTGGGGTGGTGAAGTGAGCTAAAGAACGATGATGGATTCAACCCAGATCTGTGACTGGGGGTGAGTGTCTGAAAAGTTTCAGCACTCCGTCCATCATCTCATTGTGTTTGCATTGTTTGCCCTAAGTTGGCAGGGTATGCCCAGACGTGGGTCCCTTGCTCACTTTGCCACTGAATTCAAGCTAGCCTGGCTGATGAGGGCTGTTAGCCCGAAACCGGTCCCAGGATGCTTGTTTCCAGTCCAGGGAAGACATGGCTTGGCAGTTCAGGCTGGACTGTTCCCATGAGGCACAGGGTCAAGACTGATTTGCATATAGCTGTGTCTGAACTGGGGTGGTGAAGTGAGCTAAAGAACGATGATGGATTCAACCCAGATCTGTGACTGGGGGTGAGTGTCTGAAAAGTTTCAGCACTCCGTCCATCATCTCCTTGTGTTTGCTTTGTTCGCCCTAAGTTTGCAGGGTATGCCCAGACGTGGGTCCCTTGCTCACTTTGCCACTGGATTCAAGCTAGCCTGGCTGATGAGGGCTGTTAGCCCGAAACCGGTCCAAGAATGCTTGTTTCCGGTCCAGGGAAGACATGGCTTGGCAGTTCGGGCTGGACTGTTCCCATGAGGCACAGGGTCAAGACTGATTTGCATATATCTGTGTCTGAACTGGGGTGGTGAAGCGAGCTAAAGAACGATGATGGATTCAACCCAGATCTGCGACTGGGGGTGAGTGTCTGAAAAGTTTCAGCACTCCGTCCATCATCTCCTTGTGTTTGCTTTGTTCGCCCTAAGTTGGCAGGGTATGCCCAGACTTGGGTCCCTTGCTCACTTTGCCACTGGATTCAAGCTAGCCTGGCTGATGAGGGCTGTTAGCCCGAAACCGGTCCCAGGATGCTTGTTTCCAGTCCAGGGAAGAGATGGCTTGGCAGTTCGGGCTGGACTGTTCCAATGAGGCACAGGGTCAAGACTGATTTGCATATAGCTGTGTCTGAACTGGGGTGGTGAAGTGAGCTAAAGAACGATGATGGATTCAACCCAGATCTGTGACTGGGGGTGAGTGTCTGAAAAGTTTCAGCACTCCGTCCATCATCTCCTTGTGTTTGCATCTGCTACTGTGGGCAGCTGTATAGAGCCTAGAAACCCCTCCAACCTCTGCTCATCACAGCGCCCTCGAGATTGGTATAGCTGAGTATAGTGTTGCGTCATAGCATTATGTATTTCATGCTGTGTGTATAACACATTCCCTGTAGCTGCTCGTATAGCCCCTATCGGAGCGCGGGCGTACTCTTGTTTTATCAGCCAGGCGAGCAGTCGGCCTGCCCGATCAGACTGTGTACGGGCTGTGTGTGCAGTATAATTGTGACATCTAAGGCGCTCCAGCAGTTCAGCATGATCTGCACGCAGCTTCTCTAGGCGCCGTGGGTCTCTACCCTTCCCCTCTCCTTCTGCTCATGTCGCAGCAACTGAGATTCTATTTTCGTAAGGGAGGTAGACAACTGTTTGCAGACATTCCATGTGGCTCCCATACAGTGCCCTCTGATCGTTATTTTAAAAGCCTCCCATTCTATTAATGCACTACTCGCTGTGTCTTCGTTTAGTTCAAAATATGCCAGAGTGGCCGTCCCTAATGATGAGCGGAACTCTGGGTCCTCCAACGCATTGGTCTGGAGGCGCCACGTTGGTATTGGGGGGCGATCCGCCTCCCACCCAAGTTGCATCCACAGAGGGTTATGATCAGAATGGGTCCGGCCTAGATATTCTGTCTTTTTAATTAATGGGAGTAGCGATGGTGAACCCACCAGTCTGTGAAGTCGCACATGTATCCCATGTACCACTGAGTAATGCGAGTAAACTCGTTCTGTGGGGTTGAGAGTGCGCCAGATGTCTATTAGTGCCCAGTGTGTAAGCCAGTCTGCAAGAGCCTGAGCGTTGGACGTGGCAGGGGTTCTGTTAAGGGGTGGAAACGACCTGTCCAGGTCTATGTTAAGTACTGAGTTAAAGTCACCTCCCACCAACCAGGGAATTCCAGTCCATTGAGCTAGCTTCTCTGATAGGCACCCAAGGAAAGAGGTTTGGTCTACGTTTGGGGCGTATATGGAACCCAGCAATATTGTTTGGCCATTTAGTCGCCCTCTCACAAAGGTGTATCTACCGTCATCATCAATTATGTCTTCCTCATGCACGAACGGGATTCCCGCTCTTACCCAAACCAGTGTGCCTCGCGCGTGCGCTGAATACGTGGTGCCGAATACCTGGCCTCTCCAACGCCTGCGCAGCTTTTCCAATGTGTGACATGTGCGTTTCTTGTAGCAAGGCAATGCCAATCGAGTGACGCTGTAGGTAGGCGAATATCGAATATCTGCGTGTGGGCGTGTGCATTCCGCGTATATTCCACATGATTGTGTTAACTTGTGTCATGTCTGGCTCATACGTTTGTCAAGGGGAATCCGAGGTGGGCAGCGTAATTCTGAGCATGCGGTGCATATGGGGGACCCCGGGCTGGTCTTGCTTAACCAAAACTTCAGTTTAAACCTTAACATTTGTAACTATTGGGGGCGAACTCTTCGGAGATGTCCGTCCAAACTTTATGTCCAACATTGACAGAAACTATTCCAGTGTAGTGCCTGGTAGGGGTGTGTGTGGCGTGTGCCTGACTACCATATTTGTGTTCCCTTCATGTCAAAATGTCGCCACCCGCCATCCAAGCCGGTGTGCAAGGGTGCATATTCTCGAGGTGTGTGTGTCGCTGGTCGCGGGCTTGCGTGTGAGGTGGACGCGCAGCCAGCCTACGCGCCATCGTTTGATAATCCAGTAGCGCGCAACCCACATCTAAGCAATTGTGTTAACAGTGCATCCACTTGTGTGCGCTGTCTTCTGCGCACTGCATAGGCCCAATGGTGGCATAAACTATTCCAGAACGCCAACTGGTTGAGGTGTGTGCTGATTGTGCCTTGCTGTAGTGGTACTGGTGTTGTGTATTTCCCGCGTCGGCGATTTCTCCTTCCCATCGGTTTGGCAGGTTCTGTTGTGTTATGGCAGAGTGCTGCCACCCACCCACCCAGCCGGTGTGTAGGTGTGTTCATTGCACTAATTGCGTGCTACGCTGGGGCGCAGGTTCCGCGTGTAAAATGCGCGCGCTTCTAATTAAGATGCCCGCCTTATATAAAACACTAGCGCATAAACATTATGACGGTTAAACATTTCAATTAAGTCACTACTTGCGTGTGTAGTCTCTGGCACAGTTCATGGCATTAGTGTTCCTTCATATAATGTCATCAGCGGTTTGTGGAGTGACATCCGGTAGCTGCCTGTCATTGAGGTCATCGGGCCTGGGGGTTGACGAGCCGCTGGCCGTTGCTGATTCAGAGGAGCCCGCATCTTGGCACTCCCGATACATCATAGTTCCTAGTGCCGCAGCGACCTCAAAGGCGCCCTGATGTTCCATTCTGCTCTGTTCCGGATTCGGTGCCGCTGCCACTGATTTCGTGTGTCCAAGTTTCCCACGCCTCCCCCGTCGGCGAGTCCTTCTACCAGCAGTCGTGGCTGGTTCCGTAGCTGAGGGACGAGGTCCTGTCCACAATCCTGACTCCTCCAACCAGTCCCATACCTCTGCAGGTGATTCGAAGAAGCGAACCACGCCTTTTGCCACTACCCTCAGCTTGGCGGGGAAACAGCAGGGAGTTTCACGGCCGTGAAAGTGCTTCTGCGCCTCTGCACTTGCGCCGTGTAGTCGGGAAATATCATGATCGGGCTCCCTCCGACCTTGAGATCCGTAATCTTCCGAGTTTCATGCAGGACTGCGTCCCTGTCTCTATAGTTTAGAAGCCTGAAAAGGAACGGACGCGGTGGGGCTCCCGGGGGAGGTTTATGGGCCGGCACTCGATGCGCCCTTTCAACTGCAAAGTGTGGCGACAATGTCCCCGGGGGTAGTATGTCCTGAAGCCAATGCTCGACATAAAGTTCTGGATTCCGGACTTCCTCCCCTTCCGGGAGGCCGACTACACGGACATTATTGCGACGGGAGCGCCCCTCCGCATCTTCGACCCTGTCTTCCAGTGCATGCATGCGATCCATGATGTCCTGCAGGGCCGCAGTGTGGCTCTAGGTGATGGGTTTCAGCTCCGTCAGCGACTGATCCTGCAAATGAACTTTCTCTGCTAGTTTGTGATGGTCAGCGCGCAAAAGGGTAAAGTCTGAGGTGACCTTATCAATCCTGGATTCAAGGGACGATCTTGTCTGGTCCAACTTATTTCCGATTTTTTCTACCGCTGCCAGCACTGAGTCTAGTTTGGCTGCAAGTGTTGTGTTCAGCGTGTCCCCGGTCACTTCCCCTCCTGTGCGCGTTTGCTCCGGATTGCCAGTATGCATGGCACCCTGCTGTGTACTTGTACGCAGACGGCCCATTGCCAGTTGTTGCGCGGTAGGCATTCACTGCCAACAGGTGGCTTCTGTGTGACAGCACGTGTGGCGCTATGGCGCGGCTGCAAGGTCATGCTTAATTACTGCACGCACGGTAGCTGATCTGGCGTTGGGCCTCCTTAGCGCGACGTGCCGTCTCTAATCCCACATTACAGGTCTAGTATGGTCTAGCTGCCCCCAGACGATAAGGCCCTGTTTCGAGCTTACTAGGAATTTACACTGCAGTCTTATGTTAATGTCCGGGGTCTGGTCACCACGATAGAGTGTACCCAGGCCGATGGGCAGTGCTTCTGTTACCTACTAAACTGCCCCTTGGACACTTCTGCGCACTGTTCCGTGAGGGACTAGACCCGATCCATCCCCCTGGGCTTGCTTTATTTCACTGCTGCTAAATACGCGGGTTGGCCCTTGATCTATTTCCCGGCCCACTGTGGTTCTATTGCGAGTCTTTGCCGAGCCACCTCGGCCCTGCTGCAGTGTTGGCTTTTTGTAGGGTTGTGCCAGGCTCAGAGCGGGGGCCTGTAGGGGTTTACCTCTGCGGGTCCGCACCAGACTGTCCCAGTTTTTGGCCCCCTGTATGTTTTGAGGGCCCAGCACGTTGGCATTAGGTTTCACTTACTCCAGGCAGCTCCGCCCAGTGCCACGCGACTCCTTGTGGGTGATCCCGTGCTCCGCTCCTCAGCTCCGCGTCTGTCACCACAGCATGCGGGGTGTAGCGCTGCACTCAGTTGGGGCCCCTTTCACTAGATCCGTGACCGGGGACGTGTACCTCCGTTCGACTCCGAGCCTCCCACTGATACCACTTGCGTCTTTTCCCCGGTGGCAGCCACGTCCGTGCTGTCCCGGTATGCGGACCGTGTACTACCCCCAGTGCCGCTGCGGGACTTCCCCGATTGGTGGGATGGGTTTGCAGAGGCTAGTGAAGGGCACCCCGTCCACTCCCATGTGTGGGCTCTCACCGATCCCCACTGTTTGTCCAACAGATGTCACCTCTATACGGCCCGGGGCCCTTCCGTTAGGGAGTGAGTTCTTCAGTTGGCAGCTCCCAGGGTGTCACCAGCAGTGATCAGGCGCTTGTTCTCACCGCTGTGTTTTGAGGGGAGGGGGGCCACCGCCAGCGTCGACCACTTCTCCTCTGGGCCTCTGTCTTGTGCCTTACTCGCGGTGACGTCCGCCTGCCGGTCCAGTCCTGCAGTCCTCAGACTGCTTTCTGTGCCCCCATGCAGACTTTCCAGCCAGCAACGCCGCTTTCACAGGAGTCACGAGGGCATCCCAGCCTCCCCTCAGTCTCACGATTACGGTCTCAGTCCAGCCGGGCCCCCTCCAACCAGCGCCCCAGCGGGGAGCGTGGTGCACCGCCAGTCACTGGGCTCCTGCCTCCACACAACGCAGCCCCATCAGCGGCCAGGCACGTACCTCCGCAGTCTCCAGCTTCGGCGCCAACGTCTGTTGTCTGCCACTCGTGCTCCGGCCTCCTCATACGCAGTAGCGGGCGTTTCCCACTCTGGCACGAACTGGCACCGCAGACCACACACCGTCATCCACGTCGCCTCGGGACTCCTCCAGTCGGCGGGGGCTCGTCTGTTTCGGCCCTGCACGGCTGCGTCTCCGTCCGCCCAATCCGCTAATGGGGCGATACACCAGCCGGCCAGGGCCACCTCCACCAGGCCTTTTGAGGGAGGAGTACGATTTCCTGACGGCCTCCGGGTGTACGTCCCCACCTGGGGCTCTGCCAACGACAGGTAGGTGCCCTCCTTCACTAGTACCGGCGTTGCCCCCGGCTTCAGACGCGTCCCGTCCAAGCTATTGATGCCACCTTTTACTGTAACGGCTCTCACTTGTCAGCCGCCGCGTTTCCCGCTCGCTGCCCAGTTGTCTAGGCCGTGAAGCTCTCCTCGGCAGTAACTCAGGCTTTATCCAGCCCCACGACCTCTGCGGGGTCTTGTTAGCGACCGCTGTCCAGCGCTGGTCGACTCCTGCACTTTCCCGGCATGGATGGCTCAGATGCTGGGTGACATTCAGGAGAGCTAAGGGATTGCTGGCGGAGCACTAGCTGCTCGCGTCCGCCATGTTGGCTCGTTAGCCACGCCCCCCCACAGATAAAGCCCCCTGATACCATGTCTATGTTATATGACCAGGTTAATCAAGGTATTTGGACAAAAAAATTGAGTCATAAATATTGAGTGACACTAATATCGAGTTTTTTATATCGTGTCACAGAAATATCATAATGCAGGAAAATTGCTGACAAAAATATATATATTTTTAAAGTAAGTAATATCGTGTTCAAGAATAACATTGTTGTTAATATCATTTACAATAATTTCGTTGTAAACAATTTAGCTTTGTAATTATCTTTGTGTTTTAAATAATACAGTAATTGTATATGTTATATATTCTTTGTATAATTGTTGTTAATGGTTCTTAAATATAGTTTGTAATTTGAAGTTATTTATCATTTTAATTTAATTGGTTTTTTTTGTAGATATTTTTATTGACATTTTAAGATATTGCTCATCATCACATTGGTTTACAAATTCAATCATTAGAGTAAATTTTTTTCATACGGCTTCTGCAGTTACATTTGTTGTTGATATCAAAAACATGTATAATCCTTACATACAGTAAACTATCACATGAATTATGTGGGAGTTTCTCCTTACTTTTACGAAAGGGAGACATGTAAATACTGTGTCCATGCTGTGGGAGTTCGCTTAATATAGACCATATTGTCATCTGTATATAAGAAATCTCTCCAATATATTAAATTGAACAATGTAAAAGAACATAACAATCAAAGCAAATAGAACCAAGAGTGCTGCATACATATGTCATTATCCATCAGAGTTTAGTCTTCACACTTCTGTCTAGTTGTGGGGGTCTCTAAGCTGTCGGGGGGTGTTCCCTCACGTCAGGGGTCCATGGGCGGGAGGGCCCTCTGTCATCTTCATGGGTGTACATTGTGATTTGGCTAGGTATCACCATTTGTTATATGGGGCATGTGAGTCATCTGACCTCTCTACTCTTGGCCCAGGCCATATACGGAGCATCCTTACATAGGAACAGAGGTTCGTGCCTCCGGTGCAGTGGCTTGTTCCTCCCCTGGCCTATCATCATTATCTGTGGAGTCTTCCTCCTGACCAATCTCTGGGTGGTCCCATGCGATCAACACTTCTGTCCATAAGTCTGCAATGGGGCAAATTTGTACCCCCCCCCCCATGTCTCCTCTCTGGTCAGCGCCCTTTCCTATGCTTTCGCCCATCTTGTGACATCTTCTCTCCAGATTTGCACTCTAGGGCTCCTGGCTGAATTCCAATCCATGGCTATTTGCCTCCTGGCCAGCACCAGTACCAGGTCAATGATCTAAATGATCACATCTGGGGCATGTGCAGGGTTCGCCTCCATATACCACCTGGAGCCTATGTGGTGTCATGTACGTCATATGTATATAATTAAATTGTATATATTTGAGTCTAGTATTTCTAGAAATCTTCCGCGTGGAGGCTAGGATTCTCCTCCATTCTGGGTCCGTCAGTTCCCTTTCTAGTATCTTTTCCCATTTTATCACGTAGGGCCAGAAGCGGACTGCGTGATGTTCCTAGATGTCTAGTGAGTCTCAATGTGACCAATAGCTGCAAGAACTCGTGTGTTTCCGGTTCCTCTCTGTCTCCCTCCCATAGGTTTCTAAATGTTCGTAGCAGCACTTCATAGGTGAGGAACTGTCCTGGCGGCAGGCCATACTGTTCCGTCAGGTCTTCCAGTGGCAACATGGCGCCCTGGTGGTAACAATTGCCAGGGTTGGATTGGGATCAAAAATCAGCCCGGGCACACCAAAAAAAAGGGGCCCACATTTGCATATTGCCTTTCCGCAAAACACTGCTTCAGCGAAGTTTTATGAAAAGAAAGGGGGTGGGGGGCATGTTTTATTAACTTCACTTAGATTTTAAAAAAATGCACAGATTAGTTCACACTGCTGAGCCACACATGAATGCAAGTGAGACCACTTCTGCTCAGGTCCCCTGCCCACGCTCAATCGGCATACATTAATGGGCCGGCCCGGCAAGAGAAAGGGAGTGACACCTCCGCCCATCTGCCTCTAGAAAGACCACTCAGGCACCCACTGGGCCGCTGGCGGCATCCTAACAGCACAGACAGCCCCCAGGCTGCCCAAAAAAGCAGCCCACAGCTGGAACTCGGCTACCGGCCCTTCTGCCATTTCCCGAGTGCCCGCGTTACCAATCCGACCCTGACAATCGCCCACTGTAACAATTCCTGCCTCAGTCCAAGCCCTCATCTGCCCTGCAGTAAAATATGTGATAGGTTCGCCGTGATGTAGGCCCACCAGTGGTAGTGCTGATGCATATAACCTTGCTTCTGTCGTCTTTGAGATGCATTTGCGCCAGCATTTCAATGCCGTGGATAATAGCACCCCCAGGTTGGGGAGAGTCATCTGTGGAGCAAGTAATCCAGCTATTAAAGTCTCCGGTTTCATTGTGAGCCCAATTACTCCCAGTCCCCCTCTATCGGCCCCGCTGATCCATCTCGTAAGCCACTGAAGCTGCAAGGCCAGAAAATATGACTCAGAATCCGGAACTCCCAGTTCTCCCTCTTCAAGGGGATGCCGGAGTATGGCCAGAGATACTCTTTTAATCCCCGATTAATTCTCGCACTAAGGTGTCTAGTTGTTTGAACCATGTGGATGGTACTCCCACCAGCAGGTTTGTGAAAAAATAAAGCGGCCTTGGGAGCATGACCGTTTTAGTGAGTGCTATTCTAGCCATTACTGGTAGTTTGAGGGTTCGCCAAAAGGCGACACAGGCCTTCAAGGAGCAAAGAGCCTTCCCTAGGTTAGCTTCCCGGAGGTCTTCCAACTGATGGAAGATTTTTATCCCCAGGTATCGGAAGGAGGTGGGCAACCACATCAGGTCTGGGGGAAAATCCGGCAGTCTCAACCCTCCCGGCGGTATAGGGAAAACATACGTCTAAGATTTATTGACACATAAGCCTGATACTGCCTCAAAATTTACCAAGCATGTCACGGCATGTTTAATGTCCTTAGTCCCGTCTTGTAGGTATAAAAGTATGTTGTCTGCATAGAGGGAAATGACATGTTCGCGCCCGTCCTCTGCTATGCCAGTGCCCCTCCATTCCTGGCAAAATAGCTCCGCTAGGGACTCCATAGCCAAAGCAAATAATAGTGGGGATAGCGCGCACCCCTGTCTCGTACCCGTGCAAACCGCATACTGCAGGGAAAGCGTATTGCCCGTTTTTTACCCAGGCTGTCGGGGTAGTGTATAGTAGCTTAACCCATTTAACCCAGTCATGCCCCAGACCCATCTTCAGCATGACTTCGAAGAGGTAATCCTAACGTATTGTGTTGAAAGCCTTCTCCAGGTCAACCGACATCAATATTGCATTTGGATTCCCAGGAGCTTCTGGATGGTGCATTACATGATATAGCTGAGAGGTGTCACGTGTGAGGATAAAACCACTTTGGTCTTCGTGTATGAGGTGTTGCATATGAGGGAGCAGGTGGAGTGCCAGGACCTTACTGAGGATTTTAAAATCAGTGTTTAGCATCGAGAGGGTGCGGAAATCAGTAACCCTTGCTCCCTGTGTCTTAATTTTGGGGAATGGAATAACCACAGCATCCCTGGTGGATTCTGGAAGCCCGCCCAGTTTCCTCTGTGTACATTTTCACTAGTCGCGTGGCCAGCGTCCCAGCATACGTTGCATAGAACTCCACCAGATGACCGTCCGGACCCGGGGTTGTGCCCCTGCGATCATCCTCCGGAAAGGAGGCCAGTGTTACAGTGGACAAGAAAGTCGGAAGCACTCCACATGAGAGTAGCGGAGGGGCAGCATTTAGTTGTGATAGCAGTCGGGGAATGTGGTGACCGACCTTCTTCCCGTCTCATGTGTGTGATAGGGGCTCCCCGTGTGTCTGGTCTAATAAGCCACACCAATAGCCGTCCGGCTTTGCCTTCTTCCTCATGTGTTTTAGCTATGTAGTGTTTATAGTCATGACTGTGCAGCCTCTCTAGTGTGGAATTATACTTCTCTCTCGTCTCTCGGATTTCCTTCATTATTCCCTCCCGAGTGAACAGATTTCTGTTTAGTGTTTGCAGGTTGTCTTCAAGTGCCTGGAGCTCCCTGTTCGGTTCTTTCTGGGCTCCAACAGTCATTCCAATGCAGAGGCCCCTCATTACCACTTTAAGGGCCTCCCACTCCCAGAGTACCGTGGTTGCAGTATCTTGATTCCGTGTAAAATATTCTGCAATGGCCTCTGCGAGCGTATTGCAATAATGTGCATTTTCTAGAGAGGCAGGGCCAAGTCACCAAGTCACAACGTCAGAGCGGGCGGGCGCTCTCCCAGTGACCAAAACCCCATAAGCACAGGGCTGTGGTCAGACAGAGTACACCCTAGGTATTCTGAGTACTTGGCATGTTGGGTGAGTCTCTGGGAACATACAAATCTATCTATCCGGGTGTGTAGGCTGTGGATATATGAGAAATATAAAAACACTTGTTCCTCAGCATGTTGCATCCTCCAAACATCTACTAGTTCCCAGTGGTCAATCCATTCTCTCATCACCACTTTGAGGGCCTCCCACTGCCAGAGTCCCATGGTTGCAGTATCTTGATTCTGTGTAAAATATTCTGCAATGGCCTCTATCAGCGTATCGCGATAATGTGCATCTTCTAGAGAGACAGGGCTAAGTCACCACGCCGGAGCGAGCGGGCGCTCTCCTAGTGGCCTAAACCCCATAAGCACAGGGCTGTGGTCAGACAGATTATGCCCTAGGTATTCTGAGTGCATGGCATGTTGGGTGAGTCTCTGGGAGCATACAAATCTATCTATCCGGGTGTGTAGGCTGTGGATATGTGAGAAATATGAAAACACTTGTTCCTCAGCATGTTGCATCCTGCAATCATCTACTAGTTCCCAGTGGTCAAGCCATTCTCTCAGCCCATCTGCCAACCTGCTTGCTCCTGTACCTATCAATGGGGGCATGAAGCGGTCGAGCGACACATCCAACACACAGTTAAAGTCGCCACCAATCAGCAAATTATCCATCGGGAGAGAAGCCAAGTGTGTGGAAAAAGAGTTCAAAAAGGGGACTTGGTCCTGATTCAGGGCATATAGGTAACCCAGTACCATTTCTTTACCAGCTAGTCTTCCTTCCACTAAAAACAAATCTACCCTCCTTGTTTACCACTGATTGGGTGTGTTCAAAAGGGATTCCCACTCTAATCCATATCAGGGTCCTCTTCTATTGCATAGGCCAAGTAGGAAGTGGCATAGAGCTGACCCCTCCACCTACATCTCAACGTATCAATCTCAACTCCCACCAGGTGTGTTTCCTGAAGCACAGCAATTTGTACTCCTCGTCGACAGAGGTATCTGTGCACATTATGGCTTTTTTGGCTAATATTCCAGGATATGAACGTCAATGTTTGTCAGTGTTCAGCCATAACCTATTATAGCAGAACTTTGTGGCCAGTGCCCTCCCTGGACTCCCCCCCCCATATCTCTCTGGTCCCTAATGTAGCATGCGGTCCTCACAGTGACATAAAAAATAATAGAAGAAAAAAACATTAACGATTGTAAAAAATATGTATGGCCATAAACAGCCTCTAACTTTGAACTCCCCGACCCAAGGGCAGCATGGCAACGGTCAGCCGTCCAAACTGATCATCTCAACCAACTCCCAAGTGAGTGGAGTGTATCCCACAGATAGCCTGGAAGAGCTACTCTGTGAGGTGTGGGCCAAGAGGAGTGGATTAGTCCCGTGCGAGACCAGCCCAATACATAGTAGTCAATGCAATAATCTAGCCAGTGAACATCAGAACCTGCAGCAGGCAACCTAAAAGTGGAGGACCCCTGGGGCACCCCATGTTCACCCAGAACTAGTGCATTCCGCCCCCCCTCAACCCCTCCCCTACCAGCTCAATTCCTTGGTTTTACATATCAAAAGGATATCACAATAGGTCATCTGCTGTCTGTGGTGTGATAATGGGTAGGCCTGCGTCATCCCCCTGTGAGGACATGGAATCTGAATGCATCGATTTCTGCTCAGAGGCAGTGTTAGAAATGGGATTTTTAGTAGGCTTGGGCGTGGGCCAAAGCCAGGCAAAAACCACCACTCTAGTCAGGATAAGGGAGTTACACGTCTAAAATAACCCCTGCTCACCCCTTTGGTAGCTTGGCACGAGCAGCCAGGCTTATCTTAGAGGCAGTGTGTAAAGCATTTGCACATAACCAACAGTAATACAGTGTAAGCACTACAAAAGGACACCACACCAGTTTAGAAAAATATCCAATATTTTTATATACTTAAGACAAGACGAAAAACGATAAAAATCCACAATACAGTACTCAAAAATCTTCAATTATCAAAATATGCTTGAAACACAGTTCCTTGATGTCGATAGCTCCGTCCGGGGCTATCACGGCGTCGTGAGCAAACAAATCCAAACAGTTCTGGCTGACCGCGGCGTCGCGGGCCAGCTACGGTGTCGGGAAGACCCGCAAACAGTACCTTTCAGAAATGCAGGGCGTCGATGACCTCTCGTTGAGCTTCCGAAAACACGGCGTCCGCAGGCGTCGGTTCCGGAGGTTGGTGCAGGAGTCGTCGGGGCCCTCGAAGTCACACGCGTTGCAGGTCGATCTCCTCTCTGATGGAGTCAGGAGCGCTGGCGTCGGCAGGCATCGGGTGCTGCGGTGCGAAGTGCAACGGTGCGGTGCCCTCAGGTCGCGGTGCGAGCAGCGGCTCGGTGGCAGCGTCAGATGGCGTAGTCGGTGAGACCAGGGTCGCGGTGCGAGATGAAGGCGGTGCTCGTCACGGTGCCGGCAGGTCACGGTGCAAGCAGCGGCGTCGTCATTGCTGAAGCGCTGTCGTCGGCTGACGAACTGGAGTCGATTGCGCCGGCATCGGAAGGCCAAGGCTGCGGTGTGGGATGAGGGCGGTGCGTCGTGTAACTTACGAGCGGTGCCCCCGAACCACGGTGCAAGCAGCGGCGTCGATCTCGGCGGGAAGTGGCGGCGTCAGGCAGGCCAAGGCGTCCTCGTGAAGCGAGGCGGTGCGGAGTGCGGTGCCCACAGGTCGCGGTGCGAGCAGCGGCTCAGTGGCGGCATCAACAGGCATTGTTGGTGAGACCAGGGTCGCAGTGCGGCATTGCGGCGGTGCCCTCTGCGGTGCCAAAGCTTCGGCGTGAAGCAAGGCAGTGCGGAGTGCGGTGCCCACAGGTCGCGGTGCAAGCAACGGCTTGGTGGCGGCGTCAACAGGCGTCGTCGGTGAGACCAGGGTTGCGGTGCGGCATTGTGGCAGTGCCCTCTGCGGTGCCAAAGCTTCGGCGTGAAGCGAGGCGGTACGGAGTGCGGTGCCCACAGGTCGCGGTGCAAGCAGCGGCTCGGTGGTGGCATCAACAGGCATCGTCGGTGAGACCAGGGTTGCGTTGCGGCGGTGCCCTCTGCAGTGCCTTCAGGACACGGAGTCGGCAGTGGCGTCGTAGACGTTGTCGAGTTGGTGTTCTTCGGGTGGCAGCACAAAACACACAGTCCCCAGTGCTGCGCAAGCTCTACCTCAAGCCCTTGGAGAGACTCACAAATTAGGTTGCAGAAAGTCCAGTCCAGGCCTTTCACTGCCCAAGACAGAAGCAGCCACCGCAGGTCAACCCAGCAAAGCACCCAGCAAAGCAGTCGTTCCTTTTCGCAGCTTCTCCGGCTCTTCTTCTTGGCAGTCTTCTTGTTCCAGATGAGTTCTGAAGTTCAGGGGTCTGGGACCCAGTATTTGTATCTAAAAATCCTTTGATCTTTCAGGCAGAGAGGGCCTGTGCCCGGTCAGGACCAGTTCTGCCTTCTCTGGTGTGAATTCCTGGCAGGAGGTGGAGATGGCATTTGTCAGAGGCAGAGCAGGCCCTTTGAGGTGCAAGGAAATCTGCTCCCCCTTCCCCCATCGTAACCCGGGTCTCTTCAGCCCTTTCCTGACCTACCTAGACCATCTGGCACCCCTCCTGCTCCCCCAGCCTTCTGTCATCCAAAACCCAGACAGGCAATCCACATTCCAACAGAGGCACACGGGATGACTGAGCAAGAAAATACCCACTTTCCAAAAGTGGTATTTTCAAACACAGAATGTAAAAATCACCTTCACTAAAAGAGCCATCTTTAGATTCTGAGTACTGGCATACGAAACTTAATTTTCTTACTGAATTCCCTGGGCCAGTTATTTTTATACGATGTTATAAACAAACCTCCCATTCTATCCTATGGGGAACTGGTAGCCTTGCAATAGTGAAAAATGAAATTGGCTGTAATTCACTATCAGGACATGCCACACACACCAGGGCATGTCCCACCTTTCACATACCTGCCCACAGGGGTACCTTGGGCCTACCTGAGGGGTGTCTGACATGTAAGAAAAGGGAAGGTTAGGGACCGGCCAGTGTGTGCACTGGCCAAGTCGACATGGCAGTACAAACTGCGCGCAGACTTCTGCAATGGCAGGTCTGAGTTACCGTTTTCAGGGCTACTCACGGGGTGACACAACCAGTGCTGCAGGCCCCAGAGTAGCATTTGATTCATCAGCCCTGGCACACGCAGTGCACTTTACTAGGGGCTAACAGGTAAATCAAATATCCAATCATGGAAACACCCATCCATAACACAATTTACACAGAGAGCATATGCACTTTAGCACTGATTAGCAGTGGTAAAGTGCCCAGAGTCCTAAAACCAACACAAACAGGTCAGGGAAAAATAGGAGGAAAGAGCAAAAGTTTGGGGATAACCCTGCAAAAAGGGCCATTTCCAACACAACCCCCTTCCAGCCTAAAGCCAGGGGAGACAAATCCATACCTCGATGGGCTTCCCTGCTTGGGGCGATAGAACACGGAACCTGGCCCGCAACAGCAGGGTTTCCTTCCTGTTTTACGCCTTCCTGCACCTAGTTGGATTCCTCTATCCATACTCTCAGGGCCCACTAAGCTGACCCATGGGGGACCCTTCTCCTCACCTGTGGACCCCATCTGTGCAGCACCTAAACTTACTTGGCTCACAGATGTGTCCCAACAGGCAGACAGGACCCCCATGGCCAACACAACCGTGTGGCCCAGTCCACCTCTGGGGTGTGACTCCTTTCCCCCTCCCAGGGGTAACTCTGTCCCTCCGGACAGCCAGCCACAGTGGGCACTGACAGCTGTCAGTGATGAGAGCCAGGCCTCGTGCCTTTCAGGCCACTCCAACCGTTGCGGCATCAGATAGTAGGGGGCGGTAGCCCTAGGTGCCTGGCATCCTTTCTCCACTCTCCCCCCTGCCAAGTCAGGTATGGCATCCTGACACTGGCCCACCAGCCCAGGGTCTGTACCCTGCGGCTGGACAGGAGACTGGGGTGGGCTCTCCCACACACTCTCCTTCTCCCTGGGGCTCTGTACCCTCCCACCTGGAGCGGTACCCCCTTCCCGAATTGTCAGGGCACCCGTGGTAGGTGTCCTGCACAATTCGCCCAACAGTTCAGGGGTGCTATCCTGCATCTGGTACACCAGCCCAAGGTCTGTACCCTGGGGCTGAACCAGGGGCTGGGGTGGGCTCTCCCACTCCCGGTCCTCCCCCCTGGGGCTCTGTACCCTCCCACCTGGAGCGGCACCCCCAGAAGACAAACTGGTAGGGGCACTGTTTGCAGTCGCCCCTGCCCCCAGGTCAGGGGGGAGGGACACCCTGAACCTGGTCCGCCAACCCAGGATCTGTACCCTCAGGCTGACCAGAGGTCTTGGGCGAGGCTCTCCTCCCCTTACCCTTCCTTCTGGGGTCCTGCACTCTCCTCCCAGGAGAAGAACCCCCAGAACCAAAAACTGTCAGGACGCTGGAACCTGACCTCCCAAACAATTCTCCCACCAGTTCAGGACCTCTCTCCAGCAACTGGAAACCCAACCTAGGGTCTAAACCCTCAGGTTGCACCGGGGTCAGAGGCGAGGACTCCCTCCCTCTGCACCCCCTTCCAGAGTTCTGCACCCTCCCACCTGGAGTGGTACCCCTAGAAGACAAACCAGTCAGGACACTGCTTACAGTCGTCCTTCCCTCCAGGTCAGGCAGGACCTGAGCCTGGCCTCCCAACCCAGGGACTAAACCCTGTGGCTGAGCACCTGCCCGGCGCACCAGGACTTCCTTGGGAGCACGCATGCCCCCCCTGAGGGTAACACATGACTCATGTGTCGTGTGACAGTCTGCCTGGCGCAGATCTCCCGACCCCTGTCCATCTGACAGTGCGCGAAGATCCCCCAGGACAAAAGTGGTGTCACCATGGTCACTCCTAGGAGGCTCAGTCCTTCTGGCTGGCCCCTGACCCACTGGTTCTCCCACTGGGGAACACATCCCCCTCTCACCCCTCAATCTGGACTTCTGTACCCTCCACTTAGGAGCGGCACCGCCAGACACCAGAACCGCTGGAGCTCTGTTTACAGACACTCCACATTCTCCTGACAGTAGGAGATCCCCCTGAATGGACGGCCTACCAGTAAAGCCTAGGCTCCCTACCTGGTGTTCCCTCCTGGAACCACCCATGCTCTGGGACCGGGTTTTGGGCACCTTGGGCCGCAGCCCATTCCCACTCCTTCTCCGCGGAGACAGGACGTGAGTCCCTACACCCTTCCCACGACACCGGGACCTATCGGGGCTACCACAAACCTTTCCCACCCCCCTTGGTTGGGAAATACCTAAGTCACTTCCTTCCGGGTCACCCCCAGATGCTTCTCCAGACCCTCTGCAATCCACCAAAAGGTCTGCCTCCAGTGCAAGCTCCCTGGGGTCAGAGAACTCACACTCCACTGGGTGTTGGCATAGCTCTGGAAAACAGGGACTTAAAATATGCTCTCCAACAATTGAATCACACAGCCCCACACAGGTGTTAACCAAACTACACTTCACCCACCCATCCAGTGCCTCAGAAAAGTACCCCACATCATTCTCACAAGACTGGTGAGACAGTGTCTGACTGTTGCTGTCTCTTAACCCATACTCCTCTGGCTGGTCTCCATACTCACTTACTAGGGCTTCTATCATGGGGGGGAATCCCTCTCCCTGCACCTCTCATCTAGAGTCAGTAGAGTGTCCCTCCCACTACTAGAAAAATGATCCCCTGTGCTAGTTCCCCAATCCACCTCAGGGACACTGCGCACCACTGGAGTAACCTCACAATCCTGAACCCCCTGGTGTATGTCAACCCCCTCCTTGAAGTAGGGCCCCAAATCTGTGTGTGTGTGTACCTCATCCTCAGTACTGGACCTAACACTTTTGCTGCCACCATCTGGGCTGGGCCTAGCCCTACTGGCTTCCCAGTCCAGCTCTCTCATTTTAATGTCATGGTCTAACATCATCCTTGTCTCCTCCAAGGCTAACTTAAGCTTCTCCAGTTCCACAGCAATTCTCCTTGCTTCCCGCCTGTCCTCCAGCTTCTCTGGGGACAAACTGCTGCTGCCTGGTTTAGAGGGTGCCCCCCTTCTCAAAAGCACCCCCACCCTTGGAATAGGCTCCTCTGCCTCCATGCCGAGATCCCCAGACAGCTCACTCGCATGTCTGGCTGCTACCCAGGCTCTCAGCGCCTTTTGTAGCTCCTCTTTTCTGGTGAGGTCCCTTATTTGGATTTTGAGGTTTTTGCAGATCGCCTTCAATCCCTTTGGATTGGCGCGGTGCCCTCAGCGGTGCCAAAGCTTCGGCGTGAAGCGAGGCGGTGCGGAGTGCGGTGCCCACAGGTCGCGGTGCAAGCAGTGGCTCGGTGGCGGCATCAACAGGTGTCGTCGGTGAGACCAGGGTTGCGGTGCGGCGTTGCGGCAGTGCCCTCTGCAGTGCCTTCAGGACACGGAGTCAGCAGTGGCGTCGTAGACGTCGTCGAGTTGGTGTTCTTCGGGTGGCAGCACAAAACACACAGTCCCCAGTGCTGCGGGTCGAAGAACTTGAAGTCTTTGCTGTTCCTGAGACTTCGTGAACAGGGGGCAAGCTCTACCTCAAGCCCTTGGAGAGACTCACAAATTAGGTTGCAGAAAGTCCAGTACAGGCCTTTCACTGCCCAAGACAGAAGCAGCCACCGCAGGTGAGCCCAGCAAAGCACCCAGCAAAGCAGTCGTTCCTTTTCGCAGCTTCTCCGTCTCTTCTTCTTGGCAGTCTTCTTGTTCCAGATGAGTTCTGAAGTTCAGGGGTCTGGGACCCAGTATTTGTATCTAAAAATCCTTTGATATTTCAGGCAGAGAGGGCCTGTGCCCAGTCAGGACCAGTTCTGCCTTCTCTGGTGTGAATTCCTGGCAGGAGGTGGAGGCGGCATTTGTCAGAGGCAGAGCAGGCCCTTTGAGGTGCAAGGAAATCTCCTCCCCCTTCCCCCATCGTAACCCAGGTCTCTTCAGCCCTTTCCTGACCTACCTAGAGCATCTGGCGCCCCTCCTACTCCCCCAGCCTTCTGTCATCCAAAACCCAGACTGGCAATCCACATTCCAGCAGAGGCACACGGGATGACTGAGCAAGAAAATACCCACTTTCCAAAAGTGGTATTTTCAAACACAGAATGTAAAAATCACCTTCACTAAAAGAGGCATCTTTAGATTCTGAGTTCAGGCATACGAAACTTAATTTTCTTACCGAATTCCCTGGGTCAGTTATTTTTATAAGATGTTATAAACAAACCTCCCATTCTATCCTATGGGGAACTGGTAGCCTTGCAATAGTGAAAAATGAAATTGGCTGTAATTCACTATCAGGACGTGCCACACACACCAGGGCATGTCCCACCTTTCACATACACTGCACCCTGCCCACAGGGTTACCTTGGGCCTACCTGAGGGGTGTCTGACATGTAAGAAAAGGGAAGGTTAGGGACCGGCCAGTGTGTGCACTGGCCAAGTCGACATGGCAGTACAAACTGTGCGCAGACTTCTGCAATGGCAGGTCTGAGTTACCGTTTTCAGGGCTACTCACGGGGTGGCACAACCAGTGCTGCAGGCCCCCGAGTAGCATTTGATTCACCAGCCCTGGCACACGCAGTGCACTTTACTAGGGGCTAACAGGTAAATCAAATATCCAATCATGGAAACACCCATCCATAACACAATTTACACAGAGAGCATATGCAGTTTAGCACTGATTAGCAGTGGTAAAGTGCCCAGAGTCCTAAAACCAACACAAACAGGTCAGGGAAAAATAGTAGGAAAGAGCAAAAAGTTTGGGGATAACCCTGCAAAAAGGGCCATTTCCAACAGGCAGTGTCTATCTCCGATGTCTTTCTGTGTTTCTGCACAATGTCGGCTACTGCCTGCAGGGCAGCTGTCTGTTCAATTTCTGTTTGTGAGGGTGACGGGCCGCTCCTGGGGCCATCCCTTGGTGTATGTCTAGAGCGCCGTGGCACCTTCCTTCTGGGAATCGGTGGTCATTTATGAATTGAGGGGAGAGATTTCCCTGTCCTGTAGGCCTCCAACCAGTTCCAGGCAGCTACTGGGTCTTCGCAAAAATGGGTAGTACCATCAAGGACAATTCGCAGTTTCGACGGGAACAGTAAGGAGTATTGAATGTCATTGTCACAGAGGGCCCTCTTAACCTCCAGGAAAGAAGCCCTACTGGCTTGCACCACTGCCGTGAAGTCCAGAAATATGGAAACCTTCCCATTTTTGATCGTGTAGGGGCCATCTGAGCGCGCCTTCCGCAAGATGATATCCCGGTCTCGGTAGTGCAGAAACCAAGGAATGACCGGTCCAGGTGGTCGGATCGGGGGCCTCGCCGTACCTGATGCACTCTCTCCAGGGCGAAGAATGGGGTAAGTAGTCCACCTGCCACCTCTGTGTGCAACCATGTCTCCAGATTGCTCACCATGTCGCTGTTTTCTCCAGGAGGCCCACAACCCTGAATTTATTCCGCCTGTTGCGGCCTTTGGCATCCTCCTCTCTTCGTTCAAGGACCTGTACTCTGTTTTGTAGGGCAGTTACCTGGTTCGTGAGAGTTGAGCACTCAGATTTAAGATCAGCAATGGAGGTCTCTACCTCCTTGACTCTGTCTGCCAGCTTGTGGTGCTCTGCACGAAGAAGGTCCAAACCTACCAAGACTGTGCCAATATCTTGTTGCAGAGTGTTTTTCGTATCCTCAATAGCGGTAAGGATTTTGTCGAGTTGGAGGCTTATAGGGTCCCCGACTGGAGCTGTTTCATCCTTATCGGTCTCTGTCTCACAGGGAGGGCCACCAGTGTCAGGCGGGACCCCTGCAGATTTAAGTCAAGCCTTCCCCATCAGTTGTGTGGTATCCCAGGTATGCAGGCCCCTATCAGAGTCTCTGGTGAGAAGCGCACACCCCCAACCGCAATGGGCTTCCTAAGTTGTGGCTACCCGCAGCGGGTCCCGCTGCGCGATCTCGACCGTGCCTCAGTCCCAGTGCCCCGCCACCGTGTTCTGCCAGAAATTGCACAGAGTCTTCAGTCGGCATGCACAGATTAGGCACTAGGCTTGGGCAGCCAACCCCACCCGGGAGCAGTAGGCATCAGTCTTCTAGGCGGTAGCGGTATATGTGTATGTCATCCTCCCAATCTGCCTCAGCCTCACCAGGAAGGATCCCCAGCTGCCCGGGTGTGCCAGGAGAGGGGGGGCTGCTATTATGACATCCCGGGGTATCGGGCCTTGCATTCTCACGATACTCCTCCTCACTAGCTCCCAGTGTCGCTTATCTCCCATGAATTGACACGCTAGCTGTCGTGCTACATTGATCCACTACTATTGCAGGGGTTCTCTTTGGCGTGTGGCATTTTCTTGAAGGTCTTGTGTCTTTAACAGAATGCTTGGTACCTGTTCCAGGCGTGTGCAGGTGCCGTAGCGTGGGGGATTGTTCTGTTTGTGTCGCAGCTCAGCTTTCTCAGGGGTTGCTCCCTGGTGTCAACACATCTCCTCCAATGTATTCCTTTCCCTGGGGGACAGGCGTCCTCCACAATATGCAGGTGGCACGGGGAGACGCAGGGAGCCCAGGCCCAGCCTCCGTGTAGTCCCCGCAGCTCCACCCCTCTCTCCAGCCGTTATGTCGCCACTTCTGATGGTCACATCCTCTTTAGGGGGGGCGCCGCAGGGGCGGTTTCCTTATACCGCCCAGCAGGGCCCTCTCTCAAGTCTCCAGGCCTCAGCCGACCCCCGGACCACTATCACCCTAGGGATCCCCCTGGTAGGCCCCTCCAGGCAACTCCGCGCTGTAGAATCCAGGCCTCCAACAGGTTAGCAGGCTCCGGGGTTTCTCTCTCCCTCGGGCGTCCCAGTGACCGCTCACAGGTCTGATGCTACAGCTGTTCGAAGGAGTCCCTCGTTGCTCAGCCGCCCTCAGGGCCAATCTATCTCCTAGTCTCTTGGTAGTCTCTTCCTCGATCTTTTACGCTGCTTTCTTCAGCAGTTGTATTCTCTCCAGTGGGGGGGCTCTACGGGAGTCGTTCTCCACGTACCTTTCCGTGGGGGCTCCTTTCTGGGTTCCAAGCCTCCGCTGTCACTCCATCCACGGCCTCCTCTCAGCTCTTGCCATTAGGCCCTCCAAGCAGCACCACGTTGCGAGGACTAGGCTACCGGCTGTCCCGCCGTCCCTAGTATGCGGCAGGGGCTCTTCTTTTATTCAAATGTCGCAGTTATCTCATACAGGTCGTGCTCCGCCACTATCCGGAAGGGTCTCTTGTCACTCTGTCACTCTCAGGAGTGATCCGCCTCCGGTTTTCCGCCCTCCAATGCAGGCAGCTTTCCGGAGCGCCCGTAGCCGTTATCTATGGCTGCTCCTGTCATCGGAATTGGGCCTCGTCCAGCCACACAGGAAGTAGCCGTGTGACGAGCAGCACGAGATGACGCCAGCAGCTTACCGATGTCACCGGGTTTCAGGAGAACTAGTGGGCCTTGCACGGAGCAAATCTAAAATGCGTCCGGTGTGTTCGCCATCAAGGCCATGCCCCCCATTTTAATTTAATTGTTTATAGTAATTCATAGTGTTTTAGCAGGTTGTGAGGTTTATAGGGGTACAGGGTGTGAAGTTAATGATGAATTAATAATTAATTTTAATTATTATGAATCATTTAATTGATATTTAATTATGTAAATAATATTTTTTATTATATTTTAGGTGCGGGTTGTTGTGTTTGTAGTAGTATAGGGGGAGTTTATTAAGTAATAATTGATTAACGATTAATTAATTATTTAAATGAGAATTAATTATGTAAATTGTGTAATTATTATTTTTAAAGTTATATTTTAGGTCCGGGCTGTTGGGTTTGTAGGGGTACAGGGTGGGAAGTTAATTACATAATAATTAATTAATGTTTCATTATTATTTTTTATTGATTAGTTAATTGATAATTAATTATGTAAATTGTGTCATTATGTTTTTTAAGTTATGTTTTAGGTACCGGTTGTTTGATTTGGAGGGGTATAGGGTGGGAAGTTAACTAAGTAATAATTTATTAATAATTAATTATCAATTAATTATTAATTATTCAATTGATAACTAATTATGTAAATTGTGTAGTTATTATTTTTTTTAAGTTATATTGTAGGTGTGGGTCGTTGGGTTTGTAGGGGGTATAGGTTTGGAGGTTAATTAAGTAAATATTACATTTTAATTAATTATTAATTTATCTAAAATTTGGAAATTATTTATTATTATGTAAATTATTTAATAAATACATTTTTTATGTTATATATTAGGTATGTGTTGTGTGTTTAGGAGGATAGGGTTGGAAATTATTTAACTAATTAAGTAGCAATTAATTATTTTATTTATTACCTAATATGTTAATTGTGTTTTTTTTTAATTTTAAACCTATTTTAAATTTGGGCTGGTAGGTATGTGGGAGTATAGTGTGGGAATGTAATTAAATAATCAATTAATAGCATTTTAATTTGATATTAATTATTAAAAACTATCATTATGTAAATTGTTTAATTGTTTGTTATTTGTAAATAAACAGATTACTGCATTTATCTTGCCTGGTCCTGGGGGTGTGTATTATCAAACTTTGCAAGCAAAATTGTTATTGCCGGTGTGCTCTGCCGGCGTATGCCCCACCTCCCTCGGGTCCCATGGTTTTGGAAGGAGCGTTTCTTGATATATATATATGTATATATATATATATATATATATATATATATATATATATATATATATATATATATATATACGTATATGTATATGTATATATATATATATATAATTTTTATATTAATAGTTTATCTTTTTGTTTAGTTAATACATGTATTAAAATATGGTATGTGTTTGCAGTGAAGTACTTTCCCTACTGCTGCATAGACTGGAGTAGCAAAAGTAACTTTTACCCCTCTTGAGTCCAACGCTTTCCCTACTGTTGCACCGACTGTAGTGGGAATAGTAAATTTGACCCCTCCTGAGTCCAACGCTTTCTCTACTGTTGCACAGACTGTAGTGGGAATAGTAAATTTTATCCCTCCTGAGTCCAACGCTTTCCCCTACTGTTGCACCGATTGAAGTGGGAAAAGTAATTTTTACCCCTCCTGAGTCCAACGCTTTCCCTACTATTGCAACGACTGGAGTAGGAATAGTACATTTTACCCCTCCTGAGTCCAACGCTTTTCTATCTTTTGCACAGACTGGAGTGGCAATAGTACATTTTACCCCTCCTGAGTCCAACACTTTCCCTACTGTTGCACCGGCTGGAGTGGAAATAGTAAATGTTACCCCTCCTTAGTCCAACCCTTTCAGTACTGTTTCATCGACTGGAGTGGGAATAGTAAATTTTATTATTTCTAAAATGTATTCGTTTTGTTAATATTGTTTAAATATATATTATTAATACATTATGTGTATTTAATTTAATATTTTTTATGTTAAGAAATGTATGTAATTTTTAAGAATTTGTTTAGTAAAACGTATTTTCTTTGCGATTGTTTACTTTTATGTATGATTAAATTCGCAATGTTTTTTCTAGTTTATTTATTATAGTTTTTATTTTATATATATTATATATACGTGTTATATTACTAAATTAAATAAAAGTAGGAAATCATAATATAAATTAAAATGAAGATTTTCTATTATAGTTTTACATTATATATGTGAACATAACCTTACATATGTACTTATATATGTGTGTTTAAATAAGTATATGTTTATATATATCTTTAAATATTATTTAAACATATTTAATTAACATTATATTAATGTTTCAAGTTGAAATATTTAATATTTACTGTTTTTAACTATATATATATATAAAAAACTATAATTTTGTATATATTTTTCGATATTAGTGTAAAACAATATTTTGTTTTGCTATTTTTGCACTTACCTTTAGATGTATAGAAAAACGATATTTTTGTGATCGATATTTTTGACAAGATATTTTAGTAGCACGAGATTTATGGTTTCGATATTAATTAAGAAGGTCCCCCCTAGGTGCGTCTAGTCTATCCAAGGGCCTTCATGTGGCACCCCGAGAGCTAAGTCCATCTACGCACAAGCCCTCTAGCAATGAAATTAAAAACTATTTCTTGAACCCTTTGGTTTCTCCCTTTCTACCAAGTTCATTCCTGAGGCAAGGTTCATTGGATTTAATGAGAGTAAACAACTCAGCTTTAAATTACCAGTTTGCTCATCAGCTTCAAGATTTCATAACATTTACAGGTCTCTTTCCTTCTTAGGATGGAGACTGTTTTTATAATATTTATGAGTTGAGATTTTTAGCCTCAAATGATATTGATTTTGTTAGAATTTCCTCCAAACGTATAAATGATCAAATGTATTGAGAATCAACAGTGTTTTTTTATATCAAGTTTGGTTGTGTGTGGCTCGAGTCTTAAAATTTAGGAAAGCAAGGAAACCAGTGAAATATCATGCGCAAAGACCAATGTCTCACAATATTTTACCATATCTTTCAAATCTCAAGCAGGAAATGTTGTGGGCTGTCAGCAAAATGGAGCCAGAATGGTCTTTGAGAAATCCATGGTCCAAATTTGTGTGGAAGAAGGGAATTGTGCCACATGCGCTTGGCTCCCTAGGGTCTCAAATTCAGAACCTGTGTGCTTGCCCTACCTTTCCACCCCTTTTTTGGGGGGTTATGTGTTTGCAGGAAACATGGTTATGTAGTGACTTTGATTTGAATGGTTTTAAGGTTTTTAAGTTCCAGTATTCCCTCCACGAAGGTTCACACCAAGGGAGTTTATGTATTCTGTTGAAATCAGAGATTAGATGGTGGATGTTAAGAGTGGTGTTTTCTGCAATGTTTGCGTTGTTGATCTATTCCACTGTAGACATACAGGGTAAGCCTTCAGGAATATCTCATCTGCAACGTTTTTCTGTCCCTAACGTGCAATTTTAATAATGCCTTGTTAGAACTTCAGGAAGCTATCTTAAATGCTAAGAGCTTGTCTCCAAACACCATTTTACAAATTGTTGGGGACTTCAACAGTAAAATCTTGGTAAATCCTTACAAGACTAGTGGTTATTCTGAACTAGACACACTTTGAGATCTAGCTGAGCCTATTCTTCCACATAAAAGGAAGGATAAGCATGCTCAGCTTCTATTAAAATGGGAACTTGCTTAGTATTCAGGGATGTATTTGCACAGTTTGTAGCACAAGTAGTTGCTAATGTCATATATATCCGTATATGTACACATAGGGCAAATATTTATTCTAAATTCTTCATTTGATGTGACAACAGGCTATTGTCACATCAAGTGTAGAATACAGAATAAATATTTATCCTACTTTATAATGGATTTTCGTTACTCTTTCTTCTTTATGCACTAAAATTAATTCTGCAATTCTTTTATGAAATAACAAAAGTTGTTATGTTTCCCTTACGCTATATTGCTATCGGATATATATGACATTAGCAACTATGTGTGATACAAACTGTGTGCAAATACATTCCCAAATTCTAAACAAGTTGATGTACTGTATGGTGAGGGGTAGGGGTCCTGCCTGCAAGGAGTTATGCACATATCCATATAATACTAAATACAATATGGCATTACTTGAGTATTAGTATCTATAGACCCCCGTTACAATTTCTTCTATTAAAATGGGGCCTGGAATTTCACTTGACGTTAATTAATCGCAGATTCAATGATCATTTGTCAGATAACTTCTCATGGCAACGTGGAAATGTAAAATCTTTGCTGGATTACGCGTTCACTCACTAAATAGACTCCAACATAGGGGCCGATTCCGATCTGGGTCGGAAAGCTCTCCGACCGATCCGGATCCGGATTGTTTTCCGACCGAGCCGGACTCCTGCAGTCCGACCGAGCGAGTACGATGCGGCCGTATGCTGCCGGACTCGGTTCGGTTGGACTCCCATTGAAGTCAATGGGAGCCGGTCGTACGACGCGTACATGGGCTCCCATTGACTCAATGGGTACGTTGCGCAAAGGGTGCCCCCTGTAGTGGGTGCAGCGTTGGTGCCATCCGCACCGTACATACATGTTTAGGGGGACCCATGGGTCCCCCTGTGTCCGACTCGTACGGCTACGGGTGGAGTGGGGGTCCGGCACGGACCCCCGAAGTCCGCTTCCCAGAGCTTTTTCGTGTCGGAGGCTCCGACTCGATCCGGCTGTCCGGATCGTGCATCGTACTGGCTCGGTCATAAAACGTCTCTATTGCGCGGTACGAATCGAGTGCGAACGAGTCGGACGGAGCGGTTCGGACCCGGAAACGAGTCGGTCGGCGATTTCGCGTTCATTCGCATCGTACTTGGGCGTCCGGACCTCTGTACGACTCGGTCGGAAACAAAGCCTCCGACTCGGATCCGGTAAAGCCGAATCGGATTCGGAGGCCTACCGACCGAGATCGGAATCGACCCCATATTATCTACTATAATACTGGGTAAGAACTATTGGAGTGACCATCATCAGCTGTTGTTGTTTATAATCAAGCGCCAGGTGACTTAGTAAAAATTGACCTCTCTGGTAATGGTGATATTAGAACTTGAGCAAATAGAGTCTATTCTCGGAGGAAACCTCTAGATGAAGCAAAAAATTAAACTCACAGTAGATTCTATTGCAGGTATTACAAACTTTTCCTCTTTTGAAACTTTGGTTTATCAAATTTGTATGTTGCTAATAAATTCTCCAACTAATTCCTCTACTATTTGCAACAGGCAACATAAGGCAATACCTGCTTCTAAAATAAGTAAAAAACAACAAAATGAAACGAATGTTGCTAAATTATGGTGGCCCCTTCAGAACGCCTCAGTCACAAGAAAGAAAATTACATTTTGCCGTGTTATTGCATACTGTTGGGGCAAAGACAACCTGAAAAAAACCATACCAATAGATGCAAAACATTGGCGGGTTCACAATGAGGAACTGTATACAGTCAGCAGGGTTCCTTTCCCCCCTCTGAAAACAACCCATTTAGTATTAAATGTTATGAGTTATGAAGATCTATCATCCGACGAAATTATTAAAGTAATTAAGGAAATGAAAAATTCAAAAGCTGTTGTCCTGGACAAAATTGGTGTTGCTGTACTAAATTCTTGTCCCAACACCTGGGCAATGTATCTTAAGCAACTATTTGAGTTTTGTTTAGAATCTGGTAAATTCCTAATTCATGGAGGGTAATAATATAATCCCACTCTATAAAAAGGGTGATCAAATGCCCACAAAAGCTATCCTCCAATTTCCATTTTGTAAAATCTATGCAAAATGCCTTTTAGAAAGACTTTCAGCTTGGGTACAGTCAAATGTTCTTCTCCCAATTGAACAGTGTGGTTTCAGGGAGGGCTGTTCCACGATGGACAATATACCAGCCTTAATGATGACATATGTGAAGGCAAAAAAAGTTAAAATGATATGCTGTATATGTCAACTTCAGTAACCCTTTCGACAAAGTCGACCATCCACGGTTATGGCAAAAATTATTAAATGGGGTATCCCTGACTCCTTGTTATGCCCCTTAACGAACTTATACTCTGAAAATTGGCTAAGAGTTTTATTAGGCTCAAGCTCTGATTATACTTCAGAAATCTCCTTATTACTGTGTGCGGACTGTTTAATTCTGATGTCCCTCATGCTGAGGCAGTTGGCAGCCTTATCAAGTTACTCAGAAAGTCACAATTTAATGGTGAATAAAAGAAAGACAAAAATAATTATAATGGGGGCTTCAGTAGTAAAATGGAGCCATCAGTGACACTATAATAACCCCAAACTTCAAATTTAAAGGCCTATAATTTTTTAGGGATGAATATCTCCAATAACTTTACCTGGGTGAGTCACGTTAAGGGGCAAATCTCCAAAGCAATTGCTACTGGCTTGGATCTTAAAAAATTCTTTAACAGTGTGGGGGCCTGGGACATTCCCACCTTACTCAAGGTGTATACAGCAGAAATATCACCTATGCCATTGTATACTGCATACTCACACTCTGCCCTGAAAAAATAATGAAGTATCGTATCCAAACTATGGATCTAAACTTAGGTTTAGGGCAGTCTTCATCTATTGAAATGATCAGATTGGAACTAGCTTTAACGGGCATCAATTTTAAAGCCTATGTTTGTGATGCCTTCTCACATGATTCAGCAAAGGTTTTCACATTTTCAAAATTATTTTTTCACTCTGCTGATCAATTAAACATGTCAGGTGGGGAACTTTTGCAAGCAATTCGGTTAAATGCCTAGCTTTGAAACTAAAAAAATTGTAGAATTTCAAGAGTTATCAGAGTGACCTTGAACACTGCCAGCAGATCTCAAGACTCCAAATGAATTGTTTATTCACTAGACTTGGTGTTATGCAGTTTTATTTAAAAGCAAATTTAGAACATTTTGTTCAAAGCATTTTCATGTAGGTTAAATTTGGTTTGCTTCCTTAAGAAGTTTATCCATGGGTAAAAGTAGCAGGAACACAAGGCTCCCAGAGTTGTCAATTTTCTAATGCCCGGACTCAAGATGTAGGCCATGTCTTGATCTTCCGACCTGTTTTGTGTAACTATCTATTCGTGAAATTTTAGGGTGAATGTTGACTTCTTTGACAATTTTTACTGATGAAAGCGTGCCTTTTAAGAATATCCATATCGCTGTTCTTGTTTTAATTTACTTTTACATGTATAAAGTTCTAAAATTTGCTGTATCGTAAAATTGTTGTATTAATTAGTTGCTATTGATTTAATTTGAGCTTGCTTTGCCACATCCCATCCCCACCTGCACTACAGTTGTACATTATTCTTTTAAGTATTAATGTAATGACAGATTACTAATTGGCTTTGGTAAAGCAGTGTATCTGTGGATCCAATACTATGTATATATAAATAAATAAACGATTAAATAAATGAAAGTTGCAACACTTTGGTTCTAGTGTAAAAATGAAACAGTGTTTCACTCCGAAAATAGATTGGAGTGGAATGTATGTTTTTGAGCTGAGTAAGTGGCACTGTGTTTGTTACACCAAGCATTAACTCTATCTAATGCTTGCTTGCTAAAGACATGATAACGTGTTTTATAGGGAAGCACTGCCATGAAGCTAATAAAAAGCTAAAAAGAGACACAGGGGGATATGTACTAGGAAGTGGCGGAGCGTGTCGTTAGGCTCCTTGCCTTAACGACACGCTCCGCAACTTCTGAAACACAAGGCTGCACCATATTTACAAGAATGTGGTGCAGCCTTGCGTTTCCTGCTGCGATGGCGCTAAGTTTAACAACTTAGCGCCAACGCAGGAACCCTTGCACCAGAGTGCAAGGGTGTCTGTGTGCAGGGGAGGATTGGTTATGTGTAGGAAGGTGTCCCTTCCTGCACATAAACAATCCTAAAATGCCATTTTGTAACTGTCATGTGTGCTGCTTCATGCAGCACACATGAAAGTTACAAAATGGCATTTTTTTAAAAAGGTTTGTTTATGTACAGGAAGGGACACCTTCCTACACATAACCAATCCTCCCCTGCACACAGACACCCTTGCACTCTGGTGTAACATATTTTAATGCAGAGGATGACCCAGTGTGAAATGGTCCTCTTCTGAATTGCTCGCCACTTCGTTGCTATAATGTACCCTATGAAGAGTTGGTTGTCCACCCAGAACTCTTTAGTGCGATCAAGGTAAAACGATAAAGCTCTTTTTGGGTCCAGACTGTGGAGATGCTCCTCTTCCTTGGAAGGATGTGGAGGTACATAGAAGGTAGGCAGAGTAACAGATTGAGCCAGACGGAAAGGTACCACCTTAGGCAGAAAAGATGCCCTATTGCGGAGCACTATTTTGTCCAGAAAGAAGCGCAGGTAAGGAGGTCGAGATGACAGTGCCTGTAGTTCGCTCACCCTTCTGGCAGAAGTTATTGCCACTAAAAAGGCTGTTTTGATAGTGAGCAACCAGTAGGGGCAATTGTGCAGAGGTTCAAACGGTGCACACATCCAAAAGGTAAGGACCAAATTAAGGTCCCATTGGGGCATAATGAAAGGAGAAGGGGGAAACAGATCGGTAAGCCCCTTTAAAAATCTCTGTACAAGAGGAGACTTAAAAAGTGATGGCTGATCTGGCAGCCGAAGGAAAGCAGAGAGGGCTGAAAGGTAGCCCTTCAGAGTGCCCAGAGCAGAGCCCTGCTGGGCCAAGGAAAGAATGAAAAGAAGAACATCTGATAGGGTAGCAGACAAAGAGTCAACAGACCATTCAGTACAGGATTTACAATCTTTTTGCCATCAGCAGGCGTATACCGAATTTGTGGAGGGACACCTGGCTACCAGAATAACCTCACAGACTTCGGCAGGAAGGTCAAAAGCTGTCAACCATCTCCACGCAAGGAGGTGGAGAGTGGACAGGTTTGGGTGGAGCGCCCTCCCCTGCTGCTGCGACAGAAGATCCTCCCAAAGGGGCAGCCTGACCAGAGGATAGATGCTCATTTGCAGAAGCTCGGGATATCAGACTCTCGGTGCCCAGTCCGCAACCACAAGAATGACTCAGGCCCATTCGCTCCTGATCTTCTTGAGCACTCTGGGCAGGAGTGGTATGGGCAGAAAGGCATACAGGAGGCCTATGCTCCACTTGCAACAAAAAGCGTTGCTGAGCGAGAGCCGCCTTGCAAACTCCAACGTGCAAAATGCAGACATTGCGTGTTCTCTTCGGAGGCAAACAGATTTAACCAAAGCTCTCCCCACTGTTGAAAGAGACCTTGCACCACCTTCGGATGGTGACCCCACTCATGACCCGCAAGGCACCGGCGGCTGAGCTCCTACGCTCTGGCGTTCAGAGAACCGGCCAGATGTTGAACCACCAAGGAAATGCCCTGTTGTTCTAGCCAAGTCCAGAGACACAGGGCCTCTTGACAGAGGGTCCACCACCCCACTCCGCCCTGCTTGTTGCAGTTCCACATGGCGGTAGTGTTACCTGTGAACACCTGAACTAGCCTTCCTTTGAGGGATGGTAAAAAAGTTTCAGTGGCAACCGGATCGCACGAAGCTCCAATAGGTTGATATGGAGCCTAACTTCCACCGGAGACCAGAGTCCTCTGATCTCCACCTCTCCCTGATGGCCACTCCATCTCAGATAGGATGCATCCGTCACTACCGTGAGATCTGGGTGGGGAAGAGAGAGGTGTCAGCCACCCCGCAGGTTGTTTGCAGCTCCCTCCGATAGCTGAACTAGGTTGGTGAGATTTCCCCAATGCTGTGCCCATTGGAACTTCAGGTCCCACTGCAGAGCCCGCATGTGCCATCTGGCATGGTCCACTAGCAGGATGCAGGAGGCCATGAGGCCCAACAGTCTCAGAGTCATTTTCACCGAAATCCAGGATAGAGGCTGAAACATCGGTATCATAGCCTGAATATCCTAGACTCGCCGTTCAGGAGGATAAGCCCGAAACTGCACCCTGTCCAGAACTGCTCCAATGAAAGGGAGCATATGTGAGGGAGTCAGGTGTGACTTCGGCACAGTGAACCCCAGCGAATGCAGGAGGTTAGCCTCAGTCTGGAGGTGTGAGACGACTGCTTGGGACGAGCCCGCCTTCAACAACCAGTCGTCGAGATAGGGGAAGACTGGGACCCCTGATCTCCGCAGATGGGCTGAGATCAAAGGGGAGCATGGTAAACTGAAAGTGCTTGTGGCCTACCGTAAACCGCAGATAGCGACAATGGGCTGGCAGAACGGGAATGTGGAAATAGACGTCCTTCAAGTCCAACACTACCATCCTGTCTGCCGGATCTAGGGCAGACAGGACCTGAGCAAGGGTGAGCATCTTGAACTTCTCCTTTTTGAGGAAGTAGTTGAGGGCCCTGAGGTTTAGGATATGACGAAGGCCTCTGTCTTCTTTGGAACCAGAAAATAGTGGGAATAGCAACCACAGCCTATTTCTGGCCCTGGAACCCTCTCTATAGCTCCCTTGGCCAAGAGAGTCTTGACTTCCTCGTGGAGTAAGGTATAGTGATCCTCCGTCAGTCAATCGTAAGATGGAAGCATGGAGGGAGGGGAGTTTTGAAGGGAAGGGAGTAGCCCCTTCGGACTATTTGGAGGCACCACCTTATCCAAGGTGATATATTGCCAGTGGTGGAGGTGATGGCGTATCCTGCCACCAACTGGACGTCCATGATCCAGAGGGTTTGGACTAGGAAGGTTTTGCAGTGGAGGAGGGGGTTGTGACTTGACCTGACTTCTGGCCACCCGACCCGCGAGGTCGAGGTGAGCTGTGTCCACAGGCCCGCAGAGGCTGTTGGACATGCGGGGTCCTCTGGCTGGAATAGGGTTGGCGTGGTTGGAAGCCCCTTCCATAGCCACGAAAGGGGCGAAAGGCAGACACAGGCCGGGATGAGGTGGAGAGGCCCAGGGACTTGGCCGTAGCCCACGAGCCTTTGAAGCACCCAAGCGCTGCATCTGCCGTGTCTCTGAAGAGACGGGAGCAATCAAAGGGCATGTCCATGATGGTTAGCTTGGACATCCCCTGAAAAGCCAGACGTCCTCAGCCAAGTGTGGCGCCTAATGGCCACCGTAGAAGAAATCGATCTGTCTAGCGAGTCTGTCGTGTCTAAGCCACATTGTATGGCAAACTTCGCTGCATCTCTCCCGTCTGTAATAGCTTGGGAGAGGAGCGCCCAGTCCTCCTCCGAGACTCTGGGCAGCACTTGCGCAACCGCATCCCATAGCAAATGGGAATAACGGCCCTAGAGCCATGCAGTGTTTACCGACTGCAATGCTAGGATGGTGGAAGAAAATATCTTCTAACCGAAGCTGTCCAGCCTTTTGGATTCCCTCTCCGGAGGTGCAGACGGGAGCGCGCCATGGGAAATGGAGGCTTGGACCACCATGCTCTGTGGGGTGGGATGGGTAGAGAGGAAAGCTGGGTCGCCCAGTGTAGGGCTGTGGCAGTGGCCGATGGTTCTATTCACAGGGGCCCCTATGCTGGGCTAGGATCAGGTGCCCAGTAGAACATCTGTCAAGGCCTTTGTTGAAAGGCAGTAAGGGTTATGAGGAGGAGACACCAGGCTGCAGGACCTCCGTCAAGACATTAGTCCTGACTGCCACAGTAGGAAGCTGCAGCTGCAAGACCTTCGCAGCCCTACGCACCACCATTTCAAATGAGGCTCCTTCCTCCGTAGACAGGTTAGGGGGAGACAGCATGCCAGAATCTGGAGAAGTGTCCAAGCCACTGGCATCACCCTCATATCAGTCCAGGTCTTGATTGGGTTGCAGGATTTCGAAGGGATCCGGCTGCCCCTCCCAATCCTCATCCTTGCCTAACCCTTCAGAATAGGGCAGATTGAACGGCATAGAGCCGTACGCCTCTGTCGGCGTCGATCTCGCCTTCGCTGGACGCCCAACCAGCTTCGTGTTGTCTGGAATGACACTGGGGGAGGCGCCGCTGGTGAGCGCCGGTGATGCAGAGGGCCTTGACGTCAGATGTGGCACCGGGGAAGGTCGCAGAGGTACAACTGGCGGCGGGATGGATCCAGGGATGGATCCAAGAGGAGGCCGTGGCCCCGGAGGCGAGGAACCCATGGTATCTCTTTCAGCTGAGCCCGAAGGCGCGCTGGCGGGGTCAGCACCCCAAGCATGGCGCACATGGCGTCATAAAATTCTTTTAATTGGGTGAGGGTCGCTCCCGGCCCTGGAAAGTGGGGGAAATGCGGACCCGACCCAGGCACCCGCTCCGCGGAGCGAGGCCTCGAACACCGAGGCTCCTCCGTCCCGTCACGCAACGGACGGGGCGAAGTCGAAGCACGCTTCGACTTCTTGTGCATTTTATGGTGCTTCTTACCTGACCGCGATGACTTCGAGGAAGAAGACTTCGACCCCCCCTGAGCGGTGCTCGGACCTTCCTCTCGACCAAGACCGGGAGCGAGATCGACGAGGCGTCCTCCGCGGCACTGGACGCCGGGCCACGATTAGCTTTAGGGACCGCTCCCTCAAAGCCTTCAGCGCCATGGCCCGGCAATCGGAGCACGACTTCATGTCGTGGTCGCGCTCCAGGCACCAGAGACACACCAAATGGGGGTCCATGACCGACATGGTGCGCTGACAGGCGCTGCACCACTTGAACCCTGAGGTCTTCTTACTAGACATTCCTACACACCAAAAGGATTCGACAAAAAGTCAGAAAAGTCTGTCAAAAAGTGACAGGGGTTATCCCTCTTCGATGGATCTGGGCTGGCTGGCGTGGAAAGAAAAGAACTGACGTCAGTGCGCCGGGGTGGCGCCTATATGGATGACGCGGACGTCATGACGATGACAAGCCCGATGCCTACGACGTCACGCGAAGTCGGCCGACGCCACCTATCGGCACGCAGGGGTACTGCTATCAAAAATCTTCCAGATCCAGCCTGACACCTGGAAGTTCAAAGGTAAGAAATCTGCGGCTCAATGTCTCTATCAGATCGGTCCAGCAGTATTACCAGGCAGGGGTCATATTTATCTGTGGTCAGGAGGAACGTGGTCCACAGTTTGTAATGTAGCTGTTTCTGTTCTGCAGTTCTGTTCTCCAGTATGATAAAGAGTTGGAGTATCTGGCCTGTCCTCAGAGATTTGGGGAAGATGTCTTTACTGAGGTGTGCATTAACAATGGTGCGTATAGGTGAGAGAGCTTCTCTTGTGAAGAGTTTGATGATAAATGAGGGTAAGACATCATCCCCATAGGAGGTGGAGTTGAATGATGACCATTGTGTGATGCAGCACCAATGGGTGGGTCTAAGAGGAGAAGAAGGTGTGTTCCACAGATTATCATCCACCCCACCAACAGACACCAACTCCCTTAAAATAAATTCAACTAATTTCTGGAGAACTGTCATGAACAAAAATGCTCCAAATAAAATGCACAATTGCAAATGGAATCCCTCAGCACATTGGTACTCCAAAGACCTTGCTGACAACAAACATTCCATCAGCAGTCAGGAAAGAAAACGGAAGAAACTCAGAACATCAAGGACCTCATGCTCGCAACACACAAACAACTCATCACATCAGCTGAAGCTAAGTTCTATACCAACTGCATCAATGAAACAGCTAACAGTAGCAGAATGATCTTCAGGACTGCCAAGCATTGCATCAAGCTCCTCCCTAAACCACTTATTATAGCATGAATTAAAATGTGGTGTGCATTTAAAGAAGCAGTTATATTCACTGATTCCTTAACACCTTTTCCAGCAGCAACAAGTGGATGTTAAAACGTGGTACAGATAAGGAGAAGCCATCACCAACCACAAAGGTAACTTCTGTTGGGGAAGTGAAGCAGCTGCCCAGCCCAAGGCCCTGACCTCAATTTACTACCAACAAACAAAACCATGCCCCAACCTTTCCAGTATATTCATTTTCCCAGCCTCTGAAGAAGTAAGGCATGATCTACCATATCAAAGGTGGCCAACATATCCAAGCCTATGAGACTGTTAACTAGCCAGTGACCTATATGGTGCTCTGGCTGTACACTCTCAGATAATCCTCTGTTCACAGCGATCCATTCCTCAGCAAATTAGCCCTAGTTCTAGTTCCAGGGCACCATATGGGTAGTAGTGCACTTTACAGGTGTTATTTACGGGAAACAACCTTTACAACGCGGACATTACACCGCGATACCTTCACAACGCGGTAGTTGTTACAACGCAGTGCCATTACAACGCAAGTCGTTACAATGACTTGCTCTAGATGGTGCTCTAGACTAAGGAATAGTATGAATTACTATTCCAACACCTTCCCTACTGTTGCACACACTGGAGTTGGAATAGTAAATCATACTATTCCTAAGTCCAGCGCGCCATCTAGAGCAAGTCTTTGTAACAACTTGCGTTGTAATGGTACTGCGTTGTAACAACGCAGTCGTTGTAACGACCGCGTTGTAAAGGCACGCAATATAATGACTCGCGTAGTAAAGAGTCATATTCGTTATTTACATTATATTACATAACCTGCAGGGAACATACAATTAAAAAAAATAAATGGAGCCACCACCACTTCTCCAGTCTTGATGGGACTACCCTCTGCCCAAGCTGTGACTGATGATCTTAGTCAAGAATGGTGTTGCCACCTCAGTTAAGGATATCAAGAGTGGTGTGGGGGCAAGGATAAGGAGCAGTGGCGTTTTCTGAGCACCTGCGCTATTTGTTCTTCTGTAATCGGCTCCCTGTCTGATAGCATCTCACGGAGATCTTAATGACCAGGGAATACCTGAGTTCCCTATGCCAACTCAAAAAAAGAGCTAAGGTCAATTAGCTTCTGCCCAAAGTACTTAGAGAGCTTCTCCACCAACATAAGCAAAAGGGATGGAGTTCTTTGCAAGCAAACTGGTGCTGTACACTCTTTAATGACATCAAACAGGACTGCATAGTTATTTCATGCCTCATCAATGATATTGTTATAAAAGCTTTTATGCCCTAAATAGCCTATAGGGTATTTTTTTGCCTCTGCCCCAGATTTCTTCCATCAGCTTTCAAATCTTTTGCGGAACTTTCTAACCGCCATGTGATCCTCTGTGAGCCATATGGCCACTGGACTCTCCTCACTGAAGAGGCCCAAATAGACAGACACCAGCCTTGGGTTGCTTGCATTTCTGTCTAGAGGGGATGAAGAACCGGACATACCCCACTTACTGGGTCTCGGCGGCGGGGGAACCGCCCAAGTCTTCCATACCCTTCATACGTAGTAAAAGGAGACACAGGAGCCTTCGTCTGCAGGAGGAACCCAGATTTATTCAGATAGCCCGGGCTATGGAACAGAGTCCCAATCTCGTTAGAAACAAGACAGAAGAGGCTGCTGCTTTACTCCGCAGCTTACAAGCCTTTTATACTTTTTCATTCCAGTCTTTTGGCTGTTAGTCCATTGTTCAATCAGGGCAGTGTTTGCAGTTGATAACCAGATCCAGACGGTGTTTGTAGTTGGTGTAGGAGAGTAGGATCTGCTTCACAGGGGTACCCCCACTTTTTGCTGATACTTCACTGGTTTTCGACATTAGTCTGGCTGGGGCCCTGCTATTCAGAACCCCAGCCTAGCTGTTTCCTCTTTAAAAGGGTCTCCATGTGCCTTAGGCACATCTCTGATTGGGATCTGGAGTGCCCTTGTAAGTCCCTAGTATATGGTATACTATGTACCAAGGGCATAGGTACCTCAGAGGCCTGCCAGGGGCTGCAGCATATATTATGCCACCCCTGGTAGGCCATCCAAACTGACACCACAGGTCTGCTACTGCAGCCTGGGTAAGGTGGTGCATGCACCCCTTGCTGTGGTATAGGTTACCTATATCACTAAATGCATACACACATATAAACCTATAAGTCACTCCTAAGGCAGGCCTTATCAATCCTAAAGGCAGAGTGCATGGTTCCTATGTGAGAGGGTGCCCCTGCATGAGCAGGGCCCCTCTGCAGCGTTCGGAGACCATCTCTGATGCTGTTTGTAGTGCAGCCTGACCATATACTCTTAAACGCATTATATCCTCGCGGTAAAATGCTAACTATGGAATGGCTGCACCGAAACATGTCGTGTTTGGTGTCAAACATCTTGGAATACTACCCCCCGCCAATTCTGGCGGCGGGGGTAGCATTCCACCCTTCTAGAGGGAAAGGCATGTTAACTCTGACGAGTCCGGTAACTTCTTTCCAGAGCCCTGGCATCACAAAATGGATGCTGCTGCCACAGACACGAGTCTGGCCTCCTGCTGCTGGACGAAACTCCGGCAGGGGAGGCCTGGACAATAGGTTTCCTGTCCCAGGGAGGTGTGACCACCTCCCCAGACAGGACAATGTGTATTGGGGCTGGGCGGGAGCACTTTCGGGTGCTTTGAAGTCCTGCACTGGGGGCACATTTGGTGTCCCTGTGCATACCCCAGTTCAAACCGGATCAGGGGCTTGCAGCCCCTGCTTTGGCGCGAACTGGACAAAGGAAAGGGGTGTAGCCACCCCTCTGCCCTGACCCACCCATAGGTGGGGCCACAGAGTAGTCCATCCCCTATTTTTGGAATAAAGGTAGGAACCCAGTCCTTAGGACTTTAGATTATACCTGGACGAAACTCTGAAACAGAATCCTGGACCTTCGACGCTCTACTCACGATTAGAGGACTGAAGAATCTCCCTTGGGGTCAAGGAGTGACTCTCCTGCTTGGCAGGCACCAAAGAAGCATCTGTCCGGTTCGCATCACTGAAGCTCCCGTCGGACGCCGAAGTCATCGCATCACCAGAGGTGGATTCTCAGACTTCCCCGAGGCTACCCTGAGTCCCCAGCAAAGCTGAGGTCCGTGGCTATCGTGGGTAACGTGAGACCGTGACCCCTGGACACCGAGCACACTTGCAAGTGCACCATCTTCTGGGTCTCCCAAGAAGTCGTGCTTTGGGCTCCGAGTAGCCCTAGCCTCCAGCACCACCTGCACCGAAGATCACTGGCCCCCACTCCACGAGTGTCCTGTAAGCCAGCTCCACGTGCGGTGTTACGAGGCTCCTTCGCGGTCGCTAGCCCGTTGGCTAGTAGCCCTTACCGAAGGCCAATCTTTTCTTTACTTGGCAGTCTGGTTGCTCCAGGCCTGCCCTCACTTACCCTTGCTGGGTGAGTTCCCCAGACCTTGCTGGTCTGCACCATCGACGATCTTCAGCTACATCGAGACTTGCCGTTGCCAAGGCTTGTTGGGTCCAATCTGGTCGCCGACACCGCAGCACTCGACAGACATTGTGTACCAGCCCGAATCCTGCTCCTGGTCGCCGACAACGCCTCCTGGACCTCGTGGCTGCAGAAACGAGACGACCGTCAATGCACCTGAAGCACTCGACATCGGTGGGCATCTGTCCATCGCCTCCCTGGTCACTGGCTAGTGACCCAGACTCTGTCCCCTCTGCTTTCAGGTTCTTCAGAACTCCGATCCACTCTTGGATCCACCCGGACACTTTTCTCCTGGTCGCCAGCAGCACTTTGCAGCAGATCGCCATAAGAACCGACGACGAAACCCGACCCCGAAAGGCACCTATGCACCCGGCTTCCCTGGGTGAGGTAACACGAGTACTCCGGTGCTCCCGTGGGTAGAGACTCTTCAAAGTCCTAGATCTCAAAGGGTTTTGTCCTAGTCCTCTTTAAAGTGTCCCTTTCCTCTATTTTCCCGATCCCGACTTTCTCCATAGAAGTTAACGGCGTATCGCGGTTGTGTATTTACACTGCACGCGTCTCCCGTGGGTCCCCTGTGTCACTACCTTGGGTGGTTCCTTGTGGTCCAAGCACTTCTAGAGGCTCTAGGCCTAGTGTCTAGTTCAATCGTGGTTCGCATACCACTTTATTGGTATATGGTTTGGTACGCCCCTAGGGCCCAAACGTGTATTTGTGCTATTACTGTGATTTAAGATCTTATAACCTATGTACTTCGAACTCTAGCCTCATAAAGAGACTAGAGGGGTGTGTTTAGTAATAAATACATATATTTTGAATATATACCTGGTGTGGTACTCTTTCATTTGGTCACTCAAGAGATTATAGACTGGTAAAACAAGCTGCTTTACATTCCTTCAAGACTTAGCCTGAAGGCTGCTCTCCACAGCTACCACTAGGATAGCTTTCAATAAGGTTGTCTTTAACCTACCTACCATAAGAGTCGATTTGGACTGGTGCAAGGTGCCCACTATAATTAGTGGACAGCATATGCCAGGCCAACTTCTCACATTGGTGTGCAGCGTGTGGGATTCCAGCTTGCTATTGTTTTACCAGATAATCTCAATTGAATTGATCAACTGAAAACCACTAAAGGTACCTAAGGTACATATAATTTAAGCTTAGAATATCAGTAAGTTCTACTGAACTTAGAGTTGTGTGTTAAGGGATAGCACAACCCTTTCTACAACTCAAGAGAGTTTAGTAGGCCACACTAGAGTAGGTAGTGCATACACCACACCACACTAGTAATGTCTTTAAAAGCAGGATCCAAAGATGCCCTGCAGGAAGCCATTGAGCTTCCCCCTCCAAGTATGACACACTCCCATTCTTGGAACTGAGAGCTTTGTGTAACGTGAGGAAATTAAGGACAGGCCAAAGTCCCACCACCCAACACCTCCAGGAGTTGTTGGTGGCTTATGATCTTAGTAAGTCCTCAGAGACTGAAGGGGTAGGAGCAGAGGGTGGGCCAGCAGATGAGGAAGGGACCAGGGGTACTACTACCCCCAGCCCCCTCTGAAACTGACCAGGAGGGTGACAATGACCCTGACCTGGAAAACCCAATCCCTTCTGGGGAAGATGAAGATGAGGATCTGGAGAACCACACCTTTGTCCCCCAGGAAGGATTATGAGTGTGCTCAGAAAGTCTAGGTCTCCTTCTCAGGAGTCTAACCACTCTGGCACCTCAATATGGAGCTCTGTTTCTTCTCACAGGAGGGAATCCTCTCATGAGAGAAGAAAGAGACTGGTCCAGTATGAGGAAACTCAACTGGAGATCAGGAAGAAGCAATTGGCTTTAGATAGAGAATCCCTAGATCTCCTTAAAGAGAGAAGAAAGTTGGGACTAGAGTCCCATGGTGGCAACCATATCCCTAGAGATAGGGAAAGGTCCTATGACCATAGGAACCTGAGCAAGATTGTCCCTCCCTACCAGAGTGGGGATGATATCCACAAATGGATAACTGCTTTAGAGAGGGCCTGTAAAGTACAGAAGGTCCCTCAGGAGCAGTGGGCAGCAATCTTGTGGCTCTCCTTTGCTGACAAAGGTAGAGACAAGCTCCTCACTGTTAGAGAGGAGGATGCTGACAATTACAAGGTCTTGAAGAGTGCTCTTATTGATGGGTTTGGCCTAACCACTGAACAGTACAGGTTGAAGTTCAGAGACACCCAAAAAGCACAGACTCAAGACTGGGTAGACTATGTGGATTGTTCTGCCAAGGCTCTGGAAGGCTGGTTGATGGGCAGCAAGGTGTGTGACTTCTCAGGATTGTATAATCTGATAATGAGGGAGCAGATTCTTAATAACTGTCAAAACCAGCTGTTGCATCAGTACCTGGTTGACTCTGATCTGACCTCTCCCCAAGAATTGGGAAAGAAGGCAGACAAATGGGTCAGAACCAGGGTGAAGCAGAAGGTACAGAACCAAGGTGGGGAAACCAAGAAGCAAGATGCTAAGAACTCTGACAAGGGTGGGGAGAAGGGTAAAGATCAAAAGTCTTCATCAGGCCCCCAAAAATCTTCTTCTGGTGGGGATTCCCAGTCTACCAAGGGTAAAGGCCAAAGAAAACCATGGTGCAAGGTCTGTAAGCAAAAGACCCACTGGACCAGTGATTGCACCAAGTCCAAAGACTCCAGTCCAGCCTCCACCAATGCCCCTAAGGCACCTGTTCCCCCTAGTACAGTTGGTGGAAGTGCTCCAGCCAAGGGTTTAGTAGGGTTCACCCTGGGAACTGAGTTGGGCTCTGACTTAGTCAGGGAACTGACCCAGGCTGTGTTAGTCTGTGATGGAGGCATGGATGTGACCTCCACTGTGAGTCCCAGTAATCTGGGCAAGTACAGACAACAGCCTTTAATCAATGGACGAGAGGCTTTGGCATTTAGGGACACAGGGGCAAGTGTCACAATGGTGACACAAGACCTTGTGCTACCTGGACAAGTTATACTTGGTGAAATGTACCAAGTGACCAATGCTAGCAATGTCAGAACAGACCATACTCTGGCAGTTGTTAACTTCTCCTGGGGAGGGGTAACTGGCCTTAAGAAGGTTGTGGTAAGTGCAAACCTACCAGTCGAATGCTTGCTTGGCAATGACTTAGAGACTTCTGCTTGGGCAGAAGTGGAGCTCAGGACCCATGCAGAAATGCTGGGGATCCCTGCAGATGTGTTTGCTGTGACCAGGTCACAAGCTAAACTGTCTAAAACTGAACAGGCCTTGGATTCTGGAAGAATGGACCAAGTGCCTTCCAAGAGGAGGAGTAGTAGGGTTAAGGCAGTGCCTTCCCCCTTGGCTCAGGAGGAAGATCAGTCCCTTGAGGGGATGATCTCAGCCCTGAAGAAGGAACTGTCCCAGAGGAACTTGAGCCTGACCAGGTTGAGTTCTTGGGGACAGGGGGACCTTCTAGGGCAGATCTGAGCCAGGAGCAGCAGAGCTGCCCCTCCCTTGAACCCCTCAGACAGCAAGCTGCTGCTGAGGCTGCTGGGAAAGCTAGTGGTCCCCATACAGTGTATTGGGATGATGGACTCCTGTACTCAGAGAGTAGAGACCCCAAGCCTGGTGCTACCAGGAGGTTGGTAATACCTTTGAAGTTCAGGGGCTTCCTATTGACCCTAGCCCATGATATTCCCTTAGCAGGACACCTGGGCCAGAACAAGACTTGGGACAGAATTGTCCCTCACTTTCACTGGCCCCACATGTCTGAAGACAGTAAGGAGTTTTGTCGCTCCTGTGTAACCTGCCAAGCCAGTGGCAAAGCAGGTGGCACTACAAAGGCCCCCTGATACCACTACCTGTGGTGGGGATGCCCTTTGAGAGGGTGGGGATTGACATTGTTGGTCCCATGGATCCCCAAACAGCATCTGGGCACAGATTTATACTGGTGGTAGTGGATCATGCCACCAGGTATCCAGAGGCTATACCCCTTAGGACCACTACAGCACCTGTGGTGGCAAGGGCCCTCCTGGGAATTTTCTCAAGAGTGGGCTTTCCTAAGGAGGTGGTATCAGACAGGGGTGCAAACTTCATGTCTGGGTACTTAAAGGCAATGTGGAAGGAGTGTGGAGTTACTTATAAGTTCACCACACCCTATCACCCACAATGCAATGGTTTAGTTGAGAGATTCAACAAAACCTTGAAGGGCATGATTAAAGGGCTCCCAGAAAAGCTTAGGCGTAGATGGGACATACTCTTGCCCTGCCTTTTATTCGCATATAGGGAGGTGCCTCAGAAGGGGTTGGTTACAGCCCTTTTGAACTTCTGTTTGGCCACCCTGTGAGGGGTCCACTGTGCTTGGTGAAGGAAGGATGGGAGTTACCTCTCAAGCCCCCAAAGCAAGATATAGTGGACTATGTACTTGGTCTCCGCTCCAGGATGGCTGAGTACATGAAAAAGGCAACCAAAAACCTTGAGGCTAGCCAGGAACTTCAAAAGGCCTGGCATGACCAAAGAGCTGTCCTAACTGTTTACCAGCCAGGACAGAAGGTGTGGGTGTTGGAGCCAGTGGCCCCAGCAGCTCTCCAAGACAAATGGAGTGGACCCCACACTATTGTTGAGCAGAAGGGTGAGGTCACTTACTTAGTAGACCTGGGAACACCCAGGAGTCCCCACAGGGTTCTCCATGTCAACAGACTTAAGCCATATGTGGACAGGGCAGACATGGGCTTGCTCATGGCTACTGATGAAGGGCAGGAGGAAGAGAGTGACCCACTCCCTGACCTGCTCTCACAGAACCCTGACGATGGGTCAGTTGATGGGGTAGCCTTGGCAGGCAGCCTCACTACCCAGCAACAAACTGATTGCAGGCAAGTCCTCAATCAGTTTAGACACATGTTTTCTCTGACACCCAGTCAGACCACCTGGTGCACTCATGAAGTGGACACTGGGGACAGTCTGCCTATTAAAAACAAGATTTATAGGCAACCTGACCATGTCAGGGACTGTATCAGGACTGAAGTCCAGAAGATGTTGGAATTGGGAGTGATTGAGCCCTCAGATAGCCCTTGGGCTAGTCCAGTAGTCCTAGTACCTAAACCTCACACCAGTGGTGGGAAAAGAGAGATGAGGTTTTGTGTAGACTACAGGGGCCTCAATGCAGTCACTAGGACTGATGCCCATCCAATACCCAGGGCAGATGAGCTCATAGATACTTTGGCCTCTGCCAAATATCTCAGCACATTTGACCTAACAGCTGGCTACTGGCAGATCAGACTAGCTGATGCTGCAAAGCCCAAAACAGCATTTTCAACCCCTAGTGGGCATTATCAATTTGTGGTGATGCCCTTTGGTCTGAAAAATGCACCTGCCACTTTCCAGAGGTTGGTGAACACAGTTCTCACAGGACTGGAGGCCTATAGTGCAGCTTATCTAGATGATATTGCTGTCTTTAGCTCCACCTGGGAGGATCACCTGGTCCACCTCAGGAATGTTTTACAGGCCCTGCAAAAGGCAGGCCTGACTATCAAGGCCACTAAGTGCCAGATAGGGCAGAGTCAGGTTGTGTACCTGGGCCACCTTGTGGGTGGAGGCCAGGTTCAACCTTTGCAGAGCAAGATCCAGACCATCATGGACTGGACTGCTCCCACTACCCAGACTCAGGTGAGAGCCTTCTTAGGCCTGACTGGGTACTATAGGAGATTTGTCAAGGGGTATGGATCAATAGTGACACCCTTGAATGACTTAACTTCTAAGAAAATGCCCAAAAGGTTCAGTGGACAGTTAGCTGTCAAAAGGCATTTGATGACCTCAAGCAGGCCATGTGCACTGCTCCAATTCTGCAGAGTCCTGATTACTCCAAGAAGTTCATTGTTCAAACTGATGCATCTGAATTGGGGGTAGGGGCTGTACTGTCACAATTGAATGAAGAAGGTCAGGATCAGCCAGTAGCTTTTATTAGCAGAAGGCTGACCCCTAGAGAGAAACGTTGGTCAGCCATAGAGAGGGAGGCCTTTGCTGTGGTCTGGGCTCTGAAGAAGTTGAGGCCATACTTGTTTGGTACACACTTCCTGGTTCAGACAGACCATAAGCCCCTCTTATGGCTAAAACAAATGAAGGGTGAAAACCCCAAACTGCTTAGGTGGTCCATTTCCCTACAGGGGATGGACTTTACAGTGGAACATAGGCCTGGGAGTAACCATGCGAATGCAGATGGACTCTCTAGGTATTTCCACTTAGAACATGAAGACTTAACTGGGCAAGGTTAGTTTAATGTCCCTACGTTTGGGGGGGGTTGTGTAGGAGAGTAGGATCTGCTTCACAGGGGTACCCCCACTTTTTGCTGATACTTCACTGGTTTTCGACATTAGTCTGGCTGGGGCCCTGCTATTCAGAACCCCAGCCTAGCTGTTTCCTCTTTAAAAGGGTCTCCATGTGCCTTAGGCACATCTCTGATTGGGATCTGGAGTGCCCTTGTAAGTCCCTAGTATATGGTATACTATGTACCAAGGGCATAGGTACCTCAGAGGCCTGCCAGGGGCTGCAGCATATATTATGCCACCCCTGGTAGGCCATCCAAACTGACACCACAGGTCTGCTACTGCAGCCTGGGTAAGGTGGTGCATGCACCCCTTGCTGTGGTATAGGTTACCTATATCACTAAATGCATACACACATATAAACCTATAAGTCACTCCTAAGGCAGGCCTTATCAATCCTAAAGGCAGAGTGCATGGTTCCTATGTGAGAGGGTGCCCCTGCATGAGCAGGGCCCCTCTGCAGCGTTCGGAGACCATCTCTGATGCTGTTTGTAGTGCAGCCTGACCATATACTCTTAAACGCATTATATCCTCGCGGTAAAATGCTAACTATGGAATGGCTGCACCGAAACATGTCGTGTTTGGTGTCAAACATCTTGGAATACTACCCCCCGCCAATTCTGGCGGCGGGGGTAGCATTCCACCCTTCTAGAGGGAAAGGCATGTTAACTCTGACGAGTCCGGTAACTTCTTTCCGGAGCCCTGGCATCACAAAATGGATGCTGCTGCCACAGACACGAGTCTGGCCTCCTGCTGCTGGACGAAACTCCGGCAGGGGAGGCCTGGACAATAGGTTTCCTGTCCCAGGGAGGTGTGACCACCTCCCCAGACAGGACAATGTGTATTGGGGCTGGGCGGGAGCACTTTCGGGTGCTTTGAAGTCCTGCACTGGGGGCACATTTGGTGTCCCTGTGCATACCCCAGTTCAAACCGGATCAGGGGCTTGCAGCCCCTGCTTTGGCGCGAACTGGACAAAGGGAAAGGGGTGTAGCCACCCCTCTGCCCTGACCCACCCATAGGTGGGGCCACAGAGTAGTCCATCCCCTATTTTTGGAATAAAGGTAGGAACCCAGTCCTTAGGACTTTAGATTATACCTGGACGAAACTCTGAAACAGAATCCTGGACCTTCGACGCTCTACTCACGATTAGAGGACTGAAGAATCTCCCTTGGGGTCAAGGAGTGACTCCCCTGCTTGGCAGGCACCAAAGAAGCATCTGTCCGGTTCGCATCACTGAAGCTCCCGTCGGACGCCGAAGTCATCACATCACCAGAGGTGGATTCTCAGACTTCCCCGAGGCTACCCTGAGTCCCCAGCAAAGCTGAGGCCCGTGGCTATCGTGGGTAACGTGAGACCGTGACCCCTGGACACCGAGCACACTTGCAAGTGCACCATCTTCTGGGTCTCCCAAGAAGTCGTGCTTTGGGCTCCGAGTAGCCCTAGCCTCCAGCACCACCTGCACCGAAGATCACTGGCCCCCACTCCACGAGTGTCCTGTAAGCCAGCTCCACGTGCAGTGTCACGAGGCTCCTTCGCGGTCGCTAGCCCGTTGGCTAGTAGCCCTTACCGAAGGCCAATCTTTTCTTTACTTGGCAGTCTGGTTGCTCCAGGCCTGCCCTCACTTACCCTTGCTGGGTGAGTTCCCCAGACCTTGCTGGTCTGCACCATCGACGATCTTCAGCTACATCGAGACTTGCCGTTGCCAAGGCTTGTTGGGTCCAATCTGGTCGCCAACACCGCAGCACTCGACAGACATTGTGTACCAGCCCGAATCCTGCTCCTGGTCACCGACAACGCCTCCTGGACCTCGTGGCTGCAGAAACGAGACGACCGTCAACGCACCTGAAGCACTCGACATCGGTGGGCATCTGTCCATCGCCTCCCTGGTCACTGGCTAGTGACCCAGACTCTGTCCCCTCTGCTTTCAGGTTCTTCAGAACTCCGATCCACTCTTGGATCCACCCGGACACTTTTCTCCTGGTCGCCAGCAGCACTTTGCAGCAGATCGCCATAAGAACCGACGACGAAACCCGACCCCGAAAGGCACCTATGCACCCGGCTTCCCTGGGTGAGGTAACACGAGTACTCCGGTGCTCCCGTGGGTAGAGACTCTTCAAAGTCCTAGATCTCAAAGGGTTTTGTCCTAGTCCTCTTTAAAGTGTCCCTTTCCTCTATTTTCCCGATCCCGACTTTCTCCATAGAAGTTAACGGCGTATCGCGGTTGTGTATTTACACTGCACGCGTCTCCCGTGGGTCCCCTGTGTCACTACCTTGGGTGGTTCCTTGTGGTCCAAGCACTTCTAGAGGCTCTAGGCCTAGTGTCTAGTTCAGTCGTGGTTCGCATACCACTTTATTGGTATATGGTTTGGTACGCCCCTAGGGCCCAAACGTGTATTTGTGCTATTACTGTGATTTAAGATCTTATAACCTATGTACTTCGAACTCTAGCCTCATAAAGAGACTAGAGGGGTGTGTTTAGTAATAAATACATATATTTTGAATATATACCTGGTGTGGTGCTCTTTCATTTGGTCACTCAAGAGATTATAGACTGGTAAAACAAGCTGCTTTACATTCCTTCAAGACTTAGCCTGAAGGCTGCTCTCCACAGCTACCACTAGGATAGCTTTCAATAAGGTTGTCTTTAACCTACCTACCATAAGAGTCGATTTGGACTGGTGCAAGGTGCCCACTATAATTAGTGGACAGCATATGCCAGGCCAACTTCTCACAGTTGGTGACCTGATCAAGGCTTGGTACCCAAAGTATTGTTCACTCAGCTTGATCAAAGCACGGTCATTCAGGTCATTGTTCGATCAGCTTGATCAAAGCTCGGTCATTCAAACCATTGTCCAATCACCCTGATCAAGGCCCAGCAGTCAGACCATTGTCCAGATAACCTGATCACGGGGTCAAGGATGTTTACCAGGCAGGGAGCAGGAGATGGGAAACAAATCATTTACACAGGGCGTGAGTGTCTCATGGTTTTCTGTCGAACTGCAAAGAACAGGGGGTTGGGTGTGCGACAGTTCCTGGGCAGAAATGCAGGCTGCAAGATGGTTTTTGTCGTGTTAGTTAGAATTTCCTCAGGCATCAGCAGAAACGACCAGGTGGGTCGTGTGGAAGTGTTTGACACGAAATGGCAATGAAAAACAATGGAGTCCCGGTACAAATGATGCCGATCAGAAGAACACTTTTCCTCAGACCCTCCTTTTGCCATTGAGTGGCAAATACTTTAAGAAATGTCAATGTTCATAAGGCCATCGGTTTCTTGTTGGAGCATCATCATCATATTGGTGTTGTGAATGTTGGAGGGTGGAGGCTGGATGGTCTGGACACACATTGTACAGAGCACTGGCAGGCACTGAAAGCACAAACAGCAGGAGACCAGGACAGTTATTCCCAAGGCAAGGAAGATGAGGACCCTCCACCCCCACTGGGAAAGGAGGCCCCAGATCCAGCCTGTGAGGGACCAGTTGCCTTCATCCAGATGAATTTCGGAAGAAAGGCGATGCAGGCGTTGGATGGCATTGTATACTGTAGGTGCGTTGTCTGGGATGTACACGCAGCAGCTGGAGCCGGTCAATTTACACACACCACCACGATCAGCAAGGAGGACGTCTAGGACCATGCGGTTCTGCAGTGTTATAAGGCGGTCCGCCTGTAGTTCTGCAGTTATGTTGGAGAGGGCACCAGCCGTTACTGTGATGGTGGCTTCAAGGACCCTGGTCAGTCCTCGTACAGCCCGACTGTTTGCCATGGGGCCCCAGAATGGAAGGAAACCTTTAAGGAAGTCCCCGGTTTCCTGGCCTGCTGTATCCTCGGCTGATATGGCGCCCCTACGTGAGCGACGCAGAGCGCCCTTCATCAACAGGTGGTAACTCCCATGGGTAGAATACGTTGGCGGAAGGAGGAAGGCCAGATAGCAGGTACCAGACCAGTTACGGGGGAGCCAAGTGTAGGCGGCAGTGCCACAGATAAAATAGGTGTTGGGGGATGCCACCAGCTTCGGAGGAGATGTAGAGTTTAAAGATTTTGTGATATTACAAGTACTGGTACCAACTTTCTTAGTCCCTAGGCCATGGATGCAGACACGGCCTTGCACATTTATGACATTCACAGTGTCTCGTTCATCGGGCAGTATCCTTCTTGTGCGGAATCTGGAAAATGTTCGTCGAGTGGTTGAGTTGAATACTACCATCTCACCGAGTTCATCTGGTGATAGTAGCGATGTGGATGAGCTAGTCTGGCAAAAGGAGCATTGGCATGGCCAGATCTGTTCCGCCAGAAGTCATCCTGAAATGTTCCAAGGGCAGAATTGGCAGTACCATTGACAGTGTAGGCCTCCTGTATCAACATCCACCATGCAAGACAAGACCCAGAGATGGAAAAGGGGTAGGGAAAGAATGGGACAGGGTGTATCATGGAATGCGGCATCAGTCCGCAAACCCAGCAGTTGGAAGTGTTCATGATCAGCTGATGATGATGCAACATTTGGATGAAGGTGTTATTGAAGAATTCTGCACGGCGGGGTAATTCGTGGGCTGATAGCGTGTAATACTGGTGCTCTGCAGGAGTCGGGATAGGGGTTGGTGAGGTAACAGGATGGTAGATTAGTAACAGCCAACCAAGGATAGACAGGATGAGGGAGACAAAGAGCGTCACCACGGTGGCCATGAAGCATTTACTATGTCGGAGACTGACATATTGTTTCTGGATTCGAGTGTTTTGGACGGCAGCCATTGTGCTAAGCCAGGGACCTCTAGTGGCTGTCTGTGATTGGTGGTTGCTTCACCGGGTGCAGGTGCCAAGAGCCCTATGGCGTACCTTAGTCTGACACACCAGCACTACTCTCGGCCGGGGAGATCACAGCTCTACAGCCTATAGGCACTTGGCGAAGTCAAAGGGCAAGCTCCCTCGGGGCGTAAGTTATATCGGTCGGAAGTAGGGACAGTATGGTCGGGAAACAATTGTTCTTGATGTTCAGCAGAGTTAAGGGAGGGTTCCACCCTTCCTTTCAGTACGCTGTCACTCTCTGCTTCTGTAGATGTAAAATGCAGTCTGGCATCGCTGAATGGGACAAATGTCGGGACTGTTTCTGTTTCTGAGTCTCCTTGTCCTTCCCTCACCCACTGATCATAGGGGAGGGGCAGAGGCACACACCTACAGTGGGACGAATGCACCCAATTCTTCCGACCTTCTACTTTCACGGCGGTGTGGGTGGCCAGCAACACCTGACGGGGCTGTGTCCAGCGGGGTTCGAGGCTCTTAGTCCGTTGAAAATTCCTCACTAAGACCCAATCTCCAGGTTGGATAACGTGTCCTGGGCCCTCGCTTTTGTCAGGTATGGCCTCATGCACCTGGTGATAAAGAGTACGAAAGGTATTAGTTAGACTGTACAGGTAATCAGTTAATACAGGGTATTCAACATCAGACAGTTTCTTAGGCCGCGGGACACCCCATACATTGGCAGGCCTCCCGAACACAATCTCATGGGGGATAGCCCTATCCTGGTGTGGGCTGTTGTTCTTGTAGACAATAGGGCCAAGGGCAGAGCATCAACCCAAGTGACACCTGTCTCGGCTACTATTTTGGCCATTTTAGTTTTTAGGATGCCATTGTACACCTCCACTAGACCTGCTGACTGGGGGTGGTTAGCTGCATGAAATTTTTGTTTTATACCCAATCCTGTACAGATATATTCCATAATTTGAGCCGTAAAGTGTGTCCCGTTGTCACTCCAGACCAAGCGGGGCAAACCGAATCGTGGGAGGTACTCTTTTAATAGCATTTTGGCGGTAGTGATAGCGGTGCAGTCTTTGACGGGGTAGGCCTCCACCCATCGGCTGAAGGTACAGACCACCACTAGGACATATTTTAAATTGTTACATCGGTCCATCTGGATGTAATCTATTTGGAGGACTTCAAAAGGGAAGGTAGGAGGAGAGAATCCTCCCTTAGGAGTAACTGTGCCTTTTCCTGGGTTATACATTAGGCAAATCATGCATGTTTTAACCAGCTTTTCAGCATATGTTGGTATCTTAGAGTTGTACCATGTAGGTTCCAACAGTTTACATATCCCTTTTGCACTAATGTGAGCAGGACCATGGGCCATCGGGAATTGAGCGGGGGGCTTTTAGAATTTTAGAATTTTAATATTGAGAAATTTGAGTCATCCGATAGTTATTGTGTACTGTTTGTTTTCACCTATGTGCTGCTATCGAGCTGTGTTATAGCTCGGGGGACACGCTGCTTCTTTTGCTTTTTTGCACACTTCCGTGCCGATACGCATTCGGGTCAGCGCTCTAGTTGCTAGATCCCGGCCAGGCTATTTAGGAGCCTGATGACGCGACCGCGCAGCGGATACTAAGCTGCCACGGAGCGTTAGTCGGCTCTTGAATTACTTGCTTTGTAGGAGGTATCTTCAAGTTTTAATTACAACTGGGGAATTGAGCGGGGGCTTTTAGAATTTTAGAATTTTAATATTGAGAAATTTGAGTCATCCGATAGTTATTGTGTACTGTTTGTTTTCACCTATGTGCTGCTATCAAGCTGTGTTATAGCTCGGGGACACGCTGCTTCTTTTGCTTTTTTGCACACTTCCGTGCCGATACGCATTCGGGTCAGCGCTCTAGTTGCTAGATCCCGGCCAGGCTATTTAGGAGCCTGATGACGCGACCGCGCAGCGGATACTAAGCTGCCACGGAGCGTTAGTCGGCTCTTGAATTACTTGCTTTGTAGGAGGTATCTTCAAGTTTTAATTACAACTGGGGAATTGAGCGGGGGCTTTTAGAATTTTAGAATTTTAATATTGAGAAATTTGAGTCATCCGATAGTTATTGTGTACTGTTTGTTTTCACCTATGTGCTGCTATCGAGCTGTGTTATAGCTCGGGGGACACGCTGCTTCTTTTGCTTTTTTGCACACTTCCGTGCCGATACGCATTCGGGTCAGCGCTCTAGTTGCTAGATCCCGGCCAGGCTATTTAGGAGCCTGATGACGCGACCGCGCAGCGGATACTAAGCTGCCACGGAGCGTTAGTCGGCTCTTGAATTACTTGCTTTGTAGGAGGTATCTTCAAGTTTTAATTACAACTGGGGAATTGAGCGGGGGCTTTTAGAATTTTAGAATTTTAATATTGAGAAATTTGAGTCATCCGATAGTTATTGTGTACTGTTTGTTTTCACCTATGTGCTGCTATCAAGCTGTGTTATAGCTCGGGGACACGCTGCTTCTTTTGCTTTTTGCACACTTCCGTGCCGATACGCATTCGGGTCAGCGCTCTAGTTGCTAGATCCCGGCCAGGCTATTTAGGAGCCTGATGACGCGACCGCGCAGCGGATACTAAGCTGCCACGGAGCGTTAGTCGGCTCTTGAATTACTTGCTTTGTAGGAGGTATCTTCAAGTTTTAATTACAACTGGGGAATTGAGCGGGGGGCTTTTAGAATTTTAGAATTTTAATATTGAGAAATTTGAGTCATCCGATAGTTATTGTGTACTGTTTGTTTTCACCTATGTGCTGCTATCGAGCTGTGTTATAGCTCGGAGGACACGCTGCTTCTTTTGCTTTTTTGCACACTTCCGTGCCGATACGCATTCGGGTCAGCGCTCTAGTTGCTAGATCCCGGCCAGGCTATTTAGGAGCCTGATGACGCGACCGCGCAGCGGATACTAAGCTGCCACGGAGCGTTAGTCGGCTCTTGAATTACTTGCTTTGTAGGAGGTATCTTCAAGTTTTAATTACAACTGGGGAATTGAGCGGGGGCTTTTAGAATTTTAGAATTTTAATATTGAGAAATTTGAGTCATCCGATAGTTATTGTGTACTGTTTGTTTTCACCTATGTGCTGCTATCAAGCTGTGTTATAGCTCGGGGGACACGCTGCTTCTTTTGCTTTTTTGCACACTTCCGTGCCGATACGCATTCGGGTCAGCGCTCTAGTTGCTAGATCCCGGCCAGGCTATTTAGGAGCCTGATGACGCGACCGCGCAGCGGACGCGCGCAGCGGGCGCGCCGCTGGCGCGCCGAAGGCAAGCCCGTCTGCGCCCGTCCGCGGCCGACCGGGACCAGGGGCCATGACCCCTGCTCCTCTGCTTCAAGCAAGGTACTGTTACAGCGCGCAGCAACTTAAATCCATAAATTGTGGCCTTAGTACAAATTGTAATCATCTCATGGACATGGAGAACCTGAAACAGGGTTGCGAGGATTGTTTTTTTAGATTTGACCTATGCCCCCTCTCTCCCTCACTGACTGAGCTTCCGGTCAAAATTCTCAAAATCTTTTCAATTAATTGTCGTTCTCTTCCTAAACATACTATAGAACTGTCTATCTTACTAACCGACGACAGTCCGGATGTTTTGTTTCTTACCGAAACTTGGACTCAGTCTGGTTCCGACCCGGACTTTGTCCAAGTTCTCCCCCCCGACTATTTAGTACAAAGGCTAGACAGAATGTCTGGAAGAGGTGGCGGAATTGCTATTATTTACAAGAACCACCTTTCCTGTTGAATATTTGGCAGTCCTCTGTCTGACTGCGAGAATTTGCACTTTTCAATTGGAGTGTCGGCCACTCTTTCCCTTTCAGGTATTCTGATCTATCGACCTCCGGGGCCCATGGGTCAATTCCTTGAATCTTTACTTGAAATCACAACAGGTTTAGCAGGAACAGGCCCCAATTTTACAATCTTGGGGGATTTAAACATCCACTTGGATAATCTGGCATCGAGGGTTGTCTCAGATCTTATCCATGACCTTGCTGCCATACAATTGACTCAGTTGGTATCTTCTCCTACTCACTGTAAAGGTCATCTTCTTGATCCTGTATTTTCTAACCTAAAGGAGCTGACCTGTTTGGAACCCTATCCCGTACCGTGGTCAGACCATTTTTTGATTTCCCTTCTATGGTCTCCTAGGTCTACCCCCTGTCCACTCGTTCGGCAAAAAAATTCAGTCGCTGTTGGTCTAAACTTTCTGTGGAACAGTGGGCACTTGTATTGGATACTACGACACCTTCTCTTGATCTTGATCCTGTAGTAGCCAACGATCAATTTAATAAATGGATTGAGAATTCTTTAGACGTGATTCTCCCAAAGAAGATCACTGATATTAAAACTGGACTTAATAGGACAGCCTGGTATACACCTAAACTCCGGGTGTTAAAACAGACCTGTAAAAGAGCTGAGAGATCTTGGAGGAAAGATTTTACTTCCCCAAAGAAAAAGGAGTATAGGGAAACTATTAAGGTGTACAAGAGTGAGGTCAGAAAGGCTCAAGCCCACTATTTTGAAGAGAAAATTACATTGGCAGCAAACTCCCCCGCGAAACGTTTCGCATTGCAAAACAACTCCTAAAAATTCCTGCCCCCTGATTTGTCTGAAGGAACACCCCATCGTTGTAACGAGCGGGCAGAATTTTTCTTCAATAAAGTCCAAACCATCAGTAGTACATTTCCCACGACTGATCCCGAAACTGATCTGCTTTGTAAGGACTGCATCGTTCAGAGTCATGAATGTGTGTTAGGAGTATTTCCTCCTCTAAATGAGGAACATTTTCGGACCATTTCTGCACTGGTCAGGAGTGGTTCACCCACTGATCCGGCCCCCCCTAAAATGCTGCAATCAGTGATGGACTCAGTCGGTCCTGTGATGGTGGACCTGATTAACTCCTCACTTTCTCTCGGGTGGTGCCCTCTTTATGGAAGAATGCGATGGTGAAAACCCTATTGAAAAGCCGAGTTTAGACCCCAGCTGCCTTGAGAACTTTCGACCCATCTCTCTTCTTCCATGGGCCAGTAAAGTGACAGATAAGTACGTGAATTCATTGTTATCTAGGCATTTGGAGGATGGCAACCTCCTCCACCCGTCTCAGACGGGTTTCCGCCCTCATCAAGGAACCGAGACAGCATTATTAGCTGTCGTCGAAGAATCCAGGAAAATCCTTGACGCAGGAGGATCGGTGGCCGTGATACTTTTAGATCTCAGTGCGGCCTTCGATACGGTGAATCACCGTATCTTGGTCCAGCGACTTTACAAAATGGGGGTATCCGGAGTGGCCTTGAAATGGCTAAGCTCGTTCTAGAGGAAAGATCTTTCCAAATTTTTGAGGGAGAAGACATCTCAGACCCCCGTCCTTTGCACTGTGGAGTGCCCCAGGGCTCGTCCCTGAGCCCCTCCCTTTTCAACGTGTACATGGCCCCTTTAGCTGATAGTGTCCTTCCCTTTGGAGTGCAACTCGTCACTTACGCTGACGATACGCAATTAGTGATTTCACTGAACCACGCAGACGGAGCCTCCTCCTGTCTGCTGTCGTGCCTCGAAGAAGTGGCCAGATGGATGACGTCGTCTCATCTTAAATTGAATGGCGACAAAACAGAGCTTATGCTCCTTGGCAATAAATCCCCCAAGGAAATAGATTCCTTTTGGCCAGCCTGTATGGGTCCTAAGCCCATCCCAAAAAGGAAATAAAGAGCTTAGGCTTCTGGCTCGATGAGGAGCTAAGCTTCAAAATTCAAGCCAGAAAAGTGGTCTCCATCTGTTTTGGCATTTTGAGGCTGCTTCGCAAGGTGCTACCACTGCTCCCCTTTCGAGCAAGAAAACTGATGGTTCAGGCTCTAGTATTGTCCCGATTGGACTATGGAAATGCCCTTTACTTGGCTGCTCCTAGCTCGGTTCTGGCGAAGCTCCAAGTCGTACAGAATTGTGCTGCTAGAACTTTGGTAGGGCTCTCTGGCCGTCAATCAGCCAGATCGGCTTTAAAAGCCCTCCATTGGCTTCCGATTAAGGAAAGGGTCCACTTCAAAGCCCTGTGCATTTTTCACAGGTTGTTGAAAGGGAGGGGACCAGCCATTATCTCTTCTTTAGCTCATCCTTATCGAGCCAATAGGTGTCTTCGTTCTGATGATCTTTATTTAGCTTCAGTCCCCAGAATCCGCAGGACCAGAAGTGGTGGCCGACTGTTCTCATACAGTGCGGCCAAACTCTGGAATGCCCTTCCTTTGCGGCTTCGTGGGCAATCCAGTCACAATGCCTTTAGGAAGGACCTGAAGACCTGGCTTTTTCCCATCTAACCTGCTGTAATCAATTTGGTGTCCGTCAGCGCTGGGATGCCTTCGGGTAGCTATGCGCTTTATAAATATTATTTCATTCATTCATTCATCGTAACTACTGGTAGCACATGACTGTCAGGTAACATCCATTGTCTTTCCATAGTCGTGCGGACCCAGCAACCATCAATTCCCTCCTTTGCTAATGGCTCCTTCCACACCCGTAGTTCCTCAGGAGTAGTATGGGACTGAATATCGATCACACTTTGTACTGTGTTTTCAACCATGCCCTCGTCTGCCACCCACCTAGCGGGACCTCCTACATACATTCCTTCCCTTTTTCTAAGAGCTGTTTGTCTGGCCGTCTGGTCAGCCAGGGCATTGCCTTTCCCAACATCATCTGTCACTTTCTTATGGGCCTTACATTTTATAATGGCCACCTTTCTGGGGAGTGTCAGGGAGTCTAACAATCGGTGAATTAGGGGGCCATGTTGAATCTTGGTCCCATGGGAAGTAAGGAAATTCCTTTCTTTCCATAACCTCCCGAGTTGTGGGCCACCCCGAAGGAATATTGGCTGTCAGTATAAATATTTACCGTCATCCCTTTGCTTAACTCACAGGCTCTAGTGAGGGCCACTAATTCTGCTGCTTGAGCAGAGCACTGCGGAATCTGAGCTGTTTCTACTACTTGTCCTAATGTCGTGAGGGCATAGGCGGCTGAGGTGTTACCATCTGGCCCTCTGAGACATGATCCGTCCACATATAGTGTACCTTCTGGTTCTGCTATCGGGGTATCCTGTAAGTCAACCCGTCCCTTCGTCTCCTCCTCTGTCCTTAATATGCAGTCATGTGGGTCTAAGCGGGCATCCTGAGTATCCAGTGGGAGTAATGTTGCGGGGTTCAGTACAGTGCATCTCTTGATGTTAATGTGGCTGGAAAAGAGTGTCAGTTCATATCCTGTGAGTCGTGCGCTAGTGAGGTACTGTGTCTTGGTGTTATTAAGGAGGGTATCTACAGAATGGGGGACCATCAGAGTCAGGGGGGAGTTCATGACGATCCCTGCACTCTGACGGACCATGAGGGCGGCCGCAGTGGTCGCCCGTAGGCATCCCGGGAGAGCCCTTGCAACAGGATCTAAGGTGGCTGAAAAATAGGCACATGGCCGATGGTGACCTCCGAACATCTGGGTCAAGACAGCGCATGCACAGCCGTCTGTCTCATGTACAAAAAGAAAAATTGCTTGCTATAATCAGGAGTACCGAGGACTGGAGCAGTACACAGAGCCCTCTTTAAATCTTGGAAGGCCTGCGCATGCTCTCTAGTCCATGGAAAGGAACTGTCTGATATGTCTTTAGTGGTGAGGGCAAGAAGAGGTTTGACCATGGCCGAAAAGTTGGAAATCCACTGTCTACAGTATGAGGTTAGGCCTATGAAGGCTCGCACCTGCTTTTGTGTTCGTGGGGCCATCATAGCATTGATAATGGCTACACGATCAGCGGTGAGCTGCCTTCCCTCCTTCGAGAGGAGATGACCTAAATAGGTCACCTTCTCTTGACAAAACTGAAGCTTTTTAAAGAGACTTTGTGATTATGGAGGGCAAGGTGGCGTAACAAACAGAGAGTAGCTTCTTTACATGATGGGGCAGAATTTGCAGCAATGAGGAGGTCATCTACATATTGTAATAGTGTGGAGTTATCAGGGAGTTCCAAGGAATCTAGTTGACTTTTGAGGGCTTGACTATAGATACTAGGGCTCTCGGTGAAACCTTGAGGGGCGCGGCAGAATCTAAAGCTTCGCCCACCAAGGGAGAAACCAAAAAAATGTCTGCTGTCAGGATGTATAGGAATGCTGAAAAAGCATTCTTCAGGTCTATGACAGAAAAGTGCGTTGCGTTAGAAGGGACCATCGTTAAGAGGGCTGTAATGTCGGGGACAACAGGATATTGGGAGATTGTTATTTTGTTAAGGGCTCTCAGGTCAATCACGAATCTGTATATTTTAGGGGAGAGAGCATCTCCATTGGTCTTTTTAAGAACGGGAATAATGGGACTGTTACAGATATTGCCACGTGTTTCCTCCACTACGCCCTTGTCCATTAATTCAGATCGCCATTTCTCCTTCCGCGGGTAGTCGATACTGCCGGAGGCGGGGGAGAAGTGCACCTGGCTGGATGCGTACCACATGAGGGGATATGTTGAGACACCCTACATCAGTGTCTGATGATGCCCAGAGGGAGGAAGGTAAAGACTGCAATTCTGGTGGGAGGGGACCATACAGATACATATAGGAAGCTGCGGTGGGGGAAATTGTTAGGGATACACCTTGGGGACTACATGATATGGTCGCATACAGAGCTTTCAGTAAATCCATGCCTAACAAGTTTTCACTGCAACCTGTAGTAAGGACCAAGGGAGCGTCAACATGTGCAGGGCCAATATCGAGAGGGAGGGGTTCAGAGACAGGGCTCGTCACAGGTGTTCCTGCAAAACCCACGGAGACATTTATTTTGCCAGAAAGGGGTGCCTCCGGGACTGACAGACGTGCAATAGAAGACCTGGTGGCCCCAGTATCCAAAAGAAAATTCTGATCGTTCCCCACAACTGACATTTGAACATACGGGCCCCTTTGATCCACTGGAATTTGCACTCTGGTAATACCCCTTTCCTGGCTGTCCTATGCTTGGTAGGACCCTATCTCATTAACTTCGTCATAATCATCATTGTAATAAGTGCGTGTTGCTTCGTACCCATCAAACCTATTGGCCGGGCGCGGCCGGACGGGAACGTGACCCCTGGGCCTACGTTCTTTATCCTGTGGATGGGGAGGGCCATGGTCCCTGGTCTGCCTTCCCTCCCCGGGAGCGCGAGGCCGAGTCTTCCCTGTTCGGATGTTTTCAGCTAACACGGGACACTCGTCTATCCAATGGCCGTACCCCTTACAATAAGCACACTGATCTGTTTGGAGGGCTCCCGTATGTTGAGGGCTGGAGGGGGTAGACTGGCGAGCCCTCGGAGGGTGTTGGGGTTGAGGTCTGAAATTCCCGCGGGCATCGGGACCTCTGGGAGGGTAAGCCTGCTGCAGAAGTGCCTTAGTCTTAAGATCCCTAACCTTCTTACTTTCCTTGTCTCTATCTTCATTCTCCCTATTCTCATGATATTGTGCCATAGCCAAGATACCAGTCATAGTTTGGGCAGACCACGTACTTTCAACTTTCTTAAGCCTGGTGGAAATCTCAGGAAGCAAGTTGCTGACAAACTTATCGACAAACACTGGGCCAGAACCTGGGGTCCGGGGATCCAAACCACTATGTCCCTTGTATTCTGTCTCAAAACGGGTAAAAAAGTCAGCCACATTCTCATCTTTTCGCTGCCTACAGGCGTTTATTTTATCCCAGTTAATGACAGTTTCCGGCAAAAGTGTTTTCATAAACGTTATTATTTTACCGGGCAAAGTCAGGATGGCAGCTTCTGGTTTAGTCCCTCCTACCCTTGCTTCTTCCATAGCCTCTAGGTCAGCCCATTTACCTCCCAACGCCACTTCATGATCAGTATGTCGAATCTTGTCCCAAATTTCAGTGGGGACAACCGTAACAAAAAGTAAATCTATATCCTCAAGAACGAGAGTACCTGCAGATATAATCTGACCTAATTCTCTGTAAAGGCAGCCGGATTCTTCCGGGGATCTGGTAATTGTTCTTTTAACTGCATTACTTCTGACCTTTTCCAAGGAACATGAACCCAAAGCCTGCGCCAGTGTGCCTCAACAACCCCTCGGCCATTATTTTGGGCATCGGTAAGTGCGTTAACAAAGACAGGGGCCGCCTCTCTCATTGGCATAGCTGTTTCTAGAGGGGTGTTGGAAAAAGCGGTCATATCACGGTAAGCCATTAAAGCAGACACAGCACCAAACATCCCCTCTCCCTGAACATCGCCTCTTCTTATTTGTGACCTAAGGTCCATTAATCCAGTGGGTATCTGCATAAGCGCATTCTCAAATTTTTGCATGACCAGCGTACACATGTATTCAGCCCAGGTGGTCTGTTCCATAATCGTCCACTGGGAAAAGGTGGACCAAATGTCTTTAAAGGCATAAATATTCCCGTTCTTTATCCAACATTCACACTGTTGCTTCTGTAGGTCATTTTCTCGAAGGGACGAAAAGCTGATTGCAGAGCGCAAGGAGGCCAGTCGGGGGGAATTCAACATTTTATATAAATCCTGCTTAACTGTAGACCACGGGGAAGTAGGAAAAGGGCGGGTAGGGGTAAAGCCGCAGGGGTTGGGCGGATGGAGACTTGTTGTCATTCCCGTAGTGAGGACAGGGTTAGCGGGCATGGTCGGTGTCATAGGAAAAATCGGGAGGGTTGGTGTGACAGGAAGAACAGTAGGAGGGGCAGTGGGGGCAGGAGTGGGCGGTGGCGGGGAGACATGTGGGGTGTGAGGCGACAGGGCAGGGTACATTGGGGCATATGCAGGAGGGCTTTCTAGCATGCTATCAAGCAAGGAATCACCTTCTTCTCCCCCATCCATATGGCCCTTTCTTTTCTCCTCACGAGCTGGATAGCATTTTTGTACCCGTTGCTCCCTGTTGGCTATTTCTACCGATTTTGTCATTTGATTTTGTAAATTTACTCTGGCATGGTCGGCCATTGACATGCGTTCCTGTTTTCTTTCTTGAGCCTTCTGCTTTCTAGCTCTCTGCTCTATCTCTTTCCTCCAAAATCGGACAGATTCAAACATAGACGGGCGCGTTTTTCTTTTCATTAATTGTTCCTCTAAGTTGGCGAGAACTTGGGAATTAAAGGAGCCGAAAAGTGGCCACTGTAATTCCGCGTTACTTTGTTTCGTATATTTTACCCAGAATGAGGAAAACATTATGGCAGAAGGGCCATGTTTAACATACATTGTATGGCCAGGGGTCCCTTCTGGAGGAAGCGGACAAGCCGCCTCCAGCTGGGAGTCCTGCGTACACATACAACAACATAATTTCTTGAACTTACTACTGACTGGCATGCTTGTAAATAGGTAACAGACACCGGCGGGTTTTTAAAATTCACCTCGCCTGCTTGGCTTTTGCAAAGGTCAATGACAGCAGAATCATACAGACTTGGTGGGTGATCAGTCCACCCTTACCTTACAGGGGTAGTTCTCTTCTGCAGACGTAGGGCTGTGTCCTGCTCCAGAAATTATTTGCTAGGGGACTCCAGCGAGGACGGGGTCATGTGGCCCAGACCGGGTGGGGAGGAACAGCGGGCGAGTCGTTCGGCTTACCGGATTGCAAGAATCCCTCGGGTAGGGCGCCTCCGTCGGAGTCTCTCCGTGCACCTCCTCACATCCACCGGGCCTGACCTTCGTACTCGTGGAGTCCCTGTTCGGCGCCATTTGAAGAACCGGACATACCCCACTTACTGGGTCTCGGCGGCGGGAGAACCGCCCAAGTCTTCCATACCCTTCATACGTAGTAAAAGGAGACACAGGAGCCTTCGTCTGCAGGAGGAACCCAGATTTATTCAGATAGCCCGGGCTATGGAACAGAGTCCCAAGCTCGTTAGAAACAAGACAGAGGAGGCTGCTGCTTTACTCCGCAGCTTACAAGCCTTTTATACTTTTTCATTCCAGTCTTTTGGCTGTTAGTCCATTGTTCAATCAGGGCAGTGTTTGCAGTTGATAACCAGATCCAGACGGTGTTTGTAGTTGGTGACCTGATCAAGGCTTGGTACCCAAAGTATTGTTCACTCAGCTTGATCAAAGCACGGTCATTCAGGTCATTGTTCGATCAGCTTGATCAAAGCTCGGTCATTCAAACCATTGTCCAATCACCCTGATCAAGGCCCAGCAGTCAGACCATTGTCCAGATAACCTGATCACGGGGTCAAGGATGTTTACCAGGCAGGGAGCAGGAGATGGGAAACAAATCATTTACACAGGGCGTGAGTGTCTCATGGTTTTCTGTCGAACTGCAAAGAACAGGGGGGTTGGGTGTGCGACAGTTCCTGGGCAGAAATGTAGGCTGCAAGATGGTTTTTGTCGTGTTAGTTAGAATTTCCTCAGGCATCAGCAGAAACGACCAGGTGGGTCGTGTGGAAGTGTTTGACACGAAATGGCAATGAAAAACAATGGAGTCCCGGTACAAATGATGCCGATCAGAAGAACACTTTTCCTCAGGGACCTGGTCTGGCAGTTTGGATTGACTTTTCCTACTGGGGCAGGAACTAGTCTAATTTGTATATTGGCTTATCTTTGTTCAGGGTGGCTTACTGGGCAAAAGATCGTCAGACTGGAACGCAACTTCAATCATTACCAATGCTGACATGAATTGAATCATTCCACCAATCACTTTTTTCTTTTTCTATGGCAGGGGCTTAGGTAGGTCTCCCTGTAGGGCCCATCAAGCAAATGAACAATCAATGTAGGATAAGAGAAATGACTTTATTTCTATATGGCCTACCCCACCAGATATCATGCTGTCCAACCGATGGCCTGAAGGATGGCCCATAAGCATGTTGCTGTTGATCAGCTTTTTCACCCTCCTGGTCATGACGTCTCCCCTTTGATCGCCCCAGACATTAAAATCTTCCATTGTGATTACCCTCTTGCTCTTACTCTTCAGGCCTTCTGACATGCCATGCGAGTCCTTATGGAAGTTTAATGAATTCCCCACTGGTCTACACAATTATCCCAAGGCCACCAACAGATTGGGCCCTCCTGAACAGACCACTGCCAGATTCTGAAAGGTTTTCCAAGTCTGAACTTTCTAGAGAATCTGATTGAGGTGCCTGGAAATGAAAATGCTGCCCCCTCCTTTTTTCTCTCTCCATATTTGCCCAAATCGACCAACAAGTAAGGTGGGGGGATCTTTCCTAACACATATCAATTGCTCTCATGTGGCTATGTGTCAGTGATACCAAGAGTGTGAAGCTCCTGTTCCCTAAATAGGTCCCTGACTGGGGAGAGGGGCCTTATTTTTGATACCCCCTTCTTCCCCTGATCTAACTGCAAGACGGAGAGGTTATTCAAACCCAGCATCAACTCTTGTTTCTTTACGACCCCAAAGAAGGCTCTGTTAGCAAGCACCTACTGAAGATCTGCCCTTTTAAACAACTTTTAAGCTCCGCATTTCTCCCAGACCAAAACCTAAGGCTAAATCTGGAACTTGAACATCCCGCCCTCATGGGTTACTTACTAGCTGTGTCTCCATAACATGCTAACCCCACGGGCTGGCTTTTCAAGCTATTGAAATAGCTGTTATGTTTTTGCTAGTATTGTTGTATTTGCTGTAGCCTTTTGTGATCACCGGTGTGTAAACACCACCTCTAAGTAAGAGCGAGATAATAAATGTAACCTATAAATAGCTGTTAAAGGTATGTTATTTTTTGCTAGTTTTGCTGTATTTGCTGTAGCCTTTTGTGATCATAAGAGCGAGATAATAAATTTAACTTAATATTTTAATTCTTTATACTTGTAGTTTTATGAGTTTCTTCAGTGCCCTACCATGTTACATGGATCAGCTACTTACTACCTCTAATGATATGCACACCTGGCATTTCAGTGGACGCACCACCCCGGCCATGTTTACTTTACTATTATTATCTATTTTTTGTTTTTACTATTCTGCAGACATAATCCACCGGTATGCTAGAGCGCTTTAGAGAAAATGTAGACATAAGTACATTGGTTCACTCCATATAGTGTGAGAATGTATACACAAACATTCACATTATTGAGAGGGAAACTGAGGTTGAGCAATCCAGTTTCTGTATAAATACCATACTGGGTGCTGGCAAAGATCACCCATGAGTAAGGACAAAATAAATAATCAAATGTAATGTCCCTCAGTAGCTGGATATATTATAAAGTCAAATGTACTCATGGCAGAGTAAAGAACTATAGTTATTGCTATAATAAAAGCTAGCTAGTAGAAAAGGAGAGAAGGTAGGAAAGTGATGACAGCAAATTTCCAAAATGTGGGGCAGATGTCAAAAACAGTTTGCTGTCACATAACCTGCGATTCGCAAATTTACCTGGTTTCTGACTGCATAATGTTTTTTTACAGAAACTTCTTACAGAATCACAAAAGGAGTTTTATGACTCCTTCTGAATCTCAATAAGGAGGGGGCATGAAGAGGGAGCCCCCTTCTATTTGTGATTCACAATGAAATGTATCAATGGTTTGTCACTGCAATTGTGTCCACAAACCTTTGAAAAGTTACTGACACTTTAATGAGGTGGAAACTCATTTACAAATGGGTCTGCTTTCCCTTAGAGAATTGTGTCAGGTGGCCTTGGGAAGAGGAGCCAGTGGTCCAATGGACACCACTGCTGGCGAGGCACTGGGTGAGGAAGGGAAGTGGTGCATGGAACAGGACACACAAGGAGAGGCAAGGTGACGACTGGACATGGGGACAGAGTACCTCTCCCAGAAGTAGACCATTCTGTAAGAAATAGCAGCTAGAAATAAAGAATATACCTGCAGCCTGCCCGATCTCCGTGTCCTGTGTACTAGGCGAATTCTACTAGGGGCAGGCGTAACTTGCTTAACTCTGTGTAGCTTAATCACCCAGAATTACCTAAGAATTATGCAAGAGTACACTTGAATTATGCGAGAAAAGAAATTCTGCATTTAGCGCTACTTCTTAGCACAAAAATTTCCCCTCGAGTCCAAAATTGACACAAGTATTCATTTGGAACTAAGAAATAGCGTTAAATGCAACAGCTTGCTGAAGTGGTCTTGGGGTAGGATTTCTGCCCCCAAATAACTCTCAATTACGTGAGCTGGAGTAATTGCGTAATCATCAGTTATTCTGCGTCAAAGAGTAATGCAGAATTACTGAAATTACTCCAATTACGCTGGTGTAATCGAAATTCTGCCCAACCCTAAATTCTACACCATCCCTATGTTGGTAGTCAGGAGTAGCAAAGAGCAACCTTCCTAAATAATATTCATTACCCCTTCTGACACGCTCCTCGGCCCCGTCTTTACCTTTTGTGATGGCCCGCCCACAAGACAGGCATTCTTCTCCTTTTCTTACCATGCCCAGCTTAGTCTCTTTTCTACTGATACGTTTTCTGGATTTTCATTCCAAAACATGCCCCAGTATTAGGCTCTCTAGGCTCCATCTTAGGAATATTTTTTTCGTTTCACAGACCTTTCTGTGTAAAATTAATCATTAAAGTAAAAAAAAAAAAATTATATAACAAATTAAACAATGTTATTTAATACGAACTTTAGTCTGGAGTAATGCAAAGCAGTGCAAATCACTGCCTTGCTTTATTCCGTGGCAGGGAGGTGTTCCATGGGTGGAATGTGGGTGTTCTCACACATCCACCCATGGATACTGGTAGACCTGGGAATGCGTCACAATGATACGCCTTCCCAGGGGAGGCGTAACGAGGAGAAATAGCTATATTTCTCTTCGTTTTTTTCCTCCTTCTACTCATACTGTAGCATGCTGCATTCTGCAGCACGCGTAGAAAGAGGAAAATGCCTCTGAGGTTTGTGTTTGTGCAAGAAAGTGTCCCTTCCTGCACTGAAACAATCCTGTCTGTAACGCAGGCACCCTTGCACCATGATGCAAGGGTGCCTGCATTGGTTCTAGGCAGCATTTTGTGCGGCAGCACAGGCAGAGAGCCAGAACGTGTCATATCTTAATAGATATGGCGCATTCCTGCCCTCTCGCTTTCAGGCAACGCAGCAAGGTGTCTTACTGCCTTATGTTGCATGCAATACTGATAAATATGGCCCTCTGTTCTTATTTTATATAATGTATCTGAACATTGTTTAGCAATTTTTGAATAAACATTTAGCAGAAAGGCCATCGCACCCTTTCAGTTACTTACATTTTGTGAACCCTTGCCAATTGTTTAAAAACAATAAACGAGAAGTGAAGTTATCAGTTTCTGTGAAACCTTGTTCACTATTTAAAAGCAATCATTGGAAAAGGGGATTCAGTCCATTCAGAGAAATATGAAAGTATTCAACAAAGATAATTATCATGTTGCAATAGTGACATGAATAAATGTGCGTTTAAACTTGACATTTATACCAAAATAAGCAACATATATAATTCAAGAAGGGGATACATAAAAGAAAAAAATAAATGACAATTGTAAAACTACATCTATTACCTAAAACCATTTAAAAATACTCCTCCAGCCCTGGTGACCTTCCAGTTTTCTATTGCTAAGGCAGACCATTTACAAGTTAGCTGTGTTGAGGTTTGATAGCAGGCATCATTGTGTGAGTGCAGAGGTCTTAGGCCCGCTCCCCACTCATGTGCCAAGCTGGGATAGAGAGCATAGACAGCATTCAGGACTATGCCATGTGGGCGCCAAATGGAGTCATGGCTTCCGATTTCTGACAGTGCTCACTTGCCAGTGAACTGCTTCCCTCCCTGCGCAGCTCTGCCTGGTAGCTGCTGCCCCTTGCAGGTCCACTGACCCTTGCTGGTTGGTGTTCGAGGCCCTCCTCCACCCGCAGGCTCCCACCTGCGCCTCATGCCTGGTGGGCTAGTGGGGAGCATCTTTGTTCTGCTGCTGGTCTGCCTTCTGTCCTTGTGCTTTCTGCCTCTTTTTCCCCTCTGCCTTCTTTGCACTCTTTTTAACTTTTTTCTCTTCCCCCCATTACAATACTTTTTTCACTTTTTCAACCTCTTTTGCGCCGTGCCCCTGCCCGACCCCCGCGTCACGGCCCCTTCCAGTGCTGTGTTTCCCCCTTCCCAGCTGTCCAGCCCTCCCCCTCACACTACTTAATGGTGGCTGCTGCGCGGCCTCGCTGCTGGCACACTGAAGGAGCGCCAAAGGCAAGCCCATCTGCGCCCAGCGCCACGGACCCTGGTTCTCGGACCTTCACCGGATACGACGTTAGCACCCTCCTCGCCCTCAACATCGGACGCCATGCCGCCTGCCACCTAGCGTCGCCGAAAGACACTCGAGGACCTTTCTTCTGCCGAAACTGCAGCTACACCCTCACCCACCTCTGCACTTCAGCTCCTCCCGCCGCCCGGCCGACCCACAGCGCACCCAGCTGGCTCAGCTGCATCTTCCTCAACACACGCTCCGTTCACAAAAACGCCACGGAAATCTGGGACCTCCTTGACTCCGTCTCCCCCGACATCGCCTTCCTCACAGAAACCTGGACGAACTCCAGCTCTGGCCTGGACATTGCCACCGCCATCCCCGACAGCTACAGGATCACCCGCAAGGACCGCACCGACCGACCGAGGAGGCATTGCCATCGTCCACAAGAACTCCCTCCGCCTCACGACCCACTCGAACAATCAAAGGACAACCATTGAACATCTCCACTTCCAGGTCTGGACCAACATCACCCTTGTGTACAGACTGCCTGGCCCCCACCCGCCCTTCACTGACACCATCATCTACTTCATCGCACCCCAGGCTCTCGCATCTACCGATTACATCCTACTCAGCGACCTCAACTTCCATCTGGACAACCCCAATGACCAAAACGCCACATTTCTTCTGGATAACCACGCTAACATCAGCCTCAAGCAGCTAGTCACCTCTCCGACCGACGCAGCGGAACACACGCTCTACTTCGTCTTCTTTGCCAGCAAAAACATCAACTACAGCCACACCTCTGAACTCCTCTGGACTGACCACCACTGCGTTCATTTCGCCTCTAGCAAACCCACTGTACACCACCGCACCCACCGCCTCCCTGCCGTAACTGGAACAAGATCACTGAAGAACATCTCAGCGCCACTCTGAGCACAACCACACTGCCGAAATCCACAGACACCAATACAGCAGCACGAAACCTACAACGATGGATCTCCAACTGCTCTGACGCGCTAGCACCCCATAAGAAAGCACCCGGCTAGCAACACTCCAAGAAAGCCAGTTGGTTCACTGCCGCCCTCCACGAGTTGAGACGCACTTGTAAACGTCTCAAGAAGCGATGGAGGAACAACAAAACCCCGGAAGCCCACGCAGACTTCAAAGCCACCTTCAACGCACACCACCTCCTCCTCAAAACTACAAAGAAAACGCCCTCCAATACAGAATCAACACCAATGCACACAACAGCAAAGAACTCTTCGCCATCGTCAAGGAGTTCGCCAAATCCAACAGCAAGACCACAGAAGTCTCACCCTCCCACGACCTCTGCAACAAACTCAGCACCTACTTTCACCACAAGATCAAGCAGATCTATGACTGCTTCGACACCCAAGACCCGCCCATCACTCCTGCCACCACCACACGTGACTACGACGCCCCCCAACAGATCCTGCTCAACTGGACCCCGCTCACCACGGATGACACTCTCAAAACCATGAAGGGCATTCACTCCGGAGCACCCTCGGATCTCTGCCCGCACCACATCTTCCTCAGAGCCGCCACCTCCATCGCCCCCTAATTAGCCGCACCATCAACTGCTCCATCGAGACCGCCACCTTTCCTGATGACTGGAAACACGCCGAGATCAACCCCCTGCTGAAGAAGCCGTCCAGCAAGCCGACAGACCTCAGGAATTTCCGACCCATCTCCCTGCTCATCGCAGCAAACCACATCCTGGACTCCTCCCAATCCACCTTCCGAAGCAACCAGAGCACCAAGACCGTCCTCCTCGCCGCCACCGATGACATTCCCTCCCTCCTCGACCAGGGAGAAACAACAGCCCTCATCCTCCTGGACCTCTTGGCAGCCTTCGACACTGTCTCCCACCGCACCCTAAGCACGAAACTCCACGACGTCGGCATCTGCAACAAAGCACTGGAATGGATCTGTTCCTTCCTCACCGGTAGAACACAGCGATTCAGACTAGACTCATCGCTCATGATGAAGCACCAGATCAATGCTGTATCCTCGACCTGCTTCAAAACCCTCCTCATGGTCCGAGAGACTTTCAGATGGATCCCAACCGGATCCAGATAAACTTCACACACACACTCATCAGCAGCAGACTGGACTATGGCAACGCTCTCTACGCCAAAATCAATCAGAAACTCCTCAAACTTAAGACTGTCCAGAACACCGCAGCCAGACTGATCCTAGACATCCCCCATCACAGTCACATCACCCAACACCTGAGCAATCTCCACTGGCTTCCAGTCGAAAGAAGAATAACCTTCAAACTCCTCACCCACACATACAGGGCCCTTCACAACACCAGACCGCATACATGAAGTCACCTCTCCTTCCACACACCAAAAAGACACCTGCGATCAGCCCAGCTCTCTCTGGCCACCATCCCTCATATCAACAAGACTAGAACGGGAGGAAAGTCCTTCGCCTACCTCGCAGCCAAAGCCTGGAACACCCTACCCATCCACCTCCGGCAATCTCCCATATTGCCCCAGTTCAGGAAGGACCTCAAGACCTGGCTCTTTGGATGACCTCAGCACACTACGGAGTCGCCTCCCGTGCACCTTGAGATCCTCACGGGTGAGTAGCTGCACTTTACCAACCCTGATTGATTGATTGACTACCACCGTTCCTCTCAGAACCCATGGAGATCGGCTGCGGAGTCCCCCAGGGGAGACCTTGAGCCCAACTCTCTTCAGTATTTACATGGCCCGCTTGCAGCCATAGTCAGCAACCACGGACTCAACATCGTCTCCTATGCCGACGATACCTAGCTGATCCTCTCCCTCACCAACAAGCCCACAATCAGCAGAAACAACTTCCATGATGGGTTGAAGGCCGTTGCTCCCTGGTTGAGAGATTGCTGCCTCAAGCTCAACTCGGACAAGACCGAAGTTCTCATACTGGGGCCTAACACCTCCTCTTAGGAAGACTCCTGGTGGCCTGCCGTGTTAGGAACCCTCCCCCCACACCCACGGACCACGCACAAAACCTCGGCATCCTCGCTCACGATGAACGACCAGATCAACGCCGTCTCTTCATCATGCTTCCACACTCTTCGCCTGCTTCGAAAGACCTTCAGATGGATCCCCACTGAGGCCAGAAAGACGGTCACCCAAGCACTCATCAGTAGCAGACCACGGCAACGCACTCTACGCAGGTGTCACCCAGAAACTCCTTAGGAAACTACAGAATGTTCAGAACACCACAGCCAGACTGGTCCTCAACATTCCCTGCCGTGGCCACATCTCCAAACACCTGCGAGAACTCCAGTGGCTCCCAGGAAACAAAAGATTCACGTTCAAGATCCTCACACACACCTACAAAGCCCTCCATGACACTGGACCAGCATACCTGAGCCACCGCATATCATTCCACGTACCCACCAGACACCTCCGCTCTGCTCCGCCGAACTGGCCCTTGCCACCGTCCCTTGGATCCTCAAGACCAGGACCAGAGGAAGATCCTTCTCCTACCTCACCGACAAGACAAAACCTGGAACACCCTGCCTCTCCACCTCAGGCTATCCCCGTCGCTGACCCAATTCAGGAAGTATCTCAAGACCTGGCTCTTGGACTGAACCTCAGAGCCCATCAGGACCTGCACCCTCTCCCCATCGAAGCGCCTTGAGACCCTCACTGGTGAGTAGTCGCGCTTAACAAACACTGATTGATTGATTGATTGATTGATTGATTGAGTCCTCAACTGCACTTGTGTTCTAGAATCAAAGTAGCACAAGTAGTTTTAGAAGGAATTCTCAACTTGCAAGATAAAAATTTGTTGCTAAGCTACCTATATACACAAAGACTACTGCTTTAGCATAGTTCTGCGTATAAATGCTGTGATGCAGACTGCTAAGCGCTCTGAGACGTATAGGAGTGTAGACCCTGAGGATGAAGTTATTTCTCTTTCTTGGAAAGACTTGGAGGATTTAATTAAGGAGGCAGCTAATTCTGCCTTAAATAAGCCATAAAGGGCAGCTACTTAATGTTGAGGTGAGGAATGCCCAAGAGGAGGGGCCAAGAGGAAAATATGTCCAAGAACAGTAGTTGGCTGATTTGCTGAAGCACATCATAGAGGGGCAGAATTTAGCGCCAAAGTTACAACAAGCTGAGGATTTCTTTTTTGCTTAATATGCAGCGAAAAAGTTTGACAATCTCCCTCTGCATAAGGTAATTAAATATATCATTATCAAAGAGTGAAAGGGCACAGACAAAACATCCTTTCTAAGCTTTTTAACTAAAAGATATATTATAGAAGGATTTGAGGGTCTTTTTCTGCAAACTCCCAAGGTTAATTCTATTTATGGCCAGTATTGCATCCTCCTTATCTTTGTCTTGTGAAGAAGCCTTTCTTTCAGATGCAGTAGGGAGGAAACTGGAAGCATCATTTAAAAGAGCATATGCAACATCAAATTTTGCCTTAAGAACAGACTTATAAAGCCTATACATCACTGCCATTGTTGAAGGATTTTCAATTGTTGTTTGATTGCCTGTAGAAAGGAAGAGATCCTCTCAGATTTTGGTAATATGGAATTATTAGCCCAATTTTTGTCGGTCACTACTCTTGAGGCTTAGTGATCTTCAGCGACAGCTGCAGTAGCTATGGTAGCAGGAAGGAGTTTTTTATGGCCAAAACTTGAGAAAATGTATCAAATCCAATGATCTTTGATTCATTGACTACCATTCCTAGGCACAACGTTGTGTTGCCTGGAACTCAATGATATAGTGCAGAAGTCAGGATGAAGCTACAGTCATTTAGAAACCAGATTGTAAAAAAAGAAATTCTGCAAAGAAAACTATCTCCATTTTTTCAAGACAGATGTCCCATTTGTAGTTGGGCTCAATTCAAGGGGCCGCCATTTGTCTGAGAAGTTCCGGTCATAACCACCTAACCCACAGCAACAAAATACTAAATCCTGACTATATGGATAGAACAGAGGGAGGAAGATTAGTGAGAATCTATCCTCATTGAAATAGTCCAATAACTGACAAGTGGGTGCTGAATATTGTAAAGTTTGGTTGTTATATCGAATTTGTGAAGACACCCCCAGACCAATTTTTCAGGGCAATGTCCTTTCTAAAAGCATAGAAGAGACAGGCAATGCTGCAAGCCATACAGGCTCTACTGGAGAAAGCAGCAGTAACTCTGATTCCGCAGCAGCAGAGAGGATATGGAATGATTCAATAATCTTCTTTGAGCCAAAGTTGGATTTAATTTACAGACCAGTCCTGGACTTGAAAGATGTGAACAAATGTGACTGTTGCACATCATTCAGAATGACAGCATTGCCGACAATAATCCCTTTGATTTCAGAAGGAGATTTTTTTAATAACGTTAGACCAAACATTTGGCATACTGATTAATTCAGAAAATCAACAGTATCTTAGATTTGCAATTCGGAACAGTCACTATTAGTTCAGATCTCTTCTGCTCATTCTCTAGACAAATCCAAGAGTTTTCACAAAGGTACTGGCTCTGACAGTGGCATGGCAAGGCATACAAATGTTTCCATATTTTGATGACTGGTTGATTTCTGAATCTTCGTTTCTAAAGGCTGAGTCGAAGAGCAAGGTCTTGAGGTCCTTCCTGAAGGCGTGCAGGTTCGGGGAGCGTCTGATGCTGACTGGGAGATCGTTCCAGGTCTTGGCTGCTATGTAGGAGAAGGCCCTTCCTCCTGCTCTGCTTCTGCGGATGTGGGGGGTGTCTGCTAGGGCGAGGTCGGCGGATCTGAGATTTCTTTTGGGTGCGTGGAAGCAGACTCTCTCGTTGAGGTATTTGGGTCCGATGTTGTGGAGGGATTTGTAGGTGTGGGTATGAAGCTTGAAGTTTATTCTCTTCTCGACGGGGAGCCAGTGTAGGTCTCGAAGGTGTTGAGTCATGTGTTCGTGCCGAGGGGTCCCGAGGACGAGTCTGGCCGCGGCGTTCTGGATGGTTTGGAGCTTGTGTAGAAGGGTCCTGTTGACACCGGCGTAGAGGGCGTTTCCGTTGTCCAGTCTGCTGGTTATGAGTACATGGGTGACAGTTTTTCTGTGTTCGGGGGGGATCCATTTGAAGGTCTTTCGGAGGATGCGGAGGCAGTTGAAGCTGGTGGAGGCAACGGCGTTGACCTGGCGGGTCATGGTGAGGGAGGAGTCGAGGATGATGCCGAGGTTCCGAGCGTGGTCTGTCGGGGTGGGAGGACTCCCGAGGGCGGAGGGCCACCAAGTGTCGTCCCAGGCGGAGGTCGAGGGTCCCAGGATGATGACCTCTGTTTTCTCAGTGTTGAGCTTTAGGCAGCTGTCCTTCATCCAGGCCGCGAGGTCCTTCATTCCTTCCTGGAAACTGAGCCTGGTGTCTTCGGGATCCTTCGTGAGGGAGAGGATGAGCTGGGTGTCATCGGCGTAAGATACTATGTTGAGCCCATGCTGTCTGACTATGGCGGCGAGGGGGGCCATGTAGATGTTGAAGAGCGTGGGGCTGAGCGATGATCCCTGTGGTACTCCGCAGTTGATCTCAGTCGGTTCGGAGATGAAAGGGGGGAGTCTTATCCTCTGGGTTCTGCCGGAGAGAAAGGATCGGATCCAGTTGAGGGCGGTACCTTGTATCCCTGCGTCGTGCAGTCTAGCAGCGAGGGTGTGGTGTGAGACGGTGTCGAAGGCCGCGGAGAGGTCTAGTAGGATGAGGGCTGCGGTGTGTCCCTGGTCGAGTAGCATGCGGATGTCGTCAGTGGCGACGAGGAGGGCGGTCTCAGTGCTGTGGTTGCCACGGAATCCGGACTGGGAGGCGTCTAGGATGGAGTTCTCTTCGATGAATGCGGTCAGCTGGGCATTCGGTGACTTTGGCGGTGAAAGGGAGCAGAGAGATGGGCCGGTAGTTCTTCAGGTCCGTTGGGTCGGCCGTGGGCTTCTTAAGGAGGGGCTTGACTTCCGCCTGCTTCCAGCCGTCAGGGAAGATGCCGGATTGGAGGGAGGCGTTGATGGTCCGTCCTAGTTCGGGGGTGATGGTGGTGGCGGCCCTCTGGTAGATGTGCGGTGGGCAGGGGTCCGTGGGGGCTCCAGACCGGGTTTTCCTCATGGTCGTGGTGATGAGCTCCACTGTGGCGGGAGTCCAGGTGGTGATGGTCGGCTGGAGGTCGGTGGAGGGGGAGAGGGTGGTGAGCGGTGTCTGGTCGCTGAAGTGGTCGTAGAGGGCCTTGATCTTCCGATGGAAGTAGGAGCTGAGCTTGTTGCAGAGTTCCTGGGAAGGTGTGACGTCCGTGGCCTCGCTGGGGGGTTTGGTGAATTGCTGTATGACGTTGAAGAGTTCTTTGGCGTTGGTTGCGTTGTTGTCGATTTTGTTCTTGATGAAGGTCTGTTTGGTGTCCCTTATGAGCTGGTGATACTCCTTTCCGGCGCTCCTAAAGTTGTTTAGGTCTTCTGTGGTTTTCTGGCTTCGCCATTTTTTCTCAAGGCGTCTGCAGGTGCGCCTGGCGACTTGGAGTTCGGTGGTGAACCAAGCGGCCATCAGGGGGTGTTGTTTGGCGGGGTGGTGGAGGGGGGCGATCTTGTCGGCGCATCTGGAGATCCATCGGTGAAGTTCTTTGGCTGCGGCGTTGGCGACGGTCGTGGTGATGGGGGGTCAAGGAGGAGGGTGGAGTTGATGTGTTCCTCTGTGATTTTGCTCCAGTTCCTTCGTGGCGGGAGGGGGCCGGTTTGGGCGCGGTGGTGGTGTTGAAGGTGAAATGTACGCAGTGGTGGTCGGTCCAGGGGGGCTGCGTGGTGTGGCTGAAGTGGACGTTTGATCCTCCTGCGAAGATGGGGTCGAGGGTGTGTCCTGCTCTGTGCGTGGAGGTGTTGACGAGCTGCTTCAGTCCGAGGTTGGAAAGGTTGTCGAGGAGGGCGGTGGAGTCGGGGTTGCTGCGGTTGTCGAGGTGGAAATTCAGGTCTCTGAGTAGGATGTAGTCCGTGGAGGTAATGGCCTGGGGTTCGACGAGGTCGGTGATTGCTGTAGTGGCCAGGGAGCGAGTGCAAGGATTGATGACAGCAGCCATGAGGTAGTTTCCTGGGTTCTGTTTCACCTGAAGCCACTACTACAACATGTCCTCAGTCAGTGGCCCCCAAAGTCTCAGAATTATGACTGCATCTCAGACAGTGAAAAGAGGAACTTCAATGGCAGATGGTGGTAGAAAATTTACAGAGGGGAATGTGTTTTCATTATCCAAGTCCTTCAATATTAACAACAGGTGACAGTCACTGGAGTTGGAGAACGATGCTAGACAGCATGGTAATACGTCTGAAATGGTTGCAGGCAGAAGCTACTCTTCAATCTGGAGGGAGTTGATGGACATTTGGAATACTTTGCAGACCTTTGGAAGGAAAGTCGTTATTGATCAGGACCGACAATCACGTGGCAAAGAGATATATCAACAGCCACAGGGGCACAAAGAACGAGGCACTAGCAAAGACAGCAATGGCCATTTGCTCCTGGGCAGAAACACTAATATTATTTTATTGACAACAATGTATATTCCCAGGAAGAACAACAATTTGGCAGGCACCCAAGGTGGAACATGCCATCATCTCTAACTTTCAATCTAAGTCAAGAGGTGCGCTAAAAGTTAGTGGAGTGTTTTGGCAGTGCATGGCTGGGGTTGTTTGCCTCACCGGGCAATACTCTTCTTCCTCAGTATTATATAGAGATGTGGTCCCAATAGGTGTAGGCATGGATGCTTAAGCAATTCTATGGCTGGAGGAATTTCTAAACGCCGTCCTTCCAATTGCCCTCCTCGTCAGGGTGCTGTGGAAGATTCAATGGGGGGGAGATGATTGTGGTAATCCTAATAGCCTTTTTTTGACCTCACCACCCATGGTTTCCATTACTCAAAAAGCTAGCAATGGAACAATGTTATCATCTTCCACTACATTCCAGACCTGTTGCAGAAACATCTTCAAGGTCTAGCTCTAACTGGTTGGAAGTTGAGAGGCTTGCCTTAAAAACTTAGGTTGTTCTAGAGAACTGGCAATTGATAAGCCTTCAATGCGTACTTCATATTCTAAGCATTGGGTACATTTTTTTAAATGGTGCTTAGACAAGGTACTAGACCCAAAAACCTGTCATCCATTAAAAATTCTTTATTGTTTTAAGAGAGACCTTTCTGAAGGGTTTAGCTCCTGGACAACTACAGTAGCAATTTGAGGCTTTGGGGGAGGCTTTGGGCGATTTTCTCAGCTTGTTCTGTTACCTGTTAGGCTGCTTAAAGTGTTTTAGGTTAAAAAAGACAGTTGTTTCAAAACCAGTAGCCTCTTGGGATTTGAAAATAGCATTGAAGGGTCTATAGTTGAAACCTTTTGAGCCATTACAAGAGGCAAATATTTCATGGCTAGGAGAGTTAGGGTCATTAGTTATTTCTTATCCATATTTAGGAATTTTCTTAGACCAGTTACTTTTAAAACCAAATACGAAATGTAAACCAAAGTTACAAAAGTAGTATCTTTTGCCAAAAGAGATTTTCCTGCAGTTTTTAAGGAGACTCAACTTGTTTAATTCCTATTTCTTTTGGTATTATTGTGTGAAAATGTAAAGACCGGGACTAGGAGCAATTGTCCTGAGGGTAATGAGGCTTACTGGTAAGTATTAGGTTCATTAGGCAGATTGCTCTGCGGCCCCTGCGGAATGGGCATTTTGCAAAGTGACCCATCAGTACATAAGTTTTATTGTACAATTGCAGAGATCGCAAAAAGTCAGGCCATAAGGTGGTGGTTGATTTCTAGCATTACTAGTTCCTAGCCATTTGCTACAGATTCTCTGTTGTGTCATTTCATGTTATTTTTTTCATTTTGGAGATTGTGACCTAGTTGTGCGTGGCTCTCTAAAGTATATGGTATTTCTGAAATGACCACGCACCTCTTAGTTTTTACACTATAACGTTTAAACAAACAGTTGTCACATTACCGACCCCGGTAAAATACCTTCGTGAATAGGAAAAAATTGTAAACTTACGCAAAAGTGTACGTTTACCTTTGTGAATCTGGCCTAAAATGATTTGGGCAGAAACACAGAATGCTCAGCCTCGCTGAGACTCGAACCTGGGCACAGATTTACGAGGGCAGCGCAAGGCAACACAAGGGCATCTGTGAGATTTACTAAGCCATGCAAAGCCACCTTGCGCGGCTCTGTGTGGCCTAGTAAATCTGGGGGAACATAAGGCAGTGCAAGCCGCTGCCTTGAGTTACTCTGTGCTGGGAAGGCATTCTATGCGGGTGCTCCTATGCACTCACGTATGGTTTTTGGCGCATTCACAGATTTACTAGGACAAGTAAACCTGGCAATGCTTCAAAACGGTATGCTGTCCTATGCGTAATGAGGAGAAATATGTTTATTTCTTTCAACTATTTCTTCTTTCTAAGTGTGCTACTTTCCGCAGCACTAATAAAAAGAGGAAAATCCCTATGAGAATTGTTTTTGTGCAGGAAGGTCTACCTTCCTGCACAAAAACAATCCTGCCTGTAACGCAGGCACCCTTGCACCATGGCGTAAGGGTGCCTGAGTTGGCGCTTGACAAACACAAGTGCGCCAGCGCAAAGGGAGAGCAGGAATGCGCCATATGCTAGTAACTATGGCGGATTCCTGCTCTCTCCATTCAACGCAGCGAAGCAAGTTGTCTTGCTGTGTTGCGTTTTGCCAAATGTTAGTAAAGCTGCCCCTGGTTTCCCAGGTTCAAATTCGGCAGCTAGGCCTGAGCGCCTTCTTACAGGTGCAGCCGAGTACCATGGACATGGGCAGCTGAGAATAGCACGCTGCATCTGCGATAGGGCGGGAATGTGGCCCGGCAGAGCCTAGCGTTGTCATCGCACTTCACCCACCCTTCATATCTGCCTCACGCTGGCACGCTGGAGCCGGCTCCACCGCACAGCCGGAGAGACAGGCGGACAGAGTGGGAGAGAGGCTGGGAGGCTATGCGAAAGGTGAGAGGGAAGCGGGAGCTGAGAGAGAGAGGGGAGGCGAGGTGATGGAGAAAGGGAGGGGAAAGGAGCTTAAAGAGAGAAAGGGAAGAGAAACACAGAGGTATAAGAAAGAAAAAGAGATGGAGACGGAGAGCGAGAGGGTGAGAAAAAGAGTGGAAAGAAGAGCGAAAGGGGAAAGAAAAAAAGTGAGAAACAGAAACAGCAAGAGAGGGAGAGAATAGAGAGGGGAAAACAGAGAGCGATAGGAGAAAGAAGGAAAAGGAGAGACTGGAAGCAGAAGGGGAAAAAGGGAGAGTGCCAGAAAGTGGAGAGAAAGGAGAGACATATAAAGAGGAAAGGGAGGTAGACAGTGAACTAGTCTGAAATTGATATACAGGAATAAAAGTGCCCTCCATTAAATATTGCGAGCTAGCTAGCATTCCTGACGCTTGAATGCAACAACCGGGTCGTCTCTGAAAGGCGTGTGGGCGTCAAAGGATACATTGAAAAGGACGGGAGGTGCTGCCATCAAATAGCTCCTGTCACAATTGTTTAGGTAAATCCACGCTTTGTGCGCACCGAACGGGGCGACCGTGTGGGTGGGGTTGAGCGAGGAGGGGGCAAGTTTGTGCATGTTTGTGTCGCCTCGAGGTCTTTGAAGTGCCCCAGGCGACAGAATTCCTGACAGCTCCCATCTCGTGTTGTCTGCTAGATTTCAGCGGCCTCTCTTTTATCTCGCCTCCCATCCCAACTGTCATGTCTCGCCGCTGACGTCGAAAGTCTAACTTCCAGGTACACCCCAGTTTCAAAAGATAAAAATAACCCCAGATTGGAATAAATGCGGCTCTTTTGCCAAACTCACCGAGAGAGAGAGAGACCGAGAGAGAGAGATAGCGCATGCTTGTGCCCGTCTGTGCTCGTGCGCATTATTAGTCAGACCTCCAGCTAGGGCGCGGACTGACTGGATCCATAAACCTGCACAAACCCACTCCAGTCCTTAGGCGAGAAAGGCTTATCTCGATCGTCGGTGAAAAGACTGAGGCGAAATTCAAGAAGGGAGTGTCTTTTACTCTATTCGCTTGATAATCACAGCAATGCAAGATGCAATTACTTTTTTTCTCAACTCTACTTAACAAGAAGGATAGCGGAGGGAGAAGGCATATCATTCATCTTGTTGACAGTTTTCATGTGCAGGAGTTTTATAAGGCTGACTGTACGTAGTCAGTGCTAAACGAATGAGCAAATACTTACTTCTTTCTGCGGGAACAACAGCGGGAAGTAAACGTGTAGACGCTAATGCTGTAAAGCAGTTGTACACAAGGGGCCTGTTGTGTTTTTGGCGTAAAAGAAGCACCGGCGTTCATGGAAACCAGTCTAACAGTCCCATGTCTGCAGAGTTGAGGCCTAATGCTTGATGTCTCCCGTTACTGCCCATCTATCAGACTTTTATGCTAATTCAGAAGTTAGCAATATTCCATTGAGAATGAAAAAGCCATATTATGTTTTGTCTGCACAGCTTCAAAGGGGTTTCTGCAGGATCCAATTGCACCACATTCGTTTGTACTCTCTAGTCTAGACAAACCACCAGAACAAACAAACATTGGCAGAGGCAATAGGTCTGGCATCGGCTGGCAGCTTTTTGTCATTGCCAGTTCTTGTTTTATTTCAACACTGGTTTTGCACAACTTAATTGCTAGGGAAAGTTCTGGGCCCTCGCCAATATCTATTTACACATAGTAAAAAAAAAAGATGCCTAACAACAAAACAATTTTTTGATCTACAAAAACACATATTTCTATAGTATCTTCTAGCACTCTAAGCACTACTTTGTGTGCGGATGTGCGGTTTGTGAAAGAGCAGAATCCCATCACTCACAATGGAGTTAGCCAATAACTGAAGTGGGCTGACAAACTGCTCCATTCATGCTGTAGAGGGTGGAAGAAAAACGGGGCTGACTTGACGACAGACAAATGCAGGAGGGCTGGCTGAAAGCCCTTGTAAGTATGTCATAGATGGAATTTTAGTTACAATATAAGGCCTTCGCTAACCTCAGACCTAATACAAATAAGTGGCATTATACTGGTTATCAGTTGCATTGGAATTATGTGATTCTGCAGCGTTTTCTGCATTAGTATGGATTTACTGCCCTTGCCACATAATCCACCACCCAGGTTCGGCAGTCACGCAGTGCCCAAAGGGCTGGGTTGGTAGGTTAGTATGTGGCCCTTTTTTGGAGTTTTGTGGGCCTGTTTTATGGTTTGGTAGGCCGGTTTTTACTGTTGATTTCCCTGATATTAAAACATTAACACAAACCTTGCCCTTAGCAATCACAAATGCATGCAGCCTCTCATACCTTTCAAAACACTGGGGCTTAGCTTCAGGGTGGGTGTTTGGGGTATTACACCCCCCTAATAAATGTATTTTCTGATGAATATTTGGGTCCAGGTGCTTTCAGTGGGGTATGGTGAGGTGTCTGTCGGATTTCACCTGGGACTTTTGCATGCATACACAAAATATTGTTTTTCTCTCACTTAGTACTCCTACCAATTAGCATTCCTCTCACTTTCCACTGCCTCCTAAGCTCCTCCCATGCGCCCTGCTTGTCGTATAATGAATTTAAACTTTATATGCCAGCGTGATTGTCGGGAAATCTGAAGCTCACCCTTTTACTGACCAAGCTACGCCCCTGGCCAAACACCTACACAATGTGTCTTTACATGTTCAAAACTGCCCTATTTGCAAATGTGGGCCACATTTTTAGCTATCTGATTCGCAAATGGGGGCCAATTTTATTTTGGTGCCTGGGCCTATTTTCTCTCCCAGTCCTCCCCTGCCACCACCGAATGAATAATTCACGGATTTCAATAAAAAATGTTTCTAGCTCAAACAGATAAAAAGTTACATTTTCCTGTGCCACAAATGGGGGTGCTGCCCCTGACAAACCCTTTGCAAAGGATAACTGGTCAACTTTCAGGTTGCTATATTCAGATGTTTAACAGGTACGAATGAGGTGAAATCTTGCACTGACAGATATCGTAAATGACAAGTTAGAAAAAAAGAACAATAATACTGCCACACAGGGGCGGCTCCTCCATTTGAGTGGAGGAGCGTCGCCCCACACGCCACAGAGCTGAAAAATAAAATGGTGATAAAGTTTATTACTGTTTTATTTTTCAGCAACCACTCCTGAACTAAGTGTCAAGACAGGGTGGGGCCAGCACTGCCGAGTAACAGTAGCAGGGAGCTATGCGCTTTAAAATGCGCATGTCTCTTTGCCCGGTTGTCTTGGGACAGCCAGCCAGACATGCGCATTTTAAAGTTCTCTAACCCAGCTGTCTTAGACAGCTGGGTTAGAGAAAGCGCAGGCCTCCAGTGCTCTTAGGAGCGCTGGGAGAGCCTGCTCTGTCCAATCCTGGCGCTGCTTTCAATGCCTTCTAAGCCTGCTGGACGAGGAACACTATACAGAACAGCTACACGATTGCTATCCTCATACAGCTAATACCAGCACTAAGGACACACCTGCTACAAGCCCACAAAACACTGCTCATTCTTGTACACAAAAAAGTCACACCATCACCAAAGCACATTCGCTAAACTGCCTACTAATAAATGCTCGATCACTCTAAAAAAACAACCACATCCACAACCTTCTCACTGACACGCAACCTGACTTACTCTTCATAACTGAATCATGGTTGGGAGATGACATGGCTCCAGTGTTGCATAAAGCCATTCCTCTAGGCTATCAAACTATCACACAAAATTGCATAGGCAAAAGAGGAGGTGGCCTAGCTGTTGTATTCAAGCAAACATTAAATATCACTAAAGCTGACAACATCTCCATACAAGGTTGTGCGGTCCTCTTCACCAGATGCAACCCTACACCATTTTCCTCCTGCAACTTCCTGCTCCTTTACAGACCTCCACCTAGCAATGCAACATTCCCAGACACACTTCTAGACACATTTTCAAACCTTATAACACTACACTTCAACCTATGCATTCTTGGTGACCTTAACATTTGCTTTGACAAACCCAATATGCCCCATCCAAAAACAATCATCACTGGCCTAGACGCACTGAACCTACATCAGATCGTCCACAAGCCCACACACATCGCTGGACACATGCTATATGTCATTTTTGCAAATACAGAGCTAGTTACCTTTTAAACAATCACTCCAGTCATATGGCCAAACCACCCTTTGCTTGCTTTCCAACACAAAACAACACAAAGCAACACACCTTAAACCACCTTACATGCATCCACCTATCGACCTTGGAAAAAACTCAATTTTGAACAATTAGAACCACAACTAACATCCAGTACAGATCTAGACACAAGAAATTCCGTTCAAAAACTATATGAGTGGCTACAGGAAGCTTTTGCTATCCTAATACCACTTAGAACAACAGAACAAAAGAAAACAGATCACCTTGGAGAAATACCGAGCTCAAAGAGATAAAACAGCAAATTAGAAAGCTGCAACATACCTGGCCAAAATAAACACCAATCAAGAGAATCGTCACCTACAGAAATTTAATAGATTATACAAGTCAGTAATCAAAAAAGCTAAGAAAAATACTATTCAGACAGAATTCAAAATCCTAAATATGCAAATAAAAAATTCTATAAAATTCTCACCGAAATTCGTAAATTAAATTGCCTAGAAGGAGCTCATCCCATTACTCAAGAATTCACAGACAAACTAGCAAATCATTACATGACCAAAGCAGACACATTGGACTCCTATTTTAAAGAAAGAAAAACCACCAGCATCAACTCTTTTCCAAAACAACCCCTCCAAAAGTAGGCTAACCCAGCCTCTGCATTCCTTCCAACAAATATCACACAATAAATTTCTGGACCTGGTCAAAGCAAGCAGGACTGACGGCAGCCCTTCTCACTCATGCCCACCACAAACCTTCAAGAAAATTCTTCTAACTACCTCTACTGCCACAACAGTAAGAAGAATAATCAACAATTCCTTAACTACGAGAATATTTCCAGATGATCTAAAAAAGTCATACATACGCCCATTACTAAAGATAACAAACCTGGACCCGCTTAACCCTGGCAACTATAGACCGATTATAAATGGATCTCACCTGGGCAAACTGATAGAAAGAGCAGCATTCGCCCAGATGTCACAATTCATTGAAGATAATTCCATACTTTCAGACACCCAAAAATGATTTGTCCAGGAAGAGGCACAGAATCTGCCCTCATTGCCATCTGGGATGACCTTAAGAACACAGTTGACTGGAACAGGGTTGCTGCACTACTTCTCTTGGACCTCTCAGCTGCCTTTGACAGGGTTGACCATGACACTCTAATACAAAGATTCTACGAAGCCGCCATAGAGGGGACTGCTCTTGACTGGATCACATCCTACCTTCAAAACAGAACTAATGTCACCCATACCCTCCCTTCCTCGTCCAAACCGTACTTCACAAAAGCAGGGATCCTGCAAGGCTCTATCATCTCAGCCATGCTTTTCAACATCTACATGAAGTCATTACCGGCACTGATCAATCAATCTCACCTCACATGCTATAACTATGCAGATGACACACAAATACTAATTAAACTGTCAGTCAGTCAAAAGTAAAGTTTATTTAGACCATTGGTCTATAAACCACATAAACACGACATTTTATATAAAATTCTAAAAATTATTACAAATTCATCATCTCACTCCATTCTAGGAGACTAATTTTCCTATAATCCATCTCAGTTTTGTTAAAAGCAATTCCATATATAAGTTATAAACACATTCAAATATCGCATATATGATCCAAATAATACTAAAATTCTGTTTAAGACATTTAAAAAGAATAAAACTTAAAATCCCTATACATCATTACTCGACCTAGCCCTCCATTCCCTATTCCATAAGAAACCTTTTAGCAGCCTGAATAAACTTCGCCACAGCTATTGCGATATCAAGATTTTGCATGTCAATAAGGAGCTCGATTGCTTGCGTACGTGACCTAATACCATATCTTAAGAAAATTGGTCGTAAAAACTGTTTTCGCTGGGCTAACAATTTGTGACAGTCCATTAAAATGTGTAAGCAATTGCATTTCATGCCCATCCTACATGGGCATCTGCGGTCTGGTTGCATCAGTTCCCTTTTTATTTTGTTATTTAACCGAGCAGGATTGATACCGATTCTCAGCCTTAATATTTCCATTCTGCACCATTGATTTGGTAGGGTGTCTAGATAGGGATACCAATTTTCTTTCCTCCAGCTATTTATCATGAACTGCACAGACTCTTTCTTTATCAGGTACTCAATGTCATTCAATCTAGACATTTCCTTCCCTAAAGATTTGAGTACACTTTTTGATTCATCAACATACAAGTACTGCGGATCAATTTTCACCTTCAACTTTTCACAGATGGAATAGAGTTTCTTTCTTATTGCTTTGGCCCAATTTAATTCACTCAGCTGAATCTCCTTCATACACCATTGTGACACTTTCATATCTTCTCCTGACCCCAGCCGTTTCCAAAATCTAAGTAAACTCACTTGCACCTGGACGTTCCATGAGGTCGCGTCTAACTCTAGTCTAATTGCCTGAATCATTGATGAGCTAGGCAATGACATCAATGATTTTAAACATTTCCCTTCCTCACTGTCCCAGGTACTTTTCCCACCTAGGCATAGAATTTCTGCTCCATACTGCAATTGCGGGGGGATCATTGCATTGAAGGCCTTCAGCAGTGGTCTTTGGGACATAGCACCATAGCTACGGATACATTTTTTCAACCCGCAAACAGAAGCTAAGGCTTTTACTTTCTGGGCCTCCAGGTGCGTGCCCCATTTTAGAGACTTGTCAAACCATATTCGAAGATATTTATACTCGTTGACAATCTCTAGTTTGGTTTGCCCCAAAAATATGTTAAACTTTTGATCTCTCTTCCCAAAGCACAAGATTTTTGTTTTATCCATGTTCACTGTAAGACGTTTAGTTGCACAATATGTGCTGAACACATTTAGCTTCCTTTGCAGACCCAACTCTGTCTGATCAAGAATTACTAAATCGTCTGCATACAGTAGACAGGACAAATGCTTCCCATTCACTTTTGGGCTTGCACTTCTATCAGTCATCAAAAAAGAAAGTATGTCTGCAAGAAAGATTGCAAAAAGAAGCGGGGCCAATACGCAACCCTGTCTTAGGCCATTATTGATCGCTATTTCCGGTGTCAGGCCCCCCATTGTATCTTTAATGACCTGGGCCCAGTTCTGACTATGCAACTCCTGGATTATTACTAGGAGCTCCTCCGGAACATTATAGCTTCTTAAAGTCTCCCACAGGCACTCCCTATCCACTAGGTCAAAAGCCGCACGAAAGTCGACAAAGCAGCAGTATAATCTACCTTGCTGCTCCATGGACTTCCGAGCCAGTGCCCATAAGGCGAAGCAATGATCAATCGTAGAGTGACCCTCCTTAAAACCTCCTTGTTCCACTAGCATGATTGAGTGTTGCTCCACCCAATCCTTCAATCTACCAAGGATTATTTTAGAGAACACTTTCGCACCAATATCCAGCAGATTAATCAATCTCTAATTCTTAGGGTCCTTCCTGTCACCTTTCTTGTGTAGAGGCCTGATCACAGCCCCCCTCCAGGATTTTGGGATAATGCCTGAATCTAGGATAGCTAAAAACATCAGGGATAAAAATTGTGCCCACCAGTTTATCTGTGTTTTAATTAAAACGGCGGGTAAGTTATCTGGCCCTGCCGTGCGAGTTAGGTTTAACTTCCTGATAGTATCCATCACTTTTTCTACTGAGAAGGATGTCTTTAGCCCTTTTACTGCCCTACCCTGTGGGCTCTTTCCTTACTTATTACGGGCACATAACTTGCCTCATATAATTGTCCTAGGTACTCCTCCCAGGATGCCTCATCGACTACACAGCTCATGGTTCCTGGGGTCCGACCCGAGGCATCCTGGATCAGCTTCCAGAAACCTTTAACATTTTTTGTTTCTATTGTTTCCAATAGATTATCCCAACATTTTTCTTTAAAAATCCTCTTCTTAGACCTTACTAACATTTTATATTCTTTCCTTAGTTTAATTAGATTAGTAAGACTATCCAGGTCATACCTTATCCTCAAGCATCTTTCTACTCTCCGTATTATTCTTTTTTTTCCCTACACACAGAATCAAACCAACTTACTTGCTTTCTTTGGCTGGATTGTGTGTCTTTAGTATCCTTTTCCTTCCTTTTTAGGTCAACTCTGAGGCATTGTACAACCTGTTCAATTTTGTCCTCGAACCATGAAACTTTCTGATCAATAGCTTCCTCCATATTTAGGTTCTGTTGGAAACTTGCTAATTTCACTAAGTATTCATCTGTTAATTTTGTGTACAGACGTTTTGGGTATGACATAATTTGAGGGAGGACTCTTTCGCAATGACTTATGGGCCCCCTTATTAGTTCACAATACAGGGCATTATGGTCGCTTTCCTTTCGCTGGATTACCTTAAACTTTTTTACTATGGCATAGTTCCATGCGTGTATAAACACATAATCTATGGGACAGTGTTGTTTACCTATTCTAAACGTCTGTTTAGCTGGGCGGTCAGATTCCATCCTGCCATTTAAACTAATTAACCCCTTTGATCCTAAGAATTTCCCAAGGGCTTCATCTTGTCTATTCGTGGTACAAATGGGGAAATCTGCTGGCATTATATCGTAAGCTTTTATGATTTCTTTGAACCAAGGGTCTAGTTTTTTAGGATTTAATTTGTGGTTGAAATCACCCATGATGACCAACAAATCGTTTCCATATTTTTCACTTAAAGAATTCATAACATCCTTAAATAACCCCATTTCCATTTCGTACTCCTCTTGAGAGCCCCATTGTATGTAGATATTCACCAGAATCAAGAGGTCATTCAACATTTCAGAAACCAGTAGGGATATCTCACTAACCAACACCCATTTATAGGATGTAGTTATTAACTTCACTTCTTTCACGATCCTGGTGGAGGTAAGTGTCATAATCCCCCCGGATGGCCGTCCAAATCTTTTTTTACTGGCAGGTTTATGATGTTGTACAAACCCTTCGATTACCGGGGTGTTGTCGCATAGGCAAGTTTCCTGCAGGCAAATAACGTCTGCCTGCAGTGAAGCATATTTTATGCTTTCAGCTTTTGTTTGCCCTGCAAACCCATTTATATTCAAAGAAATTATTTTTAGGCTATGCGACAACCCACTTCCCTAATCAATATCACTGAGGCGACCAGGCTCATTTAGGACCCACGAGGGTGTACTTATATAGCTAACTCCTGGGCTCCAATTACCCCAGCTTTTACTGGGCTCCGGGTTCTCCACCGCTATGTTGATATTTGCTCTTTCCCCGCATGCCCCTGCTATCAATCTCACTTGCCTTTTCCCCAGACCAGCATGACATTTCAGAAAGACACTGCCAGGCTGGTTTACCCTTTCCAATTCTCCATCTGGTATTAGCCTTATTCCTTCATTTAGTATTTCTTTTTCGGCTTCTAAGATTGCCGCTTTTACCAGCCCTGAGTAGACTTCAACTTTTGTAAATTCCTTGCCTTTATTATTGGGGCTGAATCCTACCTGCCTCATGTCTTTTGACCCACTTTCTCTCAGGCTAGGGCATTTTGAGAAGGAAACAAGAGTTGGGAACGATTTAGGGGTATAATCTTTCTTAGCTTTTTCCTCCCCTTCTCTACTTCAGAGGGTTCAAAATATAGCCACTTTTTGTCACTAGATTCTGTTACTTTTATACCCAAATTTTTCTTTCCCAACTTATCTTTCTTTGTAATTGGAGTTTTAGGTATTCTGCCACCCCTTGCTGGATTCTTTGAAAGTTCTTTCCCACCCTGCGAGTTTACCCATGTTTCCAACATTTTTTCCTCCCTTTCTACTTTACGAGTGAATTTTTGTTGGGCCCTTTTCCCCCCTGTTTCCACCCGTCTCTTATTCGATGGGCTCTCTAGATTCCTCCTTTTCCTTCTATTATTTGGGGAAGTTCCTCTTTCTTGTGATGTTTCTTGAGGCCCAACTCCCTTATCCCTTCCTTTCTTTGGACCCTTTTGTTTTCCCTTTTGCTGAGTTTGTCTTCTTAAATAATACCTTGTGTTAGGTCGCCTATACCAGGGGTAATCTCCCCGTCTCCTAATTAACATTGGACATCTAGAAATATACACATCATGTTGATTATTCATTTGCACTGATTCCCCTGCACTACCTTGGATAGAGGTATCAGGCACCGGTCTAACCACAGATGGCATTAGACCCCTGATCCCCTGTAATTCGCTCACAGTTTGTTTAAGATACATTTCTTGGGAGTTTAATATGTTATTATTTAACAATGTAACTTCTAACAGGCCTTGCAGGGTTTTTTGCAACATTAACATTATGTCCAGCATTGAGGCCGAGGGCGTTGAAGATATATGTAAGCCCAATGTACTATTACGCACCAACTCTTCTAATGACTTTGAACCTTGATTCACCGAGTGTCCCATGCTTTTATCTGATTTCGACCTTGTGACCTTTTGAGTTATTCTCCTCGTATTCTACTTCGACGGCACCGGTCATAGAAAATATCCTTGGAGAAGAGGAAAGTCTTGGTTCCAAATTGGGATTAATTTGGCTTAGAATACTTTGGTTAATTAGTCATTCTTCTAAGTTTGAAGCACAATGTTCATTGACTTCCTGAGCCATTGTCAGTTCCTTATCATAGGCTTGAATTTTCAGGGGCGTAGGTAACTTCTTGAAGTGTTTGCCCACAAAGTCCTTTATCGATTTTGACACAAGGGTCCCCCCTTTCACACTGACTTGCGATTTGTCGAGTGTCAATCTCTTCTTTGTGGTTTTTTTCTGCGCACTCTCATCATTCTCCTCCAAACCATCCATACTTTCTACTAGGGACCTATTTACGTCGATTAACTCATTATTCGGAATTAGGGGGTCTTTTCTTGCTTTGCTTGTTTTTAGCTTCTTTGGTGCCATCTGTAGGGAGCTCCTACTGTGTCACGTGTTGTGTACCGTAGCAGATTGAAAGGGTGGGGGTGAGAGGATGGGGGTGAGAGGGGTGTAGATATAAGGCAGATTGCGCCCAGCCTAAGGATACTCCACCCCCACACAGTTACTTAATTCCTCCACTGATTGCCACCACTGGTTACTGCCACCACTTTGCCCTATCCAAACTGCTCTCTGGCGTTGCTAAGGATTAGGGACATTTAAGACAACATTAAAAGCTTTCCATATAACCCAGAAAGCGCTTACCTCTGCTGTGGGGTGTCAGGCTAGCCGTGATTCTGACTTTTTTGAGTGGCCCCTGGACGAGGCTATTGTACTTTGCTGGTAGGACAGTCCCAGCGCCTCCCTAATTGCAGGGGCCTTCCTTCCCCCCCCAGGGGGTTCCAGCGACGAGAACGTGCTCACCGCCGCTCACCGCCGCTCACCGCCGCTCACCGCCGCTCACCGCCGCTCACCGCCGCTCACCGCCGCTCACCGCCGGTAGAGGGTTCCCTAGTTCCCGTTTTTCGCGCTTTCGCGCTTTACCCTGGCTCGGTAGGGACAAGGCGGTGCAGCCTCCTGGCTGATCTCCTTCGCGTCCTTCGCGTTTGCGATTCAGGAAGTGTGCGTGTGACGTGAGACATTGCACGGCAGCCGCCCAACCACAGCAGAGTCCCAAAGACAATGGAAACTCACTAATTTTCAGTTGCCTCAGAGCCGTTAATCAGTGGATGACATGGAGCCATCGTAAATTGAATGCTTCCAAAACGGAAATACTCACATGTGGCAATTGGAAAAATTATGACCCACTAGCCGCCTAGCCTGACGATCTGGAAACACTGCCTAAAGTATCAAAGGAAGTAAGAAACCTCGGAATTAACACGGACTCCAAGCTATTAATGAATGCCCAAGTGGTCAAACTAGCAAGATCAAGCTTCGTTACTATAAAAACTCTGTGACGCATCTTCCCCCACCTGGGATTTCCACACAAGGTCCAGGCTACTATCTCTCTTGTTCTGTCTAAACTCGGTTACGCCAATAGCCTCTACCACAGATCATATTTAACAACTATGAAAAGACTACAACGGATTCATAACTCTGCTGCCAGACTACTCTTACATATAAAGCCACAAGCCCACATCTCCCCTGCCTTGAAGGCCCTACATTGGTTACCGGTTGCCAGAAGATCCACATTCAAGCTGCTTTGTACCACCCACAAAACGATACATGGAACAGGACTGCTCTTCATCAGGAATAAAATCATCAAATATATTCAACAAAGGAACCTCCACTCTAGATAGGCACCTCACCTCCAAATCCTACCATACAAGAAACAAACCATAGGTGGCACATCCTTCTCTGTTCAAGCAGCCAAAATATGGAACTCTGTACCCCCAAACATAATATCCACACAAAACTAACAACATTATCTTCAGAAGACTACTGAAGAGTTGGCTCTTCCCATATAACCACCATACTCAAACATAAATATACAGCATATCCCTGTGTATTATATAAGCATTTATTTGGACTATATATGTGTACCTACATATGTGTATTGCTTGGTATAAATACAATTGCTTCACTATGTAATTCCAGTCCAGTATGTAAATGTCCAGTATTTGTAAAGCGCGAACAATTACCCGAAGGTGTCAAGGCGCTGGGGGCCGTCGGGAAGATTAAGCGAGCTATTGCCCAGAGTCACATGGTGCTGGGCTGATCTGCCGCCGGCACCGGGGATCGAACCGTGAGCCCCGGGTTCCGGAGTCAGTCGCCCTGGCCGCTGCGCCATACCTCTTCCACAAAAAAATAATAATATATATATATATATATATATATAACAAATTAACTTAAAGTACAGCAACACTTGAAAGTCTGAGTTTATTAAATACAACTTAAATCTACATATATTACCTTCCTTGTACATATATATCTTCCATGTACTTATGTTTCTTTATATTTATTATTTTACTTCTAATTCAACATCTCCAATGCACTACCCTATATCTCACCCTATACCTCTCTCAATATATCCTCTACCTCCACTCTCTGACTCATCCCAAACCTCATTCTACTACTCTCCCCAATGCACTACCCTATTTCTCACCCTATAGCTCTCTCAATATATCCTCTACCTCCAGTGTTTGACTCATCTCAAACCCCATTCTACAAAATAATCCTTTGTAGACTCTTCCCCCCTCTTCCCCTCCTTGCATCATCTCATACCCATTTTACTATTCAGATCTCCCAAACAAGCCTTTCTAAACCCTTCCCTCTGAATTTTCCCCCTTCCACCTCCCCTTTACTCATCCCAAACCTCCTACTGCTATGAGCTAAAAAAAAAAAACACTTTGTAGACCCTTCCCTCTTCTGTCCTCCACTATCTTTTTCAATCCAGCTAACAGACTAACATGTTAACCGCTCCAATTAATTTCATATTTCTCTATACTAATTCCTCACTAATCCTGTTTGGGTTCCGAAGTAGTGTGCTACCTGCCAAAAAGCGCTTCAACACCTCATCAGAGGTAGCAAGCGCTATATAAATGCAAACCCTTACCTATTCAATCCCTCCACTATCCTTTTTAAATCCAAATAACAAACTCAAATGTCCACCGCTCAAATTAATTTCTTATCTCCCTATACTAAGTCACAACTAAATCCTCTTTGGGTTGCAGAGTAGCGTGCCACTTGCCAAAAATCGCTTCAACGCCTCGTCAGGGGTAGCAAGCTCTATATAAATGCAATTACAATTACAACAGAAAGAAAATTCATTTAAAATTTTGACAAAATGCACACAGCTGCCACATTTACACGTACTTGGCCGTAAATGGCTGAAGTAGTACTACTAAAAGTCTAACTTACTTAGAAATGCTTAAACACATGAAATATTATTTCCCGAGAAGATGATATCATACAAAAATGTGGATATAACAAAAATGTTAAATTCTTGACTTCTACATAGAAATGTTTTTCATATTGAGGCTAACATTTTCACAAAGTTTCACATGTTTCTGCAAAATGTTTATACTTAAACAAAGCTTATTGTTGCAACGATTAGAAATTTGTCTTTTTAATGGGGAAATGACATATAGAATCAGCATTTAAACTTGATCTTGACCCTTTCAACTAATATTTCCTTTTTAGTGGATGTTGCTGTTAAATGTTTTCTTTTGTTATACAGATGTTTCAACTTTTACATAGCCTACTGTGTAGATATTAGATTCAAAAGGATAGAAGGGCACAAGAATACATAGGAAAGGGATGCTGAATGGGAAGCTGAACCATGTTCGATATTTGTTGATACAAAACTAGCAGAATGATTCGAAGGGCTGTTGTTCTCTTGGTGATAAGATGAGGAGTGATCCTGTTCCCAGGAAAATATCGAACACTGATTGAATGGAAGAAGATGAAAGAAGAAACTGTTGCCGACTTTCATTAAAATGTGTTGTTTATATAAGTGTGTGTTCTTAGAGTAGGTCAGTGCTCTTGCCCAGATGCTTTATTACCCTTACCCAGACCCTATGTCTGGTTGCTCTGAGATTCTGCTGAGCTTCTTGAATGTCTCTTCATGGGATGTTCTATTTTGATTTTTGATATATACTGAACTGATTTATTCATCAAAAGCTTATGCTTATTTTCACTCTCTCTTGATTTAGAAATCTTTATTCTGACTGGCTCTTTTCTCCCATATTCCTAGAATAGGGATTCTTTCCTTTATGGAACATTCTTAGGACTTTTATTAGAACTATGCATATTGGTATGAATACGACTCTAATATTTACATATTGATAAATTTGTTTGATGACCTAATAAAGATAAACTACAAAAGATTTGAATCAATAAAACCTTTAAAATTCACTCCTAACTCTCTTTATCGACTCGCAATAATATCAGCAGCGGCCTATGCAGGTCGGAGCTGTGGGGCTGTGGGAGAGGATTTCGACGGACGATGACGAGCGAAAATTAATTATTTATTTAATTTTCCCTCGTCATCGTCTGTCGAAATCCCGCCCCGCCCCACCGCTCTGACCTGCACGGGCCACTGCTGAATAATATTGATGATTGAAATGTTAATTTACTTGTTGTATTGGCTTTCTCTTCTCGGCCCAATGGCCAAGGTCTGTCGGCCTGATAGAGCAGGAATTAGCCCGAAGGAATGGTAAACCAGAAACTTTAAATTAAACCTGATTCTCGTTCCAGCACCACTCAGTGGTGTGTGATGTGCGCCCAGTACTAGCAAACTATGGTTAACAGAATGAAAAAGTGAGCAAGCTATACCCACCAGATTGCAAATCCGGTGAGCTTGTTCCACACGTGATGCGGGCTGTGTTTCACCATGTGATTTCTGCGCCTGTGGAATGCATTGACAACCTTTCCTGCACACCACAGTTATTTCATTCATTAATTCAATGGAGAAAACTCCCAGGATTTTTCATCATTCAAGCAAAAGTGTGAATTTGTAAATGTGCCATTATATTTTTTAACCAGGGGTCTGTATATTGTCAGTGCAGCAGGAGCAACAGCACCAAGGCAAAGGGGTATGAATAGCCTACAGCGCCCCAATTATGGCTGTTTTGGACTATGGAAAGGGGGTGATTGTGGGCCCATTTTCTACACTTTCAGAGGACACGTGACACCAGTGGTACCTGCTGTTTTGAGCAATTTTTCATCCAAATGTTTGCCCTACACTTTGTGAGGGTATCCGCTATTGCTATTGAAGAAGTCAGTTTGCCAGAGCTCTTTAATTAATCAATGGCTGAGACAAATGTGCCACGGTTGCCTGACACCATTAGGTCAATCAAATGAATGGCTCTGTTTTTAGTGCAAATACACTGAGCAGCTAGTGATTTTAATCTGGCTTTTTGTTTTGATATCTTTGTGTGAACATTGGAGATGATTGGCTGTTCATTTAAGGGGTTTCTTTTTCTAGACTGTTTTTATAACACTGCAATTGGTTTCTATTAGCAGACACAAAACATTATGATTGACTATTGAGCATACATAAAGAACACATTCTGTTATCATGTGGTCCTTGTGAGTTATCTAGGTCCCACATGATCCCTGCAAATAACCTTGCATCTGTCGGGTATGATTTGCTGCCGAGGACTGTGCAGGTAAGAGCGATGGGGGTTGGGGTGGATTTCGATGGACGATGCCGAGGGAAAATGAATTATTTAATTTTCCCTAGTCATTGTCTGTCGAAATCCCCCCTCACCCGTCCCCACCACCCCACCGATGTTACCTGCACGGGCCACGGCTGATGATTTGAGAGGTGAAGGACCTTCCCCCTTCTGGTAATACCTTCCTTGCATGTATATCCTTGAAAGGCCACGGTGTGGCCCCTTATTTTACCATCCATCCTCCATCTCCCAAGCATGACAACATGCCCTGAAATTCTAGCATCTTCCCATCTTGTGACGCCACAGAATCTGCATTTATGTTTAGGAGGATCTATGGGTGTGGAACTGTATATATCCCCTTAGTTTGTAAACAAATCCCTACAGATGAGAGAAGCAATGGAAGGCTTTGTGGTGTGATCCTGACAAGGTGTTAAAGTATTTTAGGGAGTATCTCCTATGGTATGTTACATGATTTATCTTTATCGTTACGTTGTAATTTGGGGCCGCTGTGCCCCAAGACAAACAAATAAGCACCAAAGTCATCAAGTTATGTACGAATCCATTGAGAGTCTGGACAAGTGGCCTTCCAGCTTAGAGGGCCGGCCAATAAGGGCAGGCAGTGGTGGCTGTGGAGGTGCCCTATGTTAAAAACGTTTTTACAGGGTAAGGGCTTTGGTGTTTGTCATTTAGGATTGCTGAGCTGAAAATATTTTGCACAGTTGGCTCTAGGGGTGAAAGCAGACTTCATAATCCCAAGCAGAGGCAATTTTCGGCCTCTTTCACCCAGACTCACAACGCCTTCATCCCGCTGCCTCTCTCCGCATTGGGATCCACGCACTGCTGGCGGCCTGCTTTTTGGAGGTAGGGCTGAATCACCAGTAGGCCATGGCTGCCATGTGTTGGGATAGGCTCATGATTGGCATTGATACCAGTTGCATACCATGTCAGATTCATCTTCACTTAAATGAATTTACCCCTGGTGTGGTTTGGGGAAGGACACTCATGCACCTGGTCCCGATTTATACATAGTGCTCCACCTTGAGCATCGGAGTCAGGAGAGATTGGTCTGGGTGCATGTTAAGGTGCTGGCATGCGTGCCCAGTTTTATTTCCTAGTAGGTAGTGATGGAGCAGAAAAAATAAAAATTTTAACCCCTAACAAATTTTATAATTAATTAAATAAAATGTTCGTTTAAATGTATTAATCAACACTGTATGTGTGGGAATGGTAATATGCCAATGTGTGTGCTAAATAATCTATTAATAAATGTCTGTGTGTCTAATTATAACGTAAAAATAAATGCGTACTAATAAAAATAAATGCATGTTAATTGTGCTTCATAGAAATAAAACGTGTTGTTGCAAAAACAAATAGTGATGGTAAGTAAGGAACAGCTTAAATGTTGTTTTCTGCTAGGTAACAACTAATTGGGGTACGTAGACGGGAGGGAAACGAAAGGGATATTTTTCTCTATTTTAATTATGTTTTATTTGCCTCAAATTAGTGCTTCTAAAGTATAACCGAGTGGCGATATAAAATGGCCGCCAGTGGGAAGATGTGTGCAGGCGCAAGGGGACACGTGGTACGGGATAAGATTGAAGAAATCTGGAACCTCGTGATGTCTCTGAGAGGCTAGGATGCAAGAAATGGTCAAGGCTGGTGTGACCTAATTGAACTGATAGTGTGCCATGATGATCAGCAGAGAGCCCGTGAGAAAACAAGTCCAAGAGAAAGGACAATGACTGCGGAGTTCTCGAATGTGTCGAAAGAAGTTACAAATGAACTGATCGAATCGGATGGAAATGTTTAAGCGTATGGGAAACGAAATGATCCAAGGACCCTTGAATCCAAGAGAACTTGATTAAAGAATGAATAAGCTGACATACATGGACCAATGAAAGAAAAGCGTGATATTAATGTTGCAACAGTTAGTTAGCAAAGTTAGAATTAGGGTATAAGAGGGCCTACTCTTAGTGGGAGGGGGTCAGTTCCAGGCAGTTCGAGAGACGTGGTTGCAGTCACAGTCAGGAGAGGAGTTGAAGAGTCGTGTTGGTGGCTTCCAGTGCTGGGTGGTCCTGATCGATCCCTTATTGAGCGGGAGATGCTGAAAGACTGTTAGAGGAGACGGGTTGCAGGTAGCTGATGCTGACGAGCTGAAGTTGCTGTTGCTGTCTTAATTTTACAGTTGAGTATGAGAATCAGGCTATTTCTAATTCCTAACTTAGGTTAGAAATCATTAGGCTAAATTAGGAAGCTAGGCAGGTAATTAGGGTTTTGGCTTCATGACAAAAATTTCCTTTCTGCAATAAATTGATTATGTTTAATAAAATTGTGAATTTAAGATTGAATAATTGAATAAAGTATTAAAAATTCTTTCCATGCTTTTAAAATTATATAAAATTTAAGATTCTTTAAACTCAAAATGACTCAGTGGTTATTTTCCTAAATGATTGTGACATAGGAAATTGTTTATTGTGATTCAGCTGGTCTTAATCACTATGAACTAATTTCTTAAATGAATGATTCATCGACAAACAATGAGCAGGAATATCTTAAGAAATAACTAAAAGAAAGTGACTAATTAAGGTAACAAGATATCCTGGCTCTTCCAGCGGTACATAAAAGGTGTTCTCCATTTAGTTCTCATGCTTCTCCTAGGAGTACAGAATTTCATAAAGGTGTAAAGGAAATCCAGGAGTGTGTGTGTGTGTTAGACGATGTTTATGGGCCCCATCGTCATGTGGATATGAGAAATATAGTTTGCCCCTGGATGACCTATAAGTAACCTAGGAGGAGAATAGTTTTTATTGTACGCGCTGCATCAGATTTCTTGGTAGCAGAGTTATGGTTTTCTATAGATTAGTTTAGTGATTATTTGTTATTGATTATTGATTATTTTGATGACTAACAATATATGTTGAGTCACGTTATGTTATATGTAAGTTTTCACGCTTCTGGGATGTAGGAAGTGGAACACGTGTGGCAAGAGAAGTCACATGGAATTTGGTACATGGTCTGAATTCATTATTTTTTGATTATAACGCAGGTTGCGTTATGTTAGGGATTTCTGTGTGAAAAGTGTGTAATTGAAATAGCAAATCACGTTTACTTGTGAAACTTTGGCCTTAATTCTCAGGAGCCTAGTCTCCACATGTGTCTTATCCCCAGAGAAACGAGTAAATTGTTTGTTTGAAAGAAGGGTAAGGTAGAGGGAAGTGCTACTTTATCGGCGAAAGTAAATAATTCTGTGGTAGGGTAGAGGTAAGCGCTGCCTACTGGAAAAACAGGATTCTTGTGTAAAAGGACAAAGCTGTCACTTTGTTTAGCGAATCAGACTATGGAATTGTTTATTTGTTGTAACTAACGAAGAAAACAGTAAAAAGAAAAATTGCCGATAAATTTTGTAAAGGAGGGGTAAAGAGTAGAAGTGACGTGGAAAAGTGCCGCGCTAGGATTGGTTAGTGCACTAGTCACGTGAACACAGAGCAGGAGTGACGTAGAGAAGTGCCGCGCTAGGATTGGTTGGTTCACGGACGGTGGAAATTGTTCTGATTGGTACGTTAGTGTGAATCGCGCTGTAATTGGACGAAGTTCCGTACACAGAAACAGCGTTAGAGTAAAGAGAAAACAAATAGAAAACATGCCGTATTACGAGTATGAAAGGGAGAGAACGTCATGGACGACGAAATTGAAGAATTTCTTTAAGAAAGACAAAAAGGTTGTGACTAGAGAGGGACAAGTAATTCCTCCGCCGAAATCAGCAGCTTCACATATGATGCTGAAATATGGATATCATACGTGCATATGGTTGGACAATTGGGTAAAATATACAAAGAATGATGGAGCATTGGCTTTTCCTGAAAATGGTTCTTTTAATGTAGCGGTTTTACGGAATCTAAGAGAGAAAATGTTTAAATTGGAACCTAGACCTAGACCGACACAGTTTGAGGCTTTAACAGAATGGGAAGATGAGATGTACGAGCGAGAAAGGTTCAGAGGAATGAAAGGTTATGAGTTTGTGCCCGGAAGATTGTGGGGAATGAATCATGAGGACAGAATAAAACGATGGAGATGTGCTAACATGACAGGAGGTTTGTTTCCAGCTTTTACAGTTGAGGAAGGGACTAAGAAAAAACGGACTGAGAAAAAGAAACATATAGAGAGAGAAAAGTATATGCATGAGAGCGAAACGGATGACGAATTGCTGGAAGATATTTTAAATAGAAATCCACCTCCGTATCAGCAGAGTTCTACAGTGGTGACACCAAATGCGCCACCAATAGAGACTATGCGAAATAAAAGTCCGGAAAAGAGAAATGAAGTAAATAGGTCACAAGAACAAATGAGAACTTCTCAAAATGAGGGAATAGAAAGCGACAATGCAAGTGAATTGGCAAGAACAACAAAAGAACTAACTGAGAAAATTAGAGAATTAACGAAAAATATGGAAGCAGTTACTGTGCCTGTAACAATAGGTCCAGTAATACCAGTTTTTGAGAATCAGAAAATTGATGAGCGATCTTTGGTGATTCCCTTGAGTTCACAATTTCAGAGAGAAAGGGAAAGAGTGGAAACAAGTCCAGGTACAAGCAATTTGGCTAGTGCTTACAGACCAAGTCCACCTGAAAATTTAACAGTAAATGAGTGTAATGGTAGGAAAATACCTATGGTAACTGAATCTGCAACAGTAACACCTGAAAAGAGTGGAAATTGGACAGAAATAAATAGTACTCCCATAGGTCCGACTCCTGATGAGTTAAATGAGTGGATAAAAGCCTTTAAAATAAAAGAAACGGAAGAAAAACCATTAGATGTGATCAGATTAAAAATTGACATGGAAGAATTAATACTAGGAACGATTGGTACTGAAAAGATAAAAAATTATCAGGATGATGAAATAATGTTTCTGTGTAAAAGTATAACATGGAGGGCAAAGAATTTACATGACAAACTAGAAGAAGTGGCTAGTGAGATTGGAATAGATTTTGCAAAAGTAAAAACATTGCAGAAACCATACAGAGTGGATTTTTGTGAAAAAGATATTGAAAATTTGAATACAGCAGGAAGGCTGACACAGATAAAAGAGTTGATTGTTTTGTTGAGAAAATGGGGTGATGTGGACAGATGGAAGGTTAGATGGACAAAGAAGAATGAGAAAAGTATAGACAAAGGTTCATTGGCTTTTATGATAACAGAAAAAGAACCTGTTGTTAAAGAATACCCTATGAGAGAAACTCCAGGTGGTAGTTATGTGCATGTTCCATGGACTAGGCAGGACATCCTGTCATTTACAAATGACTTTCCAAAACTAAGAGAGAAGCCAGTTGAATGGTACCGACAGGTAGAAAGGTTTGTAAAGGTCTCAAAAGTGTTGTGGATAGATTTGGATGGATTATTTGACATAGTGGTACCAACGGATCTGTGGTCAGAATGTAAGATTACAGTTGACTGGCCAACTACAGAATATCCAAGAGATCCTAAGACAGGAGCTCCAGGACCAGATGTGATGAAGAAATACGACAAAGTGATTACCTTTTTGAAGAATAAGATTCCTCCCAAAGAGACAGATTGGGTTAAGATTGATAGAACTACACAGGAAAGTAAGGAGTCTGTACATGCATATTATGAACGTTTGTTATTGGTTTTCAAGCAGTATAGCGGTTATGAGGAATTGAGTGAAAAGGACATGAGTCATTTTGTATACCGATTTGTGTTTGGCCTGAAACAAGAAATAAGCGATATGATTAAACAACATATGATAAACTGGCAAAATGGAAGTGTAGATGAGGTGCTGAGGTATGCTAAGTATTGTAGTGATGAAATAGAAAGTAAACAGCGTAAATTGAAAGAAAAGGCGATGTGGGCACAAGTGAAAGTGGCAGAGAAACAAGAAGCCCAATTGGACAATAATAATGGAAACGAATCAGGACAGAATAAGATGCGACCAAACATAGGTAAAGGAAAAGGACAGGTGAGTCTAGAAGAGGCAAAGAAGAAATGGCCATGTCATAATTGCGGAAAATTAGGGCATTGGAGGAATGAGTGTAAGTTCCCACCTAAACCTAATCCGGAACATCAATCATTAACTCCACAGGTGCAGAATGAGGTAGTTGTTCAACAAAGTCAGGTGCCACAACCACCACTTCCCAACATTGTTAACCAGCAAAGATACAGTACAGAAACAGGATTCTACGGAGGAGAGCAGGTAACACAGTTGCCGCGAGCAGCTAACATTTCTCAGTATTGGTTGCGTCAGAGTGAGGATGACCCGGATGAAAGTTTCTGACGGTGCGCAGGAGAGGGGAAAGAGTGCGTACTTGGCGCAACTCTAGAGGTAGATCAGTCTGGTCCCTTTGTGGATGGAGAAGTGAATGGTGCAAACGTAACATTCCTTGTCGATACTGGAGCTACCCGTTCTACTGTTAGGTCAGTGGAAATTCCGAACCTTCCTCTCTCAGGTGAATACATCCAAGTGGTAGGAGTAGCCAATCAGCAGATTAAAACCCCACTTACTGAATTGGTAGAAGTAAAAATTGGTTCTTTTAGCAAAATGCATAAATTTGTAGTGTGCGATTGTAGTCCTGTAAATCTTTTAGGTCGTGACCTTTTGTGTAAAATGAATTGCACAATTTATTGTACGCCAGATGGAATAGGTTTTCAGACTTCCGATGAAGATGTTTTGTACAAAGTAACTTTGATGAATCAAGAACCTGAAACGAATGGTTTGTTTCCTGCATTTGATGCAGAAAAACTTCCAGAAGAACTAAAAAGTGCTGTAAAAGAAAGTGTGTGGGATTTTACAGGAGAAGACATTGGGTTAATGAGAGAAGTTGATCCTGTAAAAGTGACAGTGAAAGAAGGGATAATTTATCCAAACACGCCACAGTACAAATTAACTCCAGAAATAATTGAAGGAATAACTCCTGTGATAAATAAGATGATTGAACAGGGAATTCTGAAAGAGATCATGAGCAGTCCATGTAATTCACCTATTATGGGACTGAAAAAGCCAAATGGAACATATAGAATAGTACAGGATTTGAGAAAGATAAACAAAATAGTTGTACCATGTTGTCCAATAGTGCCAAACCCTGCAGTGATTCTATATCAAATCCCGCATGAAGCTGAGTGGTACACTGTGATAGATTTGTGTCACGCATTTTTCTCTATTCCTTTGCATCCAGATAGCCAGCCATTATTTGCATTCCGTTTCGGAGAGCGTATTTTGGCATGGTGCCGAATTCCACAGGGGTATACAGAAAGCCCCTCAATTTTTAATCAGATTCTAAAGAAATCTCTGGAAGATTTGAAGATGCCAGAAAAATCAGTGATGGTGCAGTATATCGATGACCTATTGGTGGCATCGAAAACCAAAGAAGCATGTGTAAGTGACACAATTGCTTTACTGAACCATTTGGAGAAAAGAGGACATAAAGTGTCTCCTTCAAAATTACAGTTTTGTCAGAAAGAAGTCCAGTATTTAGGACATAAAATTGAGAAAGGAGTGCGTAAAATAGCGACAGAAAGAGTAAGAATGATTCAAGGAATGAGAGCACCAATGACTCAAAGAGAGGTAAGAATGTTTTTGGGAATGGTTGGATATTGTCGACAATGGATAAGTGGATTTTCTTTGATTGCAAAACCCTTACAAAAATTGACAAAGAAAGATGTAAAAGACCCTTTTGAGTTAAACAAAGAAGAAATGAAATCTTTCAAAGAATTGAAAAAGAAACTGTGTGAGGCCCCTGCATTAGGCATGCCTGATTATGAGAAGGATTTTGAGTTATACTGCAGTGAAAGAGATGGATGTGCATTTTCAGTACTGGTACAAAAACACGGCACCATGAAGAGGCCTATCGCTTACTTCTCAGCTGTTTTAGATCCTATAGCAAAAGCATTGCCTGGGTGTCTGAAAGCAGTTGCTGCTACTTGTGTAAGTCTGGAACAAAGTGAAGGTATAGTGATGGGGTATCCACTGAGAGTATATGTTCCCCATTCAGTAGAAATTCTTTTGACAAGAACAAAAACACAGTACATGACACATAGTCGGCTGACTAAGTACGAAAAAGTCATCTTGAGTGCTGAAAATGTGACCATAGATAGATGCATAAATGTAAATCCTTCTACATCATTGCCAGATGAAGAGAGTATAATTGAACAAGACGAAGTAGATCATGATTGTCTGAATGTGCTGGAATATTGCACAAAACCAAGAGCTGACATAAAAGATGAACCGTTAAAGGAATCGGATTATGTCATGTTCGTAGATGGTTCATGTTTACGCACAAAAGAAGGAGTGTTAAGCGCAGCTTACGCAGTATGCACAGTGGCAACTGTGATGGAAGCGTCTTGTCTGAAAGGAGTTAGGTCTGCCCAAGTTGCGGAACTAATTGCTTTGATTCAAGCATGTAAATTGGGGAAAAATGTACGAATCACGATTGTGACCGATAGCCAATATGGTTTCGGCATCGTACATGATTTTGGTCAGATTTGGTCACAAAGAGGATTTTTGACATCTGCAGGAACACCTATCAGAAATGGAGAGTATGTTAAAAAACTGCTTGAGGCGATACAGTTGCCTAAACAAATAGCTGTAGTGAAGTGCAAGGCGCATAAGAAAAACGAAGATTACATAGCGGTCGGCAATAATTATGCTGATGAGATCGCTAGATATTGTGCGGAAAACATGGCATCCTTGAACAAAAATAGAGAAAGGGAGCATGTCTCTTGTCCTTTGCTTTTCACTAATACTGTCGAAACATGGGATGAAGTAAGGCAGTTACAAGAAACAGCAAGAGATGAGGAAAAAGATTACTGGATAAAAGCAGGATGTAGAAGACAGGAAAATAATGGTGTGTGGGTATACAGAGATGAAAGACCAGTTATGCCTGATAGCATGATTGCAGACATGGCACGGATGTACCATGGACAAGCTCATATTGGGAGAGATGCAATGATCAGACTTTTTAGACAGACCTGGTATAACCCAAAATTCAGAGCCATTGCTGAAAGTCTTTGTCAAAGATGTCTTATTTGTCAACAGTTTAACCCAGGAAGAAAAACCGTAGTAAGTTTAGGCACAATAGGACGAGAAGGAGGTCCATTCACAAGAATACAGATGGACTTTATTGAGATGCCCCCTAGTAATAGATTAAGATATGTTCTAGTGGTCGTCTGTTTGTTCTCTCGTTGGGTGGAAGCATACCCCACAAGAAGGAATGATGGAACAACAGTGGCAAAACTTATGCTGCGAGAGTTCATTCCAAGGTATGGTTTTCCAGTCACGGTTGAGACAGATAGAGGAACACATTTCCAAAATGAGTTGATCCAATTGATTTGTGAAGCTCTGAGTATTAAACAAAAACTACATTGTGCTTACAGACCAGAGGCTTCTGGGGTAGTAGAGCAGATTAATGGAACAATTAAAAACAGATTAGGAAAAATGTGTCAAGCTACAGGACTCAAATGGCCGGATGCACTGCCTCTTGTTCTGATGACCATCAGAAGCATCCCTGAAAAGAAAACGGGACTCAGTCCTCATGAGATGATCATGGGACGAGCAATGAGACAAGCACACGTACCTGTCAACAAGTTATTAACTATAACTGATGATCTAGTACTGGATTATTGCAAGGGACTGGCTGATGTGGTGCATTCTGTGTTTCATCAGGTTGGACCGGATGCGACCACTCTTGAAAGAAAACCAGCCCACGACTTGAATCCAGGAGACTGGGTCCGCATAAAAGTCCACAAGAGAAGAAACTGTCTAGTACCACGTTGGGATGAGCCAAGACAGGTAATCCTAGTGACAACGACTGCTGTCAAGTGTGCAGGAGTGAAGAACTGGGTTCATGCCAGCCACACAATCAGAATTCCAGAACCTACAGATCGACATGTGAGTCGGCGTCTGGAAGTGTGGGATAAAAGTTTAACGGCTGGAACAACCAAGATAAAAGAAAGGGTGCCAGAACTTGAAGATCGACCTGAAAGTCGACATCTGGAAACCCCAACGGAAAACACCTCTAGAGAAGAAGAGGAACAAGAAGAAGAAGAAGAAAGAAATTCAGAAGTTCCAGAACTTGAAGATCGACCTGTAAGTCGACATCTGGAAATATCTGACACAACTTCAGGATCTGATGATTCAGCTGCAAACTGGGAAGAATTCCGAAAGAGAACTTGGGGTTATAAACCAATTAGAGAAGAAACTGAGCAAGAAATTGAGTTAGATGAACAACCAAGCACAAGTTATGGTGGAAATCCTTCAGAAACAATATTAATAGATGAAATAGGGAAAGAAGTACACAAAAAGTTAGAAAATCGAGAAGAACCCCGAGGAGCAATAGGGATAGATAGAGAAACAGGAGAACAGGGAAATTTAGAAACAGAAAAGGAGAAAAACACCAAATCGGAAGAACCCCGAGGAGGGACAGTAATAAGGGAAAACAAAAAGGAGAAGACAGATCCACCAGTAGGAGATGACGAGATTATAAGTTTCAAAATAAGAGACAATAGTGAGACAGTTGAAACAGAAACAGAAGAAAGTGGAGGAGAGGAAAAAGCAAAGACTGAATCAAGAAAAAGAAATTGGAAATCAGAAAGAGAAGAAAGAGAAGGTGAAGCCAAAAGGCCAAGAAAAGGAGATAATTGGCCCAACAGCTATGTAAGAAAATTGAGATATAGAATAATAAGAGCGGAAGACGAAGATGCTGAACAAGTAAATGAAGTAACAAGTCAAAAGGGACAAGAAAAACCCAGTGGAAAAAGATTACAAAAGTCCAAAAGGACAAAGAAAGTGAATTCAAAATTTAAGTCACCTGAGTGGCTGTATATTGCACTAACTGATTACAAAGAAGAAGAAGAAAACACTCACGGAAACCAGAGACTGAGAAGTCGGATGGGAAAAGGTGAGATGCAACAAAACTGAAGTAAAGACTTATAGTGCTTCTGCCGGACGTGACAAATTTACTGGATGTGACAAATCACCGGATGTGACAACGAAAGAATTCTGGAGAGAATTAAAGAAAGTACCAAGCAAAGACTTTTTGAAAGCAGAGTGGCATCTAAGTCATTTCTGAGGTGTAGTGACACAATTTTCTGAAACTTAACAAATAGAAAAAGAAAAATGGAAAATAATGAGAGTAGAAGAAATAAATGTGAATTTATAAAAAGATGGTGCAAAATGTGCTGTTTTTGTACAGGATTATTAATGACCATATGGATAGTTTTAGCAATCACAATTCCTATTAGTGTAGCTGTGATAGAAGCAAAAAATGATACTAAACCAGAAAAAGAAACTAGTAATAAAGAACCAGTTATTTTAAGAAGTAGTGCAGAGTTGCATAAGGATAGGTCAGTAACAGATTTCTCAAAGAATGTTTTTACAAAGTTGTTGTATGAGTACGTAAAAACAATGGACGTAAGAGATTGTTATGTTTGTATGCAGTTGCCTGCATCAGTATCCGAAGGTGTGACTTATCATCACCTACCTTTGACTTATGGAATAACATGTAGTGTGATAGCAAGTTTATTTTATAAAACAGGTAGATTAGAATCTTATTATACTGATATAGATAAGATTTTTGCAAACATTCCAGTAGTACCAGAACTTAACAAAGTAAAACCAGCAAAGGTTTTAGGAGAATTCTTTTTAGAACATAGAAAATTAACGTTAGAAGAAATAGTTAGTAACAACCTTACCTGTGAGTTAAAGAAAGAAGAAAAAGTATTTTTAGAAATGGTTGAAGAAAGAAGAATGAAGTTTCAGAAAGAAGCAATAAAAGAGGAAGGAAAACGCTTATGGACGTTTGAGGAAGGAAATTATGAAGGGAAAAAGATAAATGCAGCAATGACTTTAGACTGGCCGCAAACAGGAAAGTTGTGCATTAGGAGAAATAAGACAGTCTATGACAATTACTTTGTAGGTTCCAGTATCTGCCATGACAATTATCAAATTCTGGGAGGTTGGGGATTCAAAGGTGGAAAGGACCCAATATTTCCAGGTATCTATTATATTTGTGGGAATAGAGCTTATTACAGGTTACCGGACCATTGGTATGGAACTTGCTATGTAGGCCTGGTCTTTCCAAAAAAATTCACATGGACAGAGAAGAAAAGGGAACATACAAGATGATTAATAGATTTACACGTAGAAAGAGGGAAAGTTTTTCAGAAATTGTAGGTGATATTTTTGGAGCATTGATACCAGCAGTGGGAATATCTTTGAATGCATTTAAAATTGGAAGTTATCCACAGTAGTAGATCGTTTATCTACAGATACTGCGGGAGGGTTCTTAATGGTAAATACCGAAATGGTTGCCATGAGAGCTATGGTGATGCAAAATCGGCTTGCCCTTGATATTCTTTTGGCAAAAGAGGGTGGAGTCTGTGGAATGTTGAAAGTCCAACATTGTTGTACTTACATTCCGGATAACAGTGAAAATATACAGAAGTATATTACAAATATTACAAGTTTGCACAAAGAACTAGTTCCACTGGAGGTTGAAAGTGTTTTGGGAAAACTGGGTAGAGGGTTTTCCTCAGTAGCGAATTGGTTAACTAGGATGAGTAGACTAGTGATAGGGAAAGTTATAATAGTAGCAACTATAGTAATATTATTAGCCATGATGTTGAAAATAGTAATAACATGTATAAAGAGAAAAGTAAGACAGAATAAAATAAGAAGAAATAATAGAATAATGAGAGAAAGAGAGAGAGAAATGGGTGAAATTGAGTTGGAGAAAATGAAAGAAAGCATGTATAAAGAGACTAAAAGGCAAGATGAAGAAGAAACAGATGTATAAATAACAGAAGGCAAAGGATGAAAGACATGCTGCCTGAAAAGAAGTATGACTTGAGTTTTATGTGGTGATTTAAAAATCACCAAAGGGGGGATTGATGGAGCAGAAAAAATAAAAATTTTAACCCCTAACAAATTTTATAATTAATTAAATAAAATGTTCGTTTAAATGTATTAATCAACACTGTATGTGTGGGAATGGTAATATGCCAATGTGTGTGCTAAATAATCTATTAATAAATGTCTGTGTGTCTAATTATAACGTAAAAATAAATGCGTACTAATAAAAATAAATGCATGTTAATTGTGCTTCATAGAAATAAAACGTGTTGTTGCAAAAACAAATAGTGATGGTAAGTAAGGAACAGCTTAAATGTTGCTTTCTGCTAGGTAACAACTAATTGGGGTACGTAGACGGGAGGGAAACGAAAGGGATATTTTTCTCTATTTTAATTATGTTTTATTTGCCTCAAATTAGTGCTTCTAAAGTATAACCGAGTGGCGATATAAAATGGCCGCCAGTGGGAAGATGTGCGCAGGCGCAAGGGGACACGTGGTACGGGATGAGATTGAAGAAATCTGGAACCTCGTGATGTCTCTGAGAGGCTAGGATGCAAGAAATGGTCAAGGCTGGTGTGACCTAATTGAACTGATAGTGTGCCATGATGATCAGCAGAGAGCCCGTGAGAAAACAAGTCCAAGAGAAAGGACAATGACTGCGGAGTTCTCGAATGTGTCGAAAGAAGTTACAAATGAACTGATCGAATCGGATGGAAATGTTTAAGCGTATGGGAAAGGAAATGATCCAAGGACCCTTGAATCCAAGAGAACTTGATTAAAGAATGAATAAGCTGACATACATGGACCAATGAAAGAAAAGCGTGATATTAATGTTGCAACAGTTAGTTAGCAAAGTTAGAATTAGGGTATAAGAGGGCCTACTCTTAGTGGGAGGGAGTCAGTTCCAGGCAGTTCGAGAGACGTGGTTGCAGTCACAGTCAGGAGAGGAGTTGAAGAGTCGTGTTGGTGGCTTCCAGTGCTGGGTGGTCCTGATCGATCCCTTATTGAGCGGGAGATGCTGAAAGACTGTTAGAGGAGACGGGTTGCAGGTAGCTGATGCTGACGAGCTGAAGTTGCTGTTGCTGTCTTAATTTTACAGTTGAGTATGAGAATCAGGCTATTTCTAATTCCTAACTTAGGTTAGAAATCATTAGGCTAAATTAGGAAGCTAGGCAGGTAATTAGGGTTTTGGCTTCATGACAAAAATTTCCTTTCTGCAATAAATTGATTATGTTTAATAAAATTGTGAATTTAAGATTGAATAATTGAATAAAGTATTAAAAATTCTTTCCATGCTTTTAAAATTATATAAAATTTAAGATTCTTTAAACTCAAAATGACTCAGTGGTTATTTTCCTAAATGATTGTGACATAGGAAATTGTTTATTGTGATTCAGCTGGTCTTAATCACTATGAACTAATTTCTTAAATGAATGATTCATCGACAAACAATGAGCAGGAATATCTTAAGAAATAACTAAAAGAAAGTGACTAATTAAGGTAACAAGATATCCTGGCTCTTCCAGCGGTACATAAAAGGTGTTCTCCATTTAGTTCTCATGCTTCTCCTAGGAGTACAGAATTTCATAAAGGTGTAAAGGAAATCCAGGAGTGTGTGTGTGTGTTAGACGATGTTTATGGGCCCCATCGTCATGTGGATATGAGAAATATAGTTTGCCCCTGGATGACCTATAAGTAACCTAGGAGGAGAATAGTTTTTATTGTACGCGCTGCATCAGTAGGCAGGGGAAGGAGTCTCTGTGGGTACCTTTGCCACAGATGGGTGGCCCATGGCAATCCAAGGACTGGATGCCCCATTTTAGGGGGCAATACTTAAAAAGTTGGGGGGTTTCTGTTCGACAAATTTCGGATTGGGCGGTTCATACTCAATAGGTTATAGGGTATGCGGTGATCAGGTAGTCAAGATGGTTGCAGAACACAACTGTACTACGTCCTCATCATGACTCAGAAATATATTAATATTATTTTGAACTGAATTATGAGTTATGAGTGTTTACATTGAAATTGTTTTGTAGTAACTGTGATGCTGGAATTTTATCTCTCAACCAGAACTTGTTGTGTGCCGGGATAATTTGTTCTTGCGCCTTGCGCTGGTGCATTGGTTTTTCTAGAAGTGAATTTAAGGGAGGTAGGCACATACATTGGCCACAGATAAAACTGGTGGGGTCATCTACAAAGGATGTGTGTGTGTGAATGCATATATTTGTGTATATATTAATATGTACTTGCTTAAAATGTTTAAAACTGACTAGATAGATAGATAGATAGATAGATCAAGTCAGATTTAATCATTTTCAGCAAACACTGCTCTGCAATGAAAGGTTGTTGGGCAAATGAATGTGACTGACAATGTGTGGTGTCTGTTTTTTTCTGTGTTGCCTCCTAGCTCATTCAGCAGCAACACAGATCCACTAGTTACTTTTTGGACTGCGTTTTAGTGGTGGAAATCAAAATATGCTGGAAGGGAGTTAAATAGTTCTAGAGATAATGGTGAACAAAAGTCGAACATATAGGGAACATGAGGACGAGGACATGAAAGAAGGCCAAGTGAGGATAACCCAAGACTGTAAGCTGATCAGAAAAATATTAGGAAGCAAGAACATATAGACATTATAAAGGCAATGTATAGATATAGAAACTGAAAATGAGAAAAAATAGTGAACCAAAGAGGACAGGTCTAATAATAAGTAATATGAGCCAAATAATAAGACCAAAAATAATACAGACAGCGAAGTGAAGGTTACATTTAAAATGTAGAAGAGTATAGTAAAGTAGAACAACACACAGGCAGCATAAATAGCTCAGCCGAGATAGGATAAGAGCACATAGGCGATGTTAAGCAGATAAAATGTTAGGTAATGAGAAGTCAGTTTGATCCAGTATTCCTGAAGCATGCCGATCCGAGTAATGTATAAGTTATGTTTTTGAAAAGCCAGACAAATTAAATACACGCATTGGCAAGGCCATTAGGTTGCTCCTATGCAAGAGCTATTGGCTTTGCCAATGTCTTTTAGCCATGTTGTAGAGCAGTGTGGCTGCATGGCTAAAAGTAATTAAAAAAGTGATATGACAGGGACAGCGCTGGCTGCGTCATAGCTTTGTTTTCTTATGACTGGTGGGAGTGAGAAACACAGACAGCGAGAGGGACAGTATTAAGGAATGGACAACACTGAGAACGACAAAGGGCAATGGAATAAAAAATATGCCCTGACGCGGTCAATGCTGTAGAGCTTTTTTTTAGGGTGGGTGGGTAACACAGACAACAGGAGTTTGATTGGTTGGAGGAGAAAAAGTAACATGGACAAGGGGGCGGTAGGGGAAAGAAACAACATAGACAACATATGTGGGTGTAGGAGGGGAAGAAGGAGCAGAAACGGGGTGGGGTGGGAGGGGAAGACCAATACAGACATGAGGGTAAGGGGTGGGAGGAGAAAAAGCAACATTTGTGGAGTAGGAGAGGAAGAAACAACACAGAGTGGGAGGGGGAAAAGCAACACAGGGAGTGTGAAGGAAGAAGCAACAGTTTGTGAACTCAATTTCAACAATTTATGCTTTACATATGTTAAACTTCCATTCCAGGGTCTGAAAGGGAAATTATAGTTTGGAAATGCCCCAAAATTTGTTAGCTGCCTTGGTCAGTATTCACAAAACGTGGCATAAAAATGGTCACCCGTTTAAATTATTTGTACAGTTCGGTGCAGGTTTGTCAGAGGGTACAAAAGTAATATGTGATCAAAGAGTGTTTTTTCCAAAGGAATTTGAGAAATAACTTAGACTACAGAGTCTCCACAGTCGGAAAGTTACTACTCGTAATATACTTTTGTGAATACAAAAAATCGTAAACTTACACAAAAGTGTACGTTTACCTTTGCGAATCAGGCCCAATGTGTTTACCATTTGTGTATGGCCTAAACATGTTTGCTCCATTAAAGTGTTCAATTTAACATTCAACTAGAGAATATGAAAGATATGACCCTTGTCTCACTGGCAGGTGAAATAAAAGTTAAAGAACACGGACTCTTGTCATGTATTACTAGAGAGTAAGGAATATGTTCCAACTAGTGGTTTCAGTGCCCGTTTGTCGTAATGTGCCTGAAAAGCAAGTACAGAGTGCACTGAAAATAAGCATGCTAAAAGGAGTACTCCACATATGTGCAGCATTATAGGATGCATGGGCAGGATCCTCGGATGTGTGGACACTATCTTCGAATGTATGGGCAGTATTCTGGGATGCATAGGCAGTATCCTGGGCTGGATGGGCAGTATCTTCAGATGTATGGGCAGTGTTCTGGGATGCTTGGGCAGTATCTCTGAATGTATGGGCAGTATCCTTGGATGTATGGGCAGTATCCAGGGATGCATGGGCATTATCAAGGCTGGATTGGCCGTACCGGGCATTAGGTGTTTCCCTGGGAGGCTGGAATCGTGGGGGGGCGCTTTTGTTTCTGGGGGCCGGTTTTGTAGCAGTGCAGCGGTTTTAAAGGCACTGCAGAATTCCTTGTATATCCAACAGTTTTCAGGAAACAATAAAAGTGCCAAGATAAATCTGGTGATTAATGTACCTGATGGAGAGAGATCAGAGTTTTTGTCTAGTGGCAGTTTTGAGTCATCCAAGGTAGCACAGAGGGTTAATATGCCTACTGCAAAGAGTGTGTACTATGCAGATCACATAACAGTATTTTATGTGCATAGCTCAGTGGGTTACTGGTTACTGCTTTAAGCCCCCTCGTAGTGGTCAGGCTCGCTTGCTGCGCTTGACTGCTACGCACCATATGGTACTAGTCTGACAAAATTTGCCAGGGCTGCTTTGGGTTTCCAGTCCAGCCCTGGGCAGTATCCTTGGATCTCTGGGAAGTATCCTTGGATGCATTGGCAGTATCCTGGGATGCATAGGCAGTATCCTTGGATGTATGGGCAGTGTCCTGGGATGCATGGGCAGTATCCTGGGCTGGATGGGCAGTATCCCGGGATGCATGGGCAGTATCCTTGGATTTATGGGCAGTATCCTGGGATGCATGGGCAGTATCCTTGGATGTATGGTCAGTATCCTGGGATGCATGGGCAGTATCCTTGGATGTATGGGCAGTATCCTGGGATGCATGGGCAGTATCCTTGGATGCACTGACAGTATCGTCAGATGTATGGGCAGTATCCTGGGATGCATGGGCAGTATCCTTGGATGTATGGGCAGTATCCTGGGATGCATGGGCAGTATCCTTGGATGCACTGACAGTATCGTCAGTGTCTTGTGGATCATGGCCTCCTGGATGGTCTGACCATGTTCCGCAGGCCTGGATGCCATGATGACTATTGCGCACGTTATTATTGGATGTTGTTCTTTCGCCCTTTGTTATTGCCAAGTGATTCTGCAACAGTCTGCATATTCTGTTGCTCACCTTTTCTCCTGTTCCCTTTTGGGCTCAGTCTGAACAACAGTTACAAGGTCGAATAACAACCCCTGGTTTATACTGATTTGGCCCGTCCCTCGCACCTAGACATAACACTTGTACAGCTGCCATCGAGAAATTAGTGTGCTTTTAATAATGCGTTTGCTTGCTCTAAGATAGCACTTGGAGACGACCTTTCCAGAGAGAAGAGCTGTGATTGTTTGCTGATGTAGTCTTGCATCAAGGGACTGAGGTATGGGGGTTCGCTAGTCAAAGCCCAAAGGTCTTCTATTATTATAATAAACTGGCTTCCAGCACGGGGAGGGTGGTAATGTTAGTTAGACATATCTCCAATGCTTTATGAGATGCTTTCCCCGTTTGTATTCTATGGAGTAGTAACTATGCTGATTATATTGTTCTTATGTATTATGCTACTAGTACTGACACGTGTACTGTATCTTAGAGCACGTAAGTTGAAATAAACATTTTAACCTATACAGTGACTCTTCATACGCATGTTGTGGACAGGTACGAATGTGACGAAAGAGTGTTCTTGCCTCTGCGAGTCCTGAGAGAGAGATACCGTGTTCTGGGTTGTCTAAGCATTGGTACATTGGTGCTAATGGGACGCTAAGGCTAGTTGGGTTGGGGTTTTGGGTGCTAAGGTTTATGGTTGGCTCACCACTATATTCCGAGGTCCTATTATCCTGTGCATAGCTCTGTATGTGCAGAAACCCTATGACATGGCGCCCAACGTGGGGCCTGTTTTTGGTGTGATACCGGCATTCATTCATTCCATTTTTTCTAGCGTCTTTGGTGGATTTCCATTAATCCTCGCTTTGGCGGCCGGTGTCTTGCTGTTGGTCTGTTTTCTGCGCAATGGCTGCACTCCACTGGGCCCTTCTCGATCCCGAACGCCTCCAGCTGCTCCGTGAGCGACTCCTGGTTGGCTTCGATGTTCTGCCCTTGGCAACTATCAGTGTGTCCTACACCCTTTCCTTTCGCTTTGCGTATTTCACTTGCGTGCAACCTGTGATGTCTTGCATCCGATGTCCGTTTACATGGACCATGGATTATTGCCTCTCCAATTCGTCATTGTCGGTACCGGATTTTGTTCGGTTGGTGGGTCCCTTAGAGGCCCATGAACGGGACTGTTCCGCTGCTGGTTTTATGATGCGTGCGGCTGCACTGGGGATTTTGGCACAATGGGATATCTGGGCGGCTGCTCAGGGACCTCCTACAACAAAGTTACATTGAATATCACGCAAGCTGTCCCGCATTGCTTTTGGATGCTCCATACTCTGAAGAACATTCCTGCAGCTTTGACCTGTTGGACTGGATGGCGTCTACATTTTTTGACGATTCCAATGATGTCCTGTTGGATGGTATAGCGTTTTTCTGCTCATTCACATTTTTGGATTGATTGACTTGCCGTTAGTTCTCAGTAGACAGCCTCAATTCTGCTCAGGTGTTTGGAACTCTGTCTTCGTTTTTGTTTCGGCCGATGGACTGTCCAGGGGAGGGTGTCTTGTGGATCATGGCCTCCTGGATGGTCTGACCATGTTCCGCAGGCCTGGATGCCATGATGACTATTGCGCACGTTATTATATGGATGTTGTTCTTTCGCCCTTTGTTATTGCCAAGTGATTCTGCAACAGTCTGCATATTCTGTTGCTCACCTTTTCTCCTGTTCCCTTTTGGGCTCAGTCTGAACAACAGTTACAAGGTCGAATAACAACCCCCTGGTTTATACTGATTTGGCCCGTCCCTCGCACCTAGACATAACACTTGTACAGCTGCCATCGAGAAATTAGTGTGCTTTTAATAATGCGTTTGCTTGCTCTAAGATAGCACTTGGAGACGACCTTTCCAGAGAGAAGAGCTGTGATTGTTTGCTGATGTAGTCTTGCATCAAGGGACTGAGGTATGGGGGTTCGCTAGTCAAAGCCCAAAGGCCTTCTATTATTATAATAAACTGGCTTCCAGCACGGGGAGGGTGGTAATGTTAGTTAGACATATCTCCACTGCTTTATGAGATGCTTTCCCCGTTTGTATTCTATGGAGTAGTAACTATGCTGATTATATTGTTCTTATGTATTATGCTACTAGTACTGACACGTGTACTGTATCTTAGAGCACGTAAGTTGAAATAAACATTTTAACCTATACAGTGACTCTTCATACGCATGTTGTGGACAGGTACGAATGTGACGAAAGAGTGTTCTTGCCTCTGCGAGTCCTGAGAGAGAGATACCGTGTTCTGGGTTGTCTAAGCATTGGTACATTGGTGCTAATGGGACGCTAAGGCTAGTTGGGTTGGGGTTTTGGGTGCTAAGGTTTATGGTTGGCTCACCACTATATTCCGAGGTCCTATTATCCTGTGCATAGCTCTGTATGTGCAGAAACCCTATGACATCAGATGTATGGGCAGTATCCTGGGATGCATGGGCAGTATCCTTGGATGTATGGTCAGTATCCTGGGATGCATGGGCAGTATCCTTGGATGCACTGACAGTATCTTCAGCTGTATGGGCAGTATCCTAGGATGTCTGAGCAGAGTTTCACTGATATAAGGCGTTATTCATCCCAGCGGGAACTAGTGTGTGTTGGGGATGGGGGTGACCAGGTGCAGTGACCAGCAGGGGTTGTCCTCCATGGGTTATGATCGAGGATTCGCTTCTGTCCAAGACAAGATACTAAATTTAAAGCGGGGAAGGTGACCGGGCTGCTGCTTCCATCTGTGGCAATACATAGCGCCGGCCCATCTTTGGCGGCTGCTAAAGTCCCACTGGAGAAGAACATGCAAGGTGTACTGTGTGCAATACACTGTAGCCGGGCGACTGTACATAATTGTTGTGCAGGTCTTACTTGACCTCTGTATTATTTAACACTGCCTGTGTCTGCTAGAGGGGTTGTGATAGTGCACAGAAGGAAGCTCTGCATGGCTTGTAACTGTGCTGAGGTGTCTCTGTGCTTCCCCTTTGTCAGGGATCCTTTGCCAAAAGGATTGTCACTGTCTCAGTATTTCAAGGATTTATGCCAGCAATAGTTAGACATGAGCTGTGGCGTGTACTTGATACCTGACTTGTCCTGGAAGCGTGTCAGTGGTATGGGTGTCTTTAAATCCATTTCTATAAATGCATGTATTAGACAGCTACGGCTCTCCACATGGCTGCACTACGCTGGAGTCAGCCATCTTTGCAGATCGAGGTAAAGTAATGTGTGTCAGGGAAATACCTTTGCACCCTCCCAGGAGCAACGAAAGAAACACACCAGACACAGCAGTTTTCTCAGGAACAGATGAAGTGTATTTATAGCAGGGGCGGCTCCTCCGTTGAGGCCGAGGAGCGTCGCCCCACTGCTCTCAGAGCAGGAAAAAGGAGAAATAAAATGATAATAACCTCGTTATTATCATTTTACTTTTCACTATGGGGCAGGGTTGGGGTGGGGCTGGTGGCATGGGGGAGGAGTGGTTTGCACACTCCAAGTGGGCATGACTGCTTGGCCGGCCGTCTTGGGTTGGCAAACAGTCCTGCGCGCTTTGCATGTTCCCCGCCAGGCTGCAATGCACAGCATGGTGAGGAACATGCACAGGCTCCCACTGCCTGTCTGAGTGCCAAACCACGGCGCTCAGACCAATCACAACGCTGCATTGCAGCATTGTGATTGGCTTAGGGGAGGGAGCCTGGGTGCTTCCTGTTTGCAACGGAAGCTGAGGAGAGACGGCGGTATCGGAAGAGACCAGAGCTGAGGAGAGACTGCGGCCGGCAAACGGTAAGCGTTCTTTTTTTTTTCTTTTGTCGGAGTTTGTAATGACATGCAAGTATTTGTTCTAGGGTTGAATGCCCCCTTCATAGAGCTTTGTGGAAGGCGCTGTCTGTCATCTCTAACCATTTCTAGGCATTTATTACACATTCAGTATGACAACTGCAGGGCAGGCGCCTGGCACATGCTTGGGGTCTCCTGAACTTAAAGTCTTCTTATGTCAAGAATGCACACTTGAATGTTATAAGTACACTAAGGTTCTGGAAGTTAGTAAAACGAAGACCAAGCACCTTGAACAACGTAGGCAAGTTAAGAAATATTCACTATGTATCTTCCTTGTACTACAGGCAGCAGTGTGTCACGTCAATTTCACTGTTTAGTGAGATTTCTAACACACTACAGCATCTGTGAGAAACATGATATACCTTAATAGTGCGTTGGCTGTTGCCAGTGACTCTAAAACATTATGTGCCAAATTTATCAAGATTTTGCATTGCCCTTGCGTCACGCAAGCAAATGCAGGCCGACGCAAAACCTAGAATGAGATTTACCAAGCCACGGAAGGCCACCTTGCATGGTCCTGCGTGACTTGGTAAATTTGGAGTAACGCAAGAAAGCGCAAGTCGATGCCTTGCCTTACTCTGCCCTAGGAAGGCTTTCCATGGGTGGAGTGTGGGTGTTCCCACATATCTATCCTTGGTTTTTGGTGCATTCCCACATTTACCAAGACAGGTACACTTGGTAATGTGACAAAATACTGTACCTTCCCTGGGGAGGCGCAACGAGGAGAAACATCTTTATATCTCCTACTTTTTTCCTCTTTCTAAGTGTGCTGCATTCTGCATCACACTTAGAAAGAGCAAAATGCCTCTGTGGATTGTTTTTGTACAAGAAGGTGCACCTTCCTGAACAAAAACAAGGCACCCTTGTGCCATGGCGCAATGTTGCCTGCGTTAACGCAAGGCAACATATTGTGCGCCAGCACAACGAGAAGACAGGAATGCGCCATATAATGTTAAATACGGCACATTCCTGCTCTCTCCCTCTCCCTTTCACGCAGTGCAGCAAGGTGTCTTGCTGCATTGCGTGAAAGTATGTTAAATTTGGTCCTCTACGTATAGCACTGTTGAAAATAAGCTTGCATAATACCTACGTACATGGATTGGTGCATTTAGATGTACATCGCTATATCTAGATCATGACCTTCATGTCCAAGTATAAATATGAATGGAACATTTTGGTGGACTTAGGCTGTCTTTACTTCCAAGTGCTGTAAAAGAATTAGACTGTAAGTCATGGGGGCATATTCTCAAGGAGCCATCGCCGATTTATCGGCACTTTAGCCCCGCAAAAGTGGCGATAGACTTCTTTCACTATTCACAAGCTGGTGCAAACTGCCGACACCGCCAGTTTTCCTGCGATAGCTGCCGCAAAACACATCGCCACGGATGAGAGTGACAATTAACACTAATGATATGCAGAGTAGGCGTACCCGCACAAAAACACACGAAAACACCACTTTGCGATATTCACAACGAGCAGCCAGATCTGCGATGCGACCCGAAAACAGGCGATAAGGCGCGTTAGCAGCAGGGATTTAACACCTGCTTATTACTGGTCTTAAGTAGGACAAAAACCTGCAGTAGAGAGGGAGCCCAGGCCAGAGCCACATCTGAAGACCAACAGATGCCATGGAGCTACTAATCATGGAGCTTGGAGACCCAAGAGGGCCACAACACCCACCGCCACCATCCCCAGGACCACCCCCACCCCCAGGACCACCCCCCCCCAGACCACCACCGAGGCAGCGCAGAACAAGACAGCGGACCTTCCGAAAACGCATCAGTCTCACAGACTTAATGCCAGAGGATGTCATTGCCCACTACAGGCTCAAAAGGACAATCATCCTCCGCATCATGACCCACATTGCCCACAGGCTGACGGTACCAACACAGCGGACAACCAACATCCCTCCGCAGACAAAGCTGCTGGCTGTGCTGCACCTGTTGGCCTCTGGTACCTTCCAACCAACAACTGCCAGAGTCGGAGGAGTCTCACAGCCAGCCCTATCAAAGGCCATCACACCTGTCCTGGATGCCATCATCAGTTTCATACCCCAGCACCTTCACTTCCCCCACACTGCGCAGGAACAGCTGGAGGGCAAGTAAGGCTTCTACGCTATAGCCTGATTCCCGCACGTGTTGTGGGCAATCGACTGCACACATTCCTACTTGTGCCCCCTGCCGACACTGCAAACAATTACCGCAACAGGAAGCATACGCATTCCGTCAATGTGCAGGCAATAGTGGACCACCGGGGACTGTTCACCAATGTCGTCGCCAACTACCCAGGCAGTGTGCATGACTCATACATCTTCCGACAGTACATCATCAACCAGCGCTTTCAGGATGGCACCTATGGAAATGGACTGCTCGTTGGTAAGTACCAACGGAACATACCACACTCCTCAATTCCACAATCACACAACGCACAACTGTGGGAATGGACACGTAACAAAATCACATCCAACATGCCAAACAACATGCACACCTGCCAGACACGACAACACAAGTAACCGTGGTAAGAGGGGCCAAAAATGTGGACAAACCATACACTAAGGCATAGCCCCTCTGCCACACATTTGCAGAATGTGGGGAGAGGTGGGAACCACGATTGTGCGAAGGAGGCAATGGACCTATGAATAACAATGTACACAATGCCAAGTGTGGCGGTGATGTGCTGGACAGTCTTGAGTATGCAGAGCACAGACATGTCTATGTGGACACATACTGCTGGAGTCTGTAGTGTCGTGGACAGTGGACGCAACCATGTCATCACAGGCAGTGGGGAACACCTTGGACAAGTAGCCATGTCGGCCCCCCTGTAGGCGTAAGCGTAGTGGGCAGGGCCGGCACACGCCAGTCCAGCGTAGGGGAGTGACTAAATAGGCCGGGCCCAGGGAGTGGTTCACTTCCGGGACGGCCACCGAAATAACTACTGCGTGTGGCTCTGTGTCCGCCGTATCCTGACCATAGGCCTACACACACGTGGCCGACCACCTACAACGGGCAAAGTCACACCGGCGACGAGGTGGCTACGTCCCACGCCACCCGGCGCACATCTCGTCATCGCCTGCAGTGGTGTGTCTGCCAGGGCGGCGTCCCTCACCCTGCCATGAGGCCGCCATCGTGACCGGTGGTGCCTGCACGATCCTGCCGCACCCCAGCCCGCTGATCCCCAGACCCGACCTGCGCCCAGCGGTGAATGCCCACCCCTGCGCACCCAGGCCTCACTGCTCACCTGCCGCCACCGGAGTCTCTGCAAGAGGGCCCACCACGTGCCAGTGCAATCTCCAAGGCCGGGCTCCGCGAGCTTGGCAGCCTCCTCAGCCGATCGCTGGCTTCTGCGCAATAGGCCCCCAGCGGCACCGCGGAGTTGCGAGTTGGCTACTGCTGCGTTCTGACCACACTGTGGTACAGCAAGTAACAGACACATCCTTTCCAGTCCACCCCTCCAGGCCTGCTGCATCATCGCAGGCTGCACACCCGCTCAGCTCTTCCGGTGGGCCGAACTCAGTGCACCACAAGTCACCGTTCAGCCTCCAGCATTATAGCATGATGCACACCCGCTCAGCTCTTCCGGTGGGCCGAACTCAGTGCACCGCAAGTCATCGCCACGTGGCAGTTGGCCCTTGCCGGACGCAGGGCCTCAGGTGCCACCAACTCAGTGCACCACAAGTCACCATCCAGCCACCAGGCCTGCTGCATCATCGCAGGCTGCACACCCGCTCAGCTCTTCCGGTGGGCCGAACTCAGTGCACCGCAAGTCATTGTCCCGAGGGGCTACCCCACAAGTCCGCCTCCAGTAGCCAACAGCATGTCCTCGGTACTGGAGCCCTTCACAGTCACGGGGCCACCCCCGTCCCAGGCAGGCCGCCGGTAAGCCTGGGCAGATCGTCTGGAGACGTACTCCGAAGCACACGACATCCCAGCGCGGCGGCGGCGCACACGTGTGAGGAGTGCAGAGAAATGGCCCGGGGCTCTGGGCGTGGTCCAGTTCTGGGCTCTGGGCGTGGTCCAGTTCCGGCCTGGCCACAAAAGTGACTATGGCGTGTGTCTCCGTAGTGGTGTCTGCGCCACCCGGCCTGTAATCGACAATGTTGCAATGTAGCATGCACCAGGAGGGCGGCCTCGCCCGAATGGATTAATAAAGGAGCGCGAGACCGCTCGGGGTCTCGGCTCATACATGCCAACTGTTGTGTGTGCATCTACATTGCCGCAGCCTGAACCGAAGGCCTAGCCTCAATATTAGCGCGAGTTCAGCCAGGCCAGAACTCCACATCTGTGTCCCCCCTATCCTTACCATAGGCCTACACACACGTGGCCGCACACCTTCAACGGCCAACATTACTGTCTTGCTGTCAGTACTGCGGACATGCGCAGACAGGCATGACAATGGTGTGCCGTAGGAGTGCAAACCACACAGCACACACAAGTAAATAGGCTCGGTGGGAGGGAGGAGCAGCTGTGAGGCTACGTAATACACATTGTCCTACCACATTTGCCAGCAGCAATACATGGCTAACATGAATCCCAAGGTCGCACAAATCACACACCACGAAACTTGTATGTCTGCCAACACAGCATGCAGAACCACCAGTTAACACTGACATCACTTACCTCTCACAGGTGATCAAGGATATGCACTCTGCCCGTGGATGATGACACCCCTCCGAAACCCGAACACCCCGGCCCAGAGGCAGTACAATGTTGCCCACAAACGCACCAGGGGCATTGTTGAACGCACGTTTGGCGTGTTGAAATCACGTTTCAGGAGCCTGGACATCACCGGTGGAAGACTCTTGTACAGCCCAGAAATAGTGTGCAAGATGATCTCTGCATGTTGTGTATTGCACAACCTATGTGTACGCACCAATGCCCCATGGATCCAAGTCCCAGAAGCACCGGACGATGATGAGGAAGATGATGCAGGTGGACCACACCCCACTGCAGCCGCAGCAGGAATAGCCCGAAGAAACACAATCATCAACAATTTCTTCGCATGAGCACGTCACATTGTGACTGTCCACAGCAATCATGGCACAGTACAAGATGACCACATGACCAGCATGTGCAAATAATATCTTAGCAACACACATTCCCCGTGTGCATGTCAGTCCTCTGCATTAGCACATTACTCTGACGGGTGCAAGTGCAACATTGAGTGCTTACATTCGCATATGTTGCAAGAAGAGATGGTGTGTATGTCACCTCTGTACCGAGAGGCTGTTTAGGGCGTCACGTATTCGATATGCCATATCAGGGTGTCACATGTAGTACGTCATGCTACTCATCAGCGTCCCACGTGTACATGAACATGACATGAAGGCCGTCATTGGTGTTCAGGAAAAGACAACAGGGTGCCATTTGTGGTCAGAGATGTACCTGCCTGATGCAAATATACACCCTGTGTGTCGAGTCCCACAACATGTACAACATGGCCGTAAGGGGGATGTGGGCACAGTGGACACCTCAGCAACATTGGGAGATGCACACCAGCCTAGATTCCAGCAGGTCCACCTTGCGTGGAACACACCAAGGTGTCCCCTGGTCAAATGTGCCATGTACAGGTCACATGTGTACACGGACGTCATCCATCAAGAGTAGTGATCAGTGCCAGCTAACAGGTGCAAGGTGAGTGGTCAACCGCCTCCTCACAGCTACCTGCACCCATCACTGTCAGACTGCAGCAAAACAACACTGCTACATCATAGCATGCAATACTGACCGTGAGGGCACGTACATGGCTGGTAAGGGTTCAACCATGCCAGAAGGCGAAGCAGTGACATCCCCCGACCCAATACCCATCACATTTCCAGAATGCAAGCAGATGACAAACTGACATTGTGGATGACAGCCCCTCTGTCTGAACTAGAAGGCGGTAGCACATCTGCACCGCCGACCTTGGGAATGCATGCGCCCGGCACACCCTGAGCGATACCATAGCAGCTGCTGACGGCTCCCACACTACGCACAACGCTAACCAGAGACCAACGCATACACACCCCACACACAGGAGTCCTTGCTCGTAGTTCACTTGCATGGTATGACCTTCACACTTACGCACCGACCATCCCAGGAGTCCAAGCGCTCCACACTCAAACCAATCATTGCTCCGAGCTGTGGCTTCCACATAACTGTGACTTTGCCTTTGTGACACACAGCCCTATTTCATACATTGACGTGGGGCTAAGTTTGGAAATAGCGAGATTGTTGTTTTGGAGCAATGAGGCCACAGCTAGTTCACACATTCCCAGTCATCTCACTGCCTATCTGGGCCACGGACATACATGCGCATTGAAATCAGTTCCCAGGGAGCACCGTTGTTTGGAATCACTGCCCCTACATACATCCATACTTTCATAATTGCTTGATCATGGACATGACTCATCTGTGTGAATTTGAATGTCTTAATCACATTCGGTGGAGTGGTGAAGGTGGATCAGTACCTGGCCATGCACACGCTACTTTACAATGTTGCCCCGTGGAGGGCCAGCCAGGGTCCTTTGGGGAGGGAAAAGTACATCGTAGGAGAGGGAGTTCAGTCCGCAGTCTGATTTCTGTGTCATTGGTTGCCTAAACAAATGTAGCAGTCCATGTCGGGGGCCAAGGTGAGTGTCGCAGAGTGTTAAGGGGGACAGTGGAGGGTGTTATTCCTGGGCATGATGCAGAGGGCAGAACCAAGCAGAAAGAGGCCAGATGGCGGAGATGAATGCTACCGCTTCCTACTTAGCCCAACGGCAGATTCATCCTCATCATCGTCCTCCTATGTGTGATGTGCCTCACATGTGGGTGGTGGTGTTTTGTCTGCGGCACTGTGTGGCAGTGACACATCAGGGGCCGGAGGTGCATTGTCAGCCACACTGTGAGGCACTGACACATCAGGGGACGGTGATGTGGAGGGAGTAGTGGCAGCAGCATTCATCTGCGCCAGGCCTTGTGGCAGCACTGCCATGATGAGGATCTGCAGGGCATGGTAGATCCCTGCTACATCTCGCTGGTGTGCAGCCGTGGCAGCCATTCATCCCGCCTGCATCCGCTCCATGTTCTCCATGTTCCTCCCCATGTTGGCCAACTCACGGCTGAGATCGCTGGAGCCACTCTGACTAGATAGTTGTTCTTGTCTACGAGTCATGACTCCGGCGATGTCAGCCATGGATTGTTGGAGACCATGGAGCAGACTGTGGGTGTCCGTTAGGGCCTGTAGGTGGTCCCTGATGGGACTTGGACACCCACGTATGGCATCTAGTTTGGCTGCCATGAGGTCGAACCCCACCCGCACCTGCTCTGCCGTCCCCTTCTGGCCCTGCGACACACGGCGTTGGAATGCCATGTGTTGCTCGTGGGGATCCTGGGAGACGGCCATGGTGGTGGGTGCTTCCTGCTGTGTGGTCTGTGCAGGGGTGGGTTCGCCTCGATGCAGCTGGGCTGCCCTGCTCCTGGGGGTGGGTTGCTGAGGGTGTCCATGAGCTGTTGGAGGGCGTCGCGGTGATGCTATGTAGGTCCTCTTCATCATCGGTGATGAGGAGTACGGTCTGCTCTGCAGGAGCTGATGATTCTCCCTCTGCAATGTGAAGAGGAGATGCAGTTTGACATTGTGTTCACATGTATGTTGACGCATTGGCCAAGTTTACAAACAGACTGCATGTCAATGTACATTGTGACTGTTTGTGTGGAGATGCCTATTTAATGCTGGACAGTTGACATTTCGCCACCATCACGGATGTGAGGTTGTATTTGTCCATTGTCATCTCACAGTTTCCTGCTATGCCAAATGCGAATGGCCATTTTCTACACACAAGCGGCAGCAGTTGTGTCCTCTGTTCTGTTGTGAAAGTGTTGCAGTTTAGTCCACTTTGTTGTAAATGTTGAGGTGCTCTGAGTGTTATGTGTGTGTGCTGCACTGTGGGTGATTTGCCCCTTCAGCTCTGATTTGGATGGCCCTTATCCCTTTCAGGCGGTGTGCCTTTCACTTCTGTGCTGAGCTGTTGCAGACTTGGGTAAATTGGGCTCTTGGTCGGAGTTGTGACTCTTGGGCATGGTTTGTCCACAGATGTGCTGTTCTTACTTGTGCATGTGTGCCATTGTGCCCATCTGCCCCCGTCCCCCCAGTCCCTGGTGGTTACTCACCCTGTTGCTGTTGTGTCAGGTCATGTTGAGCAGTGTCCGCTCCTCCGACTCCTGCCACCGTCTCCTCACTGATGACTGTGGACACCATTTCCTCCATCTCATCCAGCTCCTCCTGTGGCGCAGGACTCCCACCTCCAGTCTGCATTGCTACTTTGCGGTTGTTGGCAAGTTTCAGCTTGGTTTTGCGCTTCACATCATTCCAGCGCCTCTTGACCTCTTCCATTGTCCTCCTCAGCACTCCAACTGCATTCTCCTTGTCCACGATGGACTGCCATATTCCATTTTTTGTTGCCAATGACACAGTGGAGGTGACGAACAGTTGTTGATGGTGTTCTGTCACCTCCGTAATCAGGATCCTGTTTTCCTGCGGACTGAACCGCGTCTTCCTCTTCTTCTTCTCCTTGCCCTTCCCTGACCCCGAGGTCCCAGGCTGGTCCTCCGTGGGGCTTGTGGGGTTCGGGTTGTCCTCTGTGCTTGCTCCGGCTACCTCCATGGTGCTTCGCAGTTGTTTGTGTTTTATTTGTATTTCATTTTTGCCGCTTTTATAGTGATTGTTCCCGCCTTACTTGTGGGACTTGCGGGCCTGGCGCTGCATTTCGCTGGATTTTTATCGCAGTTGGGCCCATCGCAGCTTTTTTCATGTTCGGGTTTCCTTTTTTATCGCCGGCGCGGTAGTTGTATCGCGGACATTTGAGCGTTCTCGGGAAACTATTGCATGTTACCGCCGTGTTGGGAATACGACGTTGACACAGAGTTATTTTCCCGCGATAGACAGCGATATGGAAACTTGCGTTAGCCTATTTTGGCGATGTTTATCGCACGTTCTTGTGAATATCCCCCATGGTGTTTTACTTTACATGCGGTTGCCATGTTTCTGTACTGAGCAAGGGAGATAAATATTTAAGTATGTTGTTTAGAGTCCAGGTGGCAGAAGGCTGCAGACAGCACAATGGGTCCTGGCAGTAAGCACAGGGACTGCCTCTAAAATTACACGTGAAAACTGTAATTAAAGCCATACATCCGTGTCATGGCCATGTTACTGGGTTGGTCGGAGGCCTTTTACTGTCCATGAAGCCCCCTCTGCAGGTTCAGATGACAAACCAGCCCCTGCAAGAGTTGGGCTCCATGAACCCTGCTGTGGCCTTGAAGAATTACAAAGTGAGGAATAATTACACAATGAGCTAATAATTATTGCTGAGCCGACAGGTGTCGCATAAGTAGCTGCAGGATCGGGTTTGCCTCGTCGACTTTTTCTAGACTCTGTAAATGCTGCATTGGCCCAGGTCCTGAGGGCATGTGCTGTACAGTATTGGCGGGCCTCTTGTGCAACCCGGGGAAATCACAATCACAGCGCGATCAGCAGAAGGACAGCAATGAAGCCGAAGCAATCAGTACTTGGGCTATGCTCCAGCCAAAAGAAGGGGGAGTGAAGACAGCACACACGTGCCATTAGAAAGCAGCAAATAAGAGAGACGATTAAGCCAATGAATGGTATGCAATGGGCGGACTGCAAGCCTCTTGTTTTATACAACATCTCTCACACGTGAGGGCTCTCGCAAGCTCGATCTAATGAAGCCTGAAGTACATGCAAGTGCAGTAGAAAAAAAATCAGAGAAGGAGGAACAATGGAAATTATATGAGAAAATGAGGACTTTGCTGTGGATTAGAGCTGGGAGAAAGAGGCTGCAAGCATGGTGCAGCAATCGCATGCAGACGCACAAGTGCATGGGGGTTGCATGGTGCTTACATCTGAAGACTTATCCGATATAGCATGAGAGAGATCCATGTATAATGCTCTTTTACAATGTCTTGAGGCCCTGCAGTGGCTTTTCACTACTTGTATTTCTGTCAGTGATTGGATTACTGCTCTGCTGCAACGATGGATGCATGACCAGTGTATAAACTAACATCTGTTTTAGAGTATACCTATCCAAGGGTAACACATCTGATTTTTATACTCTGATTTTGCTATTTCTTTGCATATTTTCTTCTTTTTCCCTAACAAAGCAATTATGGTGGGGGGGCTTGTCAAATGTGTTCCTCTTACTGCCTTTGAATACTAGAGAGAACCTAAAAATCCATTTAGCCACAGAAACATTTGTAGCTGGCATGTACCACAACAGTTGGTTACCCAGTACATTTTATTATTAAGTGGCCCCGCCTCCCCGCCCCTGTCTTCCCCCACAGGGAGGTCTTAGTGGCTGTACCCAGCCAGGCCTTTCGATTCCACTTCCTGCTTCTCTCCCAGAAGCGTCCCGTGGCTCCCAGTTCCGCTGTGTGACCACTGAACAGTGCATCTCCCTGTAGTCACTTCCATTTGAATTGGCTTCGCTTGACAAGCCTGTAATTCCTGCCTCTCCGCAAGACCATCGAGGATCATATTTTGACAACACACTGAAGCTCGCGCCTCTACCAGGATGGAAATTTTGTATGTTTGCATGGTTGTGGTTGTGGTTGAGGTCAGACCGCCAGTGGTGTTCTGTGGGGGACGCAGGAAAAGCACTGTCTTCACCTACCCTCTGCCCACCCAGTTCAGTCGTCGCTGACAGCATAAAAGGTCTTTGATAAATTAACCACGTGACTTAAAAAGAGAGCGAGAGAGAGAGAGGAAGAGAGAAATAAAGTCCTTTGGCTTTTAGTTTTTGACACCTTTCTCAGGGTGCACACCCTATTTACATCTTTTGATGTACTTTTTATTGGCTCATCCAGGCCTGTAGTGTGCCCCGAGGTTTTCTTTATAATCATAACAGCATTAAAATAAAAGGAAGCGGTTTTACCCCAAGCTCAATGCTTAGAATAACAGGGCACATCTTATGAAGCCATTCACTTTTTCTGCGTCTTAAACACAATTCAAAAATGTTTCCACTTTCTGTGTAATTCTTTTCATCATTTATTTCTTCATCATCAAGCTAGGGACAATGGTACATACATGCAACTTTTATACTAATAGTGACACCCATTGCACAACATTAGAAAGGCATTTTGGTGGTAATCACCTTGGACATTGAATGCAGATGTTCTGATCAATATTAAATTTCCACATACAGCATAAAAACATGGCAACAACGAAGGGGCTTATTTACAAACCCCTTGCACCGCCGGTGCGTCACTTTTAATATGGGAAAAAGTGACGTACTGGCAGCGCAAGGGGCTCGTAAATAACTCCCAAAGGGCCTAATTTAGATCTTGGTGGAGGGGAATGCTCTGTCACAAACATGACGAAGATCCCGTCCGCTGTATTATGATCCCATTATATCCTTTGGAGATCGTAATACAGCAGACTGGATATTCGTCACGTTTGTGACGGAGTATTCCATCTGCCGAGATCTAAATAAGGCCCTAAGTCAAGACAAGGCTAGGATTGTGAACCGCTGATATGGAGCTACCAACTGGCCTGAACTGCTCCATGCAGATCCTAGTTTTTAGGTCTCGCCTACGCAGCGCGCATGCGCTGCATAGGAGGACCTTTAGCCGTCGCTCTGGTCATTTTCAAGCACTGCACTCGTGCTTGTGGCGGCATCCACCTTGCGGGAGCGAGCAGGGGCGCGCCACAAGCACGAGTGCAGTGCTTGAAAATGAGCAGACTGCTCTTCCAAGCGCGTGCGCGCGCACCACTCGCGGGTGCACCTCTCCGCCTCTCTCACGTCCCTACTGCTGCAGCCTGCACGCCTTTTTTTTTTTTTTTAAACTTTCAGCGCGAGGCGCGCGCGCTTGTTGTTTCCTGCGCCTGTCTTCGGCACAGTCGCTGCGTGGGAACAAAATAACTCGCATTACAGGGCACCATCCTATTTAGAAGGGACGGCAGCGTCTCATTATGCGCGGATGTTAACTTGTGCGACTTTTTGTTTAACTTTAAGGCTGGATCGAACAAGCTCTCTCTCTCCCTGTCTAGTTCTCTTCCCAACAATGGGCACCCCCTTCGGACCAGGCAAAATTTCTTCCTCCATTCCCCCAATTTTCCGATTGTTTCTATCTCCACGTATTGCCCCAAACGGCAAATTACAGGCACTATTAATTGCAAAACAGCTGCCATCCTGAGCAGAGGGAACTGTCAACTTGACGAAAACACTTATGTAAATGCAGGAATCCTTTTATGCACCTATTACAACCCATTTTTTTTACAGCCTTTGTTGCTAGGGACGACGAATCTCTTCACATATTCAGAAAGAAGCACATTCCCATCTCCACTGCCCTGTGTGGCAAAATAAAACAACGCACAGGCACACGTGTGGGCACAAACACATAGGCAAACTCACAGACATATGTAGGGACACACCATACAGACCTGTGGGGGTTCTAAAATCCTTGCACCCGTGGACAGCTGGATGCTGGGTAAGTGTATCTAAATTGCCTTATCATGCTTTTGAAACGCACACTTTGACTCCCGGCGATCTTTCCATGGGCTTAACTTAAAACACGAGTATTTTAAATCTGTAGTTTCTGCATTCACATATAACTCTGATCATATGACAGAATACTGCTTGGACAGGGGATGTCATTGCCAAATACTTGCTGTTGTAGTTGGAAAAAAATATTTCTTTGTATGTGTTTTCCTATTTTAAAAATGTTTTGTTTCAGCAAATTTTTGTATTCGGGTGGGAACCTTGAAAGATTCCATAGAAACATCAGTGAGCGGAGCTGGCAGGAAGTAAAGGAAGGGGCCCCCTAGCCAGGAACATGTTTAGGTCGAGCCTAAATCAGCACACATGCTATATTCTCTCTCTGAGGTTTTAATACGCCAACTTATCTAAAACATTGGCAAAACAAACAGCTTCAGCTAAACACTTACAAAGTCACAAAGGCGAGGCCTATTGGCTATGCCAATGCTTGTTGTTTTTATCTCCATGCCTGATTTGCAGGTCACAAACAAACATTTTTGCAATTCTTTTTAAAATGGTATATGCCACAAAACTAAGGCATGCTTACAGAAGCTGAGTGGCATGTTACATGTCAAGCTCAGTTGAGAGTGGAGCAGTTATTTTTGGAAAAGAGCTTCCTGCTTTAAGACCGCACTGTAAGAAGCATCACAAGAGAGGGGCATATCTATGAGCAACATTTCAGGGGGCAGACCTCTTGCTCACATGATGCCCCCCTAAAGCCAGGGACAAGTATTCAATTTGAAGAAAAGTGTCAGGATTCTGGGATATACGCCCAACAACCGTGACTGTCCTGGCAAATCCAGGATGTATGGTCATCCTACCCAGCTTGTCTTTCTTTTGCTTGTCCCTTTGCTGGAGCACAGCCTCTTTATCATCCCCCTGATTGGCTGGGTTCTATCACTTCACTGCTCACTTTTAGAGAACACATTGGGGCAGATTTACAAGAAACTAACGCAGCGCGGTGCCGCAAGTCATTTTGCTGCACCGCGCTGCGTTCGTTTCGAAGCACAGGGATGCAACATATTTACAACAATATGTAGCATCTCTGTGCTTCCCCCTGCGCTGGCGCACAAACTGCTGCCATGCGCCGGCGCAGGCACCCTTGCACCATGGTGCAAGGATCCATGCGTCGTGGGGAGATTGTTTTTGTGCAGAAAGGGGCACCTTCCTGCACAAAAACAATCAATTGAGGTGATTTCCTCTTCCAATGCGTGCTGTAGAATGCAGCACGCATTGAAAGAGGAAAAAAACTAGGAGAAATGAAAACATTTCTCCTTGTTGCACCTCGCTACGCCACCCCTAGAGTGGCGTAGCATTCTGACAAATTTCTAGATTTACGATTGCTCGTAAATCTGGAAATGTATCAGTGGACATGGGTGTTGTGTGGGAACACCCACAGCAACACCCATGTCACGCCCCTAACACGCAAAGTGTTGCGTGTTAGGGGCGATATGTACAAGCACAGGTAAAGTCACACAGGGTGGCTTTACCTGTGCTTGTAAATATCACTCAGCAGGTTGCGCCGCCGGTGCGTCACGCAACGTGACGCACTGGCGATGCAAGGGGCTTGTAAATCTGCCCCATTGTTTCTTGTTGCTTAATACCCTATGAGAGTGCATGTGTTTTGCAGCCTATCCCTCATGTGCTTCTCCCCCTCTAAATACTTGCCACCATGAACCCTTGCTGTCCCATTCGTGTTGCAAGCTCTCTCTAGTGTGCTTCTCCTCCTGCCATACTCTTTGCCTCCCCCGCACTTCACGTCACTTCCTTGTGTGCTTCTCCACATCTGCCATGTTGCTCTCTCTTGTGTGCTGTTTCCCCCACCCCACTTCCCGTTGAATCCATTCCTCCATTGCCCCCCCACACATACCGCCCATTTTATTTAATACATATACATTTTTTGTCAGGCTGACCGGCAGCAAATGCCTGAAAGCCCCTCTACCTTAAAAATAGAAGCACTTTTGCAGATCAGTAAATTAAAAAAAATTGTACCCGCGTCATTTTTTAGGTGTGCATGCATAATGAGACATGCCCAAGCACACGACATCTTGCATGCATGTGTCTACAAAATTACACAGACACTGTGACTGCATCATCTCACCTTTCTTTTTTAATTTTGACCATGCTCCACACCATCTCGTCAATGTTGGACAGTGCTGCCAAAGGCATTGGCAAAGCCAGTAAGTCCCAAAGGTGAGACCTATTAGCTTTGCCAATGCTTGTTATCCTTAGCATCGGTAAACGCTCCTCCTTTCCATGATTCCTATGAGTTTACCAAACCATGTGATTCGACCACTTTCCTGCAGCAGTAGCGGTCGGCACGGATCGGTAGTGGCGGGGCAGATGGGGGGGAGAGGCTGGGGAGGGGAGTGAGGATTGGGGATGTAAAAAAAAAATGAAAAAGAAAAAAATGACCTGCTTGCCACTCTCTCCCGCTTCATCTCAGTCTCTCCTCTCCGGGGCCGGAACAGGAAGCAGCCAGTCTCCCTGCCCTAAGTCAATCACAATGCTGCAATGCAACGTTGTGATTGGTCTGAGCGCCGTGGATCGACGCTCAGCCAGGGAATGGGGGCCTGGGCATGTTCTCCACGCAGCGTTTAATGCAGCCTGCATGGAGAACATGTGAAGTGTGCATGACTGATCGGCCCAAGAGGGCCGGTCAAACAGACATTTGCACTTAGGAGTAGGCAAACCACTCCTCCCCTGCTCTAAACTACTCCTCGCCTGCTCTAAACTACTCCTCCCCTGCTCTGAGAGCAGAGCAGCCCCGCCCCGCCCGCCCTGCAAAGCTGCGCAGCAGGAACAAATACAATGATAATAACATCGAGTTATTATCATTGTATTTGTTCTTTCTTTCACTGCTTTGCAGCAGTGAGACGACGCTCCTCCGCCTTAGCGGAGGATCCGCCACTGTCCTGCAGTGCTCAGATTCTCTCTATTCACTAAAAGGGACCCAGCCCATGCAGCTTTAACTTTTTACTTCTTTAAACGTTGAATTGTGCATCATGTCCTTTCTTAGTATTTGAATTATTTCATCCATTTTCAAGCTTATAATCTTTTTCAATAAAATGAAGAGTATTTTCCTCAAAAGTTCACTTTAAGGTAAATGGGGTGACTAGATCGTGACCAGAGAAAATTTGATGAGTTAATTTTTTCCTCCCTGTTTCTGGAGAAGCACACCCTATTTATTTGCTCTTTTATGTTCTTTTCATTGGCTCTTTCAGTCCATTCTTTTCCGTAGCCCCAATGAGTTCCGTCTGGTGATAGCAACAGGGAAATAACACTTGAATCAATTATACACCACGGTTAGTGCTCAGAGTCACCATACTCAGCTTTAATGACCATTTTTTCTACATATTAAACAAAATTCAAAAGCTGAAAAAAGTTTATAGGAAATTAATTAATGGTGAAGAAATGCATGATGATAAGAATTCTACAGAAAGTAAAACCATTTCTGATTTGTGTTTAAGATGTAGAAAAAATGAATAGTCACATAAGCTGTGCACGGTGACTATAAGGCCCTGATTATGAGTTGGTGACTTTCGGATGAGATCAAAAACGATACGAAGGAGTTCAGTATTTATCAGGTGCAATAAGTATCACCTATCACAAGTTTTTGGGGAAATAAAATGAAGATTTTCATGCCGACTGGTCCAAAAGCTGCATGTTGGGTTAAATACCACGTTTAAACGGTCATTATTTATCACAAAACTGCTGCATCCAATATGTGCGATAACAGGAGTTATTGCTCATATTGTAAAGTAGTAGCTTGGGGTACAGTTGCTTCCATTGGGAATATTACAGTAACATATCTGTGAGCAAGAATCAGCACATTCCAAAACATGGCTGCCAACTCACAGAACTGGTTACTTTACTCCAGCACGAAGCCAATAGCTGGACACATTTACTATAGGCAGAGAATGTTAAAAACATGGCATATAAGGGAGAGGGTATTTTTCTTTAGCTAAATGCAAACTAAGGGGCCGATTTAAAATTTGGTAGACAGGGTATTCCATTCCAAATGTGAGGGAGTACCCAGTCCCCCAAACTCTTAGTCCGGCCACCCTATTTTAAAGTTGTACAGACCGTCAGCTTTGTGTTGATGGTGCAATTGTTGCCCAGTCGCGGCTCCTGGAGGGAGTTTCTCCGGGCGGTGACGTGCGGCAGGGGAGGGGCAGGGTTGGGGGTAGTAAAAACCGGAATCCGGCTGAACACAGGTAAGTTAGCAAATAAATAAATAAAACGAATTTCGTAGCGCGCGCGGCATCCCATGTGCCAATCCAGCGCGCGCTACGAAATTCGTTTTATTTATTTATTTGCTAACTTACCTGGATTCGGCCGGATTCCGGTTTTTACTACCCCCCACCCTGCCCCTCCCCCGCCGCACGTCACCGCCCGGCGGAACTCCCTCCAGGAGCCGGGTCTGTTGTTGCCTCTGTCAACAGAAACCTTACTCCGACGACCTGTCGGAGTGCTGGTCTTGGAGAAAGACCATTCAAAAAAGTGATGGATGGAATGCTTGAATTAATCTCAGCCACTGGTACTTGGGCCATTTCCCAGTCCATCGTTATTTTGCACACCATGCCACCTCAGTTTGGGCCCAGCCATATGCAAATCTTTTTTGAGCAATAGGAACAGTCCAGACTGAACTGCCAACCTAGGTTCTCTCCGAACCAGAACGCAAACAACCCAGGACCTGTTTCACTGTAGTTGGGGTTCATCAGCCAGGTATAGTGCAGTTCCAGTCACGCTGTGCACGGAACCCACCTCTGGGCTTACCCGTCCTACTTAGAGTGACAGTCGAAAGCAAACAAATAGTGATGGACCAGCCACTGGTAATTACTCAGGGCTGCATACCAGTCAATTGTTATATTGCACACCATGCCACGTCAGTTTGGACCTAGGCATATGCAAATCATTCGTGACTCTGCTCCAATAGGAACACTCCAGCCTGAACTGCCAAGCCAGGTCCTCCCTGAACCGGAACACAAGCAGCCCAGGACCAGTTTCGCCCTAGATAGGGTTCATCAGCCAGGTATAGCTTGGCTCCAGTGACACATTGTGCACCGGCCCCACGTATGGGCATACCCGTCCCACTTACGGCGACACACTAAAGTATACGAAAAGTGATGGATGGAATGTTTGAATTAATCTCAGCCACTGGTAATTGCTCAGGCCGCATCCCAGTCTATTGTTATTTTGCACACCAGACCACCTCAGTGTGGACCCAGTTATATGCAAATCAGTCTTGACCCTGCTCCAGTGGACTTGGAGTAAGGGCATCACACTGCCAGCCCTATGTAAGGCTGATTGTCGGATGTCATATTTTTTTTAAGTCACCCCTAGGGAAAACCTGGTGGTGACGAAGAGAAAATATACAAATAATGACCCCACTCAGGGATTAGGTATTTCTTTTAAAAAACAAATTCAGAATGTGGGAGTTTATTTTTGAAAAACAAAAAGTTTGTGGACCACTGTCAAAACCGATGGCAGATATCCACCAAAGTTTCAGTTTTAGCACCCTAACAGGAATTGTTGCGATGGCACTTCCTCTGAAGGTAGAGAGATCACCGTTGGACCGGCTGTGACCTCTAGATTTGGGGGGTGGTAGTCCATCAGGTTGGCGGACCTGATGTCATCCACCACCCTGACGGATAGCAGGCCGTCTGCCAAACCCTATATCAGGCCTTCAGTTGAGAAGAACAAAAATGAACGGACATTACATTCAGAAAAACGCACTGAAAAGCAAACTACAAAGAGGGCTATTAGGTTTTGCAACAAAGAATAAAACAGCCAAGATGTGAAAGCCAGCTTAAAAGGAGACCACAAACGGAAAAGCTGATTATATAGAGAAATTCTATGCAATGAGTGATATCATGCACTGACTAAATACTCCCAGCCAGTGGAGCGTCAGACCTCTAGGGCAAGCAGAAAGCAAGAAGACAAAAAGCCTTCACTTCCACCGTTGTGTGTAGAACTATCTAAACGGTATCTTAGAGCAGCTGATCATGTCACAAGACAGCACAGCACAAAATACTCAAAAACCTTGACACTGTACGAAAACAAGGACATTTATTCATGCAGCTCTAGTGCCAAATATACTGTTGGAAGTGTGTGAGCTGTTTGTGCTGCGTGGTGTTGCCTCATTTTGGTTCTTGGGTGTGCAGCTACCGCATATTTAGTAGGAAAAGCACAGTAGAAAAAGCTATTTCATTTCATTTCCGATGCAGCTCTGGGCTAACATGGGATGCAGTAATTGCTCAGTGTGCAATCTGCTCCCGGTATAGGGAACTGGGTGCGATTAGTTCAGGATTCCACATGGTCCAGAGCTGTGCATACTGGAATCCGTACACTGCCACAAAATGTTGGAGTAAACGCCTGCAAAAAAAACAAGGTGATGGATGGAATGCTTGAATTAATCTCAGCCACTGGCAATTGCTCGACACACAGGTGATGAACAGAATGCGGAACAAATCAAAACATCCACCCCCTGTCAAGAGATCTGGGTTAAATCCATAGTTCTTTTGCTCACCATGCTACCCCAGTTTTGACCCAGTCATATGCAAATCAGTAAAGATCCTGCTCCTCATGGGAACAGTCCAGCCCGAACTGCCACGCCAGGTACTCCCTGGACCAGAAACAAGCATCCGGGGACCAGTTTCAGGGTTTCAACCCTCATCAGCCAGGCTAGCTTGAATCCAGTGGCACAGTGAGCCCAGGACGCACGTCTGGGCATACCCAGTGCACTTAGGGCGAGAAAGTGAAAGACACACAGATAATAGACGAATGCAGAACAAATCAAAACATTCAGCCCCAGTCAAGGGATCTGGGTTAAATCCAATGTTCTTTTGCTCACCATGCTCACCATGCCACCACAGTTTAGACCCAGCCATATGCAAATCAGTCTTTATCTTGCTCCTCATAGGAACAGTCCAGCCTGAGCTGCCAAGCCAGGTCCTCCCTGGACCAGAAACAAGCATCCTGGGACCGTTTTTGGGGTTTCACCCCTCATCAGCTAAACTAGTTTGAATCCAGTGGTGCAGTGAGCCCCAGACCATGTCTAGTCATACCCAGTGCACTTAGGGCAAGAAAGCAAAAGACACACAGATGATGGCCGGCATGCAGAACAAATCAAAACATTCACCCTCAGTCAAGAGATCTGGGTTGAATACATTGTTCTTTTGCTCACCGTGCCACTCCAATTTAGACCCAGCCATATGGAAATCAGTCTTGACCCTGCTCCTCATGGGAACAGTCCAGCCCAAATTGCCAAGCCAGGTCCACCCTGGACCAGAAACAAGGATCATGGGACCGGTTTCGGGGTTTCACCCCTCATCAGCCAGGCTAGCTTAATTCCAGTGGCACAGTGAGCCCGGGACCCCAATCTGTGCATACCCAGCGCACTTAGGGCGAGAAAGCAAAAGACACACAGATGATGGATGGAATGCGGAACAAATCAAAACATTCACCTCCAGTCAAGAGATCTGGGTTAAATCCATTGTTCTTTTGCTCACTGTGCCACCCCAATTTAGACCCAGCCATATGCAAATCAGTCTTGACCCTGCTCCTCATGGAAACAGTCCAGCCCAAACTGCCAAGCCAGGTCCTCCCTGTACCAGAAACAAGCATCATGGAACTGGTTTCGAGGTTTCACCCCTCATCAGCTAGGCTAGCTTGAGTCCAGTGGCGCAGTGAGCCCGGACCATGTCTAGGCATACCTGGTGAACTTAGGACAAGAAAGCAAAAGACACACAGATGATGGACGGAATGCAGAACAAATCAAAACATCCACCCCCAGCCTAGAGATCTGGGTTGAATCCATTGTTCTTTTGCTCACCGTGCCACCCCAATTTAGACCCAGCCATATGGAAATCAGTCTTGACCCTGCTCCTCTTGGAAACAATCCAGCCCAAACTGCCAAGCCTTGTCCTCCCTGGACCAGAATCAAGCATCCTGGGACCAGTTTCGGGGTTTCACCCCTCATCATCCAGGCTAACTTGAATCCAGTGGCATAGTGAGCCTGGTACCCACATCTGGGCATACCTGGTGCACTTAGGGCAGCAAATGCAAAAACAACAAGGTGATGTATGGAATGCTTGAAATATATTTAGTAACAAAAGCAGGGCTTTAAGTGGGCATGGTCCTGCCAGTGCTCAGCACCGGCAGTTGTGAAAACCAGGTGCTGAGACGGGTCTCTATCGTGCTCTCCATTTTTGCCATCAGGGTGGAAAAAAAAATCTTAATTCTGCAGCAGTACCACCCTTCACTGCCTTTGAAGTAACTGTAAAGAGACTCGTTATAGTTCTTTTAGTCTCATTATTTCAGAACAGAAGCATTTTCAGTATTTTATACAATGTAGCCATAGCTGTTGCTTGTTTATCTTACACAACTAACAACCATTGACAAAGCCAATACCACTGACTTCTTGTAGGTGTAATGTTACTTGTTGTATTGTATTTCTGTATGTAATGACAGAAGCAGGAAAATACCAGTCGGGCAGCACACTATGCTAAGCACAGATGTTTACCTTGTGTATTTTTAAGCCATGCCCTAAATTACATCGGCCACGATCCTTTGAGAGACCCCCTAGTTTTTTCATTCCACTTAAAGCTCTGAACAAAAGCACAGTAGAAAAATCTAATTTATTTAATTTCTTCTGCCTATCTAGGCCTGTTTGCTTGTCCCATGAAAATCGGATGTGCAGATTGCGCTCTCGATAATAACGGCTAACATGTGATGCGGTAATTGGTCGGTGTGTAATCTGCTCCCAATTTTGAGTTGCACCCCCGGTATAGGGAACTCGGTGTGATTAGGTCAGGATTTCACGCTGTCCAAACTGGAATCCGTGCACTGCCACAAACTGTTGGAGTAAACTCCTGCGCCAGGAGCAGTCAGCACCTGGCTTGCAATTCCATTTCAGGTACAAATGTCTCTTTGTGCACAAAACAAGATTATCCGCAATGTTGGAATCATGGCCCCTGTCTTGTCAAAAGCAATAGCATTATAAGATCACTGGAGTTGTCCGGGTGGTAACAGGGGTGGCAATAATTTTGTCTGGGGTAGGCTTATGGCAGGCGAGGGCAAGTATGTGTGCTAACTTGTAAATTCACTTTTAAACATGTTATTTTAATAATTTATGCATTGTCATGCAATATGCATTATACAGTAAAGAGAGAGACAGAAACAGATTGAGAGAGATAGGAGGAAGAAAAAGGAGTGGGAAATACAGAGTGAGGCTGAGACAGCAAGCTAGTAATAAAGATACAGATGAAAACAGAAGGCCGGATTTAGATCTTGGCGGACAGGACTCCGTCACAATGGTGACGGATATCCGTTCGCCGAAATATCAGTCCCATTATATCGTATGGGATTTATATTTTGGCGGACCGTGTATCCATCACTGTTGTGACGGAGTAACCCATCCGCCAAGATCTAAATCAGGCCCAGAGTGAGAGACCTGATCTACAGTGGAGTGGTAATGGACCCCCCTCATCTTTCTGGAGCAAGTGCTAAATAAGGAGTGAAAACTGGAAATAGTAGAATCCACTGGTAGAATTTTCTCCAAATTCTATACCTAGGTGGAGGAAATTCTGTCAGTAGATTCTGCAGTGAGTTTAGCATTATCACTTATAAACTTGATAAACCGATAAATCTTTTCATATTGAGTTTGTTGGTGCTAATCCTACGATTGAACTGGATGAGCTTCAAAAGCAAAGACGTATCACCTAGAACTACTCTGGCCTAGATTTAGTAAGATTTTGCACTGGGCTGCAACACTTTTTTTAATTTAATTTTTTAATTTTTGATAACACAAAACAGAGACATGTCATTATTGCATCATTGTACATAGTATACAATATCACGAAACAGCGTACATTGTTGGTGCCATAGAATATACCACCTTTGAACAATACTGGGCAATACACATCCAGAATATATATATAAAAACAGTGCGAGTTTTAGCAAGACAGATAATCATTGCAAACAGTTTATTTCGCATTCCTGTCTGTTTAATCGCTCCTAGTCACCTGTGTAGGAATAGAACCACAGGTGTACTTCTAAACTACAGGCTCCCAAACTCAGCGACTCATACTACCCTTTCTCTTCTAGCTCATGCAATGGGGGCATCGACGCAGCTAGTCTCATTATCTTTGGTGGCTAAATAAGTTTGATACAGACCCCAGGGGGCAGATTTACATTGAACTAACGCAGCGGGGTACAGCAAGTCATTTTGCTGCGCCGCGCTGCGTTAGTTTTGAAGCACAGGGATGCAACATATTTACAAGAATATGTCGCATCCTTGTGCTTCCCCCTGCGCTGGCGCACAAACTGCAGCCATGCGCCGGCGCAGGCACCCTTGCACCATGGTGCAAGGATGCCTGCGTCGTGGGGAGATTGTTTTTGTGCATGAAGGGGAACCTTCCTGCAGAAAAACAATCACTACAACCATTTTCCTCTTTCAATGCGTGCTGCAGAATGCAGCACGCATTGAAAGAGGAAAAAACGAGGAGAAACGAAAACATTTCTCCTCGGTGCGCCTCGCTACGCCACCTCTAGGGTTGCGTAGCTTTCAGACGCATCTCCAGAGTTACGATTTCTCGTAATTCTGGAGATGTGTCTTGTTCCATGAGTGTTGCGTGGGAACACCCACAGCAACACCCATGGAACGCCCCTTCACCACAAAGTGCTGCGTGTGAAGGGGCCGTATTTACAAGGAGAGGAAAAGTCACGCAGGGTGGCTTTTCCTCTCCTTGTAAATATGGAGCAGCCCCCTGCGCCACCAGTACGTCACGAAAAGTGATGTACTGGTGGCGCAGGGGGCTCGTAAATCTGCCCCCAGAAGTTTTTAGGTCGATTACGAGGGGGAAGCAGCTCACTGTAATACTCAGTTTGTGTGCTACAGTACACCATGTCTTTTGACCAGCATGCTATAGTAGGGGACGGGAATCGGGACCAGCAGATCGCCACTCTACGCCTAGCTATCAGAAGCCCCATATCAACCAGTCGCCTTATCGCTTTTGGTAAATGTATGGAATACCCCAGTAGGGCGAGCATGGGATCTGGCTCCAGGGTTGTGTCGGTAATGTCTCCCAAAGTTTTAAAAATCAAGGCCCAGAAACTGGGCTGCAACACTTTTGTGGTACAGTCGATCCAAAATCAATTTTGGCATTTACTAAGGCACGCAAGTTGATTTGTATGGCTCTGAGAGGTTTAGGAAATACAAAGGTACACAAGGCAGCGCATACCGCTGCCTTGCTTTTCTTTGCGTTGGGAAGCTGTGACATAGGTGGAGAATGGGTGTTCACATGCATCCACCCATGTATTTTGACCCAAACCCCGATTTACAAAGACTCGTAAATCTGGGTTTGTGCCAAAGTGGTGCGCCTCCCCAACAGAGACATAACAAGGACAAATATCTTTATTTCCCCTCCTTATTTCCTCGTCCTATGCATGCTGCATTGTGCAGCACACTTTGAAAGAGGAATGTGCCTCTTAATATTGTTTTTGTGCAGGAAGGATACCCCTTCCTGCAAAAAACAATCCTGCCTGTAACACAGGCACCCTTGCAGCATGGAGAGAGCAGAAGTGAGCCATATCTTAGTAGATATGGCAAATTTCTGCTCTCTCCCTTTCACACAAAGCAACTCAGCAAGTTGCCTTTCTGCGTTGAGTTGCATGAAATGTTAGTAAATCTGCCCGTTTGCGTGTGGATGTGCTCCTTGTGAAAGAACAGAATGTTGTCACTCACAGTAAAGTTACCCAACGGATGAAGTGGGCCGACCCACTGCTCCATGCTATATGCTGTAGTGAGCAGAAAAAAATTAAATTACACAATAACAGACCATTGGATAAAGGAGGCTTTCTGAGAGCCCCTATAAGTAAGTATATTATGCATATAATTTTAGTAAATGCACAGGTTCTTAACTAACGTTAAATCTAATGAGAGGTATGTGTATGTATGTATGTATTTTTTTAAGGATTTTGTTTTGGGAAAACGAAAAAAAAAGTCTTGGCTATTGCCACACCAAAACTTAATTGGCAAAGCCAATAGGTCTGGCGTTGGCCATCAGCCTTTTGCACTTGCCAAAGTTTGATTTGTTATGGTGTTTACAAAAGTTTATTGGTGGGTAAACTGCCAGGCCCTCATCAAAACCCCATTGCCACTGTAATCCCTGGCACCTTAGTGAATTACTTTGTATGAGTGTGCCCCTTGTGAAAGGTCAGTATGACGTCACTCACAGTGAAGTTAGCCAATGGCTGAAGTGGGCTGACCCACTGCTCCATGCCATATGCTTTAGGGCAGAATAAAAATGAGAATAACACAATAACAGATGAATGGAGGAAAAGGACTGGCTGACAGCCAGTATGTGTATGTATATAAAATCAAAAGGTCTTGACTACCACTAGCCCTAAAAATGTGTGGCTTCATTTATGAAAAGTGTTGCATTGCTGCGATAAAACAGTGATGCAACACTTTTCACTGCGCCCTCCTTGCGACCCCATGGATACGCCGTATTTACTGTATGGCGCTCCATGTCGCAAGGATTGACTGATGCGTCAGGAATCCTGACGTATCTGTCAGTGCAAAAGTGTCGCAATCGGCTCATAAATAAGCCCTGTAGTTCTGCATTTTCAAAAGCACTGATGATAACAATATATGCTAGACACTTTCAATCAAGGAAATTATTAATAAATTTACATTTAACTGACAGGTTTATCCTTTGTTTATTTACTTATGAAGACTATTGCACTTTATATAATTTTGGGTCGCTTTGAAGCTGATATTACTTTAACTTTTTTATTGATCTTTTTGTGTGAAGCACTTCACTCTGCAGGTCTGTGTCTGCGTACCTCTATGTAGGTGAGACACAAGGAAGGTTATAAGGATAGATGCATAATGTCAAGGGCCAGGTGAGGTTTGCTAAATCAAAGGGGGGGTGGTTTATGATTGGTTTCATGAGAGGGTCCTTGGAGATGCTGAAATTAATTGGTAATAACGGAAGAGCCTGAATGTGGAAGAGTCAGTGCCAAGGGCTGGTCTTAGGTATAGACTGGCTGACAGGTGAGAGCTGGTGCTGGATGTGGATGTATTATGGCCAAGGTTGACACTTATTTTTCCAGTTTGAGGTGTTCACGAGGAAGGCCAAGTGGAACAGATTTGTTTTCTCTGCCCTTCATAACTTTAGGATTTTCTTTTTCTCCAGTCTCGCAGAGAGGCAAGAGAGTGTTCAAAAAAGTGAGTCTCCTGAGCCTCAATGAGTGGAGTGCCAGTATCTTCAGGAATACATTGATACCCCAAGAGGTGCCTTCTTGAATGGTAGACTGTTGGGATCTGCTTGGAGCATATGTCTCGTGCTCGTGTGTGAGCTTGTGTTGCTAGTGGGGTTCCACTCTAGAATGTAGGGTCCCACGACAGTTTAGTTGCTGCCGTGACCTGGAGGACGTTAGACGGAATAAACCTGACTCCTACCTTCAACGTTTCTACGCTGTGTCTTCCTTTCAGTGGCGACGAGTTGGTCTGACGCCTCCAGATTCCCTTCTAGGCACCCCATAAGTTGTGCCACACTTGTCCTGCGTCCTGGATTCCTCCGGCTGTCTCCTTCAGATCTGCCTGGTTTCCCGGTCCGCCTTTCCTTCCTGTTGCCCCCTGGTGTTGGCGTTGTACTCCGGTGCGTTGTTCCTGGAGTTTGCTGAAATTCTGGCAAGTTTTGGCAGATATTCTAGCCGGCACGCGGGCGCCCGCTCCTGTTCCAGTTGGTGTTGTCCTCGTGGTGCGGCGAAGGCCCGCGCACTGTCTCCTGGTTAACAGTTCTTGTTCCTTCGCGCACCGTTGCCACGCTACGGATTCGTGTTCACTGCAGTCACACGCCCTACGTCCATGACGTCAGACGCCTCGACGTGCCAGCGGCCATTTTGAAACAGGTTGTTTCTACCTGATCCAGTCCTCGTCGTTGGCTTACCGGAGCCTCGTAGTTCCTATTGTGCATTCAGTAATGCACACTGCGCCTACCTGCCAGTTCTTCATTTGTCAGTACTGCACTTCGACGCTGCGCATTCGGTGATGTGCACACCTTTCTTCAATTCAGGTATCGTTAATTTGTTTTTATTTCATTACTGCGCATCCGTGATGCGCACACCTGTGTTTCCTCCCTGCATTATTAGCGATACTGCATTTCTTCAGTGATGCACACATTTCATGGCAATTGCAATATTGCGCATCCGGTGATGCGCACACCCTTGGCTTTCTCTTTCTTGTCTTCAGTGATGCGCACACTTCTCAATGTTTTTCTGTGACATATTTGCCATTTTTACTCTTGATCTGCACCATTTGCGCACTCGGTGTTGCGCACACCGTTTGGAAATACACTCTACTAACTTCTGTGTGTTTATTTAATTCTCTGTGAATGCTTATGTCATTCAATTAATTTTCGTTAGGTTGATTCATCTGTTTTGGTTCATGCAGTTTGTGTTGGCGTTGGGCAGCAACTCAACCACGCTTGGCTATGGATCGTGTTTCGGTTCCTCCACCCTTTTTACAGTCTGCAGGTACACCACCTGTTCAGTGGGAACAGTGGAAAGATACTTTTGATGCATACTTAGAAGCCATTGAGGGTGAAACCTTTACTTCTAAGAAGAAGAAAGCGCTCTTGGTTTACAATCTAGGCTCTGAGGGTAGGAGCATTTTGAAAAACTTACCTTTAGAAGTGGTAAGTCCTCATGTAAGTGGTGGTGACAATGGAGATTCACTACTCGTTGATGACTATGCTTCTTTTGTCAAGACTTTAGATAAGAGATTTAGCCCTAAAAGAAACGTTGTTCTTGAGCGTCACAAGTTTTTACAACGCGCTCAAACTCCCGATGAGTCCATTGATGACTTTGTTGCTGCTCTTAGAATCCTAGCAGTCACCTGCAACTACAGGGAGTTTAGAGAGGATATTATTCGTGACCAATTAATTGAAAGGACGTCTAACAAAAAGATCCAAGAGAAATTATTATCCTCTGATGATCCTGATTTAGATACTGCACTCACTTTGGCTAGGAGTATTGAGCACTCTCAATTTTGCGTGAAAGAAATGGGTAGTACTGCTTCAACAAGTGAAGTCAAACTGTTAAATACCAAACCTGTCTCTAAATCACCGAAGGGATCCGCCGCTAGTGTTTCACGTTCTACTACACTTTACCCCAAAACCAAACCTGAACAAAACAAAGTCATATGCTTCCGTAGTGGGAGCAAGTCACATTTAGGGAATGCCAAATTTTGTTTTGCACTTAATCAAACTTGTTATAAATGTGGGAAGAAAGGTCATTACTCCAGAATGTGCAAAGCTGTTATGGTTAAGAAGAGTTCAACTCAGGTGGTGAAGGCCATCACAGATGACCTTATGAATTCTGATGATGAGAATTACGAACTGTTGATGTTGTCCTCTTCATCGTCTCACACTGAAGGTGTTGTTGAATTGTCTTCTTTGGGGGGATCTCACAAAAGGAAATTTCCTTCGTGCAACATTAATGTTAATGGGATTTGCCTCAGCTTTCTTGCAGATTCGGGTTTGTTCGCCTTTTACCCTCATCAACGTCAAGGATTTTAGCAAAATAGTCAGTGTCCAGTTGGAACAATCCAACATCAAAATCTTTGCATATGGGGGTAAAAGAGTGGAAGTTTTGGGAATTTTTTTGGCAAATCTTACCTTTAATACCGATCAAGCTATAGGGACTGTGTTTTTAGTCAAGGATGGTGCGAACTTGTTGGGATGGGACGAGCAGGGCGCTCTTAACATCATACTAGACCCTAATCATCCTGATATGGTGGTGTCCCGCAATGCCCTCAGTCAATCTTATAATCTCACACCTCCTGACACATCACCTGCTCACACTGTTACTTTGATATCCAATGACAAGTGGGCACGCATTTTTCCTGAGGTATTTAATGGTGAACTTGGGAAACTTAAGGGTTTTCAGCATCGCATCGTACTCAAGGATGGTGCAAAGGCCGTTGCTCATAAAGTTCGTAAAGTACCCTTGAGTCTACGCAATGAACTCAAGCGCGAATTGGAACGACTGTGTATTGCAGGGGTTATTGAACCTATCGAAGGTTCTGAATGGTTGGCCCCCATTGTTTTAGCGCGCAAATCCGACAAATCTCTCAGGATGTGTGTTGACTTGAGAGACCTCAACGCTAACATCTGGGTGGATCGTCAACCACTACCAAACATCAACGAGATGTTGGCCACTCTCGAGGGTGCCAAGTTTTTTACCTCCCTTGATATTTCCTCAGCGTATCACTAAATTTTGTTGTGTAAGGAATCTAGACACCTAACGTCTTTTGTCACTCCAGAGGGTGCTTATCGCTACATTCGCATGCCTTTTGGCCTTGCCTCGGCCTCAGCTGTATTCCAGAGACTAATGAACAACCGGAACCTAACAAGAATGGTATTTTTTCGTATGGAAGTAATAGAAAGTCTTTGTAACATTATGAATTACATTTAATGTAAAAATTAAGTGTTTGACATATATATTTTTTTGACTAGCCTTGAAGAAGTCGTCTTATGACGAAACACGTGTCGGCTGTCAACATATATAAACATCTACTGCGTGTCAACTATTTCAAGGATTTTTATTGTCCTTATTGAACAGTTTCTTTGACTTGTTATGTGTCAATAGGAATGTTATATTGGCTACGAATGTTTTTTTGCTTATTATTATTAAATAACCGACAACAAAGTCAGATCTTGAAAACTTATGGTTGTGCTCTGTAATCAAGTTAATATTATTTGTATGGGGGAGTTTTCTTCCTAATACTGCAAAACACTGGGTGAGTGGCACAGTGTTATACATTGAGCACACCTAAGAACTTAGTTTGAATCAATTTTGGATAATTTGGTAAATAGAACGGAGGTGCTGGCGGATGTGTTCTTTACCACTGCCATTTAATTTGTAAGTGTTACTAATGAACAACCTATTCAAGGACATTGCTGGAGTCGTATTTTTTCAGGACGATATTCTCATTCATGGGAAGACAGAATCTGAACACGATGAGAGGGTTAAGCATGTGTTAAGCATTATTAGATCTAGTGACTTAACGTTGAGGGCTGACAAGTGCAAGTTCCTCCAAGAGGGTGTTGATTACCTTGGTCATCATATCTCACACGAGGGAATTGAACCCAAACTAAAAATCATTGAGGCTATCCAGAATGCACCCACACCTTTGAACAAAGACCAACTTCGTTCTTATTTAGGGTTGGTGGAATATTATGCTAAGTTTGTCAGCAATTTTTCCACCAAAACCGCTTCCATGCGGAACTTGCTAAAGAAAAATGTCAAGTATGTATGGGATGTTGACTGCAATAACAACTTTGAGTCAATCAAACAAGAAATTGTACACGCTCGTCCCTTAAACGTTTCAACATTAATGATCTATATATTGTATCTACTGATGCTAGTAATGTTGGTTTAGGGGCTGTCCTTCTTCAGAGGAGGGGTGATGGTCATGAAGAAACCATAGCCTTCGCTTCAAGGACCTTAAGGGGTGCTGAGGGCACCTATTCGACCATTGAAAAGGAAGCTTTGGGTTTGTGGTGGGGTGTCCAACACTTCAGAAATTTCTTATGGGGCAACAAATTCATCTTAAGAACCGACCATAAGCTTTTGGTCGATTTGTTTACCACCAAAGGTGGTGGCAGGGCCACGCCACGTATTTCTAAATGGCAGTATAGACTGCAGGAGTTCCGCTATCGGCTTGAGTATGTGGCTGGAGCCAAAAACCATGTAGCCGATTGCCTATCCAGATTACCTCTCTCATGTGAAGATGATGTGTTAGAGTGTGATGACTTGGAAATAGTTTGTGTGGTGTGCTCGTTGTATGACACTGTTGGTGGTGCTCTTTCGGAACATGAATGGTTGGAGAGTACGACTGAAGATGCTGATGTTATGAAGGTCATTGATCTCTTAGCAGGTGTGTGGCCTAGCGACAAAGATTGCCCTTCCGAGTTAGTGCCCTACAAAAGGGTTAAGGATGAGTTATCCGTGGTTGATGGGGTATTGAGGCGAGGTGGTTTGTTGGTAGTTCCTTTGTCCATACGCAAAAGGATTTTGAATTTGGCTCATGAGGGCCATCCAGGGATTCGAGCCATGAAACGTAGGGTGAGACAGGATTTTTGGTGGCCTGCCCTTGATAAGGATGTTGAGCATTTTGTTCGCGACTGCTGTGTATGTGTTACGAGTGACAAATCCCAGGTGACCCATCCTTTCCAGGTTGAACCTGTTGTGTTGAAGAACACTGCTTGGACCAAATTGGCCTTCGACATTGCGGGTCCTTTTGGACTCATTGGCAGTTCTCCTAAATATGCTCCAGTTCTAATTGACTACATGTCAAAATGGCCTGAAGTTAGATTTGTTGACAACGCGAACTCTTCATCTGTTATCAACTTTTTGCAGGATGTCTTTCTCAGGGAGGGCTTTCCTGAGGAGTTGGTGTTGGATAATGGTACCCAGTTGGTTTCCTGTGAGATGTAGAAATTTCTCAAGGATATTGGTGTAAGACACATCCTTACGTCCCTTTATCACGCCCGCAGCAACGGTTGGTTGAGCGCTTCAACCGTGTCATCAAGGAACACCTGCAGCTGGCATTAGTTAATGGGTTGCATTGGCGGCAAGCCGTCAGTGATATGCTGTGGGCTGTGAGGACCACCCCCCATGTTAGTACCGGCATTGCCCCGTTTACTTTACTTAGGGGAAGGGTTGCTGGCTCCAAATTAAACAAGGAATGGATATCCAGGAGGGAGGTGGACACGAAGAAATTGTCAGTCGTAACTGATGTCAGGGCTGCTGTTCAGGCTAAGTACGACACCAGGTCTGGAGTCCGTTGTTCTTTGCCTGTCAAGGTGGGGGATTGGGTGAGAGTCAAGAGACCCGGTTTTCTTCGCAAGGGGTTGTCTCGCTTCTCAGCTCCCGAGAGAGTGTCTGCAGTAAAGAATCATGTGATGGTGTTGGAGAACGGCTAAGTCTTGAACAAGTGTGCTGTTTCCATTGTACCTGAGTCTATGCTTGACTATGTCAACAAAAAATTTGGTGTTCATTTCCCCTCTACGGTTGTGCCCTCCAATGTTCACGGGAGGGAACCTGTTCATCATGACCGTGTTCTTTCTAGGGGTGCATCCATCAGATTGAAATTTGTTCCTGCAAAGTTTCAAGATTACAAAATGCTGCAATGTCGTCTCTTTATTATGCTATGTTGCCTGTTTTTAGCCTGTATGTTTTTTTTTCTTTCTTGCTTTGCTCTCATCCTTATTCATTCTATGTATCTCATGTTTCTTTATATTGTGAAGGAAGGGGGGTGTGTTGGGATCTGCTTGGAGCATATGTCTCGTGCTCGTGTGTGAGCTCGTGTTGCTAGTGGGGTTCCACTCTAGAATGTAGGGTCCCTCGACAGTTTAGTTGCTGCCGGGACCTGGAGGACGTTAGACGGAATAAACCTGAATCCTACCTTCAACGTTTCTACCCCTGTCTTCCTTTCATAGACCTATAAAAATTTAGAGTGAAAAAGACTTGCGAATAAACCGTCTTCAATTTAGATCTTTCTTTGACTTGAGCAAGGGGCGCTATCGGGGGTAGGGGCAATATGATTATTAGATTTTCAACCAAATAAAGTTTATGGCACGATTTTGGGGCTTTTCTATTTTCTAAGTGTCCTTTTGAAGAGCCCCTTCTACAGGCCATCTGAATAGTAAAGGCTGGAAACAGTGAGGACCTCATTAGTTGGAGGACAAGTAGATATTAGTTTCAGCATGGTGTTCTACATTCTGGGACATTTTGGAAACTGGCCAAGAGATTGTGCTTTACATAGTGAGACATTTTGAAGACTGGTTGTGGAAAATACTTTAATCGCCTTGGGGTGGCGCTTTAATAATGGTTGATATTTGCCCGAGTGTAGTCTTCCATTAAAGGTGCCGATTGTAAATATTGGTGCATTGTGGTGACTGGCTTAACTACTGAGCTATAACCTCTAAATACTGGGCAATATTGGCCTAGCTATTGTGCTTTAAATTCGGTGGTTGGGAATATTTCATTAAATTACTTTCAGAACTGTCTGTAAACTCTATTGTTTTGTAGCCCCTAGATATGAAAATATGCGCTGAAAAATCATTGTTTGGTCCCATTTTTCCAAACCTTTCTTGGAGAGGCATACTCCATCAAAACTCCCTGTTTGCTGTGTTTACTTGGGTGATTAAATTTAGGGCTATGAATTAAAAGGTTTTTTCCGGGGCCATTTTGCATTCCCAGAACCCCCATTAATTCCTTCATTGTGGTGTGTCTGACCTCTGTGTCACCCTGGATGCTCCTCTTTACTGGGCTTGGGGTCAGTTGCTCCACTCACCCCTCACAACCTTCTAAGGACTCAGTCACTTTTGTAGGCCTCGAAAGGTGTCATCTACCTTCAATTCACTTCATGTCTCATAGACCCTACCCCTTCATATGCTAGCCCCAACTGTGATTACCAATGTGCCCAAACACTTCAAATGCAAGAGCATTTCTGGGTGATAAAATCAAGTAACCAAATACTTGGGGCACCAGAGTGGGCTTGTATACATTTAATACAGTATTACACCAAACCTGGCTTCCCTAGAGGTGGGAAAAATAATTCCTGTTTGTTTATTTTATATATGCCTCCTTTATTTGGTTTATTCTTTATGCTCCGCTGAGTTGGGTAGTTCCACTGGTGTATATTGGACCAAGTGTTGTGTTCTCTTACAGGCCACTATGGATTACTTTTTCAAAAAGTAGTCCATTGCTCCATGGTAACAGTAACTTTTATTGTGAGCCAGACTCACCTGATGCAGCCACTACCTGGGTCTGAAACCTTGAACAACACCCCTTGATGCACTATTGTTTCTGTTCCTTTCTACAAGACCTCAGATGCCCATCCTTTGCTGGGCAAAAGCTACCTCCAGGAAGACGTCACTGTGGAAGCTAACGTTTGTCCATTTGCTTGGGGAAACGTCCACTACACCCATAATACAGCCAAGAACAAGGAAAAGAGATGGGTAAGGTTGGCTACTGTAAGGCCTCCTGTGTGTAGACTGGGGTCCGAATCTTGTCAGTGCCGGATTGAATGAGGGGCAGGGAGAGAAAACGGAGGGAAAGCTGAGCTAATGAGAAGCAGACAAACCTGAAAATCATAGTGAGTGTTTGGAAAGCGTCATTGCAAATCATAACCTGCATAAAGTAGCAGATGACCATTGTGAAATCACGAAACATCAGACAACAAATAATGGCGTTCTTCTGCCAATTCTGTGGCAAGAATGGCCATATTGGGTGAGGCTACTATCACACAGTGGACAATTATAGAAAAAGTAAACCATGTTAGCATAAATAAAGATCTAAAGGAAACTGAATGTTTAACAAAAAATAACATTAATAAAGGAAATACTTTACAACTAAATTAAATAAAAGAAATGGATAAAAAAAGTAGAATAAAGGCACATAATATAAACAGCATGATACAAATGAAAAGTTGTGCGCGAAATGCAAACAGGAAAGTTAAAGTAAAATACAGTGTTCAATCCCTTTGGACAGAAGATCACAGAGTCACATCCATCCTTTTAGAGACTACCCATTCTGCACTTATGCAGTCTGCACAGGAGGCAAGAACAGAGAAGATACATCCATACTCTGAATAGGTGAGGAAAGAGATAATATGGCCTAAAGGATCAAAGGAACACAGAGGGAGAAGAAGACTAAGAAACAGAAAAAACATTGAGAGTGGACATGCAAACAGCAGCTCAGGAGAAGTGTAGACAGAGTGTTCTGGAACAAACAAACAAACCAGGTTAGGTGAGGTATGACAGGAGAACTAAGTGAGTATAATTGTCACAGAATGGGCAAGGGCACCAAGGTCGGGGCTGTGAATTTCAAAAACTCCAGAAGGTGATTAGCATCATCTGGAACTGAGGGGCATATTTACAAGCCCATATCGCCACCACAACGTCACTTTTCAGGACGTTTTAGTGCCGATAGGGGCTTCGCCTTATTTACAAGGCAGCGTTAAGCCACTTAACATGGCTTAACGCTGCCTTGTAAATAAGGCACGCTTTTACGCTGTACTTAGCGTGAATGGGGAGGGCAATGGGTGTTGCGATGGGCGTTCCACCGCAACACCCAGTAATTTTGACACTGCCCCATATTTACAAGGGCAGCGCCAAAATTAAGACCAGGGAAAACCTGGTCTTAAGCAGGTGCAAAGAGGAGAAATGATTAATTTCTCCTCGTTTTTGCTGTTTCTATGTGTGCTGCGTTGTGCAGCACACATAGAAACAGCAAAAGGCCATTGATTGTTTATGTGCAGGAAGGTGTCCCTTCCTGCACATAAATAATCATTAAAAAAATGAAGTTTTGCAATTTCTTTGTGTGCTGCATTAAGCAGCACACATAGAAGTTACAAAACACCATTTAAAGATTGTTTATGTGCAGGAACAATCTTCCCCTCAACACAGACACCCTTGCAATATGGTGCAAGGGTGCCTGCGTTGGCTCTAGGCTGCTAAATTTAGCGCCAGCGCAGGGGGAAACGCAGAGCTGCACCATATTGTTGTAAATATGGTGCAGCCTGCGTTTCTGAATGCTAACTCTGCGCTCTGTCACTTCGTAGTAAATATGCCCCTGAATGTGTTAACGTAGAGGACTGCAGAGCACATGCATTTAGGTTAAAAGGACCTTAGGCCCTCACAAGAGTCAGCTCGCTCATCCAGTACCAACCAAAATGCGGTTCTTTAGGGTTTGATATTTCTTTATCAACCAATACCTCTGGAACCACAAGGGCTAGAGAAATGGGTTCTGTATTATTAGCAACCTCTACTGGTTGCCAGAACCTCGCCAATGGTGTGAAAGCCAGCTGCCTCCCGGGTATTCTGGGGATGATGAAAGTGCGGCACAGGAACGCACCCGGTATGGTATTGGCTGTGTATAGCACCAGATTGCACCCTACAGGCACAGATTTGTCTGTGGACAGTACCAGATGGCAGTTCTCAACATCTGAGGGTGATGTTGTAGCTCCTTTACTCAAATGGCAGAAGACAAGAAGGAAATCAGGCTCACCTCATGATCCTTGTCCCCCAAAAATCTTACATCTCATACCTGACCTGGTTGCTGCCCAACTGACGCCCATCTTTAATGTCGTACTCAAGACCGGTGTCTTTCCAAAACCTTGGAAAACTGCCTCTATTCTCCCATTGCCTAAGAAAGCCAACTTGAACACTCTTGACCCTAACGGCTTTAGACCAATATCCAGACTGCCATTCCCTGCGAAGATATTGGAGAAAGAAATTAATCTCCAACTAACGGCCTTCCTGAATAGCAATTAGTTGCTGGATGATTCCCAATTTGGGTTTCGCAGAGGCCATTCTACGGAATCGGCTCTTATTGTAGCCATGGAAATGGTCACGGCTACAGTTGATGGTGGGGCCAGTGCTGCCCTCATGCTCCTTGATTTGACGGCAGCTTTTGATACTGTCTATCATGACCTACTGATACACCGGTTGGCAGATTTGAGTGTAGATGGGGTAGCTTTGGTCCTTTCAGATCCTTTCTGGCAGATTGAACCCAGACAGTAGCCATGGGTGACTTTACCTCAAAATCATTTTCTTTGCCTTGTGGTGTACCACTGGGCTCATCGATGAGTCCAACTCTTTTTAATATCTATGCAACACCGCTGGCTGTCTTGGTGAAATCATTTGGCTTTTCTACCGTTTCATATGCAGACGGGTGTGCATGCAGAGGTCGGTGCCTGGATGGATGTGAACTGCCTCAAGTTGAACTCTGCAAAGACGGAGTTTATTCTCTTTGGTAATAACACTTCATTTTATACCTTCCTGGTGGCTGTAGGAATTGGGTTCTCTTCCAGTTCCTGCGAATAGGGTGAAAAATCTGGGTATCTTGGTAGGTATCAAACTTACTTACAAAGAACAAGTTAATAAGGGAATTGCTACATCCTTCCTCATGCAGCGCATGATTAGGAAAATAGCACTGTTTCTTCCGCCTAATTTACTGAATACAGTGGTCCTCTGCCTTGTAATCTCCAGGATTGACTATTGTAATGGTCTTTATGTCAACCTACCCAAGGTCCATCTGAAAAAATTGCAGATTCTACAAAACACAGCAGCAAGATTGCTGATGAAAATCCCAAGGTTCCAGTCGGCCTCACAGGCTTTGGTAAGACTGTACTGGCTGCCTGTTCAGCAAAGGATTCTCTTCAAAGCGCTCTGTATAACCTATAAAGTGCTTCAGGGATAAGGTCCAAAATTCTTAAGAGGAAAACTTAGAGGGTATGTGCCTAACTGGACCCTTAGGTCCAGCTCAGCGATGAATTTGGTGGTGCCTCCCTACAAGCACTCTTCTTGGGGAGGTAGGAGGTTTCTGGTCTGTACAACTCAAAAATAGAACAAGCTCCCTTGGACAATTGAATCAGCCCCCTCTCACTCTCGAGTTTCTGCAAGCTTTTAAAAACCTGCCTTTTTCACTAAAATCTAACTTTATTCTCTTTGTCCCTCCACCTTTTAGCACCGACACACCTCCGGGTATTTGTTTTGGCTCTATAAAAAACAAATCAAATCAAAGCTGAAGAGAATGGAACAACCTTGATATTATTGAGAGACGTGAGGGAAAGCATATAAGTATATAAGGTAACACCAGTAACTGAGGAGGATGTATGTGGTATCCTCGTGAACATGCATGCAACATGTCCCGAGCAGTTATTGCCAGGTCAAGAGATTCTAGAATAAGGGGGAAGAATTGTCAGTTGGGCCTGTGAGGCGGACTGGCTGGGGTGTAACGAATAAACTCGGTCTTGAGTTTAACCTTTATGCATGTGAGCATGATTAAACTTTCACATTTGGCGATGATTGCGAGAACCTGACCCACAACCACCCCAACAGCTGTCAGGAGATTTGTCATACCTTTAAAGCTTCTCTGACAGGTTTGCAGTTATCGATGGCTAAATCTGACATCTAGGGCTTAATACAGGTGAAGGGGAGTGCCGTCTGAAGGAGGGCAGGAGAGTGGAGATAAATCAGATAATCGGAGGAGAAAAAAAAGCATGTGAAAGTGATGAAGTCGGCTCCAGGCTACTAGAGCACGTGGATAATAAGTTGGTCAAGGAGCGGCGGCCATTTTAAGAGGAGCACAAACAAATTGTGTGCAATGTCAACAACCATAATAGCAGTTCGAAGTGGACTTGCTTAAAGTGATCTTCTGAGCAGCGCAGCCATTGAAAAATGGGCAATTATACTGTGAATGTTAAGGAATTAGTGGCCATTTAAAGAAGTACGTGTTTGTCATTAATGAATGTGGCTGCCCGCCGCCCCCAAAGGGGGCCCCCTAAAAGGGCGGCCCTTTAGTGCCATTGCGGCACAAGCCTACCCCTCGCTCTAGCAGCAGAGGGCTTCCGCCTGGAGCCCGCTGTCCAGGGGGTGTGGGCGTCACTTCCGGTACGCCCGGGGGGGAGGGAGGGTATGTATACCCCTCTGACCCTCCCAGCGGCCTCTTTTCCACCAGCCATGCCGTCTCCCTCCCTTCCTCTTACCCTGCGGCTGGGCTGGTGGTTAATGCGACGCGGGTCTGTGTTGAGGGACGTTCTGTGTCGAAGGTTGATTGTGACGGAGGGTGGTTTAGAAAGTACTTGCATGTGTTGGCGGTGGTTCTCCTTGCCAATCGTGTTCTAATTTTGGGACACTACTTTGGCTCTGGTCATGTCGTCTGGAGATCACGCTCTTCGGTTCATGGTGAAGCGAAGTGAGTGGCTTGCCACGCTCTTTCGCCATATTGTAATCATCCCCAGGCGGGTCTGGGACCACTTGCTCGCCTCCGGGTGCGCCGAAGGGGCCGTCTTGCGTAGGGAGATTCAGGCGGCAGTTTTTGTGCCTCCCGGTGCGACAGCGGGGGTGCAGAGTCACGGCAGTGGGGGGATTTGGAGGTTCGGGTGTGCGTGCTTGGCATCGGTGGCCCGCTCCAGCCGACCCACGCCGCACGAATTTGGGACCAAGGTCTTTGTCTCCGACCGAGTGTGACCCCCGCTGACATTCCCCTCCCAAGCACCTTCTATTACCACGTGGGCAGGGAGCCAGCCCATTTTCAATGCAATCTTAAGCAAGTGGCCAGGCAGCAGTAATATCGGATGCCGCCGGCGCTAGCGGTGCGTGACTACTGGTGCAGTATTTACGCTTGTTTTGGAGACAAGATGGGGACATTAGCACCCAAACAGGCGTGTTTGGAACTGCGAAACCTTTATTGAATCCCGGCTCTACATCTAGTGATTCTGGGGAAATCGCTTATTTCCCCCATGCAAATTCGAATCGTATCTGGCAGTGCGCCAGATCCGATTTGCATTGCAACCGGGACTTATTATTAAAGTGCTCCAATCGGCATGACGGCGTTTGTGTTTTTAAACCTGCCAATAGTAAGCACTCTGGGGGAACAGACTGACCTTTGATGGACCTTGCCAGGTTATCCCCGTCCATGGGGCCATCTGTCAGGCTGATGCTCCCTGCTGTTCTGAGCTGGCCCAGTTCTCTTCAAAAACGGTAGCACCCAGCTCAGAGGGAAGACTTCATTGTGCCTTTTCCCCCTCTGTCACGCCAAAAAGGTGCAACTCTAAGGTATCGTCGCACAAGAGTTATCCAGCCCACCTTACTTCCTGTCCCAGTTATCTGAGTAACTTAGTGAAAGATGCACCTTTGAACTGGTAGCGGAAACTGTTACTTACGCCTGCAAATGCTCTGCTCAGAGCAGCCCGCCAGACAATGGCTTCCATTGAAAGGCGGTGCCAACAGACCTCCAAGCACTTAAGGCGGTACCTCTGAGTAGGGCTCTAATTTAACAAATGCCCCGTGCATCGGATACCGCCTCTGGCTGTAAGCCGCTCAGTGCTACTGATGCCTTGGCGCTTCCTGACCCACAGCCAGCTCACCCTGATACAATCCGCTCGTGACTGGGACTCAACAGTGCAGTGAAAGCACGAGACATCCTAGCCTGACCTTAGCTCTTCACCAGGCTCCCACACAAGAGTCATCTACAACCTTGTGGCCTAAAACCTTCGCCCTGTGGGGCGGTTGCGAATGCACTGCAAACAACTCCTAGGCATTCTCTACTCATGTTGAAATGGAGTTACTGGTTGGCTAGCCTGGCCGAACCCACTTCTCTAGTCAGGAGAAGGGGGTGCACACTTAGGCTGACTCCTGCCCACCCCCTAGGTGGCTAGGCAGAGACTTTGGCTTATCCCAGAGGCAGTGTAAATTTAATGTGCCAACCGCACTCCCACAGTGGCACACTACAGCAGAGACTCCATACCAGGTTATTTTAATTACCCTTCGTATCGTCCACCCAAGAGAGACTTAGTACCATCTGCCCCCATTACCTTGTACTACCAAACCTCATCATGACATCACAGGGATTACATAACTCACTAAGTCAATCGGGCCACCGTCCTACAGCTCAGTTAGCACAACCCCGTAGTTGCTCAGCTATAGGGGCTCCAGATAATCCGTCTGGGCAACGGGGCTAAATAAGTACACCCCTGAACCAAGGGCAGAGGATATGATCCTGCAGTTAGGCGCAAATGCCCGCCCGGTTAGTATAGATGCCTCGCTGGGTGGTGACGCTGTCAGCCAACAGGTTGCTGCCGTCCCAAGAAATGGGGAAGCAAGGGGCCAAGCACAAAAGGCTACTATGTAAAAGAACATTTGCCATGTCCAGTGATCAACAAAAAGTAAATTTAACTGAGCAGGTAATTTCCACCGCTGGGGTTGCCCAGGGGTGGGCAGTGGGAACGCCCCTGCCCCCCCCTATTCGGCAAAATTCGAGGATGAGGGTAAAGTAGGACTTAGTCAATCCTTAATGTTAGGCACCATATCGCAAACAGTGCGCACTGTATGAAATCGGACAGATTCTCTTAGCTGGTATGCCTAGGGGGTTTCACCAGAGGGAGTTGAACTGGCGAAATTCCCATAAGGGATGCATGGCAAGGGCAGGAAGGCACCCTTGATTATTGGCACTTACTTCTAGTTATGACCATTCCCATGCGTCTTGATTTAGAAAGCAAAGGGACGGTGCAAATGTTAAGCATAATTCTCCTCGCCCGAACAGCCAAAGTAGGCAGGTGGGGTTGGGAGCGGTCACCTAACTAGTGGGCTGCTGTCCCATCGATGGGGGACACAGGTGTTCAAGCACACACGATGCGAGAAGGACGGCAACTTGGGGAGATCAGCAAACAGATGGGGCAATGTGAGCCTTGGTGTCTGAATTCGTCCCGCCCAGAGATGGCACAGGGCTAGGTCATGTGAGGCAGTGGAACTTTCCCGCAGGAGGGTGAATAATTCTTGGCATAGGTTCACAGGCCAGAAGGTTCTTTGGTTTCATCAGACACTAGCTGATCCAGGCTAACGTCAAGGGCTACTGTGATATAGATGGGGTTCATCTATCACCAGTATGGAGGGATCTCATCCCTTAGATTTGCAGGAGGCCTGGAAATGAGCGGTCGCATGTGTGAAATGCGCTGTTTCGGTGAGATCAGCAACTACAAGGGTCAATGTGGGCTCTGGTGGTCGGAGATGATCCCCCGCTAAGGTGGCACGGAGCTAAGTCAGAGGAGGCCGTTGAACATCCCTGTAAGAGGGAACTGTTCATGGCGTAAGTTCACAGACCAGAGGGGTCTGGGTTTCATCAGACACGAGCTCATCCAGGCAAACGTTAAAGGTTACTTTGAGGAGGACGGGGTCCACTTGTCCCCGGTGGGGATGGACTTGTTTCTGCTGGATTTACAGGAATGTTTGGAAAGGGCAGGTTGCAGGTAATAGGAGGTGCAGTGGTGGGGGGCCCTGGCAGCCACGGTGGCCGCCTCCAGGGCTGTGGCGGAGTTGCAGGGCGATCTGGAAGCAGTCTGGTACAGTAAGGGTATCTCTGCGGCAGACGGGTACAGTAAGGGTACCTCTGCGCGGCACAATAGGGGTGCCAGAGCCAAAGACCAGGATCCTCAGGGCAGGGTCCTGGAGAACCGTGACAGTGCCCCGTTAGTCCTTCGGGCGGTTGGGGGCCTGACCAACCGGGGGTTTGCCCTGCTACGCTCCGCCCTGAAAGGGGCGTGAGTAGGGTGGTAACAAGGTGCCACGTGATCCGGTGGTGGATCAACAAAGGTGTAGCGCTGATCGGGCATCCATCCCACAGTGCTGGCTCATCAGGCAGGCAGGGGCAGCATAGGTTGGATGGCTGCCTGCCCATGGATCGCCCGTAAGAAAACCCACCTTATTGCATACTCTTGTATGGAATAAACCTGCGACAAGTTTTTCCCATAAACAAAGTGTCTTGTGTGTTTATTTATGCACGTTCGCCTATGGGAAGGGGGGAATGTTGCCGGTATTGGGACTATGGGGCTGCCCGCCGCCCCCAAAGGGGGCCCCCTAAAAGGGCGGCCCTTTAGTGCCATTGCGGCACAAGCCTACCCCTCGCTCTAGCAGCAGAGGGCTTCCACCTGGAGCCCGCTGTCCAGGGGGTGTGGGCATCACTTCCGATACGCCCGGGGGGGAGGGAGGGTATGTATAACCCTCTGACCCTCCCAGTGGCCTCTTTTCCGCCAGCCACGCCGTCTCCCTCCCTTCCTCTTACCCTGCGGCTGGGCTGGTGGTTAATGTGTACTGAATGTTTTAATGTTTTCTTTTGCGTTGCAGGCGGAGTTACAGGGCGATCTGGAAGCAGTCTGGTACAGTAAGGGTACCTCTGCGGCAGACGGGTACAGTAAGGGTACCTCTGCGCGGCACAATAGGGGTGCCAGAGCCAAAGACCAGGATCCTCAGGGCAGGGTCCTGGAGAACCGTGACAGCGCCCCGTTAGTCCTTCGGGCGGTTGGGGGCCTGACCAACCGGGGGTTTGCCCTGCTACGCTCCGCCCTGAAAGGGGCGTGAGTAGGGTGGTAACAAGGTGCCACGTGATCCGGTGGTGGATCAAAAAAGGTGTAGCGCTGATCGGGCATCCATCCCACAGTGGTGGCTCATCAGGCGGGCAGGGGCAGCATAGGTTGGATGGCTGCCTGCCCCTGGATCGCCCGTAAGATAACCCACCTTATTGCATACTCTTGTATGAAATAAACCTGCGACAAGTTTTTCCCATAAACAAAGTGTCTTGTGTGTTTATTTATGCACGTTCGCCTATGGGAGGGAGGGGAATGTTGCCGGTATTGGGACTATGATAGATGCATTTGATACAGGTGTAAGGAGCCCCTAAAGTGCCTGATCAGTGACAGGCACACCTATATTTGACAACAACTGCGATTGTAAGGATTGACTAAAGTAGTACCTGATCAGTGGCAGGCACACAGTATATTTGATAACCAGTGTCTACCAGTATTTACATCACAGTGTTAGGCAGATTAATATTGAATTTGGTGATAGGCACACCAAATTTATGTACACTTGCCTACACTGTGCCTGTATTCCAGTGACAGTCACACTATTATTGGATTTCCAGTGACGGGCACACTGATATGGTGAACTGTTGCCTGTATTACAGTGAGAGGCACACTAGCATCAATAAAGAAAAAGCCTGCATCATAACGTCTAAATTTGCGGTGCAGGCACACCTTATAAAAGAGAGTGAGGGGATCACTTTATAAGGATTTGTTGGTCTGCAAGGAAGATTGGTGATAGGAAAACATTAATAATGTATCACACATTGAGTACTGAGTAGTAGAGAGGTACACATAGAATATAAGGAAAGAAAATGCAGAATGTAACTCCGTTGCCATTTTTCTTACGTAATCCGGGAAACCCTCCCATCAAATGGAGCAAATGGAAGAAAATCTTTGTGAACTATTTAAGAGTATATGGAAGCAATCTAAGTACAGAAAGAAAGTACTTTCTATTGTTACATTGCTTGGGTGGTGAAGGTCAAGAAGTGTTTGAGAATCTTCCTAAGTTGAGTGTGGAAGAAGAAAGTAACCTGAAGGAGTACGAAATATGTATAGAAAAGTTAGATAGATGTTATCTTTTCCGGGTCAGCACCATAATGGAGCAATATAATTTTGCCATGAGGGAACAAGGACATGCAGAAACTATTGAGGAGTAAGTAACTAGCTTAAGAAAATTAGCAGCTACATGCAAATTTGAGGGTGCTACTGAAGAAAGAATTAGAGACCAGTTAGTTCTGAAGTGCAGTAGTGACAAAATTAGAGAACAACTGTGGCTTAAAGATGAACCACCTTTAGAAGAAGTTATACTCATAGCAAAGAGCGTTGAGCACATGTTGAAATGTGTAAAGGAGTTGAGTAATGCAAAACAGGAGGGAGTGGTAAAAAGAAGAATCTGTAAGTGTAGTCAAAGTGAGTGGTAAAGAGAAAAGAAATGATAAGAGTAAATTTAGGGGGAATGTTTCAGATGTGAGAAACAAGGTCAAAAGCTAACAACAGTGAGTATCCGGCAAAAAGAGTCACATGCTGTGTGTGTGGTAATAAAGGACAGTTTGGAAAATGCTGTAGGAGGAAGGAAAAAAAGAATGACAAAGTGAAAGTAGTTTACGAGGTGCAAAATATTGCAAATATTGTGTTTCAGGTAAATTAAACTGTAAGTTTAAGTAATAAGTGTGCTAATGTTGCTCATGAACACATCTCTGCATTGATCAAAGTAACAATGATGAGCTTATGATGAAGTTTGACTCTTGCTCACATTTGACAATTATGTCCTAAAAAATATTTGATGAAAACTTTGGTCATCAAGAACACCTGGCAAAGTTGGACATTCGTCCAGGTGGCTATGGTGGTTCACCTATTGAAATGGCAGGTTGGTTTACAGTGAATATAGAATTTAAAGGGCATACTTGTGAAGGAAAGATTTATGTTGCAAATAAAGGTGATAATTTAATTGATGGTTTCACCCGAAAACGTTTGGGAGTCAAGTTGGACCAAATGCTATACCTCTAGTAATTGTCCAAAATATTCAATCACATCCAGTGAAATTGGTCGATGCATTTCCTCAGCTATTTCAAGAAAAGCTTGGTTGCCTTATCGGATACAAGCATCACATAAGGTTGAAGAGAAATGGTGTGCTGGTGGTGGCTAAATTTAGATGGATACCATTAGGTGTACAGGATATGAATTGCAAAAACTAGTTGACTTAGGTGTAATAGAACCAATAGAAGCCACAGAGTATATGTATATGTGGTTGTTGCTAAGAAACAGAATTGAGACATTCGTCTTTGTGTAGATTTGAGAGCACTGAATCAAGAGGTTGTAGTAGATAAATCCCTTCTTCCAAATATTCAAGAGTTGGTAGCATCTCTAACTGGAGCAAGTATTTTCGTTACACAGATATGACGTCAGCTTACCACCAAATTGAATAAGACTCAGTCTCACAAGATCTAACAGCTTTCATAACACCGATGGGCGCATACAAGTTCAAGGGGTTACCAATTGAACTTGTGTCTGTGGTGGTGGTATTTCAGAAGTGTGGAAAGACCTGGAAGGAGTTAGCTATTATCAAGATGATCTACTTATATATGGAAGAGATGTGTGAGAACATGACTTGAGATTAAGGATGGTACTGGAAAGGTTGATGAGCTCTGGGCTAACTCTAAAGGAGAAAAAGTGTGAATTTGGTGTGCATGAGGTGAACTATCTTGGACATCTGATCACAGGGTCAGGAAATTGTGCCTAAGAAAGATTTAGTTGAGACCATCATGAGACTGGATAAGTAGGTGGATCAAATTTCTGCAAGACTTCAGTTCTACAGTAGAGTATATACTAGATGCAAGGAATTACTCAGTGGACTGTCTTATTCGGTTAGTTAAAACAGATTGTGATGTTGTGGAAGATGATGATGAGTTAATTGGGGAAGAAATTACAGTTTGTGAAGTCACATCTGGTACGATTTCAGAGAGTAAATGGTTTATTGAACTAGAAAGAGATGGTAATACTTTAATAGAGGTTATTATGCCATCAAAATTAATAAGCCAAAAATGCTTAGTAAACCTTGGTCTATGCTAAAAGATGAACATTCGGTAGATAAAGGACTATTATTGAGAGGAACCAGATTGGTTCCACCTGTGGGGTTAAGAAACAGAATTATTTCCCTAGCACATGAAGGGCATATGGGAATTGTTAAGACCAAAGAAAGGTTGTGCTCTAATTTTTGGTGGCCTTATTTGGATATGGAGGTAAAAAGGTTTGTGAGAGATTGTGTGAAGTGCTATAATAGGGATAAAAGTCTTGCAACAAAACAGATTCCCATGGTTTGTAGGAAACTATCAGAACATTCATGGTATAAAGTTGCCATGGACATAGTTGGTCCACTTCGAGGGGAACATCAGTTTCCATTTCTTATTGTTCTACTGGATCTATACTCTAGATGGATAGAAGTGAGTTGTGTACAGGATATTTCGTCTACCAACACGATAAGATTTTTTTTGTGTGAAAATTCTTTTTCTTTTGCATGAAAATCAAAAAGCACCCAAGTGACAATTAGATACATGCATGAAGGCAAACAGTCTATTGGCACAATGCTGTACATAGTCCGGTGAGTACTCACTCTTTCCCGTCCCCTGCCTCTCCCCTGCGGCTCTCAGATCTGCAAGTATGTCCAGACCTTTCCGGCCCCAACTGTTTTGAGTGACACCCAGCACAGGAGTACACAAGTTTCCCCGATAGGCATGCCACTTCCCCCACAATTTGGTCCATTTATGTGGACACCCTCTACTTTCAAAGACGGCCTTCTCCGCCTGCATGCACCAGTCCAAATCTCTCGTCCAGTCCCTTAACTGCAGTGCAGTGTCCACTCCCCACAATCTGACTATATTTTGTTTGGCCACCGTCAGTCCCAGTGTCGCCCAGAGACAGTCCATGCGGGTGAGATCCATTTCACCCCAAATGTTCAAGAGACACCATTTCGCCAAAGGCTCTAATTCACCTGCACACACTGGCAAGGCAGGCTACCACCTCCACCCAATACTTTTGCAGCACTGGGCAGCCCCTCACCATATGACAGAATGTCCCTTTTTATCCACACTTTTTGGGGCAGAGTGCCACGTCTATCTTACCCATGTTCAATAATGTAGTGGCTGCATAATAACTCCTGTGGAGGATCTTTAACTATATGAGGCAGAAACGCGAGCGTATGACCACCTCACATGAGGAAGCCAATACCTCGGGCCATTCGTCGTCCTCCACACCCCCTAGGTCCCTCCCACAGGCTTCCGTCAATCAGAGCAGAGTATCGGGGGAGTTATTTAACAAATTCTGATATGTGAGGGAGATCACCCTTTTGGGTAAATAGTCGTCCAGTAAACTGTCCTGGAGGAGTTTTCTCAAGTCAATATTGACAGATAATGGTCCTCAGTTTTGTTCGAATGAAATTCAAACGTACCTTGATGAGTGTAGAGTTGTACACTAAAGGTGTTCAGTGTATCACCCTGAAACAAAAGGTGCTGCAGAGAGGTTCAATAAAACATTGAAAGAGAGCATTCAGTTAGCAATTGCAAATAACTTGAACTGGGAGGATGTTTTACAAGGTCACATAACTGCTAGTCGAATGACTCCTCACTCCTCCATGGGAAAGATACCTTTTCAGTTGTTTAAAGGTCGATCTCCAAGTACCAAGTTGTGCCCGAGTTGGATGGCATGGGACAAAGGGGTGAAATATAAATGACCAAGTGAGTGGCGAGAAAAAGAACTGAGATTACAATTGAAAAGGAAGGAGTACTTTGATGAACGAAAAAGGGTAAGAAATAATGTGATTCAGTTTGGTGACATGGTAAAAATAAAAGCACCGGTTGGATGTGTACCATGGTTGAAGTTTAAACATGAAAAGAAAGTGGTTAAAGCTTTCGAAAATGCAATCAAAACAAGTTATGGAAGAATATGGAACTTGAACAGAGTTGTAAAGGTAAAAGGGACACAAGATGTGCTAAGGGATGATATCCCTAGGCAAGTCAAACACAAGGAGATGATGGACGGAGCACTGAAACTCACCCCCAGTCACAGATCTGGGTTGAATCCATCATCGTTCTTTAGCTCACTTCGCCACCCCAATTCAGACCCAGCCACATGCAAATCAGTCTTGCCCATGTTCCTCATGGGAACAGTCCAGCCCGAACTGCCAAGCCAGTTCTTACCTGGACCGGAAACAAGCATCCTGGGACTGATTTCGGGGTAACACCCCTCCGGCCCTGACATCGCCACTGCCATCCCTGACGGCTACAAGATCCAGAGAAAGGACCGCCCGCACCGCCCAGGAGGAGGACTCGCCATCGCACACAAAACCCCCCTCCGACTCTCCACATCCAGCATGAGTGACCCCCACTCCAACATAGAACACCTCCACTTCCAGATCCAGACCAACCCCAGGACCACGCTATGCGGCACCCTCATCTACAGACCGCCAGGGCCTCGCACCCAGCCCGCAACAACCATCGCCAAGCTCTCCGCACCCCACACCATCACCTCCACGGACTACATTCTACTCGGGGATCTGAACTTCCACCTCGACAACTGCAAAGACCCCGACGCCACCACTCTCCTGGACAACCTCGCCAACCCAGGTCTGAAGCAGCTCGTCAACACGCCCACCCACAGAGCGGGTCACACCCTCGACCCCATCTTCGCGGGAGGAACTAACATCCGCTTCAGCCACACCACCCAGCCCCTCTGGACGGACCACCACTGCGTCCACTTCACTTTCAACACCACCACCGCACCCAAGCCCGCCCCGCGCCTGCCACGATGGAACTGGAGCAAGGTCACAGAGGAACACCTCATCACCACCCTCCGTCAAAACCCCCCCAGCACCACGACCGACGCCAACTCCGCAGCCAGGGAATTTCACCGCTGGGTCTCCTGCTGCACCGACAAGCTCGCACCCCTCCGCCTCCCCGCCAAACAACGCCCTCTGAAAGCCGCCTGGTTCACCACGGAACTTCAGGAAGCCAGACGCACCTGAAGACGCCTAGAGAAAACCTGGCGAAACCAGAAAACCACGGAAGCACGGAACAAACACAAGAGCGCCCTGAAGGAATACCACCAGCGCATAAGAGACACCAAACGGACCTTCATAAGAGACAAAGTCAAGACCAACGCAACCAACGCCAAGGAACTGTTCAGCGTCATACAGCAGTTCGCAAAACCCACTTGCGAAGCCTCGGACGTCACACCCTCCCAGGAACTCTGCGACAAGCTCAGCTCCTACTTCCATCGGAAGATCAAGGCCCTCTACGACAACTTCAGCGAACCAGCGCCGGACACCACCCCCCTACCCACCGCCGCCGATAAGCCGACCATCACGTCCTGAACCCAGCTACTGTCGAACTCATCACCGCGACCATGATGAAAACACACTCAGGAGCCCCAACGGACCCCTGCCCACCGCACATATTCCACAGGGCCGCCACTGCCATCGCACCCGAACTAGGACGTACCATCAACGCCTCCCTCAGATCCGGCATCTGCCCAGACGACTGGAAACGGGGCGGAGGTGAAACCCCTCCTCAAGAAGCCAACAGCCGACCCTACGGACCTGAAAATCTACCGGCCCATCTCTCTCCTCCCCTTTGCGGCCAAAGTCACTGAGAGACTCGTAAACGCCCAGCTGACCGCCTTCATCGAAGAGAACTCCATGCTAGATGCCTCCCAGTCTGGATTCCGCAGCAACCACAGCACCGAGACCGCCCTCCTCGCCGCCACCGACGACATCCGCATGCTACTAGACCAGGGACACACTGCGGCCCTCATGCTTCTAGATCTCTCCGCAGCCTTCAACACCGTTTCACATCGCAAGCTCACAGCCAGACTTCACGACGCAGGGATACAAGGAGCCGCCCTCGACTGGATCCAATCCTTCCTCTCCTACAGAACCCAGAGGATTCGACTCCCTCCCTTCCTCTCCGAACCCACGGAAATCAACTACGGAGTACCCCAGGGATCGTCACTCAGCCCCACGCTCTTCAACATCTACATGGCCCCCCTCGCCGCAATCGTCAGACAGCATGGGCTCAGCATCGTATCCTACGCCGACGACACCCAGCTCATCCTCTCCCTCACGAAGAACGCCGAAGACACCAGACTCTGCTTCCAGGAAGGAATGAAGGACGTCGCAGCCTGGATGAAGGATAGCTGCCTGAAGCTCAACTCAGAGAAGACCGAGATCCTCATCCTCGGACCCTGCACCTCCGCCTGGGACAACACCTGGTGGCCCTCCGCCCTTGGGAGCCCACCCACCCCTACTGACCACGCTCGGAACCTCGGCATCATCCTTGACTCCTCCCTCTCCATGAACCGCCAGATCAACGCCGTCGCTTCCACCAGTTTCAACTGCCTTCGCATCCTCCGGAAGACCTTCAAATGGATCCCCCCTGACTGCAGAAGGACCGTCACCCACGCACTCATAACTAGCCGACTAGACTACGGCAACGCCCTCTACGCCGGAATCAACAGAACTCTTCTACACAAACTCCAAACCATCCAGAACGCCGCAGCCAGACTCGTCCTCGGGACACCGCATCATGAGCACATGACCCAACACCTATGAGGCCTCCACTGGCTCCCCGTTGAGAAGAGGGTCACCTTCAAACTCCTCACCCAGGCCTACAAATCCCTCAACAACATCGGATCCAAATACCTCAATGAGAGAGTATCCTTCCACGTACCCAAGAGGAACCTCCGCTCCGCCGACCTCGCCCTGGCAGAGGTCCCCCGCATCCGCAGAAACAGAACCGGCGGGAGAGCTTTCTCCTACATCGCAGCCAAGACCTGGAACGAGCTCCCTGTGGACATCAGACGCTCCCCGACCCTGCACACATTCAGGAAGGACCTCAAGACCTGGCTCTTCGACTGATCCGGAGGCGCTTCCCCCCTAGCGCCTTGAGACCCTCACGGGTGAGTAGCGCGCTATATAAACCCCTGATTGATTGATTGATTGATCAGCCAGGCTAGCTTAAATCCAGTGGCAAAGTGAGCAAGGGATCCACGTCTGGGCTTACCCTGCCAACTTAGGGCGAACAAAGAAAACACAAGGAGATGCTGGATGAAGCACTGAAACTTTTCAGGCACTCACCCCCAGTCACAGATCTGGGTTGAATACATCATCATTCTTTAGCTCACTTTGCCACCCCAGTTCAGATCCAACCATATGCAAATCAGTCTTTACCCTGTTCCTCATGGGAACAATCCAGCCCGAACTGCAAAGCCAGGTCTTCCCTGTACCGGAAACAAACATCCTAGGACTGGTTTCGGGGTAACACCCCTCATCAGCCAGGCTAGCTTGAATCCAGTGGCAAAGTGAGCAAGGGACCCACGTCTGGGCATACCTGATGTGGAAAGTGACAAGGCACATGGTTATTATTCAAGGGCTCATGACAAAGTTGGTAGGAGGATAAGTCTGAGGGAGCGGAAGACTCCATCATATCTTCAGGATTATGTAATTGGGAAGTGATGTTTCAACGTATTCTTTGTATCTCTGAAAGTTCTTTCTTTCTGGCTATGTTTAGTTGCAAATTGTTATATTATGCAATGGTATTCCGTTATTTCATATACCCATTTTATTTAGGTATTGAAGTGTTAGAAATGTGTTAGTGTATATGTTATTTAATTTTAACTTATTTGTGAGAAGGGAGAAGTGTGGTGTCCTTGTGAACATGCGTGCGACATGTCGCAAGCAGTTATTGTAAGGTCAAGAGATATTAGAATACGGGGCGTCATAATTGTTAGTTGGACCTGTGAGGCAGACTGGCTGGGATGTAATGAATAAACTCAGTCTTGCGTGTAACCTTTATGCATGTGAGCATGATTAAACTTCCACAATGTAGACAGAGGAAATAAAATCCAGGAACATATCAGGTAAAGAGATGTGGCAAATAAGACGTGGTATGCCAAGCAACAATGGGAGGGATGGTAAAAGGAACTACAGGTAGTCAGGTTACATATGGCAACAATTAACAGCACCCTCTCAATTCAGTTGTCTGACATTGTGAGTAAATCACCCACAAACAATACCCCAGCTTTAATGTATGTGGTAGTTCCTAGAAATATGCAAGGCACAGCATACACAGAACCAGAAGCAGACACTCACTCGAAGAAATGCCATGCCTTGCAGGCTTCCAAAGCTCACAATACATACCAGGACATCACATGTCAGAATTTGCTGGAAAACATTTATGAATCCCGCATTAAAATGCAAACTGGACAATTATCATAGCACAAAGACAGTAAAACGACTGACAGGATTCCTGCAATAAACATCAGGCACCAATGCATAGGTATCAACATCAATTATTTTAACTGGTTGGGGTGGGGGTGGGTTTGGGGGGTGAACTGGCACATTTTTAATTCTTCCCTGCATTGGTGAAAGTCCTCATCATTTTCAGCGAGGGTGGTAGAGTATTCCATAGATGTTGTCCCAGGGTTTTTAATGACTTCTCTGAATTTTAGTTTCTTTGACAAATGTTGTCTGATTTGAGTTTTAAAAGAAGTACATGACAGACATTATGTTAATGGTTGATGGAGATCCTGGTGATGTAAAAAAATGAAGAGAATTCAAAGATCTTTACAAAATCATCATAGAGGTTGGAGGAGAGAGACTGAGATTACTGCCATTACACAGAACCAGCAACAAATTGAGTGTGGGGACAAGGAGTGGATAGAAGGCAGGTTCAGGAGAATCAGACATCACGCTGGAGATTATACAGAAGCTGGGCAAAGCTCTGGTCAGAGAGGTACACCAAATGAGACTATTTACCTAAATCTCAGCTACCTCAGGCTCCGAGCTCAGAGCTCTCCCATGAAAACAATAGCTATGAAACAAAGCATAGGAGAAACCCAGAAGTTAGATACCAGCCCCAAACTAAATAATAAAGCAGCCCCGAACGGTTGTGGGGAAAATGGAAATGCATTTAGAGGGGGAATATGTACTGCGCAAATTGCAGATTCCTCACAGGAAGACGATTAAATATCGTACACTGGGGCACTGTTTATGTTTCATAGAATCCGTCCAGATATGCTTATAAATTGTATTGATATTATGTAAAAGTGTTGCACGAGCAGCGGCTCCAATGATTCCGGATTGTAATGCTACATGTTATTTTTTGCACCAATAAAACAAATTTAAAAAAATAAAAAAATAAAGCAGCCCCAAGCAGAGGAACTTAGCAGAGCTTACTTTATCCAAGTATTTGTTTTTGGGTTATTTATGTAGCCCACCCTTGCCCAGAAGGCCAGCAGAACAGTTTACTTAGAACATAAGTTACATTTTGCTCTGTGTGGGTTACAATAATACAGATGTATACTTACACAAAAATGTGAAATAAGACAAGAGTGCAGGTTGCAGAGGGAAACAAATGTAAAGATAAGAAAGGAGGTGGGGGGTGGCCTGGCGAGTGTTCATAAGAGGAAAATTGTTTAGTTATTTTCTGAAAGACAGGAGCATGGGGGCCTATCTCAGGTGAATAGACAATTAATTTGAGTTGCACCCCACTCAACTAACAAGTGTAACACCATTAAACAATTCATCCTCAAATAATCTTCAATTTCAGACACCATATAGACAGTAGAAAGCAAATAACTGCTCTTTTTCCTATCCTCCATGTACCACACCAAAGTGGGTCAGTTATAGAATTTCACTTTTACAGATCTTCTTGACAATCTGCATGTATTTGTAAGCCTGCTGCCTCCTAAAATAACATCCTCACCTTACACCGTCATAAAATCTCTTTCCAGAGAAACACATATCCCTCTCCAACATAGCCAATGACTCCCTTACACAAAGCATCTCCTAGATGCACTTAAAAATAAATCAGTTTCCCCATCACTGTAGAAATCGAACCCTGACCGGTCAGCCTTGCTGGCTACTAAGAAAGATATTCAAAAAGGCATTGGCAAAGCTAATCTCTCTGGCTTCGGCTGCCAGCCTTTTGACCTTGTCAATGCTTGCTTTGCAAAAACATTTTTTTGGTCTCAAAAAGAAACATTGCTATAGTAGTCCCTGGCACATAAAGGAAATACGCTGGGCCTTATCATAAAAATAAACTTAGACTTTTGGTATAAGCTTACCCATTTTTTGCTATTCACAAACGACGAATGCATTTTACTTCTAAGATTTTTAAGGCTGCAGAGACTGTCCTATCTTTTTACGTGCGGAGCTCTCCGCAGTCATAAAAATACTAAACGTAAAACTACACTCGGAGTTTGTAAACAGCAAAAAAGTAGTAAACTTACTTACACCAAAAGTGTAGATTTCCCTTTTTGAATAAGGTCCTTCATGCGCAGATGTGCTCCTAGCTCGTTAAGCTCTCTTCAAAGTGCCCAAAACCTTCTGGTGGAGGAGCCCTATACAAAACAGTTAAATAAATGAAAAAATACCGTCCTACAATATCCCATATACATTCCCTTTGCTGAGAGCAGTGCTGCGGAGTTTCTCCTTGAATAAAGGTGGTACATTCAGACTAAGTTCACCTGCACTAATTTCACCATTTAATGGTTTCCACAGCATTGTTAAAGAGTTGTTTTAATTTTTTCGGTTGAATGACTCTTTCCCTCGTCTAAAGTCATGCTCATCTTTTACAATGTTACTAATTTGTTTTCAGAAAAGCAAAGTATACATCCAAAATATGCCTGCGATCCTGCGTGGGATGGTTATTACCAAACCCCTAATTTTACAAAAGCATTTACAACTTGTGGCATTTTAGTGACAAGGGAGTAATGACAGGGTGTGGCCTTCTTCAGCGTCCTCGTTTTATTTAAAAACAGCTCGCGGTGTCCTTAGTAAACTGGTTCAGGAAGCATTGACGTTTGGCCTTTTGAACCCACACCTCTGGCAGTAGGACTGCAGGGCTGCTGTTGCACCCCCCAAAATAGCCATGCTGGAGTTCAGAAGGTGAATGAGCCATTAAGATGCCTTTAATAGTTGTGTTTATCTGGTCACATATGCTGCTTGTCTAAAGATTTCAGGCTATAACTTCTGACAAATTTCTGCTTATTTGATAACTGATGTTTACTTTATATATCTGGCTGCAAAGTGAGAGGATTTTGTAAAAGCGACCTAGGTGATAATATTGCTAGGGTACAGGAAGTGATAGGAAAGGCTGAAGGATTTTTTTTTAAACAGAATATTCAAATGCCTTTAAATGAATTATACACATTTATATATCAGCAATTGGGAAAGCACAAATGAAGCACATTATTTTTTTGCAATTCTGACATGACACTCTACTTGGTGATGTGCATATGATAAATATTCGCTGAAACAGGATTTCCACCCATTATTGTTTGTGCGCTATATAGTTTTACCAGTAAAACTGCATGTCTATGCAAATTTAGTGGCAATTTCAACAGAAAATCTGCTGTCTTTAAATGACAGGGCACCTCAACAGTGCTCTAAAATGCACCACAGGCTACCTACCACACCCATACCACTATCCTGCTGAGTGGGCGTGGCACATATGCTATACTTGTTTTTTGTGCAATGCTTGAATTTTTCACTATCCCTATGACATCAGTGATATACCATTAATGGCAGCACCTCCACTCTAAAAATTGTTTCAGCACCACTGTTTCAATCCTCTTGAATGCATTAGCCCACTTCTCCGACCATAGTATGTGTAAAGAAACTTTACAAAAAAACATCATACATAAAATGGAAATAACTAGAGACGAAGAACCAGTGTGACTTGGGGAGTTACACCAGTGTCCACCAGGGCCGGACTGGCCGAACCGGACATCGGGCATTTCCCCGGGAAGCTGGAAGGGTGGAGGCCGGTTTTGTCACTGTGTGGGCCGGTTTTGTTACTGGGGGCCGGTTTTGCAGCGGTGCTACAATATCAGCCCCTAGTAAACCGCCCTCCCCTCCCCCGGGGGAGGGCTGGTTTGACAAAATTGCCAGGGCTACTTTTGGTTCCCAGTCCGACCCTGGTCTCCACCCACATGCCCTTTTGCCTGCCCCCCCCCCGCATAGACTGTATCGCAATAAATAGACAACGAAGTCATTGAGCTCGACGCGCATTAGCTAAGGGTGAGCTGAGGGAGCATGAAACATGTCAGAGGTAATTAATGGTTGTGCTTGTAACTGATCTGGTTGACCTGGGTTCAAGAGCAGGCTTGTATCCTGTGGTATGTCCCACAAAAAGGAATGTTTTGTAGAACATGTTGTTCTTATCGACTAGGGTGAGTGTGGTGCGAAGACTGTATTACCTTAACCCTTAGTAGCTTAGAACAATTGTCTCACATATCAAATGCAGCTGTCCTTACCTGCCTAACTGCTACCAAGAACAAAGCTCTTAGCGGGCAGGTGATGCTGTGGTGTGAGTTGGGAGGGCTTAACGCTTTAACGGAACTATACATTTTGTTGCACTTACTTTGCAGGAGACCCTGACAATCAGGCTTGGCAGGCTACAGCAAGGTGACAAAAGCATTGGGGTAATTATATGAGGGTCATACGTCTGAAAATGTCTTATGATAATTTACTTTTTCTGTAGCTCCTCTTTCCACACTTGTGATGTTTCTAAGCACTGTAAATAACTACTATTACTATCACACAATTTGTGGTATTCAATTCATAGCCCTTGGAAGGATGGAAGGCTGAGTTCTGCCTCACCAGGATGGTATCTTGTGGGCCCCCAGATAAACACAAAAGTCAAAAGTGGGTGCCTAATTTGTTGAGTCGTTCTGCCATCCATAGTTAGAGAAGACGTGAACATATTCATATACTGTAACTGATGATTTGGTAACTTTATGTTTAGGTCTTGCCTAGTGGACATATTGTAACTTACAGAGGGCTTACAACCTGCACAATGCTTACCATTAGTTGACTTCATTGTCACTCTATTTTGCTTACTTTTAATTCAGTGGTTTGTGTGAGCTTAACTTCCTCCTCGTTCATTTGTCCTTCCCCTGAAGCATGGTGCCCTTTCACTGCTCTCTTTTCAGGTGCTACTTATTTCTGCCATGCAACATAGATTTTGAGGTGGATTTTCTCTCAAATAGAGCAATGGAGTCTGTTCTTGTCTCTGTTCTGTACAGCCTCAGGACAGTTATGGATGGCAACAGTATCACAGCACAAAATCAATAGGTCTTTCAGCTGCCTTTGACACCATCAACAATGTTATTCTCCTGCAGCATTGAAAGAGCTGGTAATAAAGGGTTCAACCCTCAATTGATAAGTCCTCAAAAACTATCTCCTTGTTCCATGCTGTCCTTAAAGTCCCCATGTGCTTTCAATAGTTATGTTTCACCGCTGACGGCACTGTTCCACTCTTGTGGATACTTGTTCTTTATGGATGCAGAAGCCACCGAGATCCTCTTCTGTTAGGGAGTGATCAGGGTACAGTGGCAGCTATTTTTCAGAATTCCCTGTTGGAAACCTGTTAATGGATTAATAGGCACTTCTTCCATTTCTAAGGAATATAGAAACAGGTGATGGTACTCAGTTTACTGACCTTCAAAAAATGCCGCTGAGTCAGTCTTGGTGGAATTCAGTCTTGCGACCTGCAGATCACAGAAGGTGTCAGTCATGAGAATAAACTCAATGATCCAGTTTGCTAGTTGGTGCTGATGGAAGACAATGGTGACCTATAAACTTCTTCTTTTTGATCTAAGTTATTAGGCAAGAGTCTTGGACTGTGAAAAGATACTTATTCTTGGGTTTTTGCTCAATTCACAGTTGTCTCTAGACCTCCAGATCGCAGCAGTATTGTATGCTTTTCATTTCCAAAAGAATATTCTAAAAGCAATTGCTCGTGTTGGAGCGAACTGCTGAGGGAAATGGTGATGCTTCTGTAAAGCTCTGTCTGAGCAGACCGTCACAATGGCCTTATACAAGCGCAATGGGATGTAGGAGAAACGCCAAATGTGTCTTCAATGCTGTGGAGTAACCCATGGCTGGAGCAGACAACGAGAACACCCTTAAAGCTTGCCCGCCAGAAAAGCTCTTCCCTGGGGGAGGGGTCAGCAGTCCAATCGTATTGCAATCTGCAAAACAGAATCATAGCAGCCTTTGTGAATAATCCTCAGTCACACCCTGGCACCTGAAGACATACAGCAATTCTGTTCAACTGATGTCCCGAGCAGTGTGTGCACAAACAGTGAAATACCTAAGGGGAATAGGACGAGGAACAGGAGTTCACCGGCCTGTTGGTGTGTATTGCAATAGAAAGAGGACCACTCAGTGTTGTGACTGGTGTACATATTGGTGCACAGCCCAGCTCCGCTGAGGGCTATTTACTGTACACCGGCTCTGAATTCCTGCACCCTGAGGTGAAATATCAATGAGGCTTTCATTAGGGCAGAGATACGGCTCTTCCTTCTTTCTAGTAAATGTGCATGCATATAGAAAGCCCAAGCTTATAAGGTCCAAAGGTCCAACTGCCACAGTTACCACAATATAATATCAATTACTTTGTCTCAGGGCTAAAATGGATGAAGCCAACCATGTGATGGCAGGTTTCCTGCCACATCTGTGTGAAGGTTACAGAGGACATAGTGGCTTCAATTAGAATTGATGCACACTCATTATAAGAAACAGTGAGTAGATCTGTGGTACCAGGGCGTTGCAGGCTTCTCTCACAGATGGCATTTTATCACAAGTCGTACTGAACCCTCCCTCCCTTTAGAGCAGCTGTCCTTGTGACCGGTCTTTAAGCTGATTTCCCTGCAGCATATCGGCCCTAGCACCTAAGCAGGGGCACTAAACTTTTTTGACACGTAACAATACAGAGATTTGCCCCTGCACAAGCTTCTGCACATCTCCCCTGTGCCAAAACCAGCCCGCCAACTCCTTTTCACTGAAGCGGTCACAGGAAAGGGGCTGATAACTTCAAAGGAGCAGGACAAAATGGCAGAAGACTCCGCCCTAGATAGTATACTCAAGGAACTGTTGACCGTCAGAACCTTGTAGCTTCAATAGACGAAAACACCTCCAAAACATCACAGGAAATTGTTTCAATACGGGCGGATCTCTCTCTTCAACTTGCGTCTATTGGCAACAGAGGAGATGATAACCACCATGGAACAGAAGCTAACTATAACAATGGATTGCGAGTAAGACAGTTTGTACATGCTAGGAAAATTTATGGAATTGGAGGACAGAAACAGAAGTTACAATCAGCATTTTTCTTCCATTCCAGAGAAACTAGAACGAGATGATATGATGGCCTTTATGCTTCAATTCATGATGACTATTACTAGATCCCCATTAAAGAAAGACTAATGAGGCCTCCATGTTCTCTTGCAATGAAGACCATAGACCCTTCGTTGCATGAAAACACCAGAGAATAATTCTACAGGAGTCAGGGGGGCTGTAACAGACCAGTATTATTACCAAAGAGCTATGATCATGATCTTACAATTGTACACTTCCACAGTGTTGTGACCTGACAGACACAATACCCTCACAACAGTGCACATATCTGACTGTTGTTGTCTAGTCCCGGAGGGGAAGTGAAGCGACAGTGTATTTTGTCTTCTCCAGTCAACCCTTCTTTCTCATAATGCTCGATTACAATAGGTATCACTCGCTCCTACGTGATTCCTTTTTTATATTTATGGTTGTGACCAGTTGGAGCGATAGGTCTGGAGCGATGGTGACTTCACCCAGAGAAAGTTGGTACTCTCAAGACCCTTTCATCACTCCCACCATGTAAATCCCTGACTCTACCTCAGGATCCCCTCTTGCGCCAAGTGTATTGTCACTTTCCGCTACAGGCCTCTCGACATACTCTTGGCCTTCCTCTTCCCTTTGCTCCAAAGACATTTGCAACCGCTGGCTGGAGCTAAGAAGAAACACTAAGAAGAAACGCTATTATCTCGATAGTACCAGACCTCTTCCTCCATAGACCCACTATATTGCCTTCAGGACCGTCCCCTCCCCTTATTGCACCCTGCACTGTGCCTTTATGCAACATACCAGAAATCTTAAAGTAATTTCCCTTAATGTTAACTGCCTTACCCATTACTTAAGACAGAAAATAACATTGTCTTTTCTACACAAATGCCACCCAGATGTAGCACTAATTCAAGAAATGCATATCTCTAAAGTAGAAAGCGAGAAACTTGGGAGAGATAAGGCCGGTAGAGAATACTACGCTTGCTAGAGCTTATGACAGGGGGATGTGACATCCTGAACTAAACACTACCGCTAAGGAGGGATTGCTATCTTAATCAGGAAAGGAGGTCTACTACGGATGCACAAAACTTGGACTGACCCAGATGGAGATTACATACACATTAAGATTGACATCCAAGGCCTTACACTCTTTACTGGCTCTCTCTATGACCGAATGGTGATAAGGACTACTTTCTTTGAGCACTGGATCATATCCTCCTTTCAATGCCCAAGACTAAAGTCCTAATGGGAGGTGACTGGAAATTATTTTTGGACCTGGCACTGGATAAATCAGATCACAGGACCCTTGGACGCAGAGATAGAGCTCTTCATGCTGATGTAATGAAGAACACGCATTGACTGACTCTTTGCAACTGGCCCACACCTCCAACTGCAAATATACATTAAACTCATGCTCACATGGCACTCGCACTAGAATTAACTACTATTGACACCCCGCTTCTGAAATTATTGAGGAGGTAGAGATTATCCTAAATGGTAGTTCAGAACACAATGCGGCGCAAATACTGCTTGCATTTGGCATAACAACACACTGCTAAGCCAATAGTATTTCAATACCTTTAGATTTAAAACTCCTGAAGCCAAAAGTAAAGTGTAAGGATTCCTGAACATATCCTAACAGAGAATTGGTGCTCCATAACCTCCCCCATTGTGTTATGGGAGGCCAGGAATGCAAGTATCAGTAGGTACTTGTGGGGTTACTTACAAACCCATTGCGCCGTCGGTGCATCACTTTTTTTGACACACCAGTGGCCCGGTTTGCCCGCCCGTATTTACAAGGCCATGTAAAGTCACCCTGCATGAATTTTCATGGCCTTGTAAATATGGCCCTCTTTCACACATTACTCTGTGGGGTGTTTTGTAAACCTGGGAATGTGTCAGATTCATACACCCCCCCATGGGAGGCGTAAGGGAAGCGCAACGAGGAGAAATACCTGTATTTCTCCTTGTTTTCACCTCTCATGATTGCTTTTGGGCAGGAAGGTGTCGCTTCCTGCACAAAACAATCACCCCTACCATGCAGACACCCTTGCGCAGAGGTGCCTGCATTGGCGCATGACAACCCATTGTGCCCCATCGCACGGAAATGCGCTGTATCTTGTAGATAAGTTGGGGAGCGAGGAAAATCCAATGCTAGACAACCTCCCAGCGAGATTTCTCAATGCGGGCGTTCTCGGATGGTCTCAACCGGTTGCATTGAGAAACCATCCGTTCATGCTGAGGAAGCTGCCGCTTGAGTAGAAAATCTACTCGAGTGGCAGAAAGAAGCAGCACCCTTTTGAGGGACAAACACTCGGCGCTAAAAATCAACACGAACGGCCAGACCTAACACACTCCACTGCTTGTGGAACTCCGCGTAGCGCAGCAGAGTTTTTTAGTCACTCGTGGAACTCCGCGAACTCCGCAGAGGCCTACTCATTATTTCTAATGATTCAGGATCATGTGGTAAATAAATCACTCTTTTATTATGTATGTTTTTTTATTTAGTATTTTCAGTAATTTTACTGTATACAAATGCATTTTTTTTTTCCCACAACAAATTTTATTTAGTTTTGACGGTACAGAGAAATCAGGGCCCAGTGTAGGCCACATATATGACAATCGATGCAGAATGTACCACTTTTGAAATAACAATAACAATTCAGCCAGTTGAACATCTGGCCTGTAAACTAAACAATGACACCTGATCCCAGCAAGTACCCACCACCGCATGCAGTTTGATGTTCGTGAGGCAAGACTTGAAATTGTCGATCTGCAATTTACTAATGAATCGTGTATTATGCTGGGGGATCTATAAGGGTTCGGGATGTAATATCGGAGGTAGTTCAATTCCTCGGTATGTCGCCCAGCCAGACCAAATCTTTCTATGTTTTTGTGGGCAACCCAGTGCCAGGAAGACTGTGATTTCGGCGCCCATACATTTATCCATGGCTTTTTTCCAAATTCCGATGCTCGGCGGGGTCACCACCTTCCACACCTGGGCAATGTCCCTTTTAGCCAGAGTTAGGCCAAGGAACAGCAAATGCTGTTTATGGCGATTTCCACCAATTTCTTCCGTGCTATGGAGTAATAATAACTTGGGGTAGTGTGGAATGGTCCAGGCCAAAACCTCACCTAGGCAGGACGCAATCCTCCGCCAAAATGGCTGCAACACTCCACAGCTCCATACCGTATGTAGAAAGGAACCCTCAGCGTCTCCGCAACTGAGGCAATGAGGGGACTGAATAACCCCCATTTTCCACAAACGAAGTCGAGTATAGTATGCTCGGTGGAGATACTTAAACTGAATGAGACGATATCTTGTGGAGATCGCCGCGTTTTGGGGACTGGCCAGGGCCTCGGCCCAGTCATCATCAGTTATTGTGGGGATGTCGGTCTCCCAGGCCTCTCTGGTCTTATGTAGCGTATTTCGTGTATGTGTAGTCAGAGTTTGATAGATTTGTCGGATCTTATGTGCTCCCAGGTCTCCCATCAATAATCGACCTTCCAGGGGATGGAACTCTGGTAGCTCATCTAATAAGCGAATGTGGGGGGATAGGGCATGTCGCAATTGGAGATATTTGTGGAACTGTGATTTATGTAGTTGAAACTCAGATTGCATTTGCTGGAAGGATTTTAATATGCATCCCTGCATGGTGTCCCCTAATGTAGAGATTCCAAGAAGGTCCCATTTATGAAAGCCTTTAAGTGAAGCCACATCTCTCATGTATGTACCTTGCCAAAAGGGGGTCGTCTGTGTCAGGCGTCCCTGCCATCCCATGGCTTTAACCGTGGAGCGCCATAATTGTATGACTGTCCTGCTAGCTGGAGGGAGGGTATCTAACTTAGTTTGGCCATACAGCAATTTTTGTAAGGGAATGCCCTCCATGGTTATCCATTCTACAGCGTAAGCCGGGTCCGTCTGTGAACTGTACCACCACTCATTAACAACTAAGAGATGGGACGCTGTATAATATGCGTGTACATCCGCAGCAGCAATACCTCATACAAATGCATTTTTGTTTAATATTTATATTGGATGGCAAATAAAAAAGCCATCTAAGTTAGTGACTGTCACAACCATTGTCGTGCCTCACAAGAAGGAAGAAAAGAGAATTATGACATCTTAGCAATATGCAATAAAATGTAAAAGGGAAAGGGTGGAGAGCCCCCACTTGGTGGTAACAGTTGGAGGAGAGGGTGGAGGGTGCATGGAAGAAAAACGGGAGGAATAGAGGAGAAGCCCCAGGTGCTGGAGGGTAATTTTTTGCCGGCAGGCAGTTTGGGCATTGGAAAGGGGTTTGTCTCAATGCTGCTTTAAATATGCCTTTTTTTACTGACCCACACAAATTTAACCAGGTCACGAAGAGCATTTAACCTGAATACTACAACAAGCAGAGAGGTGCTGACTGTTCCCTGAGTACCCTGATTTCTATAGACCAGAAAGGTCCCTGTGTTGATTGCATACTAAATGGAAAAGCACCCACTTGCCTTGAAGATAGCGACGCAAGCTGCTCTGCCCTGAAAACCTTCGATTCGTTACCTCTCTCTGACTTGTCCATAGACACAGTCGGTATTTCAAACGAGTGTGTCCCGCAGCACATTTCTGACCCCCTCTCCATCACCCTTGGTCCCATCACAGTTAATCATGGTTTCCTACTGAGCCCTACTTCAGCAACAATCTACAGTAGTCAAGATGTCCTTTGCAAACTGAATTGCACTGTATTTTCTACACCTAACGGAGTCTACCTCAACACATCTCAAAAAAGCGAGAATTAAGTCCTTGCACTGCTATGTAATTAAAATTGTCAGCCTGTTAGTGACAACCCTGACATGTCTAAAGAACTAGCTGAATTGTTTTCTAAAGTGCCCTCCACATTATGATCCACAGAGTCAACGATGTGGGGAACATATCTTCCTTGGCCTCAGTGAAAATAAAAATAAACCTTAAGCATCTGCCACATATTCCACAGTATCCTCTAAATTTGGAAGTTGAGGCAGGCATTTGACCAGTCATTGCAGACTTGATTAAGCAAGGGGTTTTGGAACCGATTGTTAGCAGATGAAGTATGCCCAGTCTTCCTATTAAGAAGGTGGGAAAGATGGTGTGTACAGATTTGTGCAGGATCTGAGCAGAATTAACTATGTGGTTATCCCTAGTTGAGTTGCCCCATGGTCCCCATTTCTGCCACCATCCTTTAATGTATCCCCACAAATGCCCAATAGTTTACGGTGGTGAGTCAGTGTTCTGCCTTCATTTCCATTCCCATGTATGAAGAGAGTCTGTTTATCTTTGCGTTCTCATTCGTTGGAACTCAATTTGCCTGGCGGTAGCTCCTCAAGGCATTATAGAGTCTCCGTCCATCTTTTCCAAAGCTTTAAAGAAAGATTTGTACACTTTGGTCTTTTCCGGGGGCTCTACTGTAGTACAGTGCATTAAGGATTTGTTGTTGGCCTCTGTTACTCTAGATCACTGCAAAACCGCCTCTGTCTATCTCCTCACTGGATTGGCTAAGAAAGAGCATAAGACTTCAAAGAAGAAACTGCTATTTTGCCATCGCAGGTGTGTTATCTTGGTCATGATCTCTGCCAGAAGGCACCACATATTTTCAGAATTTATTAAAGCCTTCCGTAAGTTGCCCCATCCACTGACCATCTCCGAGGTACAAACTCTCTTGGGTATTGCTGTATACTGCACACAATGGATGCTTAGGTGAACTATTATGGCAAAACCCTTTACAATTAAGTCAAAAAGGACATCCTGAACCTTTGCAGTGAGAGACAGAACAAGCAAGTTCTTGCCTCCACACCCACTTTTGGGCTCCGTGATTTTGCAAATCTGTTTACTCTGTAGTTTCATGGAAGTGATGAATATGCCCTTGGGGTACTGGTGCATGGTCATGCGGATCAGAAAAAGCCTATATCATAATATTCTTTCTCTTCTGACCCCTTTGCAACCCCCCTTCATATTCCTGGTGATTAGCCACTGCTGCCCATCTTATTGAAGCATCTAAAAATATTGTGTTGAGTTCCACCCTAATTGTTGCTATTACCGACTCTGTTGTTGCTCTTCTCCCCACCACCCACATGCAGCACCTTTCCACTGCCAGGCTGTCTCCTGTTATAAAATTCAGTTGTTGTCTGTCTCCCATATCACCCTAATCCATTGCCCTTCTCTAAGTCTGGCATCTCTGATACTCATAAGTGAGGAGGGGAACTTCACAGTTGCCTTATGGAAGTTGAGCATGTAACAAAGCCCCACACTGATCTTATAGATGCAGCCATACCAATTTGTGAACTGATGTATTTTGTGATGTATTTTGACTAAGAAATGACGAAGGTGATATGGTTGCAGGTTATTCTGTATGTACCATATATCAAATTGTTGAAAGCCACCGCTTGCCGAATGTGAGATTTGCCCAGGTTGATGGATTTGCCATCTTTACTCAAGTCTGTATCCTGTTTTAGGAAATGATTGTAACTGTGTGCACAGCCATAACGTATGAGTTTTGAGGCATGCATGTCTTTGGGGCTTCTCTGGATGCAGAGGGATGTATTGACTTCTTGTGGGTACCCACATAAGGAATCACTCGTATGTACAGAATCTATTAAATGCTTTACTATTACCCAAAGAATTGCTGTTGTGAAATGCACAGCATCACAATCAGGATGAAGTGTCCTAAGGAATGCCCTAGCTGATTCCATGGCTTGTCACAAACCAATGATGCTGATATGTATGTTGTGCAAACCAATCTGTTTGCCATACCTTCTTTAAAAGATTTGTCCTTGTTGCAGGTGCAAGCCTTTGAAAGAGAAGGAACTGTATTGGACCAAACAGAATGGTACTAGGGACCCTTAACGGTATAGAGAGACAGCTCAGGATGAGTGGTCAAACTGGTATTTCTACTCCTCAACCTTGCACAGTTGTATCTGTGGATATTTTACAGAGGGGAAAATCAGTGCACTCTTGGTGCAGATGTTTGCCTCGTGGTGATTGCCCTGTGTTATTTTTTATTTACAGGGAATGTCCCCTCCTTGTGCCCCTGCTCCCTCTTCCCACCTGGCCTATATGCATTTTGCCACCTGCATCTGCCATGTTATTTATTTACGTGGTCTAGGGCAGACATTAAAATTCCTGTCACCAGGAAAGATATAGCACAAAGGCTATCTACCATGGAGCTGCCCATAACAGTAGGGATGTCATGATTTGTGCCACCGCAACCCATTGGTATGCACACTTTCTTTCCATTGCCCAGAACTATTACATGCCGGCATCATTTGCCGGTACCATAATGTTGGGAAGGGTATCAAGGCAAACCACTCTGCTCACCTTCCTCCTTGGGGCCCCTTTGTCCACCGTCAGATGGATTTCATTCAGATGCCTAAATGTACCAGCTACTCCTAAGTGCTTGTAATTGTCTGCAGGATTTCTGGGTAGGGGGAAGCTTATCCCTGTTCTAGAGCAGATGCCATTACTAAGTGCTTACTTAGATACTTTATTGCCTGTTATGGGATCCCGAGCTGCCTTTCAAGTGACTGGGAAATGCACTTCATTTCAACATAGTGCACAGGATTTGCAAAGCTTTTGTGATCAATCGAAACTTCGAATGTGTTGACAAGAACAGCAGGAACGGTGAGGAAGAATAACAGCACGCTTAAGAAAAGGATAGCAAATATCTACTCTAAATCCCAGGTGTCGTGGCCCAATACCTTACCTCTAGCTCTGTGGTCCATAATGGCCTTACCAATCCCCCCAAAAAACGACTGAGTCATTATGAGGTAGTTAGAGGACATCCTATGGTATTACCTTCAACCCCACTCAGCTGCTAAGTTAGAACTGCAATTAACTGATGATTTTATCCTCCAATACTGTAGAACACGTATTTGCCACTGCTACAGTTCCCATTCTCATGTTGAAGCTGCCTTATTTGACTGTCCGTCTCACATCTACCACACACTCCAGCCCAATGACTAAGGGGCATATTATCAAGGACGGCGTTAAAAATTATCGCCGGTTTAGCGGCAGAAAACTGCTGCTAAAGCGGCGATAATTTTTACGCCGTTCTTGATAATATGCCCCTGGGTGTTTATTTGAAACTATCAGAGGAAATCCTCCCTGCAGACCCGTTGGTGGGGCCCGTATCCTGTGCTGCTCATCATCAACATAGCAGTGAAGTGTCGTAGACTGCCGATGTAGATTCACTCTTCCCAGTGCAACTGAGTTGCACCTCTGTGGGACACCTGCCCACTGGTGCCCATTCTGGACCTGCTCCAAACCCTAGGCCAGGGCCCCCTGCTAAAATTGCTTCTGTTGCTGCCTCTTCTCCTGCAAGCCGGCTGGACCTTCAAGGCCCACCAGTTCCACCTACTCACCTGCAGCTGGCCAATGATGCGCCTATCACCCCTTATTATTGCAGCCTCAGTCGATTGGAGTGGATACTGGATCCCACTGTGGGACAGGCATGCCTTTCTTTGCTGCTGCCCTCAGCCTCTGACTTCTGATGGGATACTTGACTGCTGTAGAATTGTCAGAAAACCAAACTCTATTGCACTTGTCCTACGTTCTATTGCATGAGTAATATCAGGAAAGAATGAATCTTTCTTCATGCTGAAGCCTCATTCATTTGCCTGCAGATGTTCTGGGGGTGTGTGCCTTTAATCTTGGTGGCCCGAAGCAAAGCCAAAACTTGTCTTGATTTGTTTTACCATGGGCCCTGGCTGCCAGAATATGCCGGTACATTCCCTGAGTCCTGGCATGGTCTTGAAGAATATATCAATCCCACTATAGGAATTACACCTGTCTGCGCGGTCACCCAGAATTGTTCGCCATTTGCCGGACCCTATATTTATGCTGTCTTTAGAACGCTTCACATTTTATGCCTCCTAACCAGTAGTAAAGTGCCTGTGCTCCCCCTTTAAACATGGTCGATTTGGCATACTCCTAATTGGCATATTTAACTTACCTATAGATCCCTACTGTATGGTACAAAGTGTACCCAGGCCCTAGGCGTTAAATGCCACTAGTGGACTGCAGCATCTGTTGTACCTTCCACGACAGTGGCAGTGGAAACATGGCTTCAGGTCTAACAGTGTAGCCTGACTGCAGCAGTGTAAAAACTGCAATTCGACCTGTCAAAATAAAGTTTTTTGACAGGTCAAAACCTTCCTTTTAAATATTAATGTCACCTCTATGTAGCCCATGTAGCCCATAAGGCAGGGGGCTTGTTATTTAAAAGTTGGACATGCAGAAATGCATCGCTAACATGTGCTTATAATGATGAGCACCCAAAAGCTATTTTTCACTAAGGCAGACTTAGCTGTCCTATATATAAAACCAGAGTACAGATTAAAATCTTAATACTGTATCTCAAGAATGGGACCAGCTAGAAAAATAAACAACTATTTTTAATAGTTATCAATGGTGAAGTGGAAGGTTTAATAAATATTAAGTAACAGTAACTTTTAGAAAGTTACCTTTTCCGTCCGTGAATATCCAGGAGGCTAATTTGCATTGGCTCTCTAGATTCTCCCAGACAGTAATTAGCCCTAAATATGTAGAAAAATGTGTGAAATGCCTCCCAGGAGCAAATAATAATCTGGCATGAATATGACTCTTCTAAACCCAAAGTATATGTAGGTTGGGTGCTGTGGTCATCCAATTTAATACTACAGTGTCAAATCCTGCTTGAAAGCCAAATTCTGCTTGAATGTCAAATTCTGCTTCACAGGTCTGCTGGGTTTACATATAATCCTTGGACACATTTGAAAGGGGAGAGAACAGGATGCCAATATAATTCGTGTGGATCCACTGTCTCGATGCATAAGGACTCTGCTTTTGTCCTACCATACTTGTGTCTCTGGGTTTAAATACAACCCTTGGGACATACTTGAAAGGGGAGAGGACAGGATGGCATGACAAGTCTTGTAGATCCACTGTCTGATTGCTTGGGACTGTGCTTTTGTCCTACCAGACTTCTGTCTATGGGTTTATTGTGAGTACAGTGGCTGCCTGAAATTGGATTTTAGTGTTAGATGTAGGGCACTAGGATTACCATAGTGCGCTCCCTACACACATCTGAGCCCTCAGGGCCCAGGTTTAGTGTGGCTGAAGACGTTTACCATCTAGAAAATGCCCAAAGTGGGTATGGTTGGCTCTGGGAACTTTTATCTCATTGATTAGGGCGTGCCCAGGAGTCACTCCTACCCACTAGCTAGTGCCGGGCAAAAATATGGTACCTTCAGAACGTTTCCTGAATCTGTGGAAGATCAGAAAAGGCCTGGACATGCTGTTTGTGACCTGAGAGGAGCCCTGCAGGACTGGATCTGCTCCCTCTTGTACCTAGGTCAAAGAAGTAGACTCCAATCAATCAATGATTTATAAATTGCAGCAAATCGCCCGTGAGTGTCTCAAGGTGCTGGAGTGCTAGCTGCTTCGTGTTGACTTGTTTATTCGAACAGCCAGGTCTTGCGTCCATTCCTGAATTGCGGGAGAGATGCCTAGGTCGTAGGGTGTAGGAGGAGGTCGTTACAGGCTTTGGCCGCCAGGTGTAAGAAGGAGCGGCCTCCACTGTTGGCATGGTGTACCTGGGGGGTGTCTACGAGATAGAGGGAGGCAGATCGCAGGTGTCTAGTTGGTTGGTGGAATGTATGATGCTGATGTATGCTGGTCGTTCACTGTGCAGAGCTTTGTATGTGTGGGTCAGCATCCTCAACTGGCATCTCTTCTACATTGGGAGCCAGTGCAGCGTCTTGAGGTGGGGTGTGGTGTGGCTCCATTTGGGGGGGTTCGAGTATAAGTCTTGCAGCAGAGTTTTTGTATTTTCTGTAATCTCTTCAGGAGACGTGTGGTGAGTCCTATGCAGAGTGTGTTCCCATCACCTAGCCTGCTAGTGACGAGTGCCTGTGTGACGGTCCTTCTGGTGTTGAGTGGGAGCTACCTGAAGATCTTGCGGAGCATGCATAGGGTGTGGAAGCAGGCGAATGAGACAGAATATACCGGTTTCTTCATTTATAGCTTTTGTCCATGATGATGCCGAGGTTGCGGGTGTGGTCTGTCGGGGCAGGGGTTGGGCTGAGTTTAGCAGGCCACCATGCGTCTTTCCACGGTGAGGTGTTGTTCCCAAAGATGAGTACTTCCGTCTTGTCTGTGTTGAGCTTGAGACAGTTGTCCTTCATCCAGTCGGTGACGTTCATCATACATCTGTGGAAGTTGGTTCTGGTGGTGGAGTGGTCTTCTGACAGCGAGAGGATGAGCTGGCTGTAGTCGATGTAGGAGATGATGTTGAGTCTGTGCTATCTGATGGTGTTGGCTTGGGGGGTCATGTACGTTTTGAAGATGGTGGGACTGAGGGACAATCCTTTGAGAACGCCACAGATTATCTCCTTGGGTTCTGAGGTGAATGGTGGGAGATGGATTCTCTGGATTCTTCCAGTGGGGTAAGAGGCGATCTATTTGAGGACGTCTCCCTGGATTCCGATGTGGTGGAGTCTGTTGATCAAGATGTGATGGGAGATGGTGTTGATTGCCATTTTGCCAAGATCCAGGAGGGCCCTGATGTCGTTGGTGGCTGCGATCAGAGCTGTCTTAGTTCTGTGGTTGGCTTGGAATCCGGAATGAGAAGGGTCCAGGAGGTTGTTGTGTTCCAGGTGTTCAGTGAGTTGCTGGTTGATTACCTTTTTGAGAATCTACGCTGGAAAGGGGAGCAGGGAGATGGGCCGGTAGTTCTTCGGGTCTGCTGGGTTGGTGAGTAGTTTCTTCAGGAGGGGCCTCACTTCAGCTTGATTCCAGTTCTAAGGGAAAGAGGCCGAAGTGATGGAGGTGTTCAGGACTTTCTTGAGCCGTCGCCGATTGTCTTGCTCACGAGGTTGAAAATGTGGTGGGGGCAGGAGTCCTTGGGTGCTTCTGAGTGCACGGAGTTTATGGTGCATTGTGAGGGAGTCCCAATGGGTGAGCCGTTGTTCGGGGTTTGTGTTTGTGGGTGTGAGCAGGCTGATGACTGAGATCTTGTCATGTAAGAAGTGGAAGAAGGGTATCGCACACTTCTTGAGAAGGGGTGATGTTGTTCTTAGTGGTTGTGGGGTTGGAGAATTCTTTTACGATGGCGAAGAGCTCCTTGCTGTAGTTTGAGCTAGCTACTATGGGGTCAGCGAGGGCATTCTTTATTTCTTTCAGGAGGTGGTGGTACTGGTTGAGCGCTGCCTCGAAGGTGATATGGTCCCCTGTGTCTTTGCTGGTGTACCACTTCCTTTCTAGTTGCCGGCAATTGTGTTTGGTGAATTGCAGTTCTGCTGTGAACCAGCTGGCTCTTCTGGCCGGTCCTGTGTATTTGGCTGGCTTGGTGGAGGTGATTGTGTAGTGCATTTTGTGATCCACTGGGAGAAGTTTTTCGCCGCCTGTTCTGGGTTGGATGTTGTGTCTGGGAGGTGGAAATTGAGAGCGTAGTTCCACTGGTATGTAAAAATGGGGTCGATGGTGTGTCCCGCAATGTAGGTAGGGTCAGTGACAAGTTGCTTGAGGCTGATGTTGCTCATGCTTTCCAGGAGGTCGGTTGTGTTGGTGTTGCTGGGGTTTTTGAGGTTATGATCCCCTAGGAAGATGTAGTTCTCGGAGTGTATGGTGATTGGGGGGATGAGTTCAGGGATGGCGTTGCAGAAGCTGGGGCGTGGTCCTGCTGGTATGTAGGTGAGGGTGCCTCTGATGGTGCTTTTTCCAGCTGTGTGAAGTTGGAAGTTGAGATGTTCCATTATCAGGGTCAAGTCGTCTGGGGAGGTCATGCAGCGGATGGTGTCCTTGCAGATTATGACAATTTCACCTCCGTGTTTGTTGTTTCGGTCCTGGTGTGTTATCTTGTATGCTTCAGGGGTGGCGATGGCTATGCCGGGCGCGGAGGTGGGGTCCAACCTGGTCTCTATGTCTCTGGCGCTGTCGGTTGACTCTGTGTTGCAGATGAAGCGGCAGTGATGGCAGATAAATGGACCTCTGGTGGTGCGTGGAGACGTGCAGCAGCAGTTGTTGTCGATGTGCCTGGGGTCTAGGGCTTGGAGGTCTGCGGCAGTGTAGCTGCACGATGTGGCAGAACCAGGGTTCATGGCGCTGGGTTCGGTCCAGGCGCAGACGGGCTTGCCTTTGGTGCGCTGGCAACACGTCCATGCTGCAGCACCAATAAGTAGTACTGGGAGGTGGGAAGTGCTGGCGGGAAGCGGGAGGGAAATGAGAAGGAATAATGCCTTAAAAACAGCAGTGAAGTGAACCAAGAACAAGCCAAACAAGGCAAAAGAGGCAGGCACATATGCAGGAGGGAAGGAGCAGTGGGGGAGCGGCACACAGACCAGCAGGTCGTGAGCTGCTCACTGGGCAGTGCTGCGATGTCCATAAGTAGTCCTGGGGGTAGGAGTGGCCGGCAGGAGGCGGGAAGTGGGAAGGAAATGAGCGGGAAAAATGCTGAAAAAACTGCAGCGATGCGAACCAAGAACAAGCTAAACAAGGTGGGCACAAATGCAGGAGGGGAGCAGCAGGGGGGGGGGGAGCACACAGACCAGGAGGTCGCGAGCTGCTCTAAGGGTCATAAGGTTGAACTATTCAAGCAACAGGGATACAACAAGCTGCAAGAGGCCTTTTTTTGGAAGTACCCAGCTGACCAGTGGCAACTGGACCTGGACGGGACACTGCTATTGGATTTTGCCTTACACACTTTTAGAGCCATATTTATGAAATTTCTGGTGCAGGTCAGTGTAACAAGTCACTGTGCTGCTCTGCCCTGCGTCACAGGGAAAGGGCAGGAATGCACATCATTTATCCAATACGAAGCATTCTTGTCCTTTCCCTCTGCGCTGGTGCCTTTTTGGCAGCCAAGTGCCAATGCAGGCACCCTTGCACCATAGTGCAAGAGTGCCTGTGTTTTAAGCAGGATTGTTTTTGAGGAGGAAGGGGTACCTTCCTCTACAGAAACAACCCTGGGAGGTTTTTTCCTCTTTCTATGTGTGCTGCAGAATGTAGCACAGATAGAAAGAGGAAAAACTAGCTGAAATAAAGATATTTCTCTTTGTTACGACTCTCCTGGGGCAGTGTATCTTTTTGGCGCATTCCCAGGTTTACAAGTCCTTGTAAATCAGGGAATGCGTCAAAAACCATGCGATTTGCGTGGAAACACCCACTGCAATGCCCCTGGAACGCCTTCCTTGCGCAAACTACGCAACTCAGTGATTTGCTCTGTTTTGCCTTACTCCTGATCTTTTAAGCCATTCAAAGCCACACAATGTGGCTCTGCGTGGCTTCATAAATCTGACTTAGAGGTTTGTCTCACGCATGAACCATGTTACATCATGCAAGAATGACACAAAGCTCTCATAAATATGCCCCTGAGTCTCTAAATGCCTCCCCTGAGGTCCTGGAGGGATTTAGAAGTGACTCCTTTGGTGGGTTGGGACTTAAAGGACTAAATCAGAAGGTAACATTTTTTACCAGAATGAACATGGTTGGTGTACCTGACCCGCGCTTCATTGTGGTCAGCCTCAAATGTGCCTAGGTCTTGGTCTACCCGTCCCTAACCAGTGACTATCATTGACACTTTTTGCCTTTTAGCGCTATTTCTACTTAAAACTTATTGGACTTTTGTCATTTTGGCTAATGTTATTCTATTTTTCCAATTCGGTTTGAGATTTTTATTGTTTTGCATTTTGACATTTTTACTGATTTGGTACTGCATAAATACTTTACACATTGTACTGAGTTAAGTCTGCCTGCTCTGTGCCATAACCACCATGAGGTTGAGTTCATGTTAATTTAGTGACTTTGAGGGTTCACCCTGACAAGGGTTGTGATTATTCCTGATGTGGGTAGTCACCCACCCCAAATAATGATGCAGTTTCTTACACCCACTAGTTACTACTTGTCCGACATTAAACACCTTGCTTGCTCTGAAAGGGGGCAGTTTTATGAGCATGATTAACAACTAACTAGAATATTTCTGCGTGCCAAAGTGAATGTGCAACTGTTTTAGAAAATAGACATCACAAAGCAACCCTCCATAAACACAATTTTCCCACCATGTTGGTTCACAAATATCGAAAGGAGTATGCACATTACATTTGTGGCCTTCCCTGCTCTGAGTCTATGCTGGGGTTTGTTATGCCGGTTATGTGGCCCCTGCCATCAGACGCTCTGACATTCATTTGCTTTAGCAGCGGGGGATGTGCCGCGAGATCTTCGAAATAAACAGATTCTTATTTTGTTACTCAACTATGGTGTTAGGTAGACCATTAGACAGACAAGACACAATGTTCAAATACTGGGAGAAGTAGCCAATGCCACAGCCAGTTCTTTAGGTCTGATAACTGATCAGCTGGATGCCCAGAAAGTAATGCACCTACAGAATAGAATGGTCCAGGAATATGTCCTTGCCGCCAAAGGGAGGGTTTGCGCCATAGTACGGCCAGAACGCTGCACACACCTCCCCAACACCTCTAACAGTATCCATGAACAAATGGCTCATATTAAGAGTACTATAAGAAAATTACATGAGACTCAGAGTGGCTTGGACTTCAGCTAGAGTGGCATCTGGTTTTTGATAACTGGGAATAAGAATTGTTTTTAATAGTGTTAGCGGTGATTCTTGTAGTATTATCCATTTATGTTGCGATTAACTGTGCATCATCCAAGATGCTTGCAGTAACAAAAGCGCTGCCCATGCCTATCCACCTTATATTGTTGAGGATGATGAAGAAAAATGTAACAATGAAGAATTTAAAACTGGAGTTATAAGACTGTACTCTATAGAATTGTGGACGTTTACACCTCACGGTCAGAAAAGGGGGCCGGAGGACATTAATTTTTCATATAGCTTTCTCAGTGTATTAACAAGTGTGATTTCGTTTTGATACCTGCTAAAAGCACACTAAAGCCTTAGCATTATTACACATTTATGCACATTTTAAATGCCCTGCCATTTTGTTATCCTGTGTTGTACACTGCAAATTGTTCCAGTACGTGTAGCCTCAATCTGAAGTTGGCACAACGAAGCAGGAACTGCAGAAATTAGTGAAGGTAACTGTTTTACTCTAGCTTACTATAACTTCTTCAAGGCCTTCTTGCATTCTATTTATGTGAAGAGCCCAGTACCTGCTCATTAGTGCCTATATGTAGTTTCAATTGTACCACATGTTCTTTCCTCCATTCACTTGCATTGAGAAAAAATGTATAAATGTAGCGCTGAAATGTATGACCAGGGGCAAGGCGCTGGGCCATTGATATAACAATCCGCACTTGGAATATTTTGATGCTTACTGGCTATTTTTGCATTAAACATGTGCTAGACTTCTGTGAGCTTTCCAGTGTGTCTGTTTTCTTTTACAAAAGAATTCAATACCAAGAAAAGCTGAGGCCGGGAGATCCTTATATTGCTGGAACAGATATTTTGTGCATTGTTTCAAAAGGTTAATCTTGTATTATTTCACCTGGATCTTATAAGACCCTCTATCTTTGGGGGGCAATGATCACCACCAGTTGCATTCAAGCTGACTGTTGTGCAGCTCCTCTAAAGTCTCTTCAGAAAACCAAGAGGCTTATTTACGAGAAAATGTCAGAGTGCTGAGCTGCGCCAAATTTGGCAGTGCGCACTCTACATTTTCAAAACGCAGGGATGCGCTGTATTCACAAGAATACGGCGCACACCTAAAATCCGTATTTGTAAAGCGCGAACTACTCACCCTTACGGGTCTCAAGGCGCTGGGGGCCGTCTGTGGAAATTAAGTGAGCTCTTGCCCAGAGTCATACGGTGCTGAGCTGCCACCGGAGCTGGGGATCGAACCGTGAGCCCTGTACTCTGAAGTCAGCTGCCCTGGCCACTGCACCACACTTCACCTGTGTTTTCCCTAGCGCTGGTGCTACATTTAGCTGCCTAGCGAAAAATGCAGGCACCCTTGCAGCATAGTGCAAGGGTGCCTTCATTGCAGGGAATGATTGTTTATGTGCAGCACACATAGAAAGAACAAAACGCCATTATTGATTGTTTATGTGCAGGCAGGTGTCCCTTCCTCCACACAATCACTAATGGTGATTTGTTACTTTATGTGTGCTGCAGAATGAAGCACACACGGAAGTAGCGAATCATCATTATTTAATGATTGTTTGTGTGCATAAAGGGACACATTCATGCACATAAACAATCAATAAAGGTGTTTTGCTCTTTCTATGTGTGCTAAATGCAGCACACATAGAAAAGCGAAAACAAGGAAAAATAAAAGTATTTCTCCTTGTTTCGTCATTTTGACGCCTGCTCTTGCATTACACCTCCTTTTTTTTTTTTTTATCCTCATTCGCCTCAGACCACAGTTGACCTTAGGTGGGCTGTCAGTACCATTTCTCGGTTTCAAGGAGACGTAGGCAATCGAGTTCGAAACCGAGGGCCATGCCCGCCTACTGGTATGCAACAACCCCCAAAATGCCACTGACCCCTTTGTAACGGGGAAAAAAGATCTCACTCTCTTCAGGTGGGTTATGACCGAAGGCTGTTGGTGCGGGCCTGCACGAAATGGAAACTGGGCGCAGGAAGCAAGGACCAACCTAGCCTTAGAGTTTCCAGAGAGGCATAATCATAGGATCCAAACAGTAATTTAATAGTGAGAAAAAAAAAACAACCCTAGACTCTACCTACCCCAAATCAAAGCAAACCGACCCCCGGAAGACTAACGCAAAGACCAATTGAGCAGACAGTCCCATACTGTTTTCCTCTTACTATTCTGCAGTCTACCCAGATCTATCCTAGAGGTCCTATATAAAGAGGACAACCATTCTGAATGCATGGGGGGTGTGGTCTCTACCCATCTCCTGCAAATTTCTCTCCTTGCCAGCAAGGTTGCATAAAATAAGAAACCCCTTATAGGACCTGTAATTTCACTGCTTATTCCAAAAATGATCAGAGTAAGAGAAATCTGAACCGGGGTTCCCACAATGTCAGTTAAAGTTGCCCCTACTCTCTCCCAAAATTCTATTAGCCCGGGGCAATCTTTAAACATATGTACATCAGAAGCGTTTGCTAGGTCACATTTCTTACAGCTTACTGGGGGGCCATTAGTTATTTTAGACAGTCTTGCTGGAGATAAATAGGCTCTGTGAGTGGTAAAATAATGGTTTCTCCTGAGCCAGGCGGGTTTTACAATCGCGAACAGAGTTTGGAAAGAAGTCTGCCACAAATCCTCCCAATTCTCATCTGGCATGGAGGTTTTCCACAGTTCTTCCGCCAATTTAAAATCTCCGTCTACGGCTTCCTCTATAGACCAGTAGAAGAAAGACACCTCCTTGTTCCCCCCTGGTCTTAGAACCAGTTGTTCCTCTAGGGTATTCCCTATTCCTATCGGCTTTTTAAGGTTCTGTGACCAACTCTGCAGCTGTAAGTATTTAAACCTAGACATACCCTCCTCCAACATACCGTGTAGGGATGCCCATGGTAAAAGTGACCCCTCAAAAGTCAAATCTCTCCACACCGTAAGCCCAGCTGTTCTAAGTGGTATGGCTAACTTGTCTCTCAGACATTCTGGAGCCCCTAGCGAATCCCATAAGGGGGCTAAACTTGAAAAGTAATTCAGGCCCGTACGTTGCTTAATTCTGGCCCACATTCGGGCCGCTGCCAAAAGAACTTTCAATTTGATCTTTTTGAAGTATTTTTGATCGCCATATTTAAAAAGGAACCCCTCCAGTGGCAACCCCACCCCCTTAATCATAGCAGAAAACATGACTCCCCTATCTGTGTTATCTGGGGATTTCAGAAGCATCCTGGAATATGATAGTTGAAAAGCCCAGGCATAGTACTGAAGGTCCGGGAGGGTGAGACCACCTTTCTCCCTCCTACGTCTAAGCTTCTTCCATGCTATCCTCGTGGCCTTATATGCCCAGGCAAAAGAGTTGATAGCTTACTGTAGCTTATCAATCGCCTGTTTTTCAAAATGTAAGGGAATGGTGTTGAAAAGAAATGTAATTTTTGGCAATATGATCATTTTAATTAAGTTAATCCGGCCTAGAATGGTCAACGGAAGATGGGCCCAGGACTTCATAAGTTTCTGACAATCCTTAGAGATGTTAGTAAGATTAGTCCCAGCGATCTTGTCTATGTTCTGCACTATCCTGACTCCCAGATATCTCATCTCGCTCTTCGTTTGATATTGACACTCCGGCAGATTCCACGCCATGATCTCCGTCTTTTCTGCATTCACCTCATAGCCAGAGACCCGCCCAAAATCTTGTGCAAGTCTAATGACCTGAGGAAAAGACGTCTCTAATTCAGATGACAAGATCAAGACGTCATCCGCATACAGGGCTACCTTCCTCTCCCACGCGCCAAACCTGAATGATGTGATACTCGGCTCATCCCTTAAACACTGAGCAAAAGGCTCAATATATAAATCAAAAAGAAGCGGAGAGAGTGGGCAGCCCTGTCTGGTACCTCTGGTGATCTTAAAAGGATTGGTCAGATTACCATTAACCAACAGTCTTGCCAGTGGATCCCGATATAAATGCTGTATAGTACGGCAGAATTTATCTCCAAGGTTAAACTTTCCCATTACTGCAGAGAGATATGTCCAGTTGACCCTATCGAAAGCCTTAGTAGCATCCAATGTCATTGCCGCCAGTGGTAAAGAAAAGGTAGAAGCCACATCTATAGCACCAATAAAATCATGTGTGAGGTCAAATAAATTTCTACCTCTTATAAAAACCTTTCTGATCTGAATGTAGGAGGCCACCTATTACTGTACCAAACCTATCAGCGAGAATCTTCGTAAAAACTTTGTAATCTGTATTTAGGAGGGAAATGGGTCTATAAGACCCGCAATTTGCCGGATTCTTTCCAGCTTTCAAGATTAATGAGATGGTAGCTTCCCCCCATGAAGCAGGAGGGCTAGCCCCTTCCGATAGTATGTTATTAAAAAGTACAGTCATAATCGGGATTATGGCATTTTCCAAAGATCTATACAATTCCGCGGGAAGCCCGTCAGGCCCTGCGGCCTTCCCTCTCTTGCAAACGGAGATAGCCTTCCTAACCTCCTGCTCGGATATATCCATCTCCAAATGTTCTCGCTGAAGGGTGTTTAGGGAGGCAAACAATTTTCCATCTAACCAGTCCATAGCGCATACTCCGTCCACTACTCTGTCTTCTTTATATAATTCCTGAAAAAAAGCAAGAAAAGCTTCTCCAATCTCCTCATCTGTGGATACTGTAGAGGTGTTAGCCTCACTATCTATTCGTTTTATTATATTTCGCATCCTATCAGACTTGGCTTTCCATGCTAATAGTTTGCTAGCTCCCTCTCCATATTCGAAGTGGGCCATTTTACTAGCCTCCCATTTTTTTGTGATCCTCAACTGAATGATGGTATCTAACTGATCTTTCAAGGTTTTTAATTCCGCCATATACTCTTGCCACTTTTCAGGGACAATCTCTCTATTTAGACTCAACTCTATTTTCTTCATCTCAGACTCCGTCTGGGCCACCTCTTCCCTATATTGTTTGTTCTTATAACATACCCTACTTGTGACCAAGCCTCTCAAACAAGCCTTCCAAGTGTCCCATGCCACTGAGATTTCGGCTGAACCAATATTAGTATTAAAGAAGCACTCTGTTTCTGAAAAGAGGTACTTTACTTCAAGGTCATCTAGAAGTAATGAACGATCAAACGTCCATACTCTTGATTGATCCTTACCTATTAAGCCCAAGTCCAACCAAACAGCCGCATGGTCCGACAGGTGGGGAGTCAAATATCCGATGTTCTTAATCTTACCTCTTAGATCGTGGCTCACTAAAAAATAGTCAATCCTTGACTTGTGTCTATACTTGTTATTGTAGAAGGAGACACCTAACTGAGAGCCGGACCTTTCCCTCCAGGCGTCACATAGTCCTGACTGTGCCATCATTGTTTGCAGATACACCCGAGACTTGGACAACACAGTTGCTCTACTACTTGGAGATTTATCAAGTAAGGGGTCTAAAACTATATTAAAATCGCCAGCCATGATAATTGGTTCTGGAAAATCGAGCAAGTTTGAGAAAATAGATTTCAGGGCAGAAGGGTCATCTCGATTCGGTCCATAATAACCAACCACCGTTGTGAGGAAACCTTGAATTGACAATTCAGCAATAACCCACCTGCCAACTGAGTCTACCATTGTTTTTAGAACACGTACATTGCCTTTTTTTTTAACCAGGATAGCTACACCTCTAATATTAGTGCTCTGATTAGTACCAATAACGTGTTCCAGCCACTTTACTTTGCTAAAGATTCCCACTAACTCCTCTTTTAGGAGATGCGTTTCCTGCAGAATGATAACCTGTGCCGGAGAGTCTCTAAGATATTGCAACATTTTTGCCCTCCTACTTTTAACTCGCAACCCATTGACATTCCAAGATAAAAACTGTATCAGGGTCATGGCGGTTCAAACAACAGAACTTCGAATATGCCGGAGTACCAAACCCGGGCCCAACATAACAACAGTGCATACACCAACCTAAAAGGCGAATGAGGATTTTTTTTTTCTTTTTCTACGCCTATGCTCCCCACCCCGTGCTCCCCCTTCAAGCCCCCCCCTTCCCCCACCCCTGGAGAACCCTACCCCCATTTACCTGGACTACTAGTCCAGTTTCTGCCTGCCGGGGCAACCTACACCCTACACCCATCCTTCATTACATTTCATTAAAAAAAAAAAAAAAACTGAAACCTAAGGCTCCGAGAAGAGAACACTCCATTTCTAATCCCCTATGAGGCTAGTTATACAAGAAGTGTCTCCCTCGTCTTTAAAAATAAACCCAATCATGGTTAGCGGTTCAGTGTATTGTGCATTGCATTGCATTATGCATCTTTTTTTAATTTTTTTTTAAATCTAATTAACGTGAAGGAAGCCGATAGGTATATAGAAATCTCTTAAACATTTTCACTCAGCTATTTAGTGGCTGTAGCTCTACCCAGACTTTCAAGAAGCTCGTCTGCCTCCTGCACTGTCTTAAGATTGTACATCCTATTGTTGTGCATGACTTTCAGAAGTGCAGGGAACTTCAACTGGGCAACCGCACCGAGTCTCTTGAAATCATCGATTTTCCTACCCAACTCCCACTGTCTGTCCAAAGTTGTTCGGGCCAGATCAGAGCGGATTTCATAAGCAAAATCTCTAGACTTCAAGGATCTTTGCTTTAGGGCACAATTTAGGATCTTCTCCTTCTGAGAAAACGTAAGGAAGTTTATAAGGATTTTCCTCGGTTTTGTCCGGTTAGGGTGTTTCCGGAAAGGATCTCTGTGGATCCTCTGTATGTCCTTCTTCAAATCCTCAACCGATTCCTCGATCTGAATAGACTCTTTTATAAGGGTAGCAATATAGGACTTAATCTCTTCCCCTTCACTCCCCTCTGGAACATTTAAGAGACGTAGATTGTTCCTCCGTGAGTTGTTTTCTAGCATCTCCAGTTTGTCCCGGAGCATAACTTCCTCTTTCTTAAGGAGTGTTATTTCTGTTGTGGCCGCTCCTAACTCTTCTCTAATTTCTCCTACAGAGTTTTCCAACACCTCTGTCCTAGAGTTCAGGAGATCGATTTTCTTATCCAGCGTCTCACAGAAGAGCCGAATCTCACCTTGGTTTGCCTCGGAGACTGAAAAGCCTCTCTTTATATCCAGAGCTAAGGAGGAAAAAAGAGCTTCCAGTGAAACCACTGAGGAGCCACCAATCTCCTGTTGATCCACAGATTTTTGGACTTCTGCTCCTTCTGTGCTATAATTATCTGACTTGGCTAGAGCCTCAGCATTTGCTCTATGTGAAAGAGTCTTATTTAAGTCCGAAACCATATTTGCAGCTGTTAAAGCTATCGGAGCTGTCAATGCCACTGCAGTGACTGCTACAGTATCTGTTGCTTCCATTTCTTGAGAGATCTGCCCAGCTCTATACGAGCTACCTGCTGCTTCCATTCCTTCCGGAATTAGGGGTAGCTCCGCCTGCCCTTTCGATTATATCTAACACTAGTGGCTGCACCTTAAAATAAGACCGCAGAGAAGGAGTAATCTTGGTTCTTGAATCTAGAAGTTGGTTTTTTACTCTCCTCAATTTGACAGTCCTACCTTTTACTTCACAATATTGAAATGTAGAGATAGTATCCTTATCCAAAGATGTACTCTCCTTCACCTCCCTTTCCTGAGGTGTGCTACCACTACCAATTTTATTACAGCCAACACCACTTTTTCTCCCCCCCTGGAAGGTTTTGTTACTCTTGGCCTTTGCAGTCCCCCGCGCCCCACTACCTCGCCCTTTACTCTTCTTATTGCCAGATGTTATGGGCAAAGTATTAGGACTACAATTGCCGGTGGTATTTATGGGGTTCTCACTGCCCCCCTGACCCTCTAGTGTCTGAGCAGGTGTTGATAAGTGTGGTGGCTGCAAGGAGGTGAGCACGAGCCTCCCCCCCTCCGCAGTCAATACAGCAGGAACTGGAGAGGTACTAACCTAAAATCCTCCCCCTTGCCCCCACTGCACCTGACCTCGCGACGATGAACACTGTTTCAGCTCTCCCAGATGCTGTGTCTGAAGTAAACCCTCCGGAGTTTGCAGCGCGCTGGGCTGTTCCGATGGAGAAAGTCGTCCTGTGCTGCCTCTGCCCGTGCCGGCCCGGAGGAGCCCGCGAGCCGCTGCTCTGCGCCCCCTCCTCAGCTCCAGGGCGGCGGCAGACCAGTGTAACAAGTCAGCAGGCACACACATCCAGCAGAGGGGAAAAAACAACGCCCGTAAGCCTCAACCAGAAAACAACTCCGTTGATAAAGGGAGGAAAAGGAGCCACCGAGAGAAAATGCCTCAATTCATTCCGAAGAAAAGAAAAAACGGGAAGGAATAGAGCGTAAGTGCCTCCGGCGGCAAGCGGCTGCTCAGCTAGCGGCCGCCATGTTCTCCTTTAATATCTCTTATCTGCAGAGTTGCCTTGCATTACACCTCCTTGTAAATCTGGGGCAGCGTCAAAGGCAATGAGTGTTGCGGTGGAACGCCCACAGCAACACCCATCGCACGCCCTTTCACGTTAAGTGAGACATATAAAGGGGCCTTATTTACAAGGTTTGCGTTAAGCCTCAAAAAGTGGCTTAACGCTGCTTTGTAACTATGGAGAAGGGCATATCACCACCAGAACGTTGCTAAAAGTGACGTTCTGGTGGCGATATCCCCTTGTAAATCTGACCCCTGTCGTTACAAGACCATAGTAACTTACTCCTTGCTGACTTACATGCTGTGATGTGGTTTATCATCCAGTACAGGTATTTTTTCTTTGCACTCTGGGACTTGTAATCCTGACTTAGTAATGTAACAAATAGGACTAAACATGTCTAAATGCAGAGAAAAAAACCATGTACTGGAAGAATTACTTGTGTGTGGAAAATACGAGTGCTGCTGCATGCCCCTCTGGGCTTCCAGTGAACAAATGAGCCCTGAACCTTACCTCCCTCCTTTGGGCTGTAGCAGAAAGCTATCTGTCCCCTCTAAGTCAGGGAACTTGCTGGCTCTGTATACCAGCTCCTTTGCCTCTCTGATTGTAGGCTCTCCCCAGATCCTTAGGGCCTTATTTATTGGGTTTTGACATAGGGCAGCGCAGAAAGCCATTTTGCTGCGCTGTCCTACGTCAAAGTGAAAGGGCAGGAATGCACCATATTCATCAAATATAGTGCATTCCTGTCCTTTCCCCCACCACTGGTGCTGTTTTGGCAGCCTAACGCCAACGCAGGCACCCTTGCATCATAGTGCAAGGGTGTCTTTGCTGTCGGCAGGGTTGTTTTTGTGCAGGAAGAGGCACCTTCCTGCACAAAAACAATCCTGAGGGGCGTTTTCCTCTTTCTATGTGTGCTGCAGAGTGCAGCACACATGAAAAGAGGAATGAACAAGGAGAAATAAAGTTATTTCTCCTTGTTACGCCTCACCTCGGGAGGCGTAAGGTTTTGAGCTTTCCCAGGTTTACATGACTTTGTAAATATGGGGAAGCGTCAAAATCCATAGGTGTTGCATGGAAACACATACCGCAATGACCATGGAACACCACCTGGTCGCAGAGTAAGGCAACGCAGCGATTTGCGCTGCCTTGCATTACTCCATATCTATGAGGTCAATCAAAGCCATGCTAAGTGGCTTTGCGTGGCCTCATGGATATGCATTCAAGGTTTGAGCTGCCGGAGCGTCACAAAAAGTGATGCTCCAACGGCACGAAGGGCTCATAAATATGCCCCTTAGGCCTCTCTCATGTCTTTGAAATGTACAAAAGAAGTTCGCGCTCCCATGCTATTTTAATGCACTGCCCTTCCCCCTTTTCATTAGAGTGCAATGGTTCTTGATTGTGTCTGAGCCAGACAATGGGGCCCCCCAGGGATTAAGTCATGGACCCCCAGAGGGGTGCATCCCACACTTTGAAGACCTCTGGCCTAGCAGATGCCAAGACAAGAGGGACGGTGAGGGCTATGCCCCTCACCATGCAAATAACCCTAACAAAAAACTCTGGAGCTACTTAATGGACATATCCACTACGACCGTTCCAACACAGCATTGGCAAAGTCAATAGGTCTCGCCTTTTGGGACCTACTGGCTTTGCTAATGGTTTTTAGCTATGCTCTGCAGCGTTCCCAATGCTGTGCAGCACGGCTAAAGTGTACACAAAACAGAGACGCCATGACGTGTCCCCTCGCTTAATTTTGCATGCGGGCGCAACATACATGCCTACGTCCTCAAAATGTCATGGGTGCTTTTTTTTAAACTTTTTATTTACCGATACAAGTTTTGGATTGGGAAATAAAATATTAAAAAAGCGGTGCAAGAGCTTTGTTTGTTGCTTTTTTTTGAGGTGCAAGTGGAGAAAAGCAACATGGAGGGCATGGATGGGGGAAGCACTATGGAGAGCACAGGTGGGGGAACAAAGCAATATAGGGGCGAAGCAAAAGCGGGCAGAAGCAACATAGAGGGCAGGTGGAAAAACCAATACGGAGGGCATAGTTGGGGAAGTAATAGGGGGATCGAGAGAGAGGAATGTGGAGGGTGTAGGAGAAAGAGAAGCACATAGGCTAGATAAAGGAATGTGGAGCTGTTGAGGTGAAGCTCACAAGTGAGAAAACAGCGTGAGGGGGAGAAGCACACGGGGCAAGCAGAACACAGAGAGCGTGAGAGAGAGCAACGTGGGCCGCGGCAGAGGAAAGAAGAACAGTACACATGGGAGACAGCTAGAAAACACATGCACTCTTGTGGAGTGCATAACCAAAAAGAAAAAGGTAGTGCCTGAAAGATGAGCAGTGGAAGGACACAAGTAATATATCCATGCTGCAGTGGAGGGACAAACACGAGAAGAGGAAGTAAAGCCTACACAACCTGACAAATATAACACAAGCAAATGAGAGTGACAATAAAGCCAACCAATGGTAAGCAGTAGGTGGGCTCTAAGCCACCTGGAAGAAGACACAAGGTATTTTCATCAACAGATAGCTTGAGCTGTCTGGTCGACAGGACCTAAAAAGGACTCCATTATATAGCTGCATTTTAGCACTTTATAGAGATATTTATACTCTCTAACTGTCCCTTAATTGCATGCTGTTATATATTAAACTGCATAACAGAACTGTAATGTGAGGATAGTGTTCTTACTTAGAAACAGGAACTCCTGAGCTCCCACCTGATTCTTTCACAGGGACAGCTGTCCTGAAAAAGTAAGAGAAAGCTAGTAACAGAGTGTGGGTAATAGGAAGTGATGTAAAGGGCAGTGATGAAGAAGGAAAAACAGGAAGAGTAAAGAGAGAGGAGTATAAAAAGAGAAAAAAATATTATACTCCTAGCCCCACAAGGAGCCAGAGGACGACGCAGATGTTAAAACCAGGAAATAGAGGAACCAGCATTCAGAAGACTTCCCCAAGGACATCTGGCTTGAGGGCAGAAGCAGGGGATATACAGCAACATTGAAGCCCCAGGAGACACTGCCCAATCTACTGCTCCATTGGAGAAGTGGTCAGCATTAAGGAAGCAATACCACTCTAGGCAGGAGCACTCCTGCGTTCCTGAGAAGGCTTGCTTTCCTGCTGTGACCCAGGAGGATCGCAGCCTAGTTGGTTGAGAGATGGTGAGGGGTGCAACCACCTGTGGAAGAGGGATTAAAGGATAAGAAAAAGGGTGAAAAACTACAGAAGAAAACAACTATGGGCTAAGTAAACCCTACCACAAACCCTGGCAAAAAAGGGATTTGCTGTGTTTAAAGGAAGATGACAGAATACGATTTCTAAGATTACAATGCTACTGAGGAGTCTTTGTATCCGGATATGCCCACGACAGATGGTGTCAGAAGTGGAATAGTCCAAGTAAGACTCAATGGAGACTGTGGTGTAACAAAGAGTTGAGTGACAAAAAACAATACAGAGCATGTCCTGGAAAGATATATTTGTTGTTTGCAAATGGACCAAGATAGTTTACAACAGTTGGTATAAGTCCAAGGTGAACAGTTATTACAGTTGTCACCAGACCAGAATCATACATTAATGCAGTTGTCAACAATGCTGGCCCAGGCTAGAGGGGTTTCACTCCAGACCCCCTCAGTGATATTTCAAAAATGTATTCTTGGGGAGGATCCTGACTCCTTTTTTCTAAACTTTGATAGAATTGCACTAGCTTCAAATTGGAGACTCAAGTCATAGGGCCATTACCTTGGGCCATTACTGGTGGATGATATTCAAACTTCCAACTCTACAGGGAGTATCCTGTATCCAGAGTTTAAGAACTTATGTTGGAAAAAATGGAAAATGATAAAGAGGCTTACAGACTCCGCTTCAGGAGGGAGAGAGGAACCAGTAAAGAAACCACACAAGCACCTTTTTTATACAATAAAAAACTGGGGAGGTAAATGGCTTTGTCCTCAAAATGCCACTAAAGAAGACATTATGAATACAGTTTACCTAGAAGAGTTTTTGGAAGCATTACAAGGGCATATCCAGAAGTGGCTGAGGCAGCATAATGATTTAACCTTCACCGAAGCTATTGAAATGGCCAAGGCCTGTTTTTGGCCTTCAGGAGCCAAGACATTCACGACCTGTTAAAACATGGAAGGGTTTTGTCTCTACCACTGAGGCATTTTAAAATTGCAAACGCCCCTAAAACCAAATCTGCAATTGCTAGACCTAATCTTAAACCATCAAGTAGCTGGCAAAAACCTCATTGCTTTGTTCGGAGGGAATGGGACACACTGCAGGTTTTGCCTGCAGAAGAAAGAGGAAGGACATATGGATGTTGAATGGGTTCAAAGGCCCATATACAAGACACAGACCTCAGGGACTCCCTTTAACTGTCCTGTGCAAGTGAATGGCAGGAAAGTGGAGGCCCTATAAGACTCTGGGTGTAAACAGTCGGTCATTCACCAGAGCGTGGTGTGCCCCAAACAAATTATTCCTGGAAGAAGGGTCAGCATTAAGTGTGTTCATGGAAACCAGAAGGAGTACCCATTGGTGAAGGTGTCTTCAGGGAAAGGGGTTGAGTTGAGAACCCCACTAGAAGTTGTAGTGATAGCAGATCTCCCATAGACATTGAACTTATGTACTGATTTTTTGGGGGATTTTTTTTAACACATAATTTTATTGATTTTTGAGATAAAAATAGTTGAAACATCTTACATCAGTAATCATTCGGTGTTGTGGATTTTGATACATGTTACACGTATGGTCAATTCTACAGTTTAAAAACCTTAGCGTGTGACGCATTTAGATACAGCAGTTCTTGTCGATGAAAGATACGTAGAATCAGTACCATATAGTTGAAAAAATATTCTCGAGAAATCGGTACATCATCACTTTATCCCCCAAACTCCCACCCTGGATATCCCACCCACAACTTATGTACTGATAAAGAGAATTTTAAAGCTTTGTTGGTATAGTCTGTAACAAGGGGAAATAGTTGGTTAAGAGAAGCCCCCTTTGCCAACAAGGAAATCATTGTCTTAAGTTTGGAGAAGAGCTCAATTATATATGCACTCTGACGAAGAAGGTATGAAAAAACAACACTAATGATGTCTAGTAGAGGTTATATATATCTCCCTGATGAGGTAGATTATGCCATTTGCTATCCTGAGGCTATGCTCTTGATGCAAACAGGTCACTTCAGGCTATGGTGGAAAACTTTCAAGAGAGGGATTTTCAAAAGAGATCCTAATGGATCAAGGACCCCCCTTCGTATGTAAAATGATGGCCTAAGTATGAAAACATTTGGGAATCCAATATTTCAGAACCTCAGCTCATCTTCCCCAGAAAGAGGGCCTGGTAGAACATTACGATTGTTCAATAAAACTTACATTAAAGACGATTCTAGGTTATGAGGTTCATAATTGAGATAAGCTACTATCCTTTGCCCTCTTTACGATCCAATGTTAGGTCCAGACAAAAATCTAGGCTTCTTGCCTTTCAAAATTTTGTTTGGAAGGAAACCAAGGAACTTGTTGGAAATAATTAAGGAGTGCTGGGAAGATTCTCTATGTGAGGGTAAACCCTGTTGGAGTATGGAACACAATTAAGAACCACAACAGCTAGTGGGAGAGAAATTGGTTTAAGCACAGGAAAGGCGAGAGACTCGGTAAAACAAGGGTGCTATACTAAGGGTACAATGGTACAATAATACTTACAATAAAGAAGATGCTAAGTTACAAGGGTAGTGATCTGGATAAGCTCCTACCCTTGGCATTCTTTGCAATCCGATGTCAGATCCAGACAAAAATCTAGACTCCTCACCTTTCAAACTTTTGTTTGGAAGGAAACAAAGGGACCTATTGGAAATGACTAAGAAGTTCTGGGAAGATTCTCCAAGTGAGGATAAACCCTGTTCATCCTGAATTAGGATCCTACAACAGCTAGTGGGAGAGAACCTGGCTCAACCACAGGACTGGCAAAAGAATAAATACAACATAGGTGCTATACTAAGGCAAATAAGAGTAGGAGACCGGATATTACTTTTACTACTTTTCCAAGATCAAAAACTACTAGTAGCTTAGCAAGGCCCCAATCAAGTCATAGAGAGAGTAAGCAAGGTCTAATTAAGAATAAAGCTTCCAGAAAAGTAATGGAACAAACCTTCCATATAAACCACTTACAAATGAGGACTGGTTCTCCTGGAAGATAAGACAATTCAGATAATGAATGAGATAGCTTGAGCCATACCACCCGTACAAATGGCAACACAGTTTCCAGAATAGGATAAACAGGAATTGGCAGATGTCCGAAACCTCTTCTCACTAACTTTTCTACAGTTACCAGGCAGAACGAATCTCATTTGTCATTACATTTACACCGAGCCTGTTTAATTGGTGAAGCAGAAACATTACCCTTTCCCAGAGGCCACCAGGCAGGCCATACAGAAAGAAGTAAATAAAATGTTTCAAATGGGAGTAATTGAACCATCAACCTGTAATTGGTGTTCTCCGATTGCGTTGGTTTAAAAAACTGGAAGGGACTATCCACTTTTGTATTGACTTTAGGAAGGTGAGTGAGATTTCCAAGGTTAACAACTTTCCGCTTGTTAGGTTAGATGAGTTTATAGAGCAACTTGGGGAGGAAAAGCATATTAGCATAATTGACCATACCAACCAGACAACAAGGAAACAACCGCTTTTTCTGTTTCATTTTACTGTGCTATCCTTTGGTTTATATGGAGCACCGACTACGTTTGAGAGACTCACGAATTACCTATTAAAACAACATATGTTTTTTTCTACAGCGTACCTGAATGATATCACTTTTTTAGTAAGTCATGGGGAGAACACATGCAAAGTCAGTGTTTGGTATCTTAGAGAAAGCCAGGCTGCACACCAACTCAAAGAAAACAAAAGTTGCAGTTGATCAAGTTAGGTATTTGGGAGACCTACTGGGGAACGGAACCATACAATCAAGGGAGGAGAAAGTTGAGACTATTCAGGAGGTTTCCTTTCCAAGGGCCAAAAGAGATTGAGAGCCTCTTTGCGATTACTCAGAGATTATAGGCAGCTTATACCCAATTATTTATCCATTGCTTTTCCCTTAATAGAATATTTAAAGAAGTCTGCTCATAACAAAGAAATTAGACCTCTTAGTGAACAGGCCTAGCTTATGTTTGAAACTTTAAAAGCCATCATCTCTTGTAAATCAGTTCTACAGTCCCCAAACTTTGACCATCCCATCTTTTTTCAAACTACTATATCTAATGTAGGGATTTGCGCAGTGTAGTCACAACTAGAGGAAAAGCAGGAGGAGAGGCAGACGTTATTCATTAGTAGTAAGTTACTTCCAGGGGACCAGAGAAAAGCATTTCTTGCAAAAGATTGCCTTAACATAAAATAGCCCAATGAAATACTTAACTATTACTTGGAAGGTAGACAGTTTACCCCATTCACTGACCATGCACCATCAGCTTAGTAGACTCAAAGCATAGAACCTAACTAATGAATATTTCATTGGTTTCTTTCACTACAACCATATAGTTTCATAGTCAAACATAGGAAAGGAAGAGAACAAGGGAATACAGAGTTTCTTTCACGTTTCTCTATGTGCCATATTCTCAAACTGAGAAAGCCAGGGATGAGATATGTAATGGGGACCGGGTTCTTACTTAGATACAGGAACTCCAAAGCTCATGCCCAACTCCTCCACAGGGACAACCATCATGAGAAAGAAAGAGAAAGCCAGTTAAGAGTAAGGAATTCAGGAATGATGTAAAGGGCAGGTGGCAGGTAGAACAAAAAAAGAACAAACAGGAGGCTGGAAGGTTGAGTTGTATAAAAAGTGAAAAAATACTATAATACTTGCCCACCAGGATCTAGAGTGTGCCGCAGATGCCAGGACCAGAATATGGAGAAACCAGCAGTCATGAGACATCCCCAAGGATATCTGAAGTGAGGACAGAAGCAGAGGGCATCCAGCGACATGGCCCAACCCAGCGACAAGAAGGCGTTCCACTGCCTCATTGGAGGTGCGATCAGCATTAAGGGAGCAGTCCTGCACTTGAGCAGGAGCACTCCGGCATTCCTGAGGAGGCTTTCTATAGCCGCTGTGATCCAGGAGGATCACTGGCTAGTCAGGTGAGTGACTGGGATGGGGGCTGAGTGTAAATTAGGGGAGGAGGGGCTGAGTTTTAACCCTTCAACCAGAACCAAAAGACTGAACAAAGAAGCCCAGGTTAACCGAACAGGCAGATGCCTGGGATGGGGTAAAGGCCATCATTTCTACTATGGATCAGTAGCTAAAAAATATACTGATTGTTGTTTTCCTTCTTCTTTTTTCAAAATTTTTCTGCAAACATACTACTCCAAGAAAAAGTGGGTAGCGAGGGGCAACCCAAAGAGGGGCTTTTCTTGTTTGGTTAAAAAAGGGACATGTAAAAGGGACAATAATTTAAGTTGATTTGCAATAAGAGGCAAAAGGCCAAAAGAGCGAGGATCAGAAAAGGCAAAGAAAAAGTAAAGAATGACAAGGAAACCGTTACAAGACAACAGGTGATCTTACTTAACTGACCTGTGCTCTTTGTTTTTGAGGAATTCAGGCCAAGAGGACAGCGCGAGAGAGGCCCAAGACAGCTACAACCATCTCTGAAAGAAGAAGAGAAAGGTTAAGGAAAAGAAAAAAGGAGAAAAACTACAGGAGAAAAAACTATAGCCTAAATAAACCCAAGTCCAAACTCTGGCATAATAGTTAGTTGTTGCGTTAAAAGGGAGATGACAGAATAGAATGTCTATGAGCACAACCCTGTTGTCTTTGTACCTTGTTATACGCACAACGCAAACCTTCCTACCTAATATGTCATGCACCTAGGAATGTTTCAAATGATACAAATGGAACAGACACATGACCCAAAATATTGATCACATTTCTTACATTGTCATCATTGGTATCATATCTAACGCTTAAAACTCTTCGTAGTTCTCAAATACTGTCCCTTATAGGACTGCTTGAATGCTGTTCCAGAGGAGTGGAGTGTTGACGTTGCCACTTTATACTAACAAGTCCTAATTGGGCTGTTCCTAAAGGTCACTATGTAGATAGGAAATAAAGCAACTCTGATGTCACAATCTTGGAGTGGGAATTCTGATATCTAAAATTGTGATAACGGCTAAATATTTATTCCTTTATATGCTTGCTTCTACACAAATCAAAATATGAAACATTACAACCCCTTATGACATAAGAGCAACACGTTTCTGCACATTTTTCCCTTTCATGTGGTGCATTCATCAAGACCTGTAGGATCTCACATTAGTTCCTACTGGAAAGTTAGAAAACCACATTCAAGTAATCAAGAATATTTGCAGGTATCCATATTAAAACATACGTATCTGTTCTCACTGGACTAGAATGTGCTAAATATCTGAAAGAATAAAGCAACAGAAAATGATCTATAATGTCAATTACAAGTTGGTGAACCTCATTGTTACAAAACTGAATTTACCTAGGATCAATTCCATCAACCTGGTGTTCCATGTATCCTTCTTGTTCAAACCTTAACACTAAGAGAGGTGTCTTGCTACCCCTCTACCCACGGTAGTGGTTGAAGGTTTTCCAGAGTTCAAGGTTCAGTCCATTCTGGATGCACAAAAACTGCATTACAAACTACTCTGCTTAGTCGACCGCAAAGCATGTGGCTCATAAGACTGTTTCACCTATGGTAGCGATCAAAACCAAACATATGGGAGACTGTACTCTCGTAGCCCATGCAATTGCTGGGACTGTCATGCCATCTTAGCTTTACCTGCACCCCTACCCCTCTTTATCAGTTCAGTGCAAAGCCTTCCCTCCTCTAGTTTGTTCTTAGAGTTGTCCAGCATATCTCAGATTACTTCAGAAGGCCTGCTTTTGGTTCAGGGCTTTCTCAGACTTCCACAAAAACTCAAATTTTGAGAATGTTTGCAGGGGCCACTGCCCATCTTGGACATAATTTCCTACAAAAACACAGTAAGCCATTATTGAATGTCTATAGTGATTTTGGCTGTGATCGGTTGCACAGTCTGATGCTCCGATCATGTCCTTTTCACTTTGTATCCTCCAGGTCTACTTATTTGCTCAAACTCTTTAGTTATCATTGGATTCCAACACATACTACGGACTTGGCCGACACCTAGCTCCTAAGAACCTGGAAAGAAAAGAAAAAAATGTTTGGGTGCAGTAGTAGTCAGTTAAGCACAAAGACAATTAAGAAGGTAAAAAATCAAGACATAAAAGGGTGTTAAACATTTGAATATCTGGCTGAAATTCGACCCAGAAAATTCATAGAGAATAAAATCTTGAAATCAAGCTCGAGAGCTTCTCTCAGTCAAGCACCTCATATCTTCCTAATAGGTACAGACAATGGTATTTAGTTAGTGTGCAAACTGCAAGATATGTGCATTTCTCCATTGTGTATTTTTAGGTCTCGCCTACGCAGCGCGCATGTGTTGCATAGGAGGGCCTTTAGCCGTCGCTCTGCTCATTTTCAAGCACACACTCGTGCTTGTGGCGGCATCCACCTTGCGGGAGCGAGCAGGGGCGCGCCACAAGCACGAGTCCAGTGCTTGAAAAGTGAAAACTGCGCGCGCACGCACGCACCACTCCCGTGCTTGTTTTTTCTGTTGCTTGTAATCGCGCGCGCACGCACGCACCACTCCCGGGCTTGATTCTGTTGCTTGTAAATGCGCGCGCATGCACGCACCACTCCTTGGCTTGTTTTTTCTGTTGCTTGTAAACACATTGGATGTATGAATTTGTAGGCAAGCTGTAGACTTGGAGTGCATTCAGTGTCGTCTTGGTCTTGTATTCTGCATACATTGTAAATGTTTGTAATTGTTTCCTGGTTATCTCGAAACAATTTAACCAAGTTTGTCTCCGTTCCCCGGCCGCCAGATTCCAGGAGGCTGGTCCTGGTCTGTTAGATGCAGTCCTGCATAGGACGAGCCCGGGCAATGCAGGTGCCGCTCTGGAATCAAAGCAGCCAGGGCACAACCCTGTTGTAGGATTAAATTCAGTGGGTAGAGACTGGTGTCTGATCGCTCGCTCTTGTTACTAATAATCTCGAGCCAAGGTATCAAAGCCTCATAATGTATAGAATCTTTGTGTGTCTCTGTCAGGAAAATAAGCTGTAAACACACAAGGACATGTAAAAATGTAAAGGTTTAGGTTTCACGTGAACAAAACACCGTCACCATATATGTTGCATTGGTATAGAGCAGTCCACTGCGTCAAACATCCTTTCCAGAAACTTTGTTGAATAAATGTTTTAGCCCTTGCAGGCTGCACGAGGAATATTCCTTGTATTGTAGTTGCATATATGTAGCATATACTTCATAGTGCCGTAAGTGCATTTATATAGTGCTTCGTAGCCCTGACGAAGCACTGAAGCACGGCGTTATCCCGTATATTACATTGTATTGTAGTTATATTTATGTAGTGCATCATACGCCTGACGTAGCACCCAAACGCATTAGCCAATGAGAATCAAGTGGCGCCATAAGTTGTTCTTGGCTGGAACTATTCCCGCTGCAGTGTGGTCTGTGTAGGGAGAGCTTTGGCATCATGTGTGATGACAATGTGGTGTTCTTACCATGTGCCTCTGCGCGCCAGTGTGTAGTGGAAGGGATCCTGCATCACTTGTTGTCTTTACTGCCCTCTGTGGGAGTAGTACACACAGGTGCACTCCTGAATATGTCCCTTCTGATGCAAGTTGTCTTGGAGACTGGAGCGTTATTCATGCACAGAAACGCTGCTTAGCTGGGTGGGCTTGCTTCCCTTGCCCACAACATCTTGACTTTCAGTTTTCTGCGAGTATCTTTCTTTCTTTTTCAAGCTCTCCTTGTCAATCACTCTTTTTCTCTTTCGTTGCTTCTTTCTTTCTTTCTTTCTCCTCTCTCTGCCTCCCTCTTTCTTTTACTTTTTCATTCACATAATCTTTGTCTCTATCTGTTGTCCTTCACTTTTTCTGTCTTTATATTCTTTCTCATTCCCTCTTGAATCCTATACCCCTTTCTCTCTCATTCTCTTTCTTTATCTCTCATTCCACTCATCCTCCTCGTCTTCCTCTTTAAATCACTACCTCTCTTCGTATTCCTTTCTAACTCTTTCTTTTTTCCCCAATTCTCTCCATTTCTGTTTCCTCCTGTTTTACCTTTCTTTCTCTACACATGTTCTCCTCTCTCGCTACATTTCTTACACTCTTTCTCTCCCATCTCTCGTAGCTCCCTCTTTCATAATCTGTCTTTCTTTCTGTGTCGGTCCCACCCTCATTTTATATTTCACTCTCCAATTTCATAGCTCTTTCGTCTTTCCTTTTATTGTTCTTTTCTTTCTTTATATCTTCTTTATCTCACTCTTTCATTCTAGGACTTTCTTTTCCACTCTGTTTTTCCTCTTTCTGTCACTCTTCCTCCCACTCTTTCATCCTTTTCTCCTCTCTCTCTCTTTCGCTCTTCCTTAGTCGCTGTAGGAGACTGTTAGTTTCAGAAAGGTGTTATGTTAGGTGTTTTCTCACACGAACGGGCGGCACAAGTCACCGTCAAGCTCCTCCCCTCACTCTGTACTCGCCCTCACTTCTTTTAGCCCCTACATTGCTGCTCCAACGCATCTATACCACCCTCCCCCTTTTCATCTCTTCTCCCCCACCACTGCAGGCAGCTGCTTGCAGTTAGCAATACTGTAAATGCTTAACGCTCCCACCCAGGGCATTTTCAATCCGCACAACCCACTCCCTTACCCGTTCTTCTAATGGTAGCAACCCGTTTATGTTCATGTTCATTTTTTTTAGTGCCCGGGCTTATTTTGATCCCAATCCAACCCTGCTCTTTAGGATCTAGACTGTCCATCCTGGTGTTTTATAAGGGCTTTAATTTATCCCAATGTTTGTTTACTTGAGGGCTACATTTGCGGCGGCATCATAACCTTTTTATTTTCTTCACTTTAATGACCCATCATAATATCCGCATTTGTTTTTTTTTTCTTTGAACAAAAGCTGATTTTTGTGAAGTGACCAAGAAAGGTGAAATGAGTTTGTCATTTAGATAACAGTGGCCGTACTCTAAACGCAGCAGAACACGTCCCTATGCTCAACTCTGCATGCTTCAAACCTGCCTGCTTCATTTCAAAGTTCTTTTGATTTCTGGAAGATGAACATCATCCTGCAGCTTGCCTTTCTAGACGGTCGACTCACATGGGAAGGCTTTATCAGCTGATTAATGTCCTTTATGGTCCCCCCTATTTTTTTGGGTCTCGACGCTTAAAATTTATATTTTGATATGAAACAGTCCCAGTTATCTGGTTTGCACCACCTCACCACCACCATCTCAGCATCACTCGACACCACCTCAGCATCACTCGGTACCACCTGAGCACCAGCACAGCACCACAACCTCAGCATGACTTGGCACCACCATAGCATCAAAAAAACTATAACAAACCAGCATTAGAACAGGCAGGTAAAAGTTGCCAGCATTGTACATAATGTCTTCTTCGTTATGTATAAGGAGACAAAATTGCTTATAACACTTTTTTATTATATCTTTTCAACATGCTGCGCAGCAACCATACTGCAACATAGCTTAAAAGCATTGGCAAAGCCAATAGCTCTGGCTAAACACTTTTAAGGTCCCAAAGGCGAGACCTATTGGCTATGCCAATGCTTGTTTTCATAGGAGGCAATCCATGCATTGTTATGCAAGACTTCTGGGGCATAGACTCTTTGGGTCACATGTGCTAGTGTGGAGATTTTACTGAGAAATACATTGAGATGTAATTTATGGTAGCATCATGCAACTGTGATCTGCCCCTTTAACAGTCATAAATTGGTTCAATGTGAACGTGTGGGTGCAAACAGCAGACTGACCTGCTCTGACCACTAAGTCAGAGGAAGCTGTGACGCAACACAGGCTCTTGAAAGCAACAGCAACATCCTGACAACATCCCCTTTCCGTTTAACATGTTTTTTCATACTCATCATTTGTACTTCTTAGTTTTCAGTAAAGGCTGTGATTGGACAATGGCATCTGGAGTGCACATCTCTTCTGCAAGATATAAAGTGCAGTGCAGACCATAATCTCGAACATTTAACTCCTTTGCTCCCTAGTACTATGTGTGGTTTACGTCAAATGGGGGTGGCGGGGGGGAGGTAGCTTTCTTGCTATGTATGCAGATTTTGTTCTTATCCATGACAAGAATAAAATACCACATTAAGGATGTTGGTTTCTGGCCATGGCAAAGCTACCGGTAAAGCTGCCATATTCAGTGAGACTAGAAACCCAAGAGTGAGGATTTCAACACTTCTGTGTATCATTTACTTTGGGAGATTATGTATTTATATATTTGAGTAGTCATAGAGTGTAGGCTTTTCTGCTAACATTTTACAAAAAATGGCAGTACAGCTAACATGAGAAAATTAGCAGCATAGGTGGAAGGATAAGCAGGTGATAACCACAAAAAGCCTCAGGGAGGCTCAGTCAATTTGATAGGAGTAGAAGTGATTAGGCTCTAAAGTATTTTTGAATAAATGAATTCTGAGATTTCTCCTGAAGAACAGATGGTTCAGACTCAGCCTGATGGGTTCCTGGATGGATTTCCAATCTAAGTGGCCACAAGGCTTTGTTAGGCTGTTACATATTTCCAGAAGGTTGAATTTTCCTGTTGTTGTTCTTTGTTCACCTGTGTTATTAAGTTTGTCTATGAGGTAATAGGAGAGACTCACATGGATGGCCTTCTAAGTGTTGCAAGCAATTTGTAAGTTGATGCAAGCTTCTAGAGAAGCCAATGTGGTTGTGTAAGGATTAGGGTAATATGGTCTGATTTTATTGTGTTGTGAAGCACAGTAGACATTTCGGTAGACCAGCTAAGAGAGCACTGCCTCATTGAGAAGTAGTTGGATAGCTGACATGATGTTTTCTTAGGAGATGTAGGTGGTATGACACAGATTTTTTTAGTTTGCTGGTGTATTCATTGAAGTTGATAAGGGAGCCAATAACGAAACCAAGGGGTTTCGTTTAGCAGATGGTACTAGGGAAGAAGTAATATCCAGTGGAAGGAGGGAATCCAGCAATATTTTAACTGGTTTGGGGGTGTGTTCAAAGAGAGTAATGGGAACTCTGATTTGCTCAGGTTTCACTTTTAGGGAAAAGGCCGAAATTCATGTTATTAGTTTTTCGAGAAAGATATTGAGAAGTGAGATGTTCGAAGTATAACTGAGCATCCTCAGCGTATTGGTATATGGATATCTTCTTAACATGGACCATCATGCTCAGATGCTCCATGTAAAGATTGAAAGCGTGTGGCAATTTGTTTGAGCTTTGTGGTATCCCTACTGCATTGGTTCTTAACCTTTTGAATTCTGTGGGCCCCCACTTAATCAATACTGGAACCTGAAGATCCCTACTAAATCATTATTAGAATCTGAGGGCCTCCACTGAGTCATTGCTAGAAGCCGGGATCCCAGCCTGAGCATTTTTGATAAAATGAACCACAAGACAATACACAAAAAAACCAGAACTAAACAATCATCAACCAAATGCACAAATGATGGAATATTTTATTTACTTTACAGATGCATCCCCCCAAAAAATCAATTTTAACGGTAAGGTTCGAGCTCTTCTAAATTCAACTGAAGCCACTCATCATTAATACTATATTCCGTTTGATGCACACCCAGGAATCAATCTGAGGATACTAACTTAATTTTTAGCCTCCAATTTCAAATTCCTTCTCATTTACAGACTGTTTTATAATGTTCAATTTTACAATTTGGTTCTTTATATATATACACTTTATTAATCTGTTAATATTATTTCATTTTTTAACCAGTTGCGACTTCCCCAAGTAGGCGTCGCAGACCCCCAGGGGTCCCCAGACCACAGGTTAAGGACAGCTGCCCTACTGTACTGGGTGAGTAGAGCATCTGAAGAGTTTTCAGTGACAAATTATGTTCTTGTGTATATGAAGGACTTGAACCAGTTATGAACTTTGCCTTTTAAACTGATTCATGGTGAGAGAATGTCCAGCTCTGCGTCACAGTTGATGGTGTTGAACGCTGCTGATGAGTCTTATAGAATGCATGGCTATTCGCCTGCTGTCTTGGCCAAGTACCTCACCTATACGTATAGCTGAACAATCAGTAAATTTGAATTTGTTAAACATGATTGAACTTGAACCTATTGATCTCGGCATTCATCTTAGCAAAGTCATCTTATACTCTATTAATTATGAAAATCCTGCTTGGATGAAGCTTTGGATACTGAGCTGTAAAATCCAGATGTTGAAGTCCAATGTAAAGGCAACGTTGCAGAACAAAAGTTGTACTCTGTCTGTACACATGATCATTTCCTGGTGTAAACCCATCCTACAGTAACCATCTTTTAGTAAATATCCACAGTTTACACCATCAGTCTATTCCATGGTTTACTCATTTTCTCTTCACCAATTACTCTTTACTGTCTCCGCCATTGTTTTCACTTTTCATCTTCATTGGTTTCTCTTCATCAGTTACTTGAGCAGCAGCAGCATATTCATCATCATCACTAGTGATGGTTTTGGAGCTTTGCTTTTCCAACGCTCCCTAGGGATCCAAGATAAGTCACTGCTATCAACATCTGAAGGAGACAGAAAAGTAGGATAGAAAAAAGGAAGCCATTTTCCTCACCAGTAAACACCACTCCCATCTACATCTATTGGTAAAAACAAATGGGGGAGTGGGTTGTGTTACCTCATTCCCCAACCCACTTCCCCATTTGTTGGAGAAAAAAAACAGTTTATTGGTTTGGGGGATGAGGCAACATGGAAGGAGGGAGATAGAGAACAACACAGGTGGGGGAGAGGACTTGCGAGAGGAGATGGTGAAGCACACAGACAACAATAGGATGGTCTGAAAGGGCGGGACAACCACACAGACAAAGGTTGTGGGTTGGTGGGACAGGGAGCAAGCACAAAGACAATGGACAGTGAGCAGGATGGGCTGTGGAAGCACACAGACAAGGGAGAGTGGGCGAGAGGGGATGGGGAAGCACACGAACAATGAAGGGTGGGTGAGAGGGGCTGAGAGAAGCGCACGGACAGCGGAGGGTGGGAGGGAGATATATTGGGACAACACATGGACAATGGTAGGTGGGCAACAGAGGAGAAGTACACAAGAAAGACAGCTGGAAAACACACACACTCTTGTGGAGTGCTTAAACAAAAATGAAAAAGTAGCACCTGAAAAAGCGAGAAGTATAAGGACACAGGAATGTGTCCATGCTCCAGGGGAAGAACGAATACAAGAAGGGGAAGGAAAGCCTAAGGAATCTAACAGGAGCGCCCCGTGCAGGTAAGAGAGGTGTGGCGGGGGTGCGGGGTGTTGAGGGAGTCGGCAGACAATAACAAGGTAAAGTTAAATAAAAAAAAGAAAACCACTTACCTTGCGCTCGCTGCATTGCCGACTCAGCGATGCGGCAAGCGCAAAGTAAGTGGTTTTCTTTTTTTTTTAATTTAACTTTACCTCGTCGTCGTCTGTCAACACCCTCCCCCCTTCTCTCCGCCCCACCCCTCTCACCTGCACGGGCCGCTCCTGGAAGCTAATGAAAAAGGAGAAAGCAAATGAGAGTTACAATGAAGCCAACCAATAGTAAGCCATGGGCGGTGTCTAAGCCCACTGGAAGCTCACAAAATCTCTAGCAAGAGGTAGTGCATGCGCTGGTGAAGGTGAGACCTAAAAACTCAGGTAACAAAACTTAATTAAAAAAAACATTGTTGAAAAGAATATTTAAAGTTTGTTATTTGTTACATCATACATAGGTGCTTTCTCAGAATTCTAGGGTTTCTATATGAAGTATAAATTACTGACAGAACAGAAATGCCCTATACATCTTATTTCATTTTCTTGTGAACTCAACACAACACCAGTGTTTCTCAATCATTTTATTGTCAAAATTACAGTATTGAGACGCAGCTGTCCCTCTGGACCAAGAGATCAATTGAGAACAGCATATCTTGTGCAGATCCTTCAAACAATGAAGTGCCTGCACAGAGATATCACTCCTATGCACTGTATCACATAATGTACTCATGTGGCAACTTCAGTTGGTGCTTATGGATGTTATAATCAGAACAGCTCGTAGACCTCTGAATCATCTGCCTTTCACTAAGGAACCTACTGACTCCTACTACACTCTTAGTTGAATGTTGAAGAACCTCCCCTACTCTTTCTCCACAGGAAGAGAACACTCACCTCTCCCCTCACAATGATGTACACAGTCTTGAAGCACCCTCCTTACTATATAGAGAGCTCTGTTACTTCAGAGCTTGGGGGCATATTAGCAAAGGCCTTATCGCCGCTTTAGCAGCACTTTTTGCCGCTAAAGCGGCGATATTTCTATCGCCCTATTAGCAAGCTGTCGCTAACAGCTGTTAGCGACAGCTTTATGGCGAAAGCGACCGTTTTGGTGCCGCTTTGCATGTCAGCGATATATATCGCTAATGACATGCAAAGTAGGCGTTCCCAACAAAAAGCGACTGAAAACAGTCGCAAACACAACTTCCCCCTATTAGCAATGCCCGCGAAGCGATAAAAAAATTTGCGCTAACCGCGATTATCGCTGGAATCTAACACCTGCTAAAAACCTGACTTAACCAGTCTAGTCAATGGGAGGAGGATTGTAAGGTTAAGTCCTCACCTGCCTATTAGCAAGCTTTTCATTAGCGCGTTGATTTTATCGCTGGATTTCTCACGCTATTGCTGGGTTTCGCCGCTATCGCTGGATTTTTTATCGCCTTGGAGATAAGCGTTGATAATAACGCGTTATCTCTGCGATGAAATCCAGCGATAGCCGGCGATAAAAAAAACAGCGCTAAGCGCACTTTGCGATAATTATCGCAATTCCTTGGTAATATCCCCCTTGGTTTGCCTTATAAAAGCCACTTGGACACCTGACAGCGCTATGAGACCACACTTATGTTAGCACCTACGGGTATTAGTGCACCTTATAAATCTTCATCCTATCCTATCCTATATAAATTCCAGAATCATAAAATAACATCATACACCATAACAATGCATTTATAGATGCATACACACATACATGGGTGCGTACATAAATACTTAAACGTATCAATATATCAATAGTTCATCATCTGGAAAATGCTTAATTATCCCTATTCCAAACTAAGGGGCAGATTTACAAGCCCCTTGCGCCACTTTTGCGTCATTTTTAACATGGGAAAAATGACACAAAAGTGGCGCAAGGTGCTTGTATATCTGCCCCTAAGAGAGGTAGGAAACTTTCAAACTAAAGTATCCTTCACAGCAGAATGGGATCTACCGGCAGCCTTCATGGTTGTTAAGAAAGTAGTGGATATGTACTATTCGTACTAGACATCACCATGTCCTCAGGTTAACTTACCAAAGTCCAACTTGAATGTGTAATGGAACGGTACACAATATCCCAGAGGTAAATGATCCTCAGAAGCATTGTACCGTAGCTGCATGCCATCAGTACTGTTTCTTATCACACCCGAGGTGGTCCCAAGGATGGCGGAATCTGCGTGCAGGACTGATAGAGCACGATTGTGCTCTTTAAATTGTAGGGGTGCATTATAATCACAAGTAGTTTGCACCTACATATATTCCTTTGTTGTGTTAACATTTGGCTATTAGAATGTGTAATGTAATAATGTGTAAAGTGAAGTGATGGAGATGCTTCGTGCAACGTGGAGAAATTAACATTGTAATTGTGTTCTAAATGGTGAAGTCTTAATGTTCGTTTTACACGTGACTAATGAGAATCTAATTCACTGACATGTAGAGCACTGATTTAAGCGTGCACAGCGTTAATGTTCATGTATATGTGTGATTAATGGAGTTCATATTAATTCTTATGTTAGCCGATTTTCTGTTGGCCTCATGTGAATTTTTCCCTGGCTTTCATAGTTGAAATATTCGTACTGTTCATACGCATGTAGAATCTTTTCTTTCTCACGTTTCTGTTGCAGGTGGAGAAATTCATCCCTGTTAGTTAGAATAACGGTTTTGTTTTCGGAGTTAGGCTTAGGGAGGAGAGCATACATTTGAACAAGTGGTGCTGATAATGTGGGACAGTGTTCTTTCTCACTGAAGAAGGCCTAGGAATCAAAGTCATCGAGCCAGCGACTGAGAGGATCGAAGTCGTGTAGAAAGTTACCTACAAGGAGGTGTCCAGCTGGATGGGGTGATCGCATCATGGAACAGTGCCCAGGGGGTTGAGTTAGGAGAGGAGATCTACAGGAGAGAGAAGGAGCATCTTAGAACGGGCTCTGTAGCTCTATGCTACGTGACCCATTCAAAGTGAGTGCACTTCTTAGGAAGTCTTCACACGCTGACACCTTTTCCTGAACTTGCCTGGGAAAATGCTAAGAAGGAATGTCACGTTAGTGGTAATGTAGGGACAGACTAATGCTTTTTACTTATGAACCTCCAATGAAGAATAATCTTGATGTAGGTGCGGTCATTGCCTGCGTCCTAATATTAGAACTTGTCATTCTTTATATGCTTCACAACCTCAACTTTGCCCGTAGATTTGGCTTTGTATTAGTTCCGATGTAGTTCTACACCCTTATCTTGAGGTGTCTGTATGTCCAGTTGTTTTTGGCTTTGTAATAAACTAACTAACCTTAAAACCTATAGTCAGTGATTCTTCAGAGTCATGGTTATTAGGATTGAGAGATCTAATTGGACAGGATATTTCTCCCTTCTACACTTTTAAGCAGGAACCAAAGATCTAGGACGAGGACGAGTAACGAGGACGAGTAAGTCTAGGATGAGGAACCCGGTCCTATCAGCACCAACAGGTAAGGTGAGGTAAAACTAGAATAAACAAAGAGAAGCAGATTCCACTCAATATCGGCAGTGTCTCTCCATGAGTGGCTGGCTCTCAGCTCTCTACAGGCAGAGACGCACCATTGCAAATGCAGACATGTTGGAAATAAACATGTGACATGCCCATGGCTAAAAGAAATGTGTAAAATTTGGATCTCATATAAAAGGTCCGGTTCTCGTGTAAAGCGCTCTAATGCCCTTGGGTCAAGGTCACGTTATATAAAACTGCAAAAAAGAATAAAAAATACGGTCTCACAAATACTGCTCATTATTTACTATAAAAACGTGTGTGAACACACTTGAGGCTACCACAAATTATCTAAAAAAATAAACAAATTATCAAACATGTATAAACAGAGAAGTACATGTTTTCGTGGCGTTTTTCAGGACAGACACATCGCAGCGTGATTCTTTTAAGATCCCTAATGGAATCAGAGGTATTAGTACAGGGTTTTTTTGCACTCTATTGAAGTAAAGCAAATATTCTGTTACACAGACGTGCCTGGCATTGTGTGCGCTTCCCAAGCACTAAACGCGGGGGCAATTTGCGTGCTCAAAAACTAGCCATGTCAGCATTCTGCTTCAGAGAACAATTTTTGAAAGAATGTCTCAGTGTGCTCTCTGGAAGTGATCATTGTTATCAGAACATGTGCCTTTATCATAATATACACTATGAGACACGGCCAGAGGCTTAATCATGCCCAGCCACACATTCCACAAGGGCGGGAGGTCCTGGGTTAAACCATGTGTGGGGTGCTTCGGTGGAACTATCCAATGAAAGTCACTGTGGCAAAATAGGATGTCTAGGTATCACCTTGAATATTCCTCTCTGAGTTTGAAAATTTAGGAGCATAGAAAATATAGCCCAGGTAATGTGCTGAATGAACCTTATACCATGAGAGCTGGTCTGAGTGACTATTTCTTCTAGGCCTCCCGGTGTTATTGAAATTGTGAGCTCTTTTTCAACCAGAGATAAATAAAGTTAATAAACATAAAGGTAGCTTGCCTCTGTTAGGCCTGCCCAGTGCCTGAATTTGTTTCGTTTTTTTGCTTCAACCACAGTGCCTTCGACCATCATTACTTGAACTGATCTTCATTTAAATTCATCTTTACATCATCATGGCTCTTGAGCCCACATTGGCTAGGACTAGACCTAGACAATTAAACTAAATTGAGAAAGCATTTTGTTAGAAATGGGGGTCTCTAGTTGGCAGAGGAAGGTACCTTTGTCCAAATAGGGACCCTTGCTTCTAGTCAGGGTACAGGGGATACACACTTTAGATAACCCCTGCTCACCCCCCTGGTAGCTTGGCACGAGCAGACAGGCTTATCCCAAAGGCAATGTGTAAAGTATTTGTACCAACACTCACAGTAACACAGTGATAACACCACAAATGGACACCACACCGGTTTAGAAAAATAAAGTATCTTTATCTAAACTTAACAAGACCAAAATGACAAAAATCCAACATACAAGTATTAAGAAAAATGACTTTCAAAAGGTTTTAGCAACTGAGTCCATAGAAAACTATGGATGTGTGATTTCTAGCAAAGTAACTGTTGTTGCGACAAAATTCACCAAGCCAAACAGCCGCAGCGATGAGAAGCGTCGAAAAACAAAGAGATGCGTCGTTCCTGAGACCTTAGTGGATGCGAAGCAACAGTTCTGCTGGACACAGGGGAGCGGTGAGTCGGGTCCAGTCTGTAGGGGGAAGCGAAGCGTCGATTCTGAGACGACTCCGATCTGTGGGTGATGCGTCTGAGAAAACTTGCCACACAGGGACGATGCGTGGAAATCCAGGATGCGTCGGCGAACGATGCAGCGGCGTCGAGCGGCGCTGCGCAATTTTTTCAGCCGCGATCCCTCAATGCGTCCATTCTTGCAGCGGCGACAGGCGCTGCGTCAGTTTCAGCAGCGGCGCAGCGCAGCAGTGCGGGGAGAATCTTCTTGCACCACGGCATTGCATCGGAAAAACTGTCGCAAGAAGAGCGATGCGTCGATTTTCTTGCCAAGTCGACATGGCAGTTAACAAATGCGCACAGACACTGCAGTGGCAGGTCTGAGTTACCTTTTCAGAGCTACTCATGTGTGTGGCACAATCAGTGCTGCAGGCCCACTAGTAGCATTTGATTTACCAGCCCTGGCACACTTAGTGCACTTTACTAGGGACTGACCAGTAAGTCAAATATGCCAATCATGGATAACCAATCATGTTCACAATTTACACAGAGAGCATATGCACTTTAGCACTGATTAGCAGTGGTAAAGTGCCCAGAGTCCTAAAACCAACAACAACAGGTCAGGAAAAAATAGGAGGAAGAAGCAAAAAGTTTGGGGATAACCCTGCAAAATGGGCCAAGTCCAACACATTTGTAGGGTGCACTTTGGGCCACTGTATCTCTAAGAGTCTCTAAGGCAGTAAACTAGCCAAGTGGAAGTTAAGGTCAGTCGAAGGTAAGGCCAGGGCGAAGTAGCAATGTGGCAGAAATAGTAGTCAAAGTAAAGATTGATCAAAGGATACCAGTGGTTTAGCAGACAGTTGGAGTAACAGAAGACCAAAGATCCTTAATTGTTAATGCTCTGTTTGTCAATGGAGACCGGGAGATGGTGGGCTCTATGAACTTCCAGAGCCATCCAAAATCCTGGACTATAAAGATATTTATTACCCAGGCTCACAAGGAATGGCTGTCTCGAAGGACAGTTTTCTGGGTTGTATGATTGGGGTAAACACATGTGGAAGATTGTTTCAAGCAACAACTTAGGTGGGATTAACTAGCTCCCACTAGTACTCCATTCATTAAACTTTCAAGTTCAAGTTGCGGTGCTCACTCGCGGTTGCACCAGTAGCAAAGAGTAACACGTAGCATAAATTTAAATCACAAATAGTGCACACCCTGAGAAGCACATATATGCATCTTCAATTTAATCTTGAGCAAAAAATATTTACAAATCACAATTGTTTTTGTGAATCTCTTTTGTAGCCGCAATGGATTCTAATTCACTGACCACAACGAATCTTTGTATAAGATTACATTGTAAATTCATCTAGAAGTTTGGCAAAACTTCAAGCACTGCCTCTATTCCACAAATTTGTTTACAACTCATGATAAATTGCAAAAAAATAAGTTAATAAGTTTCATACTGAGGTTTTGGTTTATGTGTTAGAATATGATAATTGCTTAGTAGATCTAAGATCAGTACATTAGATCCAAAGACATGTCTACCTTTACTCTGAGAACGTGTCAATACAGCATTTGTCTGTTTACTTACTGGTAGTCCATACTCACAGAGTGCTGCCTTGGGTCACTCTCAGGCTTATCTTGAGAGGTCCCAGTCTCTTGATAACATAGGGTGTGTTTGTTGCGCAAAGTCCCTACTTCAATGCAAGGCTGCGGGTGCTTACCCAAATAGTAGATAATAATGGTTCACATGGGTAGCACTTACCACATTAGTACTGTAGGAAGGAGTTAATCATTTGACTGGACATGACAAGTTCAAGTAGGACTGCATGAATGAATGAATAAATTAACTGCACATTGTGTCAGTGTAAAAGACTGCACATGTACTAAGTACCACAAAAGAGAGGGTGAGCAAATGTAATGATCCCAGACAAAATGTGCAGAGACAGTGAATATGGTGTGATCAGTTAAACGAGGGTTCCCTATATGGTTATGAAACAGGGTCAGAATATGTTCTGGCAAATATTTGAGAAACATCTGACTATGCATTAACAGTTAGTTATGAACACTACGTAGGTGGAGATGGCATACGGATCTTGTACAAGATGTGGATCCAGTAGAGGCCTTTCCAGCCCTCCCCTCAGGATGCTCATTCGTGCTGCCTCAGCAACACGGTGAAATCCTGGAGCTACCAGTCGTAAGGAGCCTGCTGGGCAAACTACAGCTCTTCTTCTGCCATGTTATTGCACTTTATTTCCCATACATCACTACCTAAAAGACAGTGTGATGCTATCCCACATGCAGACAGTATATTTTCTTTCCAGAGGTTTATGTCCTCAGATTGAATGCCATCTCAAAAGCCCTCCCCTATATTCCTAAAGCTACCCATGAAAAATTGACCTTGACTTAAAACTCGCAAATGTTTTCTCCCTTTCTATCGAATGAACGTCTCCTTACCCTCTATCCTCCGAATCCCTTAATGTCTATGAGTGTTGCCTGCTCTAAACTGCAAGCCTGTCTGCCTACTCTCTATTATTGTATTTCTGCAGATTGCCCACACGTCACTTCATAGATTACAACCTCCTTCTTTGAAACCATATCCCTACAATCCAACAGTACCTAATCTCCACTCGCCTGTCCACTCATCCTGCCAGCCACTGTATGAGCTCACATGAGCTCACATACCCCCACTAATGGTCACATCTAACTCCTACTAATTTGTTTTACCACAAATAAACTGGGGTAAATTCATGGGGTGGTTTCCCTCATAGCACAAAACAAATCTGAATAACAAACAACCAATAACCAACCCCCCTGGATTAACCACTAACCTTGAGTTCCCGGAGTTGTATCTTACTAACCGAAAGCACTTCACCATTTCGTCATGGGTAGTGAGCACTATATAAATGCAATTACAATACAATACTATACTATATAACCAACCCAGGTTTTTTTCTTCAGTTTGTTAGCCATATGGGGGAAAGCTATATTGGAACTGGTTCAAACTTGTTGAGAGCTTGTCAATTTTGGTAGAGTTCCTATATCGTGACAGATTCACAAGGAGATTGTGGAAATCAAAAAATGAATTACATTCTATGCAATTCTTTCTGGAGAAGAGATACAGTGGGAAATGTGTTTGAGACAGTTGGGGCAGAAAGAGTGTGTATTCTGTTCATCAGTTACACCTTGTTAAGTTTCTTAAACAGTAAATTGGTACCTGAACATTCTTTCATGGGTCTGAATCCAACTGTGAAAGCCAGTTTAAAATAAGCCCTATATTAAAGATAAAGACACAAGGTTGCATGTCAGAATATCATTAGCAAAAATACCACCAGATAGAAATATTTTGTCCTCAATATCGTTTACAAAAATATTTCCCCATTGGATGTAGTTTTTTTTTATCAGTAACAACTCTAATGGGGCAATATTTTTGTAAACAATATTAAGGACACAGTATCACAGTATTTCTGTCTGGCGACATTTTGGTTACGATATTCTCTACAGAGTGGGCAGTAGTATATTTCTGACGGCCATAGATATAGACTAATTCGCTGTGGTGATGTCTTTGCCCATCATTAACATTTTTCAAAGCCATTTGTTATATAAGAGGCAAGTGGAGACACTATATTGAGTTTGCCAAGAAATGTAGCTCTCGAAACCCAGGAGTACCAAATAATAAAGTTACTTATGGGGATTACCATACAAAGGGCTTAGGTCAATTTTAACCTCAATGAAGTTAAGAGACTGAGACCTCCTTCTCCTCAGTTGTTTTACAGTACAGTGTCTTAAGAATTGAAAATTGAAAATAGGAATACCCTTACTGATATCCATCAGGGATGTGATAGAACCATCAACTAACAAGTGGGTACCGGGGAGCCTGTAAATTAGAGGTGTACCCATATTTATAAATATATTAACACATATAGATGGCGATTTAACCAGGGAACATTCTTGATGTATATTGAGTTAGGGACAGAAACTGACATTATGCTAAGTGGTTACAAGACTAAATGTTGTACTGTATACCCTAATGTACTGAGGGGCTGTTGGCAGATCTCTCATGTTGCTTTGGTAAGACGACTTCATGCTTACTGAGCTCGACATTAAAGAGAAAGAGAAAACAACTCTGAAATTTGTGATGGAATGAAGGTATGGAAACAGGATTCATGAGGACATTTAAAATAGAACTAACACTGTGCTACAAATGCAACAGTTAAATGTGCTTTGAAATTTTGTCTTTGAGAATATGAATACAGAGTGTTATCTAAGTCTGGGCGGTGAACTCCGCTCGCGGAGTTTACGGAGTTTTCCACACACCGCGGAGCGTAGTTTTTTTCCTCGCTCTTGTTCGTCAACGTCAAGTTGGCGAGAACAAGCGAGGAAAATCCACCTCCCGGCGAGAGTTTTCCTCGTTCGCGATTGTCAACATCAAGTTGGTGAGCGCGAGCGTGGAAAATCAACTTCCCGGTGAGATTTCTCAACCTGGTGGGCAGATTTCTCATTGCGAGTGGTCACGTATGCTCGCGACCGCTCGCGTTGAGAAAACGTCAATTTGCGTTGAGAAAGCTGCCGCTCTAGTAAACATCTACTCAAGCGGCAGAAAGGAAGCAGCGCCCGCTTGCGCTTTATATGGTGCCGTTCTCGATGATTGCACAGTGCGGACAAGCACCAGGCACTGAAAATCACAGCGAACGGCATTTATCTAACGCACTCCGCTGCTTGCGGAGGCCCGCGTAGCGCGGCTGAGTTTTTTTTACACTTTGCGGAGTTCCGGAACTCTGCGAACTCCGCCCAGGCTTAGTGTTATCCTTGTATCGAATCAGATATGACATTGCCATTCCCAATGAGAAACAATAGGCATTATGGTAGGCTACCAAGGGCTCTATTATAGAAAGTGCTTTGGAGGAACAACGGACATGTCCGCCAGTTGTTTGTACCCCCAGGACAGTTTGGTTTAACAGAATCAGAAGCAGACGCTTACTCAACCCTGTCTGTATAATGGATTATACTTACACTAATTCTGCACCAGCACAGTCACGCGAGGGCGTACCACCATTTGCATGGGAGCAAGGCCTCATACAAAAGAGGAAACCTTTTGCCATTGCACCCGATCTGTATTACTGATATGGGCAAAATGGCAAAGACGTTTCCAAGAGGCCCTCAGTCAGTGCACCCCCTATGATGATGCTTGGAATCAGGAAAAGTGGGTTACACGGAACCCACGCAGACATCCTCCTGCAGGCGGGTGCAGTCACTCACTGCAACCAGCAAACAGGGAGTTCCTGTCGTTTGTGAGTAAGAGGGTGACAAGAGGAGTGTATCTGCAGCATTTCTCCCATTGCCTATTTTGTGTTTGATGTAACACACTAGGTGGCCAAGGGCATGTCCAGATGTTTGTCCCTTCCTCTTGTGCTAAAGGATCCAAGTTATAACTCATTGATGAGGCTTAAGGCTGAATTGGGTCTGGGGTTGTTTGTGTTCACGTCCTCTCCTGACAGTTCAGGGTGGACTGCTCCCATCAGAAGAAGGGTCAATACTGATTGGCACAAAGTGTTTGTTTCTCTACAGTGGTAAAATCATAGGCACTGGGAGTAGGGGTGTGGTAGTGCCGCAGCACTCCCAAATTAACCATGCTGAAGTTCAGAGGAGGAATGAGCAATAAAGATGCCTTTAAACTTTTTTTGTATCTTGTAACATTTGCTGTGAGTTCAAAGACAGAGGTCAAATGGCTGTTTCTTCTGACAAATTACTGCTTATTTTTTAACATGGAGAGCACAAATGAATCACATTTTTCTGCAATGCTGAAGTGTGATGGAAAAAAGATTTTAGTACAATCATAACAAATCAAGACACTTTACCTGGTGATGCTCAAATTATTAATATTCTCTGAAACACTGCACATTATATATCATTTGTGCCCGAGCCCTGCACAGCTTTATCAATAAAACTGCATGTCTGTGCACATTTAGTGCCCATTTCAATGACAAATGTGCTGTCTGTAAATGGCAGTGACCTACAACACCATGCTTTAGTGACAGAGTGCTCCAAAATGCACCACTGCCTACAAATCACACCCTTACCTTGCGCCTGCTCAATGGGTGTCATTTATTTGCTACACTTGTTCTTTGTGTGACACTTGGGAGTTTTCAGAATGTACACGACTTCTGTGATGTAACATTGATGACAGAACCCCACTATATGAAAATTGTTGCAGCACCACTGGAATGGGTGAAGAACGGCGAGTTGGAATGCTACCCAAAGTGACTGCCACTGATTTAGACTTCTTGCTACCATTCCTCCCAAAACCTTTTGTGTGTTTGTCTCTAAACAGGTCTCAGAGACGACATAGCTCTAGTTCTAGTATTATAGGCTTTACTATGGGTTCAAGACTAAGTAGCATGGCCAGGTTAGTCATCAGTTTTTATGCTGGCAGTTAAATATCAGCAATCCCAGCTAATTTTCCTAGGATGTTCAAGGCTAAATCGATTCTATGCACCATATGAACTTGGAGATCTGGCCATTCTTTGCTACAATTGTTTGTGGTGTGTCCTCCTGGACCAAGTCTCTATTGACAGCAAATTATGGTGTGTCTGTGCGGGTGCAACCAGTAAATCACGATGTGCTTGTGCCACTTGTTATTAGAGCTCTAAATTGGCTACTGTCAAACCGGAGGGGACAGCGGGGACATACTCATATGTCCCAAATGACCCTAGGCAGAGCACCTCCCATAACAATATGTTCAACGTTGTTCTAAACATCTTGAAAAAAGTCCTAGTAAGAGGTATTAAAATATTGAGGAAAAAGGAATTTAGGTATTGCTCTAATTTTTTATCACTGCAATCTACATGCTATCAACAGGAAAAACCAAACTCAGGGGTCCACTTGAGCACCCTTCCTGTCAATGGCAGGTCCAAAATTCTCTCTGATCACCATTTAAATGCCGCTGTATATCTTTATAGACAAGTATTGGATTGAGTCAATGAACAAACATAGTGGCAAAACAGTTTCTTCTGACTTAGGGAAGATAGTTAGACGATTCTCTGACTTTGCCAACTTGATGCAATTCGGCAAGAATTAGCAATTTCACTAAATATGGCCAACTTTTAATCTGGGTCTTTACCAAATAAAGGGACCCTCTCTGCATAGATTGACTAGAGCAGTCCGATATTAGTTAATCTAAAGCTTCTATGCAAAATAAATCTGTTCAATGTATAGGCTAGTTGCTCAAGCAATATGGCAAATAGTAATGGAGAGAGAGAGTAACCATGACTAGTTCCATATGCGATCAGAATTTGTTAAGAAATCCTGCCTTGTACCCTCAGGCTAACCACTGGTTATGGTAATAAAAGCATAACAATTGACTGACTCCTATCACTGCCTTCCTTTAAAGGGAACACCCAGTGCATGATGTCACAATACGTCTCAAAAGCCAATCAGATGCCATCAAACAAAGCAAATTGTTGGTAGTTGTTGGGATGAAGTACTGGATAAAGAGAAGTGCTTTTTTTCTCTACACTGGTTGGCCCTTTAAGGAAAAGTGACTCCAAGGAGTCAAAGGAATTTTCCACATCCAGAAAGATTTCGGTCACCCAAAGTTCTGGATTCAAATGCTGTAAAAGGTATAGAGTGTGTGCAGAGTGTAGGATATGGCCCATCCCCATATAAATCCCGCCTGATATTGAAGGACCAACCACACTATTAGCTCCTTTTGCCTGCTTGTTGTGAGGCATGCTAAAAGTGGATTATTAAAGATTTATTAGTAAGAGTGGTTGATTGTTGTCATACTTGCATCCATTCTTCTTTGACTTCAGTAGAGGCATGATTACTACTTCCCTTATTGTTGAGAACAGGGTGCTGGTATTCAGTGCTTTCTTCAATATAACCATTAAAGGAGGAGCATTCATTTCACTATACTCTTTATAGACTCCTTAGGGGACCACCCGCACCAAAAATCAGAGGTAAAAAGTCTTGGCTTTTGGATTAATAGTAACGTCACTATAGAGGTTCAAGTGAGAAAACTAGCCGCCAGCTGCTTTGGCCTGCTCAGGACTCTCAGGAAGTTTCAGAATTGGCTACCTTGAGATACTCACAGAAGGGTAGTTCAGGGACTTGTGCATTTGCATCTGGACTACGGGAACGCGCTGTACTTGTGCGGTCCTCTTTCTGTGGTTAAAAGACTCCAGGTGGTCCAGAATGGCCCAGCACGCATTCTGCTAAAAATCCCAAAGTATCACTGTCACCTCCATTTTGGCGTCCCTTCACTGGCTGCCAGTATCCAAAAGAATACAATTCAAATCCCTCTGCATAGCCCATTGGCTGTTAGATCATCCAATCCTTGGAACTTCCTGCCTGGCATGTTCTTACTGGGTTCCATTATCTCAACTAAAGAGGTTCTAGCAGTTGTAGTCTATCGGCATCATCTATCAATGTCAAAGATACATTATTGAGATACTGGTCTGTGACCGCAGAAGAGTCATCGGCTTTAACCCCTTCGCTGCTAGGCCTTTTCCCCCCCTGTGCTGAGCCATTTTTTGGCTATTTGGGGTAGTGCGCGCTTAGGCCCCTGTAACTTTTTGACCACATAAGGTATCCACGCCAAATTTGCGTCCTTTTCTTCCAACATCATAGGGATTCTAAAGGTACCCAGGGTTTGTGGATTCCCCTGGAGGTGTCCCAGAAATAAGTCAAAATACAGCTAAATTTTGTTTTTTTGGGAAAAATGGGAAAATAGGGCTGCAAATGAAAGCGTCTGGGTTTTCCCTGCAAATGGTATCCAAAAAGCGTTTGTGGGGCTGAAATCACCATTTTCCCAGCTTTTAGGGAATGACAGACTTTTGTCAGAAAACCAACATTTTTTACACAGTTTTGGCATTTTTCTGGGACATAGCCTATTTTTGCTATTTTTTGTGCTTTCAACCTCCTTCCACTTAATGGTAGAAATGGGTATGAAAGCAATAATGAATCCTGGAAAGCTATACATTTTTGAAAAGTAGACAAAATTCTGAATTCGGCAAGGGGTCATTTGTGTAGATCCATCAAGGTTTCTTTATAGAAACGTACAGTTAAATATAGGAAAAATTGAAAATTAGTTGAAAAAAACAGCCTTTTGTATCAACGTTTTCACCTGTAACTTCTTCTAATTATGACAGCTCTTTGAAAGCAATATACCGTTACATCCGCTGGACCTTACTGGTTGTGGGGATATATAGGACTTGTAGGTTCACCAAGAACCCGACGAACCCAGAGTACAAAACTGAGCAGCAATTTGCAATGGCTTTTTATTATGTACGGGGTATATAGCAATTATTGTGGGAAAATGTATACATGGAAAAAATGGTATGAACGACACCTATGTATTTCTGAAATGGGAACAAGTTATAGAGTTTAGAAACAATAGATATTTGCATATTTTTGAAATTGGGAATACTCATACTAGCATGAGAATTATCGGTCATTTTTCAAAATGACTTTTTTTACACAATGTCTTTCATTTGGAAGGCAGAAATGCATCGAAAGTCAATAGGTAATAACAGTTGCTTTACAAATCTGAATTACCCTATGTCTCCCGATAAAAATGGTACCTCACTTGTGTGGGTAGGCATAGTGCCCACGACAGGAAATGGCTCAAAACCCAACGTGAACACACCACATTTTCTCAATGAAAAATTACCCTTTTTTTGCAAAGTGCCTAGCTGTAGTTTTTTAACCCTAGCTCTCCCAGAACCTAGGGAAACCTAGCAAACCTATACATTTTTGAAAACTAGACACCCAGGGGAATCCAGGATGGGGAGACTTGACTGCCTCCCACCAGGTTCTGTTACCTAGAATCCCTTGCAAACCTAAAAAATTGTCCAAAAAAAACACATTTTCCCCACATTTCTGTGCTGGAAAGTTCTAGAATCTGCGTGGAGCCACAAATTTCCACCCACCCCGTGTTCCCCAAAGTCTTCCGAGAAAAATGGTACCTCACTTGTGTGGGTTGGCCTAGTGCTCGCGACAGGAAACGGCGCAAAACGCAACGTGGACACACCTCAATTTCGCAGTGAAAAATGACCCTTTTTTGTCAAAGTGCCTAGCTGTAGTTTTTGAACCATAGCTCTGCCGGCACCTAGGGAAACCTAGCAACCCTATACATTTTTGAAAACTAGACACCCAGGGGAATCCAGGATGGGGTGACTTGACTGCCTCCAGGCAGGTTCTGTTACCCAGAATCCCTTGCAAAACTAATAAATTGTCAAAAAAAACACATTTTCCCCACATTTCTGTGCTGGAAAGTTCTGGAATGTGCGTGGATCCACAAATTTCCACCCACCCCGCGTTCCCCCAGGTCTCCCGATACAAATGGTACCTCACTTGCATGCGTTGGCCTAGTGCCCGCGACAGGAAATGGCGCAAAACGCAACGTGGACAAACCTCAATTTCGCAGTGAAAAATGACCCTTTTTTGGCAAAGTGCCTAGCTGTAGTTTTTGAACCCTAGCTCTGCCGGCACCTAGGGAAACCTAGCAACCCTATACATTTTTGAAAACTAGACACCCAGGGGAATCCAGGATGGGGTGACTTGACTGCCTCCCACCAGGTTCTGTTACCCAGAATCCCTTGCAAACCTAAGAAATTGTCAAAAAAAACACATTTTCCCCACATTTCTGTGCTGGAAAGTTCTGGAATCTGCGTGGATCCACAAATTTCCATGCACCCCGCGTTCCCCAGGTCTCCCGATAAAAATGGTACCTCACTTGCGTGGGTTGGCCTAGTGCCCGCGACAGGAAACGGCGCAAAACGCAATGTGGACATACCTCAATTTCGCAGTGAAAAATGACCCTTTTTTGGCAAAGTGCCTAGCTGTAGTTTTTGAACCCTAGCTCTGCCGGCACCTAGGGAAACCTAGCAACCCTATACATTTTTGAAAACTAGACACCCAGGGGAATCCAGGATGGGGTGACTTGACTGTCTCCCACCAGGTTCTGTTACCCAGAATCCCTTGCAAACCTAAAAAATTGTCCAAAAAAAACACATTTTCCCCACATTTCTGTGCTGGAAAGTTCTGGAATCTGCGTGGATCCACAAATTTCCACCCACCCCGCGTTTCCCCAGGTCTCCCGATAAAAATGGTACCTCACTTGCGTGGGTTGGCCTAGTGCCCGCGACAGGAAACGGCGCAAAACGCAATGTGGACATACCTCAATTTCGCAGTGAAAAATGACCCTTTTTTGACAAAGTGCCTAGCTGTAGTTTTTGAACCCTAGCTCTGCCGGCACCTAGGGAAACCTAGCAAACCTATACATTTTTGAAAACTAGACACCCAGGGGAATCCAGGATGGGGTGACTCGACTGCCTCCCACCAGGTTCTGTTACCCAGAATCTCTTGCAAACCTAAATAATTGTCAAAAAAAACACATTTTCCCCAAATTTCTGTGCTGGAAAGTTCTGGAATCTGCGTGGATCCACAAATTTCCACCCACCCCGCGTTCCCCCAGGTCTCCCGATAAAAATGGTACCTCACTTGCGTGGGTTGGCCTAGTGCCCGCGACAGGAAACGGCGCAAAACGCAATGTGGACATACCTCAATTTCGCAGTGAAAAATGACCCTTTTTTGGAAAAGTGCCTAGCTGTAGTTTTTGAACCCTAGCTCTGCCGGCACCTAGCGAAACCTAGCAAACCTATACATTTTTGAAAACTAGACACCCAGGGGAAACCAGGATGGGGTGACTTGACTGCCTCCCACCAGGTTCTGTTACCCAGAATCCCTTGCAAACCTAAACAATTGTCAAAAAAAACACATTTTCCCCACATTTCTGTGCTGGAAAGTTCTGGAATCTGCGTGGATCCACAAATTTCCACCCACCCCGCGTTCCCCCAGGTCTCCCAATAAAAATGGTACCTCACTTGCGTGGGTTGGCCTAGTGCCCGTGACAGGAAATGGCGCAAAACGCAATGTGGACAAACCTCAATTTCGCAGTGAAAAATGACCCTTTTTTGGCAAAGAGCCTAGCTGTAGTTTTTAAACCCTAGCTCTGCCGGCACCTAGGGAAACCTAGCAAACCTATACATTTTTGAAAACTAGACACCCAGGGGAATCCAGGATGGGGTGACTTGACTGCCTCCCACCAGGTTCTGTTACCCAGAATCCCTTGCAAACCTAAAGAAATTGTCAAAAAAAACACATTTTCCCCACATTTCTGTGCTGGAAAGTTCTGGAATCTGCGTGGATCCACAAATTTCCTCCCACCCAGCATTCCCCAGGTCTCCCGGATAAAATGGTACCTCACTTGCATGGGTGGGTGAAGGACCCGCGACAGGCAAGGCCCCAAAAGCTATTGAGGCGACATCAAAATTACCTATCACAAAGCAACCTGGTTTTGCATGGGGGGTCCCATGAGTTTTGGCCCGGGCTCGGCATCCATGTAGGGAAACCTACCTAACCCATATATTTCTGGAAACTAGACACCCGGGGAGTCCAGCGAGGTATGGCTTGCGTGGGTCCCCCATCATTCTCCTACCCATAGTCCCCTGCAAACCTCAAATTTCGTGGAAAAATCCACTTTTTTCTCACATTTCTGTGTGGGAAATTTCTGGAATCTGCGTGGATCCACAAATTTCCTCCCACCCAGCGTTCCCCCAGGTCTCCCGATAAAAATGGTACCTCACTTGCGTGGGTGGGTGAAGGACCAGCGACAGGCAAGGCCCCAAAAGCTATTGAGGCGACATCAAAATTACATATCACAAACCAACCTGGTTTTGCATTGGGGGTCCCATGAGTTTTTGGCCCGGGGCTCGGCATCCATGTAGGAAACCTACCTAACCCATACATTTCTGGAAACTAGACACCCGGGAGTCCAGCGAGGTATGGCTTGCGTGGGTCCCCCATCATTCTCCTACCCATAGTCCCCTGCAAACCTCAAATTTCGTGGAAAAATCCACTTTTTCTCACATTTCTGTGTGGGAAATTTCTAGAATCTGCGTGGATCCACAAATTTCCTCCCACCCAGCGTTCCCCAGGTCTCCGATAAAAATGGTACCTCACTTGCGTGGGTGGGTGAAGGACCCGCGACAGGCAAGGCCCCAAAAGCTATTGAGGCGACATCAAAATTACATATCACAAACCAACCTGGTTTTGCATGGGGGTCCCATGAGTTTTTGGCCGGGCTCGGCATCCATGTAGGGAAACCTACCTAACCCATATATTTCTGGAAACTAGACACCTGGGGAGTCCAGCGAGGTATGGCTTGTGTGGGTCCCCATCATTCTCCTACCCAGAATCCCCTGCAAACCTCAAATTTCGCCGGAAAATTCACTTTTTTGTCAAATTTCTGTGTGAGGAAAGTTCTGGAATCTGCGTGGATCACAAATTTCCTCCCACCCACCGTTCCCCCAGGTCTCCCGATAAAAATGGTGCCTCACTTGTGTGGGTAGGCATAGTGGCTGCAACAGGAAATGGCCCAAATCGTACTGTGGAGACTTCAAAATTACCTATAGCAAAACTACCTGGTTTTGGGGCACCTGAGATTTTGGCCCGAGCTCGGCGGCCATCTTGGGAAAGTACCAAACCCAAACATTTCTGAAAACTAGACACCGGAAGTCCAATGAGTATGGCTGCGTGGATCCCCAACGTTTTCCTACCCAGAATGCCATGCAAACCTCAAATTTAGTTGAAAATAACACATTTCCCACATATTTGTGTGGAATCACTGTGTCGGCACAAAATGTCCTACCACCCAGCGTTCTCCTTGTTCTCCTGAGTAAAATGATACCTCACTTGTGTGGGTGGGCCAAAGGCCTGTGGCTAGGAAGAGCCCAAAACATAGAGATTTAGAGTATAGCACCGAGAATTCTAAGCGCTACATTTTTTAAAAATACGTTTTTAGCCAATTCTGCTTTGGACACCCACACAAGTGAGGTATCATTTTACTCAGGAGAACAAGGAGAACGCTGGGTGGTAGGACATTTGTGCCGGCACGGTGATTCCACACACAAATATGTGGAAAATGTGTTTTTTCAACTAAATTTGAGGTTTGCATGGCATTCTGGGTAGGAAAACGTTGGGGGATCCACGAAGCCATACCTCATTGGACTCCCCCGGGTGTCTAGTTTTCAGAAATGTTTGGGTTTGGTACTTTCCCAAGATGGCCGCTGAGCCCGGGCCAAAATCTCAGGTGCCCCCCCAAAACCAGGTAGTTTTGCTATAGGTAATTTTGAAGTCTCCACAGTACGATTTGGGCCATTTCCTGTTGCAGCCACTATGCCTACCCACACAAGTGAGGTACCATTTTATCGGGCAACCTGGGGAACGCTGGGTGGGAGGAAATTTGTGGATCCACGCAGATTCCAGAACTTTCCCACACAGAAATCTGACAAAAAGTGAATTTTTCGGCAAAATTTGAGGTTTGCAGGGGATTCTGGTAGGAGAATGATGGGGACCCACGCAAGCCATACCTCGATGGACTCCCCGGGTATCTAGTTTCCAGAAATGTATGGGTTAGGTAGGTTTCCTACATGGATGCCGAGCCCGGGCCAAAACTCATGGGACCCCCATGCAAAACCAGGTTGGTTTGTGATAGGTAATTTTGATGTCACATCAATAGGTTTTGGGCCATTCCCTGCCGCAGGTACTTGGCCCACCCATACAAGTGAGGTACCATTTCTATCGGGAGACCTGGGGGAATGCTGGGTGGGAGGAAATTTGTCCATCCACGCAGATTCCAGAAATTTCCTACACAGAAATGTGAGAAAAAAGTGGATTTTTCAGCGAAATTTGAGGTTTGCAGGGGATTATGGGTAGGAGAATGATGGGGACCCACGCAAGCCATACCTCGCTGGACTCCCCGGGTGTCTAGTTTCCAGAAATGTATGGGTTAGGTAGGTTTCCTCACATGGATGCCGAGCCCCGGGCCAAAAAGTCATGGGACCCCCATGCAAAACCAGGTTGGTTTGTGATAGGTAATTTTGATGTCACATCAATAGGTTTTGGGCCATTCCTGCCGCAGGTACTTGGCCCACCCATACAAGTGAGGTACCATTTCTATTGGGATACTTGGAGAAATGCTGGGGGTTGGAAATTTGTTGTTACTTTCTGCAGTGTGAAAATTTGGGCACAAAAATGCAAGGAAAATGTCAGTCACATTTTGAGGTTTGCAGGACATTGTGGGTAAGATAACTTGTTGGGATCCACAAGAGAGACATCACCATGCACTCCCATGGGTGTTTAGTTTACAACAAAAACTACAATTGTTAGGTTATTCTTAAATGAAATGTACAGCTTGGCAGAGAGACAAAACAGACAAAGATTACTGCATCGCCATCTACTCCTCAAACATACACACATACTGGTTGGATTTGGCACGGAGGCGAGTGATGGTTCAGTATATAAAATTGTATTAACAAGAGATTTCACAAAAATGAAATGCACTGTCAATAATTGAATGGACAAAAACTGAACCAGTGACTCGCAGCTCCGTGAGCTGTAAAGCCACTTCAAGGCACCAACCGCTTTACAGGCCATTCACACACCTTTCATACATGATACACACAAGACCATTCACACCACCAGGCACAAAACCAACACATTACATTGACAAAAACAGAAAAGACACATTTTTATGCACAACCACCTATTCCTCAAGCACACATACATACTGGTTGGATTTGGCACGAGGGTGAGTGATGGTTCAGTATACACAGTTGTATTAACCAGAGATTTCACAAAAATGAAATGCACTGTTACTTGAAAGGACAAGAAACTGAACCATTGACTCACAGCTCGTGAGCTGTAAAGCCACGACAAGGCACCAACCTCTTTACAGGCCATTCATACACCTTTCATACGTGTGACACATACAAAACCATTCATGCCAGCCGCGGGCCTAGCACATTACAACACTCACACCAGCAGACAGCGCCATTCAAGGGCCCATCACTTTCACACGCCCACATTCCTGACACAGCAACCACACCAGCTCACGGATTGCGTTGAGTGGCGTTTGGCTAGCAGTGTGTGTAGTGACCCACAGCTAGTCACTACTCGCACACCGCCAGCCGAGCGCCAGGCCACGCACACCGCCAGCCAAGCGCCAGTCCACACACACCGCCAGCCACGCGCCAGTCCACGCACACCACCAGCCAAGCGCCAGTCCACGCACACTGCCGGCCAAGCGCCAGTCCACGCACCATGCCAGCCAAGCGCCCGTCCACGTACACCGCCAGCCAAGCGCCAATCAAAACACACCGCCAGCCAAGCACCAATCAAAACACACCGCCACTCCACGCACACCGCCAGCCAAGCGCCAGTGCAAACACACCGCCAGACAAGCGCCAGTACAAACACACCGCCAGCCAAGCGCCAGTCCACGCACACCGCCAGCCAAGCGCCAGTACAAACACACCGCCAGCCAAGCGCCAGTCCACGCACACCACCAGCCAAGCACCAATCCAAACACACCGCCAGCCAAACGCCAGACCACGCACACCGCCACACAAGCGCCACTCCACGCACACCGCCATCACATTTAGGATTTTTTTAAATAAAAATAAGAAAACACAAACAAATTGCAAATAGATACAAATCTACTAACACAACATCTGAAACTCAATACACTACACAAATGCCAACCTTGAAACTGAACCAAAAATATTAAACAATAGAGGCCAGGCAGTTCACTTTACCACTCATGGATGCTCCCAAAATTATTTTGCGTGTGGTACATTCTAAAACAAGCAGGCACACACAGCCCAGGGTTAGAAGGACACTCGGGGCAGTACATGCGAGTCTCCTTCCGCATACCTCTTCGCCAACAGACTCTACATCTCCTACTGGGAAAGTCTTTTGAGGGTGTGGGAAGAATGTGATCAGGAAAGTGGCGATCTTTCAATCTAGCAACATCCTCCACCAATCCAACTCTAGAAACACTTGCCTGTTCCACTAAAACAAGGCTGCCTATTACCGACTCTTGAAACTTAGCAAAAGTCATCTTTGACTCAGGACAAGAATCCTGGAACACAACAAAAGTATTAAAGGTTGCCAAGTGGAAAAGATGGATAGCCAACTTCTTGTACCAAATGTAAGCCTTACGAAGAGCAGCGTAAGGTTCCAACCTCTGATCTACTCTGTCAACACCACCCATGTGCTTATTATAGTCTAAAATGCACACAGGTTTGCGCGCTTCAGCAACCTGACCCCAAACAGTCACAGGTGCAGTGCTTTCATCATGGATGGTAGACAGCATGTAGACATCTCTCCTGTCTGAAAACTTCACAGCTAGAAGCTCCTCGCAACGCAACGCACTGCACTGTCCCCGCACAAGCTTTTTACAAACAAGTTCTTTTGGGAAACCTTTACGGTTAAAGCGGATTGTGCCACAAGCAACAGTGTCCACTTTGGCCAATTCCCTGAACAACCGCACACCAGTGTAGAAGTTATCTACATATAAATGGTGGCCTTTGTTAAAAAATCCTCTTCCAAGTTCCCACACAATTTTCTCAGTCACTCCAAAAGTGGACGGACAACCAGGGGGTTAATACTGGAATCCTTACCGGTGTACACTCTGAAATTAGAGACATATCCAGTCCTACTGTCACACAGCATATACAGCTTAATTCCATAGCGTGCCCTCTTACTAGGAATGTATTGCCTAAAAACCAAGCGGCCCTTGAACAACACCAAAGACTCATCCACTGCAATTTCTTTCCCTGGAGCATAGATCTCAGAAAATCTATCAACAAAGTGATCAATGACAGGCCGAATCTTAAAAAGACGGTCACATTCAGGGTGATCTCGTGGCAACGCTAAACCATTATCGACAAAATGCATCATCCGAAGCAGAAGCAAATACCTATCACGAATCATGACTGCCGGAAAAATAGCAGTTGCCATCAAGGGACTAGTAGACCAATATGAAGACATTGATGGCTTCCTTAGCAAGCCCATCAAAAAAGTTAAACCCAAGAACTTCTTCATCTCTTCCAGATTTGTGGGAGTCCACCGAGTAGCTCTAGAGTGGGGCTTAAGACTGGCACTGTTGTCCCTCAAAAACTGTTCGGCATACAAATTAGTCTGCTCAACAATCTCTGCCAAAAACACATCGTCCATAAACAACTGAAAAAAATGTATCGGCAAAAAGTTTTCAGTATTCACTCTACACCCTGGAACACCAGTAAAGTCTGGCATTGCCGGCTGCACCATGCCTGGGGCAACCCAGAGGTCAGCACTTTCAATGGGAAGCCTTGCAGCCCCATGCTGCAGCCCAGGTGCCTCTTGCCGCACTATACCAACGGGAAGCCTTGCTGCCCCAGATGCCTCTTGCCGCACTATATCAACGGGAAGCCTTGCAGCCGCAGGCTGCAGCCCAGATGCCTCTTGCCGCACTACACCAACGGAAAGCCTTGCAGCCCCAGGCTGCAGCCCAGATGCCTCTTGCCGCACTATCGGCACATCAATGTCCTCCTCTAACACAGGCACTTCATCCGCACTAAGAGTATCTTCAGTATCCGATGATTCCATGTGGAGAGAAAACTCACTGCCTGAATCGTCCCCTGCCTCCTCTGCCTCAGATGCAGAGTCAGTCTCTGAACCATGGTCAGAGGAAGACTCAAAAAGCATACCAACAACCTGCTGAGCAGTAATCCTGCGGCTAGCCATTATCCTTACTAAGAAAGGAGACTGCACAAACAAGTCAACAACAACCAACACTGTGCAAAGCAAGTAAGTAAAAAAATGTGTGCCTTTATCACAAAGATCTATATACTCAAAAACTATACAATTCACTTACAAGAGACAGCTACACTCACCAGCACCTACTCTGCAGAGACACAGCAAAAACGATATCCCACTAGCTAGAAAAAAACCAAAACCAATTACTCACAAGACAACAAAATACACATCGAGCACAAATGCAAAATGTTTTGACACTCAAAAACAGAAGCCAAACATACTGCTATTATTACACCATTTGCAAAAAACAAATTCATGCAGAGAAATGAAACTCATTTACATTGTACAAAAAAACTCTCTTACCAAACACGTGCAACTACACAAACAGCAGAGCCACCAGTAACGAAACCGCAACCTGGAACAGTCTAAAGAGCAAAAGCCTTCAACTAGAACAAAAAAGGAGAAATAAAGCATTACAATTGCAATTCACAAAAAATAAAACAATTAACATTATAACACGCTATGTTACTACCCAAATGGTCAATCGGCCAGATGGGCCTTCAAATAGGGCTGAGAAAAATAGGGGGTGATCTTGCCCAAGGGATCGGGTGAGGTTGTCTGCCAGGCCAATCTGCCTCCCAGGTGGGGCAGAAAACAGCAGACAGAAATTTGCAAAAGTAATAAATCCCTGGTGCCTAGTGGGGTTTTCTGCCCCCGGGGGCAGAAAGGGCAAAAAACTAGGCTGATCTGCCCCCAGGGGGGCAGAATACACATATAAAAAATCTGCCCCCTGGAAGCGACCCTTGCCCAAGGGCTCGCTTCCATTTTTATTTAAACTACTTCCTGGTGTCTAGTGGGGGTTTCTGCCCCCCCGGGGCAGAAAGGCAAAAAAACAGATTGATCTGCCCCCAGGGGGGGCAGAATTCCCATTACAAAATAAAATGCCCCCCTGGAAGTGACCCTTGCCCAAGGGGTCGCTTCCATTTCATTTAAAAATGAATCCCTGGATCTAGTGGGCTTTTCTGCCCCCTGGATCCAAAACGGCCGAAAAACGGTCGATCTGTCCCCAGGGGGGCAGAAAAGTCTTGATAAAATTTTGGCTCCCTAGAAGCGACCCTTGCCCAAGGGGTCGCTTCCATTTCATTAAAAATGAATCCCTGGATCTAGTGGGCTTTTCTGCTCCCCCTGGATCCAAAAACGGCCGAAAAACGGTCGATCTGTCCCCAGGGGGCAGAAAAGTCTTCATAAAATTTGGCCCTCTAGGAAGCGACCCTTGCCCAAGGGGTCGCTTCCATTTCATTAGAAAAATGAATCCCTGGATCTAGTGGGCTTTCTGCCCCCCCTGGATCCAAAAACGGCCGAAAAACGGTCGATCTGTCCCCGGGGGTGGGGCAGAAAAGTCTTTATAAAATTTGGCCTCCTAGGAAGCGACCCTTGCCCAAGAGGTCGCCTTCACTTTCACAAAACATCCCTGGTGTCTAGTGGGGTATTCCTGCTCCACAACCGCGACGCTGTGCGCGATCGTGAAGCAGGAATGCCTGCAGTGGAGACATCAGGGGAGGAACTACTCTTTCCTCTCCCCGATGCCTCAAGGCATCCTGTTACGGCCCCCCGCCCCACCGCACCAACAAACACTTACCCTCCCTCTGGACGCGCTGGAAAGAAATGATTTCCAGCACGTCCAGCGCTTCCTGATGACGTCGGCGCACGCTGTGCGCGCTGGCGTCATGGGAAGCGTGGGGAGGCCGGGGGTGGCAGCGGAAACTCTTCCGCTGCCATCCCCCTCTGTGGGGGCAAGATCGATGCCCCAGGGGGAGCGCCAGCGATTCCCCCAGGGGCTGTGCTCATGACGGAGCGGTTCCGTCATAAGCACAGCCCAACCGATGCTCATGACGGAACCGCTCCGTCATGAGCATCGAAGGGGTTAATGGAGTCTAAAGACTTGCAGTAATAGACAAATGTCCTCAGTACTGACTCACTCTCATAAATCACCCACCCTTCATTGCCCTCTGTGCCTCTATGTAAGCTAGATTTTAAGTATCCATGCCAGCATTCTGTTCTGGCACTTGCCCTCCCCATATTTCCTGGCCTGGACATACTTTCCCAGACATCTGACCTCACCGATCACAGAATACGAGCAACTCCCCAATAATCTAGAACTTCATGACATGAACCAAAAGTAGAGGGTGAATGAACATTCCCTCAGATGCCCCACACTCCTTATGTGCCAATACACAGGTTCATTATTTACAATTAGGGATTCTGGTTTTATGATATTTCTTTCTTAATGTGTGTCTGTATTTATCCATGTTTAGTTATTTGGCCAGCGTATTGGTTTTTATACATATTTATTTTGTGTTATGTAAATAAATAAGATGTAAATTGTTTATTTTCACATTTTTTTAACCGATAAGTGTACGCTCATACTTTGATGCCTGTCTGATTTTGGCACATTAGGCAGATAAATATAACAAAACAATACACCCACATGGAAATATTAGCATTCTGAGACAAATACATGTTGAAATATGCAGTTATTTAAGGAAATCTCAACCTGTATTTTAACTCCTTACGCTGTCAATCTGTGTTGGCCTGGAAATCATGCACGACAGCATGGAGAGTCACTCAAAAGAAAACCAATTTTCTATATTTTTCCGCTTTTAAAAGTAAATACAGACAGGATACAAATAGTTTTCTGTCTGTATTTATCTGTAAGAATCAGTAAAAACAAAAAATGGGAGCCCTATTTACAATACAAAGCGATACAAAAGGGGATGATGAACGGAACGTTTGAGCCAATCAAACACTCACCCCCAGTCAACTGATCTGGGTTTAATCCATCATCATTCTTTAGCTCACTCCACCACCCCAGTTCAGACATGGCCATATGCAAATCAGTCTGACCCTGTGCACTCATGGGAACAGTCCAGCCCGAACTGCCAAGCCATGTCTTCCTGGACCGGAAACAAGCATCCTAGGACCGGTTTCTGGCATTTCCAGCCGTCATCAGCCAGGCTTGCCTGAATCCAGTGGCAAAGTGAGCAAGGGACCCGCGTCTGGGCATGCCCCGCCAACTTAGGGCGATCAAGCGATACAAAAGGGGATGATGGACGGAATGTTTGAGCCAATCAAACACTCACCCCACTCAACTGATCTTGGTTTAATCCATCATCATTCTTTAGCTCACTCCACCACCCCAGTTCAGACATGGCCATATGCAAATCAGTCTGACCCTGTGCCTCATGGGAACAGTCCAGCCCGAACTGCCAAGCCATGTCTTCCCTGGGCGGAAACAAGCATCCTAGGACCGGTTTCTGGCATTTCCAGCCGTCATCAGCCAGGCTTGCCTGAATCCAGTGCGCAAAGTGAGCAGGGACCCACGTCTGGGCATACTCCCGCCAACTTAGGCAGTCAAGCTGATACAAAGGGGATGATGGACGGAGCGTTTGAGCCAATCAAACACTCACCCCCAGTCAACTGATCTGGGTTTAATCCATCATCATTCTTTAGCTCACTCCACCACCCCAGTTCAGACATGGCCATATGCAAATCAGTCTGACCCTGTGCCTCATGGGAACAGTCCAGCCCGAACTGCCAAGCCATGTCTTCCCTGGACCGGAAACAAGCATCCTAGGACCGGTTTCTGGCATTCCAGCCGTCATCAGCCAGGCTTGAATGATGATGGATTAAACCCAGATCAGTTGACTGGGGGTGAGTGTTTGATTGGCTCAAACGTTCCGTCCATCATCCCCTTTTGTATCGCTTTGTTCTCCCTAAGTTGGCGGGGTATGCCCAGACGGGGTCCCTTGCTCACTTTGCCACTGGATTCAAGCAAGCCTGGCTGATGACGGCTGGAATGCCAGAAACCGGTCCTAGGATGCTTAGCCTCCGGTCCAGGGAAGACATGGCTTGGCAGTTCGGACTGGACTGTTCCCATGAGGCACAGGGTCAGACTGATTTGCATATGGCCATGTCTGAACTGGGGTGGTGGAGTGAGCTAAAGAATGATGATGGATTAAACCCAGATCAGTTGACTGGGGGTGAGTGTTTGATTGGCTCAAACGTTCCGTCCATCATCTCCTCTTGTATCGCTTGTTCGCCCTAAGTTGGCGGGGGTATGCCCAGACGTGGGTCCCTTGCTCACTTTGCCACTGGATTCAAGCAAGCCTGGCTGATGACGGCTGGAATGCCAGAAACCGGTCCTAGGATGCTTGTTTCCGGTCCAGGGAAGACATGGCTTGGCAGTTCGGGCTGGACTGTTCCCATGAGGCACAGGGTCAGACTGATTTGCATATGGCCATGTCTGAACTGGGTAATGGAGTGAGCTAAAGAATGATGATGGATTAAACCCAGATCAGTTGACTGGGGGTGAGTGTTTGATTGGCTCAAACGTTCCGTCCATCATCCTCCTTTGTATCGCTTAGTTCGCCCTAAGTTGGCGGGGGTATGCCCAGACGTGGGTCCCTTGCTCACTTTGCTACTGGATTCAAGCAAGCCTGGCTGATGACGGCTGGAATGCCAGAAACCAGTCCTAGGATGCTTGTTTCCGGTCCAGGGAAGACATGGCTTGGCAGTTCGGGCTGGACTGTTCCCATGAGGCACAGGGTCAGACTGATTTGCATATGGCCATGTCTGAACTGGGGTGGTGGAGTGAGCTAAAGAATGATGATGGATTAAACCCAGATCAGCTGACTGGGGTGAGTGTTTGATTGGCTCAAACGCTCCGTCCATCATCTCCTTTTGTATCGCTTTGTTCGCCCTAGGTTGGCGGGGGTATGCCCAGACGTGGTCCCTTGCTCACTTTGCCACTGGATTCAAGCAAGCCTGGCTGATGACGGCTGGAATGCCAGAAACCGGTCCTAGGATGCTTGTTTCCGGTCCAGGAAGACATGGCTTGGCAGTTCGGGCTGGACTGTTCCCATGAGGCACAGGGTCAGACTGATTTGCATATGGCCATGTCTGAACTGGGGTGGTGGAGTGAGCTAAAGAATGATGATGGATTAAACCCAGATCAGTTGACTGGGGGTGAGTGTTTGATTGGCTCAAACGTTCCGTCCATCATCTCCTTTTGTATCGCTATTTACAATACAGTCATTGCTGCAGAAGTAGTGGGGTCTCTTCAACTATTGGGATGTGTTTATCAAACCCAATATTATTTTGTATAAAGGGTACCCCCTTAAATAATATTCTGAGCCTCCCGTTCCAAGAACTTCAATAAGACCGAGTCATACAATTATGGTGAGTATTAAGCCATTATGAGTTGACCAGAGTCCAGGGACTATTCATGCGTTTCACTTTCCAGCTTAAGGTGTATCTTGTGAGCACCAATCGCGCTACTCACCTTCAGGCCAGACCAAATGTTCTCACATAATTGTCATCTGCCTTACCTCCACAGGAGTCCCTCAATATGCTAATGCACTGTTGTGAAATATAAACCAGACTTCTCACAAATGTATCCTTTAACCCCCTCCCCAGCACCCACCGAAACCTCTATCATTGTTATCCATCACCCGAGTTTAGTAAATTGTCCACACATTAGCGGGCACTTTAGTTGCATGCAGTGGGTGCCTGATTCTAGTCCAATCCTTCCAGTCACTTTATGACATCTTTTATCAAACCATGATGCGCCATCTCATGCAAAATGCTTCCTCTTGGGGTTTCTTCCAGCTCATGTCCCAGCCCACATATTAAATTCCACTGCACTGCCTAACCACATGGGGACCTTCCACTTTAGGCAACTGATATATTGTTGTCAACGCCCCTCCAGTTACATGTTTTGCTTACCACATTCAATCAGAATATTCCTCACACATTACAACCTATAGTCTAACACATAGATACCCCCACTAGCCCCATAGTTGTTTTTTAAACTATCTACAAGGAGACAGACAGTCTGACACATTAGGAGTCAAGGGAATATACATCACACATGGGTATTCGGATAGATAAAGAGCTGTTATCATCATTCCACTTCACTTAACTCCAAAGACAAGATGGGAACCCTGTCATTTCACTGGGGCTAGAACTCTGGCCTGTCACAGTCATTTCAATCATTTTGAGCCAGAATATTCACAAACTTGGAGGTCAGAGCCAGGCGTATGAAAAATGGATGCTTTCCTACATCCAGAAGCTTGAGCATGGCACGCTACCACTTCATACAGGTATTGTATGTTGGTGCAGTTTATTCTTAGTTGCATGAAGACTCATTTGGCCTCCTGAGCTACAGATGTAAAGACTGGGCATATTGACATATTTGCACCCTGAAGCTGCAAAAAAACTTTTTCTCTGGTCATTCATAGGACTGAGTCCCTATCCCTGTAATTCAAAGTGAGAGCGATGAATAGCACGGTAGTTCAACTCCTGGTTCAGCTGTAGGAATCAACTGGTGTGCAAGCACTTATTTTATGAGTGGAGTCCTTCACTTCATCATAGCCCCGTAACCCCACGGATTTCCAGCACTGCATGGGCTTATTGACTATCTCCTGGCTCTAATCCTCACTGGAAAAGACTTTCAAGCATCCTACACCAGGCCTCCTAGTGTGGCCAATGCCCTGCGTATGCAAATCTGAGATGTCAGTCTATCAGCACCCAACTGGACTCATACTGAGAAATGGCCATGTATCAAGGTCATCATAGGCAGCCAGAGCAGGTAAAGTCTGAGCTGCAGTACACTGCCCTCCTTTCCAGAATGCAGCTCGAGCCGGATTATTTCTTTTCAGTGTCCCAGCATCAAGGAGGCCAGCCCCTCCTCAGTTAACAACAGAATCCTACCACATGGTGGTCCCAGCAATCAAGGGACCCCCGCACAGTCCTCACTGTTGGCGGCCTTCACTGAAAGCGGCTCTCTGCCTCACATAAATGTGCATTCCTGCCACACCCTTCCATGTTTATCCAGCATCCCCTGTGGGTTGGTATTTGGGCGAGGTGCTCTCCACTCCTCTATGCAGCTACCTAGGGCTTTGTATAGCAGCCGGAGATGGGGGCTGCCATCTGACAGGTCTGCACTCTTCCACTTAGACTCAGTATCTCTGCCAACCACCCACCAGCTGCAGAAGGTACTGCTGGGTTTGCTTTGGTGAGAAGTAACTTGGAACAGGAGAATTCTGGACTGGCCCATCAGCTGGTTCGGTAGCAATGAGGGGTCTGAGGCTTCTCCTCACCTTAACGTCTGCCCCATCAGTTCATTTCCCCTAAAAGGTCTCACCCCTCAAATTTGCTGCCGTGCCTGCCACCACCGAGCTTTGGTGGAGTGAGTCACATTAGAGCCATACTGATCCTACTTTGCGTGCACCTAAAGCTATCGGAGATATTTCCAGACCACATTACGGGCTAACGACACACAGATAATCATCCATCAAAAGGATCCCCCTCGAACACCGAAAAACCGTCACTCACGCCCTGGTCACCAGCAGACTCGACTACGGCAACGCACTCTACGCCGGAATAAACAAAAACCTCACCCGCAAGCTACAGAACATCCAGAACGCCGCCGCAAGACTGGTCCTCAACCTGCCAAAACACTGCCACATCTCCCAGCACCTGCGCACACTCCACTGGCTCCCCGTCGAGGCGAGAATCACCTTCAAGATATTCACCCACGCACACAAGGCCCTCCATGGCGCCGGACCAGCATACCTGAACAGCCGACTCAAATTCCACGCACCCCAAAGGACCCTACGATCAGCCCAGCTCTCCTACGCCGTGGTCCCCCGCACCAGAAAGACCAGATCGGGAGGCCGCTCCTTCTCCTTCCTCGCGGCCAAAGCATGGAACGCCCTTCCGCTCCACCTCAGACAGACAACATCGCTCCCCAACTTCGCAAGAAACCTCAAAACCTGGCTCTTCGACAGACCTCCTCCTTGATGGAATGGAACCTGCATCCCCCCCCCCCTCACCCCCTCCCCCTCCACCCCTAGCGCCTTGAGACCCTTACGGGTGAGTAGTCGTGCTTTAACAAACCCCTGATTGATTGATTGATTGATTGATTGAGAACTTTGGAATAATGAGTATATTCAAAATCATACTTGGCTTGGAAAAGCCCCAGACTTGCCAGCAAGTACTAGGAAAGAGAAACACGTGTTGGCTATGATTCAAGCAGAAATTAAGCAAAGCTACAACCATTAACTCATTAAGAATCAAGTCAAAGAATAAATCCATAAAAGAAACCTTTGTTATTTGAAATCATTTTTGAGATAAGCTTCCAAACTGAACTATTGTACAACGTATTATGTATGCACTTACCCAACGTTTAAACAAGCCACACTGATCGTTTGTGGCACGCACTGTAGCGATGTGGCCATTCATCACCCCAAGCCTTGGACCCAAAGTGCCCAGAAATGTTCCCCTTTAGATGCGAGTGGCTGAGGGTCGCTGTGTGCAGGGCCATAAATGGGTTAGAAGCAGGTTCAGCAGAGCTTCTCAGTAGCCACCTTGTTGGCCGGCTGACTTGACAGCTCTCTGATATTTGGGTGTTACTTCAGTGAAAGTTTATGTACAACGTATACAGATGCAGGACACTCACTTACGTGTAAAAACCACTTCCAATCAAAGGAGCGCCCACTGCACCCCCAGCTGTGTTTCAAAACCCGCCTCCAGCTTCGAAATATCAGGTCTATGCTCTGTTCCCTCCACGGGTCTCCCGACGGCACTTCTTTCCATCAAGAACCAGCCACGCGGAGCACTATTGTATGGCACACATTTATTAAGATAAGATTCAGATCTTAAAATTGTATTAATCACGCTGACGATTCTTCCACATAATGAGTGCTCTCATTAAAAAACTGCTGTTTCCATCCCATTTAAAATATATTTAAATATGTAGCGTTTTTGCTTTCTGCCATAGACAAGAGCGCTTCCCCCATCATCCATCAGGACTATTAACACCATCTGGGTGGTATTCGCACCTGTTTAATGCCCGAGTTTTTAAATTAACAGATAGGTGACCAATTAACTTCTGCAGAGTGTAAGGAGATGCACTGAATTCTGTTTATAGGGTGATTAGTAGATTTTGATACGTTTGAGCTAAAAACACATTTTATATTGAAATCCACAAATTATGCGGCAGATGATGGATTATGAGGAAAGTGTGGCAAATCAATAATTACATGCAAACACTGTGGCTGTGAAATTCCTTAATTGTGGTGGCTCTTCTCAACATATCCAAATAACCAAAGAAGAACTCTTTCTCTAGATTCATTTAACACCACGTGTTAAGGCTGCCTCGGCTGCTTGTGGGTGGAATTAGAGGGAACGTCCTGAAACTGAACTCCTTCTTAGTTCCACAAATCCGATTACAACTCTCTCAGTTGCCAAAGCAGGAAGCCAGGGCCTGCTCTCTGAGGGCATGGTGGCAACCTTACCAGCAGAAGGGACTGGCCAGACTCTCATAAGAGTGCCAACAGGCATGCTATTTCATGCTGATTGTAAAAACAGTTCAGCAAAAAAGTGCTCCAAACCACAGGGTACAGAAGAGAGACTGCCTACTGCGACCAGTAGGGAAACTGAGATTGATTCCACAGATGTAATTTTTTATCAATAATGGCACAGTTTGACTAGGTCTTGTGATTTTACATATGTCTTAGTCACTAACTCTCTGCCAGTCCGAAGAACTTCCAGGTTCTTCTCTCTAGGTCGAATCTTTACCCAGGAGGGAGTGATCTGCTAGAGACGGCAACATTATTTTGGATTTTTTACACTTACTTCCTTTTCACCACAATGCTATGTACCTTGCTGAGAATGCACGCTCAGCCCTTGCCTCCACAGCACCACCACAACTTTCCAAACATGTTGTTATCTTGGGTAGGTGCCAGCAGTCATTACTGAGTTTGGCACCCTGTCGGGGTAGCCTTTTGTTCCAGTCCCTTTAGTTTCAAAATGTGCCATCTGCACTGCAGTGTCCCTCTGGCTTAGCCATGCATGCCCATGATGGCCTGGTCAATACCTGCCTTTGGGCCCTCTGGCAGCACAGCGTGTCTGCCAGATCTGATGAAGAAGTAGACGAATGCCGCCAAAGCGATGATCTCTGGGTTTAGTCACATGGTCACAGATTCCATTCCTTGTGGGTCCACTCAGCCATGCATCCTCCTGAGGTCGATAAATGGCGTACCATTGAGTTAGATAACAATAAATGTGTTGTATAGATCCAAGAGACATCAACACAAAATAAGTACAGTGGCTATTGTTTAGGACACTGTGTAGTGTACTTAGCGCTACTATTTGATAACGAATACACATCTACAGATAATCCTGAGAAGAGAAAACTCAACCTAAGTTTATTAACTAGGAATGGTCACCCTTAGTGGAAGAAGAAACCTCACAAACGTAATAGTGTCATGCTTCATCATAGGAGTCCTCTCCCCACCTCGGTAGGACAGTGCCACGAGGCGGACTCAACCTCCTCGAAGACTGTAACAGAAGGAGGGAGTTCTTGAATAACTCTTACTGGATAACACTGACATGAAAGGGGATCCAGAAGGAAAGTAAAAATACCTTAGTGTTCCATGGGCAATACCTTTATTCAACTAGACACTATGTTTGATTAAAACCTACAGAAATGGGTATATGGAGAGCAATGACACACCCAAATATCTGTCTGCCAAAAATGTTTCTGCCCAACTAGATTAGCCTAAACGGTCTGGGGCATTCATCAGGGCATGTGGATCCCTAGCATGACACTATTAAGTGTGTGAGGTTTCCTCTTCCACTAAGGATGACCTTTCCTAGTTAATAAACTTAGGTTGTTTTCTCTGCATTTCTGAAACAGAGAGGTTTATGTGTGATGTAAATTTCAGATGTAAAATAGTACCTAATGTACTGCAATACTAGCACTCCACAGAAGGCGAAATGATACACAAAACTTCCAATAGCATGATGTGAGAGTGATAAATTCCTCTGGGTGGAATTAAAGTCCACTCTAAATATGTTTAAGGAACATATAACAATAGATCCTGTAGACAGCTGTGTGGTCATGAGAACCTAAATAAGTGGTTACAAGATGGGAGTCATTAATAAGGGAGAAGGGGGTACAGATGATGATAAGAACATTCAAGAGAAATTGGAAGTGGGGAGTGGTGGTGAGTGGGGACATTTTAGGGTGTGGCTGCTGACCGCGAAGAGAAATGTCTTCATTTGTTGCATTTGAAGAAGAGGAAGCGTATTCCAGATTCTTGAAGAATTTACGCTGTCAAGCTGGAACTACTGACCAGGTTACAAACAGATCCCTTTACCTCGCAGGCAACCCACCTAGAATTGTTGGTGCTGTGGTTTGAATTGGCTTTGTCCAAATAGAGAAATAGTTTCTGCCCCGGTCCAACACTGGAGTAAAAAGTTCCGTTCTGGGCGTCTTGCTCAATGCAGCGCCCAGACACGGGGTTCTCAGCCCCTCCTGTTTTCCGCCATCGCCCAGTCTTGAACCCTGCATGAGCTCAGCAGATGTCTTTGGTCTTCCCAGTACTTTTTTGATTGTACAGTTCACAAAGTGCTTCAACGCCTCGCCAGGAGCAGCAAGAGCTATACAAACCTACAGTGCAATACAATACAATACAGCGTCTGACCTCCACCATCTTTGTGGGTCTCCCATGAGTTTCCAAGGGACAGCGCTCTAGAACAAAGCCCAGCGTGACCTGATGGAAGGCAACATCACATATACTATATCTAGGAACAAAATGTATCTTACGGAAAATAAAGCGCTTTGCAGACCTTCAAGGTTGTGAAAGGACTTTTTTTGTTTTCAAAAACGCCCTCCTTTCAACATCTTGAAATATAGAAGGCCACGGCCCGGGGCACCGCGCAGGCAGGTGTCCTACAGCTAATATTATGATAGGATTAGGCCATTTATAATAGCTCGTTTGTTTTATTTTTTCTCAATTGTTAACTGTAATTAGAGTTCGGTATTGAATAAAAGCCCGTTTTGACCCGCGCTAATCGGATTCAGTGTTACGACCCGAGGTCAGACTAATCCGGGGTGGTCATGTGCTTATGAACGTTTCATTGACAAGATGTGGTCTGGAGATGAAAGGGTCACGTGGGCAGAGATCCTGCGTGGCGCTGCGTCAGGTCCCCTGCGTGGCGCTGCGTCAGGGCAGCGACCACAAGTTTAGAATGTTTTTTATATGTTTGTGCACATAAATTGATTAGTAGACTTCCAGAAAATCCTTTTTTACACAATTCCTTACATGACTCCATGTGTCCATCGTACCATTTCTGAGCTTCAGATCAGTTGCTCTTGAATTATGTGTTACTCAAACCCACAGTTTCGCAGGATGACACATTGCACATTATGGTACGCACTTGTACTGTGCACGGGTGTTGCACAGTTTGATCTTTCATTGCTGGTGGAAACTGTACACCTGAGAGACTTGGGCCCAATTACATAAAGTGAAACACCTTCCAAAAATAGAACGTACTCATTTTGTGAGGCAGCGGATCTAATTTCTTAATGGAGGAATACATCAGATACAGAAATCTGCGCTCAACTTCATGGTCCCAGGTTCGACTCCTGCCAGGTTAGCTCAACCTGTCATCCTTCCAGGGTCGATTAAATAATTTTCTTTCAGTTGAATAATGATACACAGTTCAGTTCTACGTAGTGCCAAGGTATTACTTGGTGTGAATGCAGTGCCAACCAATACGCTGTTTATAGTTCTGTTACTTTAGCACTTTGGAAGGTGTAAACTAATTTTGCTCCACTTAACAAGCAAGCCAGCCAAAGTGGTGTCAATGAATTTGATACATTCTTGCATGTCCAGAATTTTGGACCAGATTTAATAATTTTTCACGCAATGCAGTGCAACAACAATCACATTTGCTTTGTTGTGTTGCGCAAGGGGGGGGGTGAAGAACAGAGCCATATCTGCTAAGATTGGCCTCCTTCTGGGGTTACTGCTTCCTCCCACACTGGTGCACAAATATGCTGGCTTGCACCATGCACCGTGGTGCAGAGAGTAGTGTGCACTGTCTAGCATAGGATTTGTACTGAAAGCATACCCGTCCAGTGCAAAGCCCTATGCCTACACAAACTAGGCTCTCAGAAGAATCACAGCCATTGGATGGGTGCTGTGCACAGCAACACACATGCCGTTTTTTTTTATTTTTAAACACATGTCCCCTTGTTAATGCCTGTTTCAAAGAGGTGTTAGTTTTTGACGCAGAGCCCATTGGGGTATATTAGTAGATTCTACTTTGTGCCCAAACCTATGGGTACTTGCACTGATCAAGTAACGCCCCCTTGAGTCAAAGCGGCGCAAAGCAAAGGTGTTTTTGCACAAGAGAAGGGCACCTTTCCAGCGCAAAACACCTTTGGCACTGGGTAGTAAATACCCTTGTGAGACATTGTGTAGCTTTGCATTACTTGGCGCCTGGGCAAAGCCTTAGTATATCTGAGCCTGTATGTTAAATAGTTTGTAGGAAAAAAACACATTTCTCCTTTCCTTTTTATGCCAGTAGTAAAAAAACTATGACAGTAGTAAAAGAAATAGTGTAAAAGTGATCTGCTCAGTTTTTGCCTTCACATTGCGTGCTTTGCAGGCACCAAGGACAGGTTTTAAAATAATAAAAACGACTGCTGATGCTCAGATGAGAAAAAAGGTTCGGAATTTTACTGGGTGACCTGACATTTTTGTCTGAGAAACATTGTCTAATTTTGGTTAATTCTGCAACTACTAGGTGCATTTAGAAATATTACATAACATATCCTTCTTTAGGTTGAGAAAACAAAAATACCAATGCATTCGGTCCTAAAAGAAAAATATAAACAGCCTCAAGTCAATATGTCGTTTGGGGAGCATGTTTTTTTCTGCTTATTTGATGCAAGCAGACGGCCCAGTGGGGGTCAGTATAAGCCTGGTGTCTCAAAGAGGCGAGTCCCCTGTGTCTTCTAACTCCCCCTCAAATACCCCTTTTAAAGGAAGGGAGGTGCATTTTGTGTCACCTTCCTTTGAAGTGGAAGCTGCTGTCTCGCTTGCAGTGCTGCAGACAGCGGCTGCTATTCACGACATACAGAGCTAACGCCAATCACACTGCCAAGTGTGAAGAAGCAGGCTGGAGCCCATCAAAGCCCACGTCATCAATCCCTTCAGACCAAAGCAACATGGCGCCAAGAGTGTAGACAGAGTCAAGAACTTGTCACTTCCATTAGAGCTGAAACAATTCAAAGAGAAAGGCGCACTCTTCTCAACAAAGAAAGCAAGGCCTCGGATTGCTATTTCATGGTGCGCCATGTTCAAACAGCTTTATTCCCCTCAGCCAAAGCACGTTTTGCATGCCATCCGTTTAGAATACCCAAGAAGGAGATTTGGCGGGAAAAACTGAGATTGTGTTTTGTAATAAATTAGGAAATTTACCTTTCTAAATAGTGAAAGTGGAACGAGCTCACTGCACAAACATTCAAAATGCCTCAAGCTATTTTAAATTTAAAAAAAAAAGATTGGCTCTATAGAGGAGGAATCATTTGTTAATGAATAATTTATGCAGAAGGCTCTGACTGCACCAGCCCCGTGCCAGGACCCACATTTGCTAAACTTCATTTAATAGAGCGCCGCCGGAAAAATAGCAGCGCTACATTGTCCGACTGCTGGAAAAAGCCAGTCAGAGAAAGTTCCCCTGCTGATGATGTCATCAGCCCCTGCTGATGATGTCATTAGCAGCGCTAGCACAGTAAAGGCTGTTTAGCGTGACGCACAGCAATGCGCCATAGCGCAAAGACGTGCCGGTGTTTTGCACAAGGGATTTGTACCCGAATATTCTCTCCAGTACAATTTCTTGTGTGAAAACAGAGGCAAAAGGCCAAGCCAATTTCGATATGTGCTTTTCTCTAAAGCACACACGTAATTGTATCAAAGGCGTTTGACTTAAGCCTGATTTCGCTTGGCATTAGGTTTCGACGCAAAGCCAAGTGAGGCCATTATATAATGTATCTGGCTTTGTGCCATACCTAGGGGAGTGCCCCGGAAATACAGCTTGCTTGAATTAGCATGGACGGTCTTACACTGCACAAAATAGTTTGGCACTCGGCAAACGTCAGCTTTTGGAACTACAAAAATTGCGGCGCTGCTGCCTGCACTAAAAAGTGCATTGAGCTAGGGGCTTATTTATGAGAGGCTTGCGCCCCTGGAGTGTCACTTGTTTTGACGCTGCGGCGGCGTAAGCCTCTCAATCATATCTATGAGGCGACGCAAAGCCACTCTGCGCGGCTTTGCATGGCCTCATAGATATGGAGTAAGATAAAGCAGCACAAATCACTGCCTTGCCTTACTCTGCGTAAGGAGGCGTTCCATGGGCGTTGCGGTGGGTTTTACCTAGCAGCACCCAAGGATTTTGACGCTGTCCCAGATTTACTTAATCACGTAAACCTGGGACAGCATCAAAACCATAAACCAAAGAAACGTCACTTTTAACGACGTTCCTGTGGCGCAATGCCCTGCTCCATATTTTCAAAGTGGCTTTCAGCCACTTTTTGTAGCTGAACGCCGCTTTGTAAATATGGTACCCTTTCACGCTGGTATCTGCGTGAAAGGGGCGAGCAATGAATGTTGCTGTGGGCGTTCCACTGCAACACCTATGCTTTTTGACGTTGCCCGAGATTTACAAGGATGTGTAAATCTGAGACAGTGCCAAAAACTAACGCCATGCAAGAGCAGGCGTCAGAATGGCGATATGAGGAGAAATACTTTTATTTCTCCTCGTTTTTGCTTTTTCTATGTGTGCTGCATTCGGCAGCACTCATCGAAGACCAAAACGCCATGAATGATTGTTTATGTGCAGGAAGGTGACGATTTGCTACTTCTGTGTGTGCTGCTTTCTGCAGCACACATAGAAGTAACAAATCGCCATTATTGGGGACACCATCCTGCACATAAACAATCATTCCTTGCAACGCAGGCACCTTTGCACTTTGTTGCAAGAGTGCCTGTGTTGGCACTAGGCAGCTAAATTTAACGCCAGCACTAGGGAAAACACAGGGATGCGCTGTATTGTTGTAAATACGGCGCATCCCTGCGTTTTGGAAATGTCGGAGCACGGTGCTGCCAAATTTGGCGCAGCTCTGCACTCCGACATTTCATTGTACATATGCCTCTGAGTTTGTTGGACCTGGCCCTTTCTGCAGGGTCATCCCCAGATCTTTTGCCTTCACCCTCCTGTTTTCTGAACCTGTTTTGTTGGCTTTTAGCACTTTGCGCACTTTACTACTGCTAGCCAGTGCTTGTGCTCTCTCCTTAAAACATGGTAGAACTGGCGTATACCCAATTGGCACATTTCATTTACTTGTAAGGCCCTAGTAAAGTGGTACTATCTGTGCCCAGGGCCTGTAAATTAAATGCTACTAGTGGACCTGCAGCACTGATTGTGCCACCCACTTAAGTAGCACTTTAAACATGTCCCAGGTCTTCCACTGAAGCCTGTGTGTACAGTTTAAACTGCCATTTCAACCTGGCAAAATAAACCTTTTTAATACATATAAGATACCCTTAGGATAGGCCCTGGACAGCCCAGAGGGCAGGGTGCAGTATATTTAAAAAATAGGATATGTAATTTTAGGCTTTACATGACCTGATAGTGAAAAACTTTTAAATTCGTTTTTTACTACTGCAAGGCCTACCTCTCCCATAGACTAACACTGGAGTTACCTTATTACATTTAATAAGTTGTATTTCCAAATGGGAAAAGACAACCAATTCATGTTTGGTGTCCTTGGAATTGTAATGAAAAATCCTAACTTATGGCAAAGTCGGATTTTAAAGTACAATTTTCAAAATGCCACTTTTAAAAAGTTAAACAAAAAAACAGAGGTTCCTGTGGACACTCAATGATTAATATTGCAATACATATATGCACAATCACAATGGAAAGTGAAGGTAAAGGTGATGTCAGAGAGAAAAAAACATATAACACAGAGTATGTAGGGAAACAAGATATTTTATACAATGCGTTCACATTATTATCACATTCAATGTGAAGTGTCCCAAGTGAAAGTGAAACCTATCAGCATCAATTGTGAATTTTTGTGACATAAAAACAAGGTTTCAATGTTTGTACAGAAACGACCATTCAATTGATACACAATATATGTCAACAGTATCCTAGTATAATAGTAGGAACTGGGGATTCGGTTCGCTTCAAACTGTCGACGACGTTTCGACCCAACTATCAATACAGGGTCTCATCAGGACCTATCAATGATGGGACACCTGGAAGAGTGATAATCAATGTATCAGTACGAAGAAATGTAAGGAGTGGACAGACAATGACCGAATTCTGCTTTAAGGTCGATGTCCTACCTGGGAATGACTGACAATAGGTGTGGTGAGCACTAGTGAGAGTGAAAAGTAGTGAAGGGTACTCACATAGGGCCCGTCCGGGCACTGTATAGGCAAAAGGTTGAAAGTTGATTACATTGGGAATGCATTCCACACAAGTATAGTGACCACTGTAATTGTGGCGTGTACCACCTATCCTATGGGAGGGGGGGAGGAGGGGTACTGGCAGTCAAGGTACTTGATGATGGACTGGTAAAATAGATATCCAGAAGGAGGTGTCTGAAATAATACAACACCTTGTTACAAACGGATATTAATCGGAGAAAGGCAGAGCGGGGGTTAATTGTTTAATGGCTCTCTTACCGCGTGGTGCTGGTTAATGTACAGCCTAGGGTAGAGGCCTCGTGCAGTCTTTGATAAAGCAGAGTCCGTTTCCAATGTGGATTCCTAAAATAACAGTATTGTCAACGTTGTGGACTCATTAAGGTTTGTATTTGAATGAAGTGAAGTGCGAGCTCGGTGGAGTCTCTTACCGGTACTTCTTATTAGGAGGACGGTCCAATAAAGGGATCCAATGTGCACTCCTGCGGAAAGAAATCTCGCCCGTCACGATGCAGAGAACCCGTTTCCGTTTGTCTCTGTGCTCGAATGATGTCAAGACCGATCTGGGTTCTCCGGTCTCAATTTATAGGCTAGATGCGCGCCCTGCTGGCGGGAGACTGCGCCGGCGAGCAGACCTTGCTAGGGGATATTATTTATGATCAGCCGATTCAGTAGAGCATAAAGGCGACGGAGTGAACTCCGATTTTAATTCTCGCATTTATTATTGTGCTCTCAGCTGTGGGTAATCAGGAATAGTCAGACAGAGGAAATATTCATACATTTTTACAAAGATTTTTTCTATGTCTATTGAGATAGATAGACTAACTGTATGTAACCAAAAGTATAAACATATTATATAGAGTGTCATTCTAGGTAGCCAATGATTGAATATTGTAGACCTTACATAAACAATCGATATATACCAGAGCGGTTGCATAAGCTTGCCCGGTCACTCGGTGGTAATAGAAGCCACTAGCTGGTGGCAAAAATTTGTGATGGCCGCTCGAGTAAAAAATATTGACACATAGATTTCAAATTCAACAATACATAGATACGAATACATATGTGAGGTAATAACACATGATGGATACATAACAGTGGATGGTTATACTTTCATGGCATCATAATTAAAAAACAGTATCAATTTCTCTCATATATGTAAATGTAACAAACATAATCATGGAACAAACACATGAATGTGGATCGACAACCCGTATAGTGACAGTATCAGTCCAATACTGTTCTGTGGTTTCCCTTCTCTGGTGTCACTTCCCAAAAAGTTTATACTAATTGTATACTGATGTGTATTGGTTTAAAGTGATCAGCAGTGGGATTTTAAATTGCCAAAGTAGAGACAAACCCATGCCACTCTTCGCTTGTGTTGAGTCCCTCATCAATAGACCTAGTCCGTTCTATCCACTGGCATTCTAGTCTCTGTAGTATGTGAGTCAGATCACCACAACTATCTGGTTTGAAAGCTCTTTCAACTACTTGCCACTTTAAATAATCTGCTGTGTGATGTTTCTCGTTAGAGTGGGCTACCAGATGGGCATTAGCGATAGAGCACCTTATTGTACTCCTGTGTTGGCTTATTCGTGCCTTGATGGGTTGGCATGTTTGTCCTATATAGGATAAATGGCATGGGCACCATATACAGTATACTATGTTTCGTGTGTTGCAATTGGAGAAAAAATTGAGTGGATGTTTGATGTTCCCATGTTCGAAGGTGTTAGTGTCGAAAGTTAGGGGACATGCTACACAGTTGCCACATCTGTGATGCCCCTTGATCTCAGGTAAACCCCAAGCTGATTCTAGAGTCCCTAGTCTGGGGCTAGTATTGCCATGTGTTGAAGAATGGACAAGATGATCTTTAAGGTTCTTGCCACGTTTGAATGCAAACATGGGTGCCTCCATAGTTGAGTCTATATTTTGAATGAGATGCCAGGTTTTTTAAAATTAATTTCTGGATTTTATTGGTGTGTATCCCAAAAGTGGTGACACAAATTAGTTTCTCAAGAGTAGTTTTCTTTCTTGGGGTCAGTAGTTCCTCTCTAGGACAGAACCATGCTCGTTTGAGGGTGTTCCTTACAATTTTGTTAGGGTACCCCCTCGCTAGAAGTTTAGCTTTCAATGTTTCCGCCTCCCTCATATAGTCCTGCTTGCGAGAGCAGTTTCTCCTGAGGCGGAGAAACTGCCCAAATGGAAGTCCATCTCTTAGTGCACGAGGGTGGTTGCTGTTATAAGAGAGGAGAGTGTTTCTCTCAGTAGGTTTTCTGTGAAGACTGGTGTACAGTGTTCCCTCATTATGCTTAATAGTGAGGTCCAGAAAAGCAATTTCTGTTTTGTGTATGGTGGACGTAAATGTCAGGTGTTTTTGGACATTGTTCAGATATTCGACGAAGTCGTGAAAGGCAATTTCAGTGCCAGACCAAATTAAGAAAATATCGTCGATATAGCGTTTCCAACAATTTATGTTGGTACGAAATGTATTTTGTGCAGACAGGGCATATGTTTGTTTGATGTTTTCCATGAAAATGTTTGCCAGATTTGGGGCAAAAACAGCTCCCATTGATGTCCCAGAGCACTGTTGGTAGTACTTTCCGTCAGAAAGGAAGTAGTTGTATTGTAATGCAATGCGTAAGAGGGAGATGATGAAAGTAGTGGGGCCGTGTATCTCAACACTGAGAGCCCCCGTACCCCGGTGTTGTATACTCTACCTAAAATCCATAAGATCATTATGAATCCTCCGGGACGCCCCATTCTGTCGGGCTGTGGCTCAGCTCTGGAACCCATTGGGAGATATATCGATTTCTTTCTAAAAGACTTTGTCCCCGTGCAAGAAACATACGTGAGAGACAGTATGTTTATGATAAACCTAGTGGACAATAGGCCCTTCAATGCCGAAACAGACTGGTTGGCCACCCTTGACATAACATCACTATACACAAACATACCTCAAATAGATAGCATCCAACTAGTTGAAAAACTACTAGAAACATGAACACGGCCCATACAAGTCCCCACTACTTCCATCATCTCCCTCTTACGCATTGCATTACAATTAGGGCTCCCGGTTTTATGGTATTTATTTTTTTAACATTTCCGTCTGTATTTATCCATATTTATTTTTTGGTCTTTTCATCTGTATTTATCCACATTTATTTTTATCGCAAGCAAAAGAAGACGCTGCAGCTAGTATTTTTCCACATTTATTTGAATAGTCATGCACACTTGCACTCAGTTGTGATAGGTTGTTGTAACTGTTTTTGAAATTGGAGCCTATGCTAGGTGCACTTTAATTATTGGGAGCAAATTTCTTCCCTGTTCGCCAAGAAAAGATTAGTGAACTAGTAGTATTGATTAGGTCTCACTTGTGCAGCTGTCTGGCAAAAGTCAAAGCATTACTCCCTCCTTTACTTGCATTTTATCAGCCATCTCACATAGTGTCTGCTCGAAGGATAAAATGTAGAGCACAGACGGTGCAACAGTCACACCTGTTATTATTTAAGTGCTACTAAGTTTCCAGACTCTGGCTATGATTGCTAAGTAAAAATAAGTCATTCTAACTGACCCAAACACCTCTCACTCAGCCTCACTGCCCCGCAGGGGTGAATAATCAATTAGGGGTGGACCCAGGCTTTATGCTGATAGCTGTTGGAGGCATGTCTGCCTCCGTGCCCTGCCCCCATCGATCTCTTTCCTCCTCCCACACAACCAAAAACATAAAAGGTTGCTGGGGCTGCAGCCGTTGTCCTGGGGTGTTTTCTCACCTCTTAATGGACGTTGGCTGCTTGCATTGCTCCAACAATTTACCTTCTACCTGCTTCAGCTTCATTGCATATCTCCTTTCTCTTTGGGCTTGATATAGTGGTTACAGTATAAAGCTGTCATGCTGGCACAACAGTAAAGCTTTGCTGGTTAGCATTGACTTTATTTGAAGAGGGAGTGGTCTGTTTAAACAAGTAAGTAAGGCTCGATAAAAGGCACCTTTGGAGGGTACCTGTTTGTTTGTTTTTGAAGCTTGAGTTTGTGAAAAAGCAGCTCCTGCCTGTAGAAATGTTTTTACGTGAGCACCACAGTGACGGGCCTTTAAACCAGATTAATCTGGGTCACCTTCAAAATGTGCAGGGAATTGGATGTGAACACTGCTACAGCAAGAGATACCAAAATGCAAATGTCACAGGACTGCAGCTGCCCTCAGTGGGCAAGAGTCACAGGCCTTTAAATGAGACACAACCAGCACTTTTCAACAGCGTTTCCAGGATTTTAATTGTCTGTAAAATCACTTCATGGCAGAGAGCAGATACTTTGTGCCTAAATGCAGATTAAACTATATTTTTAAAGAGCCATTTGAGTTTCCTGAATGTTTTACCTAGCAATTTTGATTCTTAAGCCCAAAAAATGAAGCACTGAATATTAAAACCTCTCCTTCTGCAGACAAGACGCTCCGGCTGCACTTGTTCACCCCTCTCCAGAGGGGCAGTTTGATTGCAGCAGTTTCATATTTCTTTCCACAACCTTTGAGCACCTCAGACACGGATTTTCCAGAGGAGCACAGAGGCAGGACAAGCATTTGTTTTCCCAGTATTTTTCCGTTTTTTATATATAAATACAGACAAAGAAAAAAACGTTTTCCGTCTGCATTTATATGTAAAAATCCGTTTAAACGGAAAACCGGGAGCCTTAATTACAATACAACTACTTCCTTTCTGACGGAAAGTACTACTAACAGTGCTCTGGGACATCAATGGGAGCTGTTTTTGCCCCAAATCTGGCAAACATTTACATGGACAACATCGAACAAACATATGCCCTGTCTGCACAAAATACATTCCGTACCAACATAAATTGTTGGAAACGCTATATCGACGATATTTTCCTTATTTGGTCTGGCACTGAAATTGCCTTTCACGACTTCGTCAAATATCTGAACAATGTCCAAAAACACCTGACATTTACGTCCACCATACACAAAACAGAAATTGCTTTTCTGGACCTCACTATTAATCATAATGAGGGAACACTGTACACCAGTCTTCACAGAAAACCTACTGAGAGAAACACTCTCCTCTCTTATAACAGCAACCACCCTCGTGAACTAAGAGATGGACTTCCATTTGGGCAGTTTCTCCGCCTCAGGAGAAACTGCTCTCGCAAGCAGGACTATATGAGGGAGGCGGAAACATTGAAAGCTAAACTTCTAGCGAGGGGTTACCCTAACAAAATTGTAAGGAACGCCCTCAAACAAGCTTGGTTCTGTCCTAGAGAGGAACTACTGACCCCAAGAAAGAAAACTACTCTTGAGAAACTAATTTGTGTCACCACTTTTGGGATACACACCAATAAAATCCAGAAATTAATAAAAAAAAACTGGCATCTCATTCAAAATATAGACCCAACTATGGAGGCACCCATGTTTGCATTCAAACGTGGCAAGAACCTTAAAGATCATCTTGTCCATTCTTCAACACATGGCAAGACTAGCCCCAGACTAGGGACTCTAGAATCAGCTTGGGGTTTACCTGAGATCAAGGGGCATCACAGATGTGGCAACTGTGTAGCATGTCCCCTAACTTTCGACACTAACACCTTCGAACATGGGAACATCAAACATCCACTCAATTTTTTCTCCTATTGCAACACACGAAACGTAGTATACTGTATATGGTGCCCATGCCATTTACCCTGCATAGGACAAACATGCCAACCCATCAAGGCACGAATAAGCCAACACTGGAGTAGAATAAGGTGCTCTATCGCTAATGCCCCTCTGGTAGCCCACTATAACGAGAAAAATCACACAGCAGATGATTTAAAGTGGCAAGTAGTTGAAAGAGCTTTTATACCAGATAGAGGGGGTGATCTGACTCACATACTACAGAGACTAGAATGCCAGTGGATAGAACGGACGAGGTCTATTGATGAGGGACTCAACACAAGCGAAGAGTGGCGTGGGTTTGTCTCTACTTTGGCAACTTAAAATCCCACTGCTGATCACTTTAAACCAATATACATCAGTATATACTTAGTGTCAACTTTTTGGGAAGTGACACTCGAGAAGGGAAACCACAGAACAGTATTGGACTGATACTGTCACTATACGGGTTGTCGATCCACATTGCTGTGTTTGTTCCATGATTATGTTTGTTACATTTACATATATGAGAGAAATTGATACTGTTTTTTAATTATGATGCCATGAAAGTATAACCATCCACCGTTATGTATCCATCATGTGTTATTACCTCACATATGTATTCGTATCTATGTATTGTTGAATTTGAAATCTATGTGTCAATATTTTTTACTCGAGCGGCCACCACAAATTTTTGCCACCAGCTAGTGGCCTCTATTACAACCGAGTGACCGGGCAAGCTTACGCAACCCCTCTGGTATATATCGATTGTTTATGTAAGGTCTACAATATTCAATCATTGGCTACCTAGAATGACACTCTATATAATATGTTTATACTTTTGGTTACATACGGTTAGTCTATCTAACTCAATAGACTTAGAAAAAATCTTCGTAAAAATTTATGAATATTTCCTCTGTCTGACTATTCTTGATTACCCACAGCTGAGAGCACAATAATAAATGTGAGGATTAAAATCGGAGTTCACTCCGTCGCCATTATGCTCTACTGAATCGGCTGATCATATATAATATCCCCTAGCAAGGTCTGCTCGCCGGCGCGGTCTCCCGCCAGCAGGGCGCGCACCCAGCCTATAAATTGAGACCGGAAAACCCAGACCGGTCTTGAAATCATTCGAGCACAGAGACAGACGGAAGCAGGTTCTCTGCATTGTGACGGGCGAGATTTCTTTCCGCAGGAGTGCACATTGGATCCCTTAAATGGACCGTCCTCCTAATAAGAAGTACCGGTAAGAGACTCCACCGAGTTCGCACTTCACTTCCTTCAAATACAAACCTTAATGAGTCCACAACGTTGACAATACTGTTATTTTAGGAATCCACATTGGAAACGGACTCCGCTTTATCAAAGACGGCACGAGGCCTCTACCCTAGGCTGTACATTAACCAGCACCATGCGGTAAGAGAGCCATTAAACAATTAACCCCCACTCTGCCTTTCTCAGATTAATATCCGTTTGTAACAAGGTGTTGTATTATTTCAGACACCTCCTTCTGGGTATCTATTTTACCAGTCCATCATCAAGTACCTTGACTGCCAGTACCCCTCCCCCCCTCCCATAGGGTAAGTGGTACACGTCACAATTACAGTGGTCACTATACTTGTCTGGAATGCATTCCCAATGTAATCAACTTTTAACCTTTTGCCCATACAGTGCCCGGACGGGCCCTATGTGAGTACCCTTCACTACTTTTCACTCTCACTAGTGCTCACCACACCTATTGTCAGTCATTCCCAGGTAGGACATCGACCTTAAAGCAGAATTCGGTCATTGTCTGTCCACTCCTTACATTTCTTCGTACTGATACATTGATTATCACTCTTCCAGGTGTCCCATCATTGATAGGTCCTGATGAGACCCCGTATTGATAGTTGGGTCGAAACGTCGTCGACAGTTTGAAGCGAACCGAATCCCCAGTTCCTACTATTATACTAGGATACTGTTCACATATATTGTGTATCAATTGAATGGTCGTTTCTGTCCAAACATTGAAACCTTGTTTTTATGTCACAAAAATTCACAATTGATGCTGATAGGTTTCACTTTCACTTGGGACACTTCACATTGAATGTGATAATAATGTGAACGCATTGTATAAAATATCTTGTTACCCTACATACTCTGTGTTATATGTTTTTTTTTCTCTCTGACATCACCTTTACCTCCACTTTCCATTGCGATTGTGCATATATGTATTGCAATATTAATCATTGAGTGTCCACAGGAACCTCTGTTTTTTTGTTTAATTGTAAGTACCCTGGTTCCTTGTGAGTAGGGTGTCCCTTGTGTCTCCATACACGACTTTTAAAAAGTTGGCATTTTCCTGCCATAGCAATTTGGTGCCTGCAGCCTGTCTCTCGGTCACATGACTGGGTGTAGTTGGCAGTTGGGCTTTGTGTATTCCTCCTAGACAGCCATACACAATAGAGAGCTTAGGTTTGCCTGGATGGGCGATCAATGGCATTATGGGTGGGAGGAGCTGACCCAGCCACACTTACACTTGAATAGGCTGTGTCATGCCTTCACATAAAAGGCTGCATAACCCCTGTAGTTAGTCTGGGGCCAGGGCCAGGAAGGCAGGGCACCTGTGCACTTCAAAGGCATGCCTCTAGAAGCTTCTCCCCACTTCAAAGGTACAACGGGGTATAAATATTGGACCTCATACCCCAACTCTTCAGTACACTTCTGGACCTATGGATACTCTGCCAGGAAGAAGGATTGCTGTGCTGCTGAAAGGACTGCCACTCTGCTGCTGGACTGCTGCTCTGAAGGACTGCTGCCCTGCTGTGCTGACCTGATGCACTCTTGCCTGGGTGAGAAGGACTGGACCTGCATCTCTTGAACCCAGAACCCCAGAGTGACTCCAAGGGCTAGTTTGCTGGCCTCCTGATCTGAAGCATCAGCAACAGGCTTCCAACAACCTTGCACCTGGACTCTGCCATCTGTGAGTCTACCCTGCCAAGTGGTGCCACCCCAGTCCTGGACCCTTGAAAGTGAGCGTAAAGTGCTCTGTCAGCCTATGTGGATCCAGCAAAAGCGGCGCATCTCCTGTGCTGCGTGGACAAACCTGAGCAGAACCAACGCATTGCTGCTGCTGCATGGATTTGACTCATCACAAAGACCTGCATCGCATCCCATCAGAACCGCCACTGTGCAACGCATCTTCAGCGCAGACCCTTTCATCCCTCATCTATGTCAGCCTTGATGAGGATGCTGAACTCCACATCACAGCCTCACAGCTCCTCAGAAGTGACACATCGCCTCGACTGCGCAACGCATCCTTGACATCAGACTTCGCATTGCAAGTCATCGTCGACGAGATCCTCAATGACGACGCAAGACCTCCAACCACAGCCTTGCTGCATCTCGGAACCGATGCATCGCTTCGGCTGCACAATGGATCATTGACACAGATCCTTGCAACGCTCCGCAAATCACGATTTAAGGTACTTTATTCAGCGGGACTAACTGGGTCCCTGTAGCCAGCCCCCGGTCGATTGCGATCCGATGCGACCAGATATCCACAGTCCACAGTTGGGGCTCTGTGCTTTATGGGGCTATTTTCACTAAAATCTTTAAAATTGGATTTTCTCCCGTTGTACTTATTGGATTTTGTAGTTTTGGTCTTGTTTTATTTTTTCAACGAAAGTTCTATTTTTTCTAACTTTGTGTGTGGTGTTTTTCACTTTTTTACCATTTGAAGTATTGCACAAATACTATACTACAAATAGCTATGGGCAACTAAGTTAGATTTCTAAGATAGGTCCTGAGGAAAATCCAAAGATTTTGGAGTAGATGCCTCACCCAATGTGTATAGTGGCATGCTTCATCATTGGCGTCTATCAACATCTTGGAGGATAATACCACCATAGCGGACTCAACCGAGGTCGGGAGTTCTTATATAAATCGTTACTAGATTTGGAGCAGGGATCCAGAGAAATAAGCAATACAAATGTCTCAGGGTATACCCAAGAGAATTTCCTTTATTATTTGAGTACCCTAGACATGATTAAAAACAGGTTGTGGGGGCTATTTGAGTATACATGACTCAATTGCTCCAATATAAGTACAAATACTATATACATTGGCTCTAAGTTATGCCTGACTGCTCTGTGCCATGCTACCAGAGGGTTGAGCAAAGGTTAATTTAGTGTTGGCTTGTGCCCCACCCTGACTAGGATGGTGGTTGCCGCTTGACCAGGGCTCACACCCCAGTCAACCAACAACCCAGTTTCTTACGGATGTACACATGAAAATGAATATGAAATTAAACAAGCAAAGAAAAGTCTTACTTGTTGCATATATATCTTGCACATGTTAATCATATCAATGAATGCCATCTGGAAAGAACTGACCTCATAAAACAAATGCTTTCATTCTCATTTTCACAGTTTTCAATATGCCCCTTATCAGGTAAGAGGAACTCACCCATTTATATATTTTTTTCTGCATTCAGGAACTGGTAGTTTTCTATATAGAGTAGGTAGAATCAAACGTTGTATTCCTCTATATAGATAGAATATGATCAAAACTAGAAGCAGATCTTCTCTCACCAGGAAGAAGCTAAGGATCAGACCACAGCATGAAAGTATGATTACCAGATTCCCAAGACATGCTTTTCCCATTGACCCTATACCATCTCATTCCAACAGTTACAGACCTTGAGACCCCACACTAGCCCCTCTGACCCCGGTTACTGCCTCTACAGCTGTCTCCACTGGGTTGCTCTCTTCTCAACTTACCATCTTACACTGACACATCACTCCATATCACAATCATTACTACCCTCCTCTTCTTCGGAGCCAGGCCCGACTTCAACTCCGCACCACCATATCAGGGAAACAGAAACACAGATGCCATTCTCTGAAAGATCAATGAACAAGAATCTCATGAAAGTCTTTGACCTTCTCTTGGAAAAAACACAGGACCTCACGTGCATCACAGAAACGTATCTCGGTGAATAACAACGCCCGATATGTCATGAAGCCCAGTCACCCTAAATATGGCATCTTCAATGGCCACTGTACCAGCAAGACAGTAGAAAGCTTATCTGCCATCTTTAAGAAATCATTGAAAATCACATGCAATAAAGACTTTGCAATGACTGACTTCGAATCCATGCTAGTAAGGTGCTCACCTTCTCCAACCTTTGCCTGCTCCATCCTCGTGATCAACAAACTGCCTCCAACTAACAGAAAATGTGTGGATGCCTTAATGGATGCATTGACAAATCTTTGCAAAATCAGCCTAATCTGTACATCCTAGTGGATTTTAACATCTGGGCTGACAACCAACATATAATACCAACTTCTTTCCGCACATCAAACCTTGAGGCTCTTAACCTCTGACAAACTGTTTCTGGACATACTGCTCCCTCTGACACATGCTAGATGTTGTTTTCTTGTCTCCCGAACATTCCCTGATAACCTGCAACTCCTCAGTAATCTGGAGTGGCCATCAAGATCAACCTTCTGACCAACAGAACAAAGACAACCCATAATAGCAACAGAATGCACAAACAATGGAAAATCGGAACCCCCGCATCACTGAAATCCCACTTTGCCAAACTCCGACCAACAAGCTTCCGTGTGATAACCCACCTTCTACAATTAGCTACCCACAGGCCTCAGCAGCCAGATACTATTAAGGATGTCAAACAAACTTAACCTCAAGAAAAGGATCACATGGAACAATGGCAAGTTGAAGAAAATTATAGTGTATATTTCTTCCAGTACCAAAACATCTTTTGGTAATCACACACTTAACAAATACCATAAATAAAAATAAATGCAAAAGTAAATCCTTACAACAAGGATCTTTCACATCTGAGTTGATGACCTCCTACATCAGAAAACAACATCTTGTTGGATCAGCAATCTGAATTTAGACCAGGCAGAGGCATAAAAGCAGCTATAAAATCCACATAGTACGAAATTATACTTACTGTTGACAAAAATGACATGGCTGCAGTACTACTAGTGGACTTATAGGTAGCATTTGGCATGCTATGCCAGCCATCAGACTGAAACATGTTGGTGTATGTGATAATGCTCAAAAATGGGTTATTTCTTACCTCAAAGATAGACAAATCCTGGAATTCCTGCCACATTTTACATTCGCATCTCACATTCTGCACTGCGGCATCTGACCGGGATCCATCATCTCACCATTTCTGTTTAATATCTGCCTAACTCCCTAGCTGGATGGGATTAACTCTTTCAACATGACATGTGATATTAATGCAGATAGCACACAAACCATCCCAAAAATGGGCAATTCGGAAGACATCCTCCACACGTTGAGACTTGATGACTTACTCAATGCCATAGATTCATGGATGATGAATAACCTCCTAAAATTCAACCCCACAGAAATGGAGATCATTGTCTGTGGACAATGACACAAACACCAACTTATGACCACATGAACCCAAAGAACTTGATACCCCACCAAGAAAAGTGAGGAACATAGTCCACTCTGGAAGGTCCAAATTAGTTATACATTCTGACCATTGACACCATATAGTTCAGAACCTATAATAACAATCATACAAAGGATGCCTTTGACCCAGTCCTTACTGGCAGATGTCTCTCGCCTCCTTCTTAATGCTGCAGACCCTCCTCCCTCCCCTCAGATCCATAAGATCTCAACCTTCTGCTACAGTCAGCATATAGTTTTGAAGTCAGAATATTAAGAAATCATATACATAATAACGGGACCTACAGAGTTAATCACAGATGCAAGTACAGCACACTAAAAATCATAGAGTGCATGTCTGTCTCTCATGCCCCCTCATCCATCACAGTGCTAAGCTCAGTGTCCCAAGACAAGATAAGAGCATCTCTCTGGTCACTCCTGTAAGATGTGAAAATGCTTCCCACATTAGCTTAATGCACAGACAACAAACTTAGAACCACACATCCTGCATGATGTAGCGTGGTACCCTTTTGAGTAAGTGCTTCAGTGCCAGTAAGCACTATATAAATGCTACAATACAACACAATGCGGTTGATCAACCAAGTGCTACCGAGTTATGTAACCGTAGCATCCTTTTCTTACAACAGTAGGAAGACTGTTGAGGGAAGAAGGTGCATGGTGCAAAATTATAGACTCACATACACAATATGGGCGGGGTCCATGTAACTGATATCACCAACATCGTAAGTGTACAGCCATAGACCTTACACCCTCCTCCCCCCACCTCCCCCCCAGCCAAAAACACAATCTTAATGGCAGTGTGGCTCTGGCCTGCTTCCTGTGTCTGTGGCCTCACTTTTAGGGCTGTGAGCCGTATCCAGAGCTGGGCCCTTACTTTTATTGACAGCAGGCCTCTTTTTCACTGCCAGTGCCACGAGGTTAATTTTCAATGACACTGGGGGTCTGGCCTGTTGCCTGTGTCTGGGACCCTCAGTGTTTATGGCAGTGGTGGTGTCCTGGCATGCTGCCAGTGTGTGCACAGCGCCTATGCTTTATTAGCAGTTGTTCCCTGCCCTGCTGCCTGTGTCTAGGGCTCTGTGGAGAGACTTTCGAGCGGAGTTTCCTGTGGAATTGGGCAACGCTGCAGTGCCTGGGGCTCGAAGACCACCCTTATGTGTCCCCCCTCCCCGACAGACAGTGATTTACAAAAAAAAATCTAATATTTTATTCAAGCACTCTAAGTAAACTGCAAGCATGTCATGAACTAATGAACAAACAAATACAGCCATTCTCGAATTTCTACTTAAGAACCTTTTAAAAACTGTTTCTAACTAAAGTTTGAGCTTGGGATGGTGTGAGATGTGGCTCTGTCAGCATCCATATATCAGTATAATAAATGGAAAGGAATTTCTGATCCGTTTGCCGCTCACCTTTCCGCTTCTGCTAGTTACCTTTTAGGATTTATGGCTGGTGAATAACTGGTATTAAAGTGGGGCAACGTTATTATGCACACCAGAAATAACAACTAGAGTAAGAAAATTACGAGTTGTAGATGAGTGCTGGTTAACTTACATTAAAAAACTTAAATGACGGAAAGTGTCCTTGTGACAACTGGTCCACAGGTTCCAGTTGTGGCAGGACCGATTCATGCTTTTATCCTTTCCAGGTAGATGTATTGAGTACCATTCAATTGGATAAAAGAGACAGACAGAAGACACGCTCTGAACAGAATCACTGTTGCATTCCTGGGGGCTATGTAGTGCGTAACTTACATAAACTCAATACGTTGAATATTTATAAATATATATATTAATATATTTATATATATATATATATTTTTTTTTTTTCAGATTCCGACGCATCTGAACAATTAACAAGTAACCTATGATGTAAATATCCAGCGAGACATTACAAAAATAGCAAGTTATTTCTCCGCAAGTGAACCTTATAAAAAAACGTATAACTCATTTATAAAAACATATATATATATATATATATATATATATATATATATATAAATAATTGTTGTAAGTAACAGATTAATGAAAAGGGGAAAAATCTATATACAGCTGCTGCTGTGAGACTGCTTCCAAAACACGTTGTTGTTAAGAATGCTCTACTGGTAGAACTGGAAGATGAAATCAACTGGAGCGAAATGGATAACAAATTCCAGCTTTTAGATAAAGACTAATTTATCACGGCTAAAAATAGAGGAAGGATACACAGTGTCATAACAAAACTTGAGGGGGCTCTCTTGCAGGCCCGGCTCCAGCAATTTTTATTTGGGGGGGCCAAGAGTGCATTCGGGTGGGCCACTGCGGGCCCAATTTGTCTCTTCTGGAGGAAGCCTACAAGCCCTAGATTACATCATATCTACTTGCAAACAGTCATCATGATACAACAGATCAATTCTGTGTGTATACAGTGCATGTGGAGAGGTGTTTGAAATTAAGAGAAATGTCTAGACCTAAGTGCAAACCCTCAAATCCCATCAGGCCAGGATTCAACACAATTACTTCCAGGCCTTATTTGCCACTTTTCTTCATCCCTCTCCTGTGCACCTTATCTCACAGCTGACCATGGGCCCCAGCCCCGTATCAGGCACCTTCCAGCCCAACTGTCATTATTCCCAGTAAAAAACATTAGTAAAATCACCTTCAAACTTAAAACATTAAATATAGCAGTAAATATAATTAGCACACACTTTAAAATATGTTCCACAGTTGTCCTAATGACCTGACTGCTAATTAAATAAAACAAAAACAGAGAGGCCATGACAGGGCCGGCTTTAGCGCTAGTGCGAAAGTCTTTTTGGCGCCTCACCAATGACCTCTTTCTCCGCAGATACCATTACTACCAGCCTCCACCAGTGCCCCTCATCTCTCCGTAGCCCCTCTCTCATATACATTTCATTTGTTGTATAGCGCTAGTCATATCAGTGTAGGTAGTCGCAGTACTTTACATCACGTACACATTATACAGAGACATTGAATCATAAAAGTATGTAAATCAGTCTATACGGAATGTCACATAAGCCAATGAGGATTACAAGGTGTAGGAATCACGTCATCCATACGGGTGGGCAGTATGTTTTAAGAGAGTTTGGTCTGGAGAAGCACAAACTCAGGATTTAAAGCATACCCCAGTGCTTGGGGGTTAGCTTTACTAATAAAAATGTATATCTGCCCAAACGAACTCTTTTTTGCAACATTAGAATAACTGGGGAAGTTCTAACTATATCGCAACACAAAAAAAAGTGAAGTTCTAACCATACCATTCAGGTTTGTATGCAACTCTTTGATGACAGTTGATAGGTCACTGTCCTATGATAGGATTGTAACACAAGAATTTCTGTGACAAATGCAGTAACCCACTGAGCTATCCACATAAAATACAGTTTATCTGCATTTCAAAACTACCAACACACAAAGGATTGCTCTCCAGCAGGATCATTAATCACCAGTTATCTGGACATTTTTATTATTGTCTTGCATCCATGGCCACAATAATGATAAAAACTATTGAAATGAAGCATACACAAAGTATGTGCCTTGCTGGGCCTATTCAGATTTTAAAATAAGAAAAATAGTCACACATTTTCTTTCCTACTTGGTTCATAGAACTCTGCCTCACAGGATCAGATTAGCAGCTGCAGGGGTCAGGAAAGGTGAATCAGAATAAACAAACTTATTTTCTGCAGCACGGAATAGAAAAGGAAATATCCATGCAGCCAATGCCAAAGAAAGAATTTATCCCCTTTGCCATGCCACTATTGTACCTGCACGACACAGCTCACCTTTCTAAAAGGAGATGCGTGATTGGGGGTGCCTGTGAGAAAGAGCCCAGGCCCAATCACGCAACACCCAGAACAGGAATTAAAACAACGTTCGGAGGAACGTTTTAAATTAAAGTGGCCATTTTCTATTGGCCTTCAAGCCGTCCCTGCGAGGGCCAAGGCTCATGTTTGGGTGGGCCAGGCTAATGTTTGGGTGGGCCTGGCCCACCCGCTAAAACCGGGCCTGCTCTCTTGTAAGGTACATGGAGGTCCCCCCCAAGCTCCGGCCCCAGTCACAAGCTCTCAGGCCAGGGGCCCGTTCGTGGTGCCGGAGGTGTCCCTCTGCTGCTCAGGCCCCCCCACCCTGCTCCGTAGGGGCTGCAGGGGCTTTTAGTACGCCACTGAGGATATATTTGAAATGATTTAGCATAAGTCGCAGTTAGTCAATAATTAGACCATTCCAAGTAAACAATATTGGCAGTCCGCATAATCCATCTGTTGCTATCAATTGAAGCCGGAGGTGTCAGCCATCTTAATAGCACAAGCTTATTGCCACCTGCAGCTGCGCATGTGCAAGACAAAAAAGAGCACGCCCCTTTCCTCCTCACCTATCTCTGGTATGGAGACTGCTGATAGGACGGTACGGGACTGCATGACCCACATGATATCTGTGCGCGATCTACATGTTCTAAGCTCGAACTCCAGTGAGCCCACTCACCCTTGTACCCCTAGGATGCTGATAAAATGAGGGTCAATGGGTTAGGAAGAAATCTGATCCGCACGGCCCCTTGAGGTGCAAGGCAGTAAGCACTACCTAGGATGAAATAAGAGACAACTCCCCACCTTTTTGTCTCACTTAAAGAACTGTTTTTATATCACTCTTACAAATTTTGTTTTCCAATTCTGTTTTTCTCCCTTTGTTACTGTTTGCCCTCCATTCTCTTCCTTCTCCATCTCTGTTTTCTGCCTTTTCTCTCTCTTGCTCTCAGAGCTTTAGTGGGCCATCTGAGTTTCAGACCTGGCAGTAATTGAAAACGACCATTGAACTGGGTCTCTATAGGGCCCTATTCATGTCCTTAACTTTTTTTTTTTTATAAATCTTTTTTATTTGAAAAAATCAACATAAAACAATACAAATAAAACAAATACAGTGCAGTTCAACCTTCAAGATATTCAAAAGTCGCGCATGGTAAAGTTACGATAAAGTATAAATCGGCACAAAGGGTCAATACCGTTATCAAATGAATCACGGTCCCATTAATCTATTGAACCTTACAGCGTCTCATTGTCAACATTGAATGGGGAAGGGTCATTAAAAGGGGTGCAAAGGAAACCTCTGCTCTCGTTCCAGGGGCCCCATATTTTCTTCCACTTACCCGGGCATCCCCTGCTTTCATAAACCACCCTCTCCGCCTGCATACACCAGTCCATGTCGGACTCCCAATCAGTATCATGTCCTTAACTTTTATTGGCAAAACACTGATCGATTTCTGCCCAATGAATGTTAAAAACCTTTAGGGTAATCCATGTCAGGAATTAAAGGGCATATTTATGAAATTTGTCACGCAGTGCAGCGCAGCAAGTCACCTTGCTGCTCTGTGTGACAGGGAAAGGGCAGGAATGCGCCATATTTAAAAGAATATGGCACATTCCTACTGTTTCCCCTACTCTGGTGCCGTTATGGCTGCCTTCGCCAACGCAGGCACCCTTGCACACCCTTACACCATGGTGCAAGGCTGCTTGTGTTGCATGCAAGATTATTTTTGTGCAGGAAGGGGCACCTTCCTGCACAAAAGCAATCCTGTGAGGAATATTCCTCTATCTATGTGTGATGCATTCTGCAGCACACATAGAAAGAGGAATTAACAAGGTGAAATAAAGATATTTCTCCTCGTTCCGCCTCTTCTGGGAAGGCGTATCATTTTGGCTCATTCCCAGGTTACCAGTTCTGGTAAATCTGGGAATTTGCCAAAAACCATGGGAGTTGCGTGGGAACACCCGCGCGATGCCCATGGAATGCCTCTCTAGTGCAAAGTAAGGCAATGCAGCAATTTGTGCTGTGTAGCTTTACTCCAGATTTACATTTCATACATTGAACTGCTTATAGCTGGACTGGTCACGATTGAGAGCTCTAGGGTTGAAGCTGAAGGCAGTGCGAGTTTCTCACAGTGCATCAAAAAAGGTGTTCGGAATACATGGTCATACAAGCTTTGGCATCTCTGCAGAGCGCACAGAGCAATGATCGTGTATTCCAGTTGCAATTGTGATTCTATGCAAATGTGTGTGAAGGAGGTACACAGTTGTCAAAATATTGATAGGGAAAGAAAATGCAGTGCTTACAGGTGAGCCGGTTTGTTGCGTGTTCAGGTTGTTGAAGTGAAAGAGATGGCAGGAAGTGCATTCAGGAGACAGCGAAAAGAGGGCTCTGCAGAGAAAAGAGATGAGGTTTAAAATATGCAGATGGATGCAATGTGGAGAAAAAAAGGGCATACGTGTCTGACACAGAGTGATCATAACTGGAGTGACAGAGACACTCTGAAGACCATTAGCCCTGTCACAGGCCTCAGCAATGTTGAATTCACAGAGGGCCGCACCTTTAGTGGTGGTAGGCTGCTTAGGTTGCCGTCGTGCTTTGCCTCAAAATCGCTGCTAAAAAAAGCTGCTTTTCATCACTGTTGACAATTTTAAAATTTTAACAATTTTATCTGTTTAAACTGTGATTGTGTTGTACACTTGTTTCTGCTGCTCTCGCTCCCAGCGCCCCCTTAACTCCGCATTTTGCACTTCCGGGGATCGCCACGGTCTAGTGCTCGGAACAGGCAGCCGCTGCACAGCAGGGCTGAGTGGTGGGTGGGAGGAGTCCCCTGGCCTTAAAAACAAAGCCGGAGGAAGCGCGCGGGACCAGAGGGCTGCACCTTTAGTGGTGGTAGGCTGCTTAGGTTGCCGTCGTGCTTTACCTCAAAATCGCTGCTAAAAAAAGCTGCTTTTCATCGCTGTTGACAATTTTAAAATTTTAACAATTTTATCTGTTTAAACTGTGATTGTGTTGTACACTTGTTTCTGCTGCTCTCGCTCCCAGCGCCCCCTTACCTCCGCATTTTGCACTTCCGGGGATCGCCACGGTCTAGTGCTCGGAACAGGCAGCCGCTGCACAGCAGGGCTGAGTGGTGGGTGGGAGGAGTCCCTGGCCTTAAAAACAAAGCCGGAGCAAGCGCGCGGACCAGAGGGCTGCACCTTTAGTGGTGGTAGGCTGCTTAGGTTGCCGTCGTGCTTTGCCTCAAAATCGCTGCTAAAAAAAGCTGCTTTTCATCGCTGTTGACAATTTAAAAATTTTAACAATTTTATCTGTTTAAACTGTGATTGTGTTGTACACTTGTTTCTGCTGCTCTCGCTCCCAGCGCCCCCTTACCTCCGCATTTTGCACTTCCGGGGATCGCCACGGTCTAGTGCTCGGAACAGGCAGCCGCTGCACAGCAGGGCTGAGTGGTGGGTGGGAGGAGTCCCCTGGCCTTAAAAACAAAGCCGGAGCAAGCGCGCGGGACCAGAGGGCTGCACCTTTAGTGGTGGTAGGCTGCTTAGGTTGCCGTCGTGCTTTGCCTCAAAATCGCTGCTAAAAAAGCTGCTTTTCATCGCTGTTGACAATTTTAAAATTTTAACAATTTTATCTGTTTAAACTGTGATTGTGTTGTACACTTGTTTCTGCTGCTCTCGCTCCCAGCGCCCCCTTACCTCCGCATTTTGCACTTCCGGGGATCGCCATGGTCTAGTGCTCGGAACAGGCAGCCGCTGCACAGCAGGGCTGAGTGGTGGGTGGGAGGAGTCCCCTGGCCTTAAAAACAAAGCTGGAGCAAGCGCGCAGCGCGCGTGCGCATCGGGCGCGCCGAAGGCGCGCCTAAGGCAAGCCCGTCTGCGCCCGTCCGCGCCCAGCCGGGACCAGGGGCCAAGACCCCTGGTCGCCGCCTCATGTATTCATCTAAGGAGCTCAAGTCCCTAAACCAAGGTATGCGGCCTTTACACAACAAAGTTACAGCCACTCTTAGGCAGGAAGGGCTGCTGATGCCACCTGCAAGTACGAGGAGGTTAAGCCACACCTTACTCCCCCTGAGGCGGTCTCGGCCCTCTAGCCCTTGTGGACTTAGCTTCGCCACTCTTAACACCCGTTCATTGCAGAAACATTGCCTTGAGGTCTTTTCGCTCCTCCAGGAGGATAACCTGGACATTCTGGGTGTCACTGAAACCTGGTTGGAAGAGTCTTCTACCCCAGACCTGGTTGCCACGCTTCCACCGAACTATGCGGCTCTTCATTATAACAGACCCGGCAATTCCAGAGGGGGGGGCGTTGCAATGCTCTATAATTGTCTATTAAAGACAGAAACTCTCTGTACTGAAAGCATTGAGGGTGCGGATGTATTGGGGGTCAAGTTCTGTTCCCCCATGGACTGCCTGGTAATCCTGTTAGTATATCGCCCACCACGTACGCCGCCCAGCTTCATGGAACTCTTTCTGGAATTAGTCCAGGATCTTCGCTCACGTTACCTAAGGCTGGTGGTGATGGGGGATTTTAACTTCCACTGGGAGCAAACCCCCAAAGATAGCCAGGCAAAACAGCTAGAAGAGGCATTGACCTCCTTAGAACTCTGTCAACTAGTGGATGGGCCCACGCATGAGAAGGGCCACACACTGGACTTGGTCTGGTCGACTCACCCGCTGACCAGCCCTATAGTCACCACTCCTTGCTCTTGGTCGGACCATTATTTAATCTATGGCCGAATCTCTTGGACCAATCTAAGAGCAAATTCTCCTCCGGAGTGGAAAATACTGCGAAGCTGGAACAAGATCAAAGCAGTCGATCTGGCAGCCACCCTACGACTCTCCGCTCCATCAACGACCTTACAAGGAGATCTCGATGGTATTAGCTCCTCTCTATCGACAAGGCTTAGGAATGCCATTGATGTGGTAGCCCCAGCGCGTAGAGTAAGAATTAGGGACAAAGGGGCCCCTTGGTTCAATGATGTACTTAGGAATTTGAAACAATCACTTCGACAATGTGAGAGAGCCTGGCGTAAAGCGTATGAATCCAGCGCCCGGACAGAATATGTGTAAATTTTGGCCTCCTATAAGAAGGCTATTCTGTCAAGGAAAGCAGAATACTACGAAGCTAGGATTGCTGCAGCAACCAATCCTCATAAGGAGACCTTCCGGATCCTGAATGAGTTAAGAAAGAATAAGGGACAGATGCCCTCCTTCTGCCAGGAAGACTGTTACAAATTCCAGTCCTTTTTCACTAAAAAAATAGAGGACCTCCTGACGGAAATTCATCGTATCCCGACCTTTCCCTGCTTTGCAGGACTCACCTGCCCGTCCCCTTCGTTTTCGGACCCCCTAATCTCTCTGCCACTACTTACGAATGAATCACTGACACTTTAATGGGCCGGGTGAAATCAGGCTCACCGGCAGACCCTTGCCCGCCAAAGATCTTTAACATGGCCCTCCCCGGAATTGACAGCGAGGTGCTCTCGCTGCTCAATTGGTCCCTGGAAGCAGGGCTTGTCCCTGCTAGCTTTAAGGAGGCCCGGGTTATCCCGCTCCTAAAAAAACCTGGGGCAGACATCAAGAATCTAAAAAAATTTAGGCCAATCTCGCAGCTACCTTTCCTTGCTAAAGTACTAGAACAGCATGTACTTCATTCCCTCTCATACCATCTTGAAAACAATCACCTCCTTGAATTTAATCAGGCAGGGTTTAGGGCTCACCACAGCACGGAATTGGTTATGCTATCCGTGCTGGATGAACTAAGATTAAGGGCAGATAAGAAAAAGCCTTGTGCCCTGGTTTTACTGGACCTGTCCGCGGCATTTGACACGGTCAATCATGATCAATTATTGTCGCGGCTCTCAGATCTGGGAATCCAGGGTACGGCCCTGGCCTGGCTTTCATCCTTTCTTAAGGATCGCTCACAGAGAGTTCAGCCAGCTGATCTGGTATCCGACCTAGGCACACTTTCATGTGGGGTACCTCAGGGCTCGGCATTGTCACCTCTCCTTTTTAATGCCTACCTTCAGCCCTTGATATCAGCACTAAACCAGATGGAGTGCAGGATCTTTAACTATGCCGACGACACCCAAATCATCATCCAGATCGACAGCTCGCCGACAGCCCATCTAAGGATGCAAAACATTTTAAAATTTACTGTTAATTGGATGACGGCCAACTCCCTTAAAATTAATCCAGATAAGACTGAGGTACTGGCCGTCACCACAGCATCCAATCCATGGAACGATCTATTTTGGCCACAAGAACTTGGCCCTTTTCCGGAACCGGCTGGTGCCGTGAAAAGTCTGGGGATCAAAATTGATGCAAAGCTCTCCATGCTACAACAGGTATCGGCAGTAGTAGGAACCTGTGTTGGCCTACTAAGACAGTTGAGGAAACTGGCCCCACTTCTCACCTTTTCCACACTCAGACGGGCAGTCTCAGCAATGATACTGTCGCGTCTGGACTATGGTAACTCCCTGTATATCGGTCTGCCGCAACAACTGTTGGCCAGACTTCAGGTTGTTATGAATGACGCGGCTAGATAAATTTTCAGAAAGCCGAGACGAGTACACGCCACTTCTCTGCTATATGAGCTACATTGGCTCCCGGTCAGGCAGAGAATAAAGTTTAAAGGCCTTTGCATTGCCCACAAAACCATGTATGGCCAAGCTCCAAGCTATATCAAAGACCGTTTAGCTAACTACGTCCCTAGTAGGGTGCTTCGGTCAGCTGAGGCCTGCTTACTGGTTTGCCCCCATTTCAACCTGTCTTCTGTTGGAGGAAGAGCCTTCTCAGCATCAATACCTCGGCTCTGGAATAGTCTCCCGGGAAATTTACGCAAGGAACTGAACCTCCTCCCCTTTAGAAAGAAGCTGAGGACAGTACTTTTCTTAGAAGCATGGGGCATCATTTAACCTCTGCTATTCCCCCACTAACTAGGATAGGTGTCCCTCTGGTAGCGCTTAGAGACCTGTTGGTGATAATGCGCTCGATAAATGTAAATTACAATTACAATTACAATTTCAAAATTGAAACATTTTCAGTATTATTTACAACAAAATCATTGTTGAAACTCATTTATATTAAACAGCTAACAACCATTGACGAAGCAAATAGTCCTGTCTGCTTTCAGACCTTTGTCAGTTGTTGTGTTACATATCTATATACAATAACAGAAAGCTCAGAGAGGAATCGAAATATCAGTCGGTGGCATAATGTTAAGAGAGTTCACAGAAATTTCGGTCCAGATTGACTAAGAGTTTGCATCAGGGGTAGAGTCACTTTTTTGTGGCACAGCCCTGAAGCAAAATCCTTTTTGGTATTTACAAAGCCACACAAATGTCGATTTGTGTGGCTTTGTAAGAAAAAGTGACACAATGCAGCGCACTGCATTGCCCTGGGTTACTTAGCGCTGCCTTGGGTTACTTTAAGTCACGTAGGCGTTCCATGGTTGGTGCATAGGAGTTCCCGTGCATCCACCCATGGATGTTGACGCAAACCCATAATTACAAAGACATGTAGACATGAGTGTGACCCAAAATGACAAACAAAAGACAGATAAAGGGCTTTATTATAAAATTAAAAACTACGCCGTACAGAAATAATGCCATATAGACTTTCAGATGCAAACGCAAACAGAGTATGCAAGATCAAAATTATTCCAAATCCCAAATGAGCAGCAAAATCAAAAAGAAATCAAACAGCATCCCTAGTGGAGCAGGAAAGTCTCTGTCTCACTCCCACATCCAGGGGTTCTTCTACACATTTCTGGCATAGCAAATTAGTAAAACTGCAAAATCATCATGGTCTGACAAAAAAACATCATCTCTTTGGTACATCAATCACAATCAGAATTTAGAGAAAAACACATGCCATTACCTTAACACATAAACACCATTCCATTTAATAAAAATGTATTCAGCACTCTCCATGTTAACATCATTCGGAGATGTTCTAACTAATATGAAACATTTAAACAATGAAGCTTTCAATGAATGAATGAACTGGTATTGTGAACAGAAGGCAGCAGAAAAGACCTTGATATTGTTTCAAATCATATGGAACAGGAGAAAGTTAATCAAAAGCAATCTATTCACAACTGTGGAATATGCCAATATATTTCAGTCTGATTGTGCTCTGTGAAGCATGTGGAAAGAAGTTGCAGGCGGGGAGGAAAACATTCAATGAGTGACAGAGATTGCATCCATCTTGTCCAAGATGGCTTTTAACAGAAATGTGGCATAACTATAACACATTATTAAACACACTTCTAGGCATAGCACAAAGTTTAAACTGCAATCATATTAATACAACATATATATATATAGAATTGAAGGTAGAAAGTCATATTAATTGTCATTATTAATGCATAAACTATGAACCAAGAACAAAATGAAAAACAATATAACACTTCTGCCCCCTTCCTCCACTCTGATCACTTCCTCTCTACCTTCCCTCTTTTTCTTTCACATTAGAAGCCTTCACTTACCTGCTACAATTAACTTTGGGAGCTGGGGAAGTTTCAGAGGCACGGCACTGGGCTTTCAAAATCGGCTTCCAAGAAATGCTTGATTGGTTAAAAGGCCTGCCGGGCACCATGCAACACACACACAAAGAGGAAATAGCCAGAAAGGATAGTTTTTGTGCAGGAAATTAGCCCTTCCCGCACAAAAACTATCCTGACCACAATGCAGACAGACACCCTTGCACTATGGCACAAAGATGCCTGCTTTGGTGATAGTCAGTCCAAAGTGTGTCAACGCATGGAGAAAGCAGAACTATGACATTTCTTTGAAGATATGGCACAATTCTGCTATCTCCAGGTGACACAACGCAGCACAGCAACTTTTCTTGCTGTGCTGCGTTGCACCACATCTTTGTAAATATACTCCTCAGTTTATGTGTTTAAGCCACAACATTTAGTACATACACCATGCCCCTTATAGAGACCATTGACCTTTTTTTCATTCTATGCAAAGAAAAGCCCTGCTTGCTTTGGATCAAAGTCCGACGATAAAAAATAAGTCCTGCTCCGCTGCACCCCAAAAACCCATGTCTGTGCCCACCACCTGCACCAATGGTACAAACTAAGGGCCATATGTAGGTGGGCTAATACCGGTCGGTAACGGCCGAAAATCGGTAAATTTCCCGTTACCGACCGGTATTTAGCCCTTTGCGATGTAGGAGGCCGGATTTAAGGAGTCGGTAATTTACCGATTCGTTATTTTAAGGAATCGGTAAATTACCGATTCCTTAAATCCTATGTAGGGAGCACTCAAGTGAGTGCATTTTTGGTTTAAGGATTCGTTATTTACCACCAACTACAAGTTGGTGGTAAATACCTAATACCTTTTAAAAGCAATTTTGTGCTTTTTTAAAGTGCCATGTGGCAGACATACATGCCCTTAGGGCATGTATGTGCGCCACATGTGCACACATGCACGATTCAGGGGTGCAACAGGGTGTCAATTTGACACCCTGCCACCCTTGAATAGGCTCCCCCTATTACCGATTCGGTATTTACCGAATCGGTAATAGTGAATGGCTTCCCATTCATTCCTATGGGCCTCCAGGCCCATAGGAATGAATGGGAAGGTATTCCTTATTACCGATTCGGTAAATACCGAATCGGTAATAACGAATATCACCGAATCGGTAAAATTTACTCAATGTTTACCTACATTCTATTTACCGATTCTTAAATACCGAATCGGTAAAATTCGGTATTTAGGAATCGGTAAATAGAAATTACCTACATATGGCCCTAAGGGCCTTATCTACTAGAAAATGATGCAGCGCTGTGTCGCAAGCCATTTAGCTGCGTCATGCTGCGTCATTTTCAAAGCACTGGGATGCGTCGTATTAACAACAATACGATGCATCCCTGTGCTTTCCCCTGCGCTGGCGCACAATTGGCTGCCATCGTTTTGCAAGGGTGCCTGCGCTGCGGTGATGATGGTTTTTGTGCAAGAAGGGACACCTTCTTCCACAAAAACAATCATTAATGGCATTTTACTTTTTCTATTGCATAGAGAGAGGAAATAACAAGGAGAAATAAAAGTATTTCTCCTCGTTGTGCCATTTCTACGCCTCCCCTGGGGAGGCATATGAGTCTGACGCATTCCCAGTTTTACAAAATGTTGTAAATCTGGCAATGCATCAAGTTCCATGGATGTTGCGTGGGAACACCCACAGCAACACCCATGGAACGCCTCTTTCACCAGGGTAATGCGTGAAAGGGGCTCATATTTACAAGGCCATGAAAAGTCACACAGGGACAGCAGCGACCCGTGCAGGTGGGGGGATGGGGCCGGGTGGGGGGGATTTCGACAGACGACGAGGGAAAATTAATTATTTATTTAATTTTCCCTCGTGGTCGTCTGTCGAATCCCCCCCAATCCGGCCCCACCCTCCCACCGCTCTTACCTGCACGGGCCGCTGCTGGGCAGGGTGAATTTACGTGGCCATGTATATATGGGCATGCCTACTGTGCCACCGGTGCATCAAAAAAAGTGACACACCGGCGGCGCAATGGGATTGTAAATATGCCCCTAAGTTCTAATATACAAATGGCCCATCGCTTTGTATAAATGCTGAATGCTCAGTTGAGCACAATACATGTTGTCCAGATCCTGTCTTGTTTCTGTCCCACATTTTTTCGCTTCTGTCTACTTCTCCCTCCCAGAAGCATCGCTCAACCCTCGGTGTTATCACCTACACCAGTGCACAACAGAAGAATCCTTTTTAGGAGTTACTTCTCAGCCTGTAGGAATTACTGTGTTCAGACTTAACAATTACAAACATTTTGACTGATAAAAGCCTTGCCTGACCAAACTGGATTAGTCCCTGACTTTCTCTTTCATTGCATTACTGAGAAAAACTAAGCAATGAAAGTTTCAGAAGTAGTAACCAGATTTTATACCCGCACAGATACATGCATGCACCTTTAAAGCACTGTGGGTAACAAATGTCACTCAGCTGAATAGTACTCATTTTATCAACCTCTGAAAGATGAAAGGCTAAGTCAGCCCTAACCAGAATTCAAATTTGTGACGAACAGATTGATTACTAAACAGATGCATAGACCCGTCGAGCTATTTTGAAAGCTAAATGCCTGTGCAGTATTGCGCCTTACTGTAATGCAGGTCACCCTGTAATACTTTGAGTGTTAGGTGTTTCCTTTGGAGTTACACTATTCGCATAAGACGAAGCCTACATTGTGCACGCATACAGAACATGTGAGTAAAATCAGATTGTTAAATGTATGCGTTGTGGAAAGAAAAAAAGAGCAAAACTTTTATTCACACCCTATTTATGTATTTAGTCAGTGTAAACTAGAAAGTGTTTCCTATAGGCCATTAATTAGAATTGTTTTCTTAACCTTATGCACCTACATATTATTTTTCAATAAACCGTTTGGCTTTAGTCTGCCTGGAAACACATAGTACCAACTTCTTAGTGTTATCTGGTGGACACTCAAGGTGGTATTATTAATATTATTATTATTATTATTATTATAATTATTACTATCACTGTGATTTAAAAAAAAAATACGACTTTCAACCTTGAAACAAACAAAATTACAGTTAATCAAAACACATCTCTCAAAACTGTGCACATATATACAAGAACTAATGACTTCTTGGGTCCAAACTGAGCCATATGTTTTTAGGTGACTCAGTCTGTTAAAGGAATACTTGGCCCTGCTGAGGGTGGGGCATATATATGATAATGAGCAAGTCTCTTAATGTCCAGCCCAATTGTAAGACGCCTAATATGTGTTAAAGATGCTCCAACTTCTCAACCAGGTAATTATCGACACGTTTCAAACTCTCTTGAGGAGGACTCTGTCTGCAAGGTCTTTGTCGGGATAACAATTCATTCAACAAAGTAAGATGTTGAAATCCCAGATCATTTAGGGCAGGTTTTCCTGAAATATGTTATTAGGCTTCATTGTTGTGTGCATTGCGTTTTCTCCTTTAGTTATTGCCCTCTTTGTGCAAGCTCTGGATCTGAATTTCTGCTTCCTTCTTTAAATGCTACCACACAGAAGCACAAAAAATTAATTGACTACAGGAGAAGATAAATTCTTATTTGTAGAATTTGCTGTCCTCCATGCTGCAGACTAAAGGTATCTAAGAAAGAGGAAGAACTGGGCTTTCCCATTAGAGAAAAGTATTCATTCAAATCATATCTATTCTTATATAAATCTGTAAAACTTGCTAATGTAAGAGAACAAGAACATTTTAAAATATTTCTGGGTTTTTACGTGTCTAACCTAACCTCCTGTAAAGTAGTTTGAAGTGTCACAAAATAGTATTAACACTGTGAAAGGATATGTAGGATTGCTAGGAAAGAGAGAATGGCCGAAGCAGTTTACAGTTCAGATGGTTTCCACCCCATCAAGAGCACAAGTGTAACAATTAGATCCAAAGAGTGTCTGGCACAATTGGAACATAAAAAGATACATTTAACTTCAGAAAGAAGTGAAACTTGAAAAAAAAAAAAGAAGTTGTATTAGTTCTGGTTAGTTCCAACTAACCCTTTTGCTATTTTCATGTTTATCAGGACTGTGCAGAGGCGAGTAGAGTGCAAAGTGATTGCTCATATACAATGTACAGTCAGTGACAGCCCTCTGCCATTCAAAAGAATGCAACTGACATAGCGATATGCATACTGTTTAGTAAGAGAGGGGAAACCACCACAGGCCCCCTCCACTCCATGTCCTTAGAAATGAAGAGTTATGAGAAATAGAGCATGATGCAAAGAAATTTGTTTGTAACTCAACTGGAGCAAAAGTTAGCAAAATTACTGTACCCTCCTAAAATTTTCCAAACGTTAGCTGGTCATCTTCAACTGATGATTGTTGTAATGAGGCATTTAAAGAATGGAAAGAGGTGACAATGTTGATCAGATAGTGTAAACATTTTCTTTTGACGGCTTTGGTCTGTATCAGGAACGAAAAAGCGAAAATACTGAAATGTATTTCAGGGTGGAAAGAACAATTCTTCTTTGTTATTACTTTTTTGTTTCACTGTTCACACTTCACAGGCACTGTTCTTTCAACAAACTCAGGGGGATATTCTCAACAATCGGCGAAATCTATCGCTAACCTCAGTTAGCGTGCGTTTTCTTATCGCCGTGTACCACGTGAATATATCGCCGTGTTAGCGGCGTATTCACAACATGCCGCTAACAGGCGATAGTTTCAGGGAACGGCGGTGAAAACTGCCGCTAACATCAGCGCGAAGGCGATAGGAAATCCGGCGAAAACTACCGATAGGCCCATTAGCGGCAAAAAAACTCACGTTAGCCAGCCCAACGTGAGTTTTTTTTGTCTCTAATGCAAAAAATAGCCTATCAGTCAACATCCAATAGAAAATAGTTATAAAAAGCAAAAAAATGCAGAATGGAGCAGCCTGGGCCAAGTACAGCACACATCAACAACCCCTGCAAGCCACCCAACATCCAGGATGACCAGGATGAGAGCCAGGATGCCTCGCTGGACCTGCGTCTGGAGCCTGGATGCCTCGCTGGACCTGCGTCTGGAGACTGGATGCCTCGCTGGACCTGCGTCTGGAGCCTGGATGCCTCGCTGGACCTGCGTCTGGAGCCTGGATGCCTCGCTGGACCTGCGTCTGGAGCCTGGAGTGGGATGCGGAGGAGCTGTGGAGTCGGTGAGCCGTGGCGGTAGACATTGAGGCGCGACGATCGCCCGTACCTGGTGGTGAAGTCTGGCAGGTCGCATGGAGACACGTTGCTGACCTGTGTGAGAAGACCGCCTTGCGCACCTTGGAGCTGTCAATAGTAGAGGTGCTCCTGCGCCCCAACGTAGGGAGGTCTTCATCGCATACTATGATCCACCACTACACGGGATGCACGGAGGGGATTACCAATGGTGGGTGCCGCCTTTCTGCATCACAGGCCGGATGATTTTGGGCTGGCCGGACGCTGTGGAGGGTGAGGCCCCTGAGCTGCGCAGAACTCGTGTGGCGTAAGCGCTGCAACTTCACGCCTAAGGGGGCCCTGCTTCATCAACTGCATCGGGAGGTCCACCAGCGGACTTGGCGGCGACTGCTGTACCCAGGCTTGTGAAATCCCTCCTGGCTGAGGCTCCTGCTGGCTGAGTCACAGATTTGGAGAGAGTACAGCAGATTGCGCCACGTTGTCAATGTCCAGGTAAGGAGAAGGTGGGACGCGTAGCGCAGGATGCCGCATCCCCAGTGTCGGCTCATCCGCTATGGCGGAAGAGTGTCGCCCCACTGCTATCAAGCAGTGCAGAGGAGGAACAATCATCACATGATGATAACTTACTGATGTAACCTTGCGGGTGGGGGGGGGGTGGGTAGGACTGCTCCAAGCACGGGGCAAGGCATGGGCGGATTGGCATACCCACTCAAGTGCACAATGATTGTTTGGTCAGCCCACTCAGGCCGCCCAAAGCAGTCATGCGCACTTCCCTGTTCGTAATGCAGGCTGCATTACAGCCTGCATGGAGAACATGCCCACCCCTCCAGCCCCTGGCTGCATGCCTTGTCCCGTTGTCAATTACTAATCCCACCGCCACCTCGTAGCGTTGTGATTGGCTCAGGGGAGGGAGCCTGGCTGCCTACTTCCTGTTCCTGGAAGCAGACGCAGGAGAGCAGGAGCAATGAAGACATGGGACCCGGCTTCGGGGTAAGACTTCCCTTATCAACATTTTTACAACACCCGCTCACACACACATCCCCGCGTCCACGCCCCATCCAGTGTTCTTTCCAGCGTTTACCACCTCACAGCTGTCCAGGCCCCCACCCCCAGCACTTCTCAACGACAGCCACTGTGCACCCAAGCACAGCGGGCGTACCACCCGTGTGCCAACGGCACATATGTGGTTGCGACGCATGCCATAACATCACATTCCATTCCCATGCATACTAATACTAGGCACATTGCAACAGTAGAGTAGGTGTTGCATAGCGGAGACATCAATATCACTATTCCCACATCAGTGAGTGCAACCCAAAACTTACCTTTGCACCCCAAACCCAACCGTGAACCCTGGAATTCCTTCTTGAGCCCCCATAACACACCCAAAAATCAAATTTGACCCAAATGCACACCCCAAATTCCATATTTTACCCCAAAACACACCCCAAATTCCATATTTTACCCCAAATGCACACCCCAAATTCCATATTTTACCCCAAAACACCCCCCAAATTCCATATTTTACCCCAAATGCACACACCAAATTCCATATTTTACCCCAAAGCACACCCCAAATTCCATATTTTACATCCAAAACCCATACCCACCCGAAAAACTTTAAATTACCCCATTACTGACCTTACAATATGTTGTAATCAAATGCGATGTAAAGGCACCTGCGTTGTCGGAGTTGCGTTGTTGACGATGTACTGCCTGCGTTGGAATGGTCACCTCCCGTGCCAAAGGCAACCCATAGGCTACGCCGTTTGCGTCCGTCTGCCCCTGGACCGCGCTCTGCACCAAGGAGCCTTCCTCTTGGACACTCCACTGCTACGACACCAGCAGGCTCCTCGCCATCAACCCTGGACGCTACCTCGCCTGCCAGGACCAACCTCTGCTCCGGACTGGACATCGCCATCGCCATCACTGACGGCTGCAGTATTGCCCGCAAGGAGCACCCCGACCATCAAGGAGGAGGCATTGCCATCACCTACAGAAGCACACTCTGACTGACCATGCACTCTAATGACCCAAGGGTGACCATGAACCACCTCAACTCCCAGATCCGGACCAAGCCCAAGCACATCCTCTGCGGCACCCTCATGTGCAGGAACCCCGGCCTGGCCATGGCACCCCGTTCTCCAATACCATTGTAGACCTCATTGCACCCAGGGTCTCCCTTCCACCGACGACATCCTACTGGGTGAACTCAAGTTCCACCTGGACAACCCCAGTGACCAGGACACCACCCCCTCCTGGGGAAGGTCCCCTACATCAGACGCAAGCAGCAAGTCACCTCAACAAGCCACATAGCAGGACACACGGTCGAGCACGTCATCTCCGCCAGTGGGAACTTCAACTACAGCCACAACACCGGACTCTCCTGGTTGGACCATCATTGGTAACATCACGTCTTCACCCTGCCCACCGGACGCCACCGCCATCATCGCACACCCTCCCAGCTGGATCAAGGCCACCAAAGAACGTCTTGTCAACTCCCTCTGCACCAACACTCCACCAATGCTTCCAAACGATGACACCGCAGCGCGCAACCACCACCGATGGATCTCCAACAGCGCCGACATTCGGGCACCCCTCTTGAATGGCACTGCGTCAGTACCTTCCGCCTGCCTGATGGCAGGCGTGAGGGTGACGCAGTGCCACAGGGATAGGCTGGCCCCATGCATTGCTGGAGTTGCGTCATGGTTGTGACACGACTGCAGCAATACGTGACTTTAGCGCCGACAGATACGTCAGGATTACTGACGTATCTGTCATTACTTGCGTCATGGAGCGGTGTCCAGTGCATACAGCGCATCCATGCTGTTGCAAGAAGGGCGTAGTGAGAAGTGTTGTAACGCTGTCTTGTCGCAGCGCTGCAATACTTTTCATTACTGGGGACCAGGAATGCGCACTATCTTATTGATGGTGCGCATTCCTGCACTGTAGTTTTGTCGCAGGGCAGCGCTGCAACATTGCTTGCAGCGCTGTCCAGCACCAAAACCTGCTGAGATGTGGCCCCAAGTGTTATCCCCATTTTTAAGACCAGCTATTTTCTGGTCTTAAGTTACTGGCTCTAACTCCAGTTAGAGCCAGTTTTTTTGGTCTTCAGAAGTTCAAGGATCCCCTTGTGAATATGGAGTAGTGCACGGGAACGCCTCTCCTGCATATAATTATCGCTAACAGAAGTGGCGATCTTTAAAACGGACACTTTTGCCTAAAAACTGTCGCTCACTGCTGTTAGCGACAGCTTGGTAATAGAGCAATAAAATTATCGCCGCTTTAGCGGCAGAAATGTGACGCTAACGCGGCGATAACTCCTTGAGAATATGCCCCTCAGAATGTAAAAGATGCTGAAAAATGTTGCATCTCTCTGTAAGCCCCATGCTTTGAATCCTAAAGTACCTCCTAGGAAGACACACTTCTTATCACAAAAAGCACGTACAAGCAGGCCTGTTTTCTGTTACTTGCATCATTGTGTATGTTTTCCACAACCTATTATACTCTATACTCTTCGAGGTAGAAATAACAGTGGAAATGAAGTGACATTTTTGTGCTTCCAGGCACAACAAAATAATTAACTGGTCTGTGAATGTAAATAGTTTTCGTAAGAAACCTATGTGTTTTCATAGAACTGGAATCACTTTTCTATCAGTGCAATAAAATGTCAAATTACGTAGGCTACGTCACCGAACGTGTTGCATATTTTGTCGCTATTCATATAATATGTTGCGCAATCTGCCTTTCCATGCTGCAGAACCTGTGAAGTATAATTTAGTCACCATGCTGCAAGACATTGTGATCCATTGTCTTATAATTCCAGGAGTCCTTCTTATGACATTCCCCTAGATCTAAAAAGGTGGTCTCCAGATCCCCAGCGAATGTGGCCTTGTGTCTTACCTGTCTCGCTAATAGAGTGGGAACCCCTCCCAAGAGACCACAGAGAGTTTACCGAATCTCACAGGCAACCAGAAGGCCCCAAAATGCCATTATAGATACACATTAAAGAAGAGGAAAATCCAATTTCTAGCCTAATTTACTATAATTCTGGCTGATGATTGTGATATATCTGTGTGTGGTTTGTCCCTTATTACCCAGGTACTGTCCTTGGGGAAAATATCAGTGATCCTGATTTCCTATAAGAGCTAAAGAAGAAACCAGTTAGATCCAGTGATATATGTTCTACGTGGGCTGGGAGCCCATGCAAGACGGGCACCTGTACCAGATAAAATATGTCTTCAGAAGGAGGCTGTCACTTTTCTAAAGATGTAATTGATGCAGTGATTCCTGCTTAGTTTCTGAAACAAGGGTGTCATTCTCAAGCACCATGAATTCTGCAGGAATCAGGAGAGAGGGTAAAATTTTGGAACAAAACAAGTCCATCTTTCCTGCCCGTAGTATTATTGCCCACAGATATACCAGCTCTGCTGGCAACACCAATCCTCAGTTGTGAGAAGGTGTGACCCTGGTAGACAGTGGCATAGAAAAATTGGTATTGGCCTTAATGCAAGCAATAAAAATGTGTCTCTCATCCCATGGTTATATAGTGAAAGATATAATTGGCCCACAGTGAACCCTTACATCCTGTGATCCTGGTGCCGCTGTACCTGCTGCACTAATGACAGCAGTGCCCCTCCTGTTAGAGGAAGCCAGAGAATACATTTTTAACCCAATCCAAAGTGTATCTTGTTTTGCAGTTTAACAGTTCCCTATAGGGAAATGTAAGCAACACTAGTAGGGGCCCGATTCCGATGTCGGAAGGAACGGAGTCCGTCCGACATCGGTTTGGAACTAGAACTGAACGAACTCCTGTCGTCGGTTCCGGCCCAGGAAGTAGGATGCGACCGAACCCTGTTCGGTTGCAATCCTATACTTTACAATGGGAGCATGCATTCTGAACGAAATGCATGCTCTCATTGCAAAGAGCAGAGGTGCAGTTCATCCCTGCACCCCGTGGCACAACAGGGGGGCACCATATGTGCCCCATAGGCTGCCATTCGGCAGCCTTACATTCATGGGGGCCCTGCTTGGGGCCCCCAAAGACAAATTCACAATGCTTTTCTGTGTCGGAAAGGCCGGCACAAAAAGGCAGTGGGAATCTGCCATCGTAATCCCTCGGCCGGAAAGAGCCGACCGAGGGATCACTGCAGGGTTTCCGAATGGCGGACATGCTCTCCGAGCCCGTCGGAGGCGATTCGGAAAACCGATTCGGATTCCCTTCCGACCGACCCCATCGAAATGGGTCGGTCGGAAAGGAATCCGACCAGCCGATTACGATGCGGGCTGGAGGGCTCTGACCGATGGTCGGAGCCGTTCCAGCCCGCATCGTAATCGGGCCCTAAGTATATTCTTCTAAAGGAACATCCTTAGGAAGCTACATAGAGTGAACTTGCTAGTTGCTCCAGCTAAAGCCCACACTCAATGTGAACTGTTAAATTCTGCTCACTGCTCAAATCCCCATTTGTGTGGGTATAGGAATTCAGCGATGTACGGTTGTTGCTGCACCTGTGCAGTTTTTTCCTTGTGACTTTAGGCAGGCCAACCCTTCAGAAATTTACTAGGTGAAACCATGCTGTAAATTCTGTAACATTTGTAAAGAGCCCAAATTTCTGCCTGTAACTCATTTTCAAGAAAGCTCGAAATGGGATGTGTTTACCACACCAAGTAAATCCTGCATCCCATAATATTGGCATTTACTCTGTGCAGTAAATATCTCTCACCCATTGGGCCACTTGTGGCCTAAATGTTTTAACCATAGACTGGTCTTGCTAAGTGATATGACTTAAAACTTCTGATTGTTGCCTCTCCTTTTTTACTTCAGATGAACCTCCTCTTACTTTCCATCATCTGCACGCCTCCTCTCTCAGAGCACAGCCTCCTCTAACTCACATGCATGTTCGCCATAATCCCTATTACTGTATTTCTGCAAATTGCCCCGAGGAAGATCACAACCTCTCCTTTGAAAGTCGACCTAAGAATACCTAATCTTCCACAGCCAACCATTTGCATGAATTCACATAGCCCCTCCCACTTAGGAGCACATCTGACTCCTATTAGTTTAATCTACCACATAGAAACTGGAGTAAATGCATGGAATGGTTTCCTTAAGAGCACAAGACTAATCCCAAAAACCCCTTACCTTGGGTTCTGAGCAGCGGGCTGCCTGACGTAAAGATCGTCAACGCCTCATCAGGGATAACAAGCACTATATAAATGGAGTTACAATACAAATGCAATATACAACCCCCTTGGCCCACACTTATATTAACAGCATAACACACAGCAGTTGGGCAGTAGATTGTAGCTCATACAGACTGCATAATAATTTCCTTATAGCGCTAAACGCTTGACACTCTTACCCTCACAAAAGACAAAACTGCTATGGTCATGTCCATCACACAGTACTGTACCACTGTAGAGCAATAAACCACCCATCACCAACTTAACAGGCATTGAACAACTGAAGAGAACTGCCACATGCCGCTGGCCAATGGAGTACTTTCAGTTGGCTCCCCACTGCAGGTCCCAACAAGCTACATACTCTGACCGCTTCTTGACATGTCACAATGATAATCAGACATGAGATGATATTAACGACGCCCATGCAAGTACTATTTCTCCCTCCAATCTCTGCCTGTTCAGGACCATAAACTTTAAACAAAATATCTCAGAACAGAAGTGACATCCCAGTGCAGTGCCCAGCTAAGCAGACTATGATCATAAGAAATAACATAAAAGAACCTGAAGAGCTGTTCAAAGCTACCAGGTCACTGAAAACCATAAAGTGAACTACTCTCTCTCACACTTCTTCATTCACCGCACTGCTAAGCACTGCATTCCAAAACACGAGAACAGCACCTTTGTGGTCATCATGCACTCATTGAAACACTTCCCACAGAGGGTCAAAACAAAGACAACACTCTTCCAACCACACACACTACACCGTGAAGCACGCGACCCAAATAGGCAAGTGCTTTAGTGCCCCTCACCGGAGTAGTAAGCGCTACATTTATGTTGCAATACGATATAATGAGACAATTTCTACTGCCAAGAGCTCTTAGATCCTCCAGAAGCTAGCTTCCAAAAATATTTCTACTGCCTGCCCACATTCGCTCTTTCCCTCCTGTAGAGAACTGCATATTTGTTTTTACAGTGGAAGCCGTTCACCTGACTGGCCTTCATCAAGAATCTCACACTGATGGATGAAGAGTTAAATAAAACATCTTGAGCAATACGTTCTGGAATTTCTCTCCTACATGTGTGTTATATTATTAATCGCCTCTGACGGTGTTAGTTGCCTGATTCCACTTGTATTGTGCATCACTATACCATGCTGTAAACCGTGCTTTCATCCTATGATAGGGTGAACAGTCGTCCCGGATTTGCCAGGACTGTCCCGGTTTTTCACCAGCTGTCCCGTCAGATTTCAGGAAATTAAGCTCATGTCCCGGTTTTTAGAGAGGGTCGGCCGAAAACGGTGGGAGGTAACTTTATGTTTTGCAAAGCAGGGATAGTTAGCAGCTGTTATAAGAAAGCAATTTAATTAATAGGCATGCTACTGGCTTTAAAAATTGCATTTTGTGTATATTCTTACTGCCTTTTCTGTAATTCTCTGCTTAGGAGCACTGTCATAATGTGCGCTGGGTTGAAGTAAAATTTTAGTCCTTCTTCTATTTTTGGGTAATGTCCCGGTTTTTGCTTTAAAATTCTGGTCACCCCATGGCTTTAAGTGGGCCGGGTCTCACCGGTGCTGAGCACTGGCAGTTTTTTAAAGCGGGCCTCGAAACGGGTCTCTATCGGGCTCTGTTTTGTGCCTTGGCACAGGCGGTCCGCTTTTTTACGGACTGCAGTGACAGCAGACACATCGATGTGCGCGTGCTCACACTGCTAGCTTCTCACTAGTGGAGAAGTTACGGCATGACGTCATGCCAGGTGAGCGTTGTAGGGGAAGGGAAATCCTTTAAAGAGAGTAATTTTCTCTCTGGATTTCCCTTCTCTTTTTTGAAACTCAGGAGCAGCAACATTGTGTCACCAGGGCTTTAAGTGGAAGCTTTTTCAATATTATATACAAGCCATAGTTGCTGCTTATTTATCTTATGCAACTAACAACCATTGACAAAGCCAATAGTCCTGACTTGTTGTAGGTATGATGTTACTTGTTGTATCATATATCTGGATGCATTGACAAACAGCAAAATACAGGTCGGGCTGCACACTATGCTAAGCACAGATTTTGAGCTAAGGTGTTTTTAAGCCACGCCCTTAATTACATTGGCCACGCCCCTTTAAGAGACCCCCAGTTTTTTCATCCCACTTAAAGCCCTGGGTCACCCTATTCTATGCCTATGGTTGTCATTGCGCTTTTTAATAAGTACATGGGTAATTAATCTCTAGGAACAGCAAGAGGGCAGGCTTCACATTTGCACGAGTGATCAATTCCTCCCTCGAATGGACCTTTTGGCCCTCGTGCTGTGACCCTCTATCTGCTTAGCAGATGCGCCTGACAAGAGGAATGGGTCAATGGCGGCTTCACGTGACGGCGTCAAGCGGTGCTCATGGGACGTCAGGAATGTGCGTGCGCCTGGAGTGGCGAGACAGCAGACCACTAAGCACAATCAAAACCTACTGAGCAAAAACAACCATGTGGCGCTGTATGAAGCCGTATTTACCCAGTGAAACCAGCTTTCATAACCCCCCCAGGAGCCAGCAAACAACACATGAAAATCAGAAAAACAAACAGGTGGGACGGCCCCCCCCCTAGAATAACTGAGGGAGGAAAGGCTGCGGATTGAAAGAGCAGCAGAGTAAATAAAGGAAAACTGCCGGCCAAACGCTCGCCAGAAGACTCTTTAACGAGCGTGTCCAGAAAAACACAGCTCCTTAAAGGAGTCTTTTTCGGGAATGCATAAACCGGCCTGAATGCACACATGTCGAGCTGCACTTTGCTCCACTGAATGAATGCTTTCAGTGACAAGTCACCAGAGTTGGGAGTTCTTGAAAGCAGATGCGCCCACTAATTACACAGAGGCCAGAGAAGTGTTGGCACCAGAAAAGGTGTGATAGTTCCAGAGCCCACTACCACAATTTACAAAATGGAGGCTGTAAGCAGGGCCACATTAAAACCTGATGTTGTGTAAAAGAGATATGCCCATTTGCGTCGTTCACAATTCTTATATATGATATGCAGACGTACACATTGGTACTAGTTTTCTTAATATGGCGGTTGTTACAACTGAGTTGTAGTTTCGATATTATTCTGGGTAATAGATGCTGCTTTTACCAAACTCGTATGGTATGGTAGGTCACTGTAGAAATAGGTGAGGCCTCCAAAATGTGGATGGGTGGAAACAGAATCAACCTTTACAACAGCCGCACAGAAGCTGACAGCTCCCAACAGTCCTTTCCAAGAACCCCTTTCATTCCAAAACCCAAATCCCCCTAGACATTCTAAAAATGAAAAGAAAAGAAACCCTGAACGTACAGCATGTGACACGTCTTCCCCCTTATAACAACGACAAGAATTGCAGTACCTCCTCAAAGGACCTAACCAACCAGAAATACCCAGCGACCAACAAACAACAACGACAATACGAACACCCACACCACTGAAAAACCACCACAGGACAACATAAAGACACACACTCAAAGATTTAAAAAAACAATGACAGACAAATGAAAAAAAGCAAAACCCTTAAAATAGTGCAGATAACACTAACCAAGGGCCAGATTTACTAATCTTTCATGCAACACAATGCAGCAAGGAACTTGCTGCGCTGCGTTGCTTGAAAGGCAGAGCAGAAGTGCGCCATGTCTACTTAGATATGACGCACTTCTGCTCTCTCATAGCGCTGGCACACCTCAGGCAGCCTCACGTCAATGCAGCCACCCTTACACCACAGTGCAAGGATTCCTGCGTTACAAGGAGAATTTTTTTTGTGCAGGACGGAATACCTTCCTGCACAAAAAAAATACCGCAAGGCATTTTCTTCTTTCTATGTGAGCTGCAGAATGCTGCACACCAAGAAAGAAGAAATAACGAGGAGAAAAAGATTTTTATCCTCGTTATGCAATCCTCTGAGAGGCTTAGCTATTTCACGCAATCTCAGGTTTACAAACCTTTGTAAATCTGGGATTGTGTGAAATCCATGGGTGGATGCACGGGGACGCCCTTGCTCCATCCATGGAATGCCTCCCAGAACAAAATGTAGGGCAATGCAGCGCAAGCCACTGCGTTACATTTCTTTACAAAGCCATGCAAGGTGACGCAAAACGCCCCTTACGTGGCTTCGTCAATATCTACTAGCATTTTGCATCACAGTTGCGCCAGAAAAATGGTGTAATCACGACGCAAAATGTTAGTAAATCTGGCCCCAAGTATCCACTCTCTGCTCTTCAGGCACAACAATCAGTTCTTTCCCCAGAGGCCATACTACAGCTCTACAGCCTTTCAATAATGCACACTCAAAGGACTTCCCAGGAACCTGATGAGAAATGGAACGGCTTGAGTCCTTGTCAGATACACGAAGTAGTCTATAAATTCTGGAAAACAATATCAGGCCACAAATAGGAGACCAGAAATCTCGGGTCATCCCAACAAATAGACCTCACTTTTAATATTATTCTTTTTATTCATTTTGGGTTTTCCTTACCACAGACTTTACAGTTTTGAACCATTCTGCCACAATATTTTGAGAGCTGTAGAACCATAGGTGTGCAGAATGCTTATAATATTCATCAAGCATTAGAATTTGTAGAGCTGAAATGCTAGTGCAATATAAAACATTGACTGAACAAGGGAGCTCCAGTATTCAGGAGCTATACATTTGTGTAGAGGTTATGGCAGTTATTTTGTTTCAAATACATTTGAGAGTACTTCTCAAGATGAGTAGCTTTTTAAATGTAAAAATTCTGTCCAAAAGTATTTTTCGAATATACATTTCCTCCCACAGTATTTCTCAACCTACTAAAGAAGAAAGTATTCGTATGATATTCCTGGCAGTGCAGGTTTTTTTTTTTAATTTACATGAGTACTAGTGTATTTCATTCTGGGCTTGTGGACTAAATCTCTCACAATTCTATAGGCCCACAGATTCTGTTTAGAAGGTATTATTTCATTCCAGTTTTTGATGGTAGCATAAGAAGTGGAACTCCTCATCTATGCATGGATGATAGTTCCTCATTTCTCAGGGTATTTTTAGAGTTCAACCCATTATCTCTGATAATTCCCGTAATCCCTGATTATTTGCACCCGCAGATTTAATGGGACCCCTGGTATTTCTAACTCCGGGTTGTGAAATGAACACCCCTACATCGGGACACTTCTAATGAGGCCCTTAGTTGTAGAGATTAGTCTAGCTACTGAACTCATGATTAAGGCTCCCTGTTTTCCGTTTTTACTGATTTTTACAGATAAATAGACAGAAAACCATTTATTTTCTTGTCTGTATTTATTTTTAAATGTGGATAAAAACAGAAATGAGGTGCTTTTTGAGTGATTGTAAATACACTTTGCCATGACTGTCAGGCCAATAACTGTGTGGGTTGATAGGTAAGTGGGTTAAACAAGAAAGGAATTTTAGTAAAGAGGCTTAAACAGCAGTAGCTATGCACAAGGCTGATACTGAAATGTGTATATTTTCATATAAGTGCTTTGATTCATCTTCTGTGGGTGTTCATATCACTGAAACCTGGCTGGCATTCAAGCATGGCTGCATATTTATTGGTTAAATAAATGTAGAAATATACCAGTTTCAGCTTTACTTTTTCACAAAACCCATAATAAATATGGATAAATACAGATAAAGTTGACAAAAAATAAATATGGATAAATACAGACGGAAATGACAAAAAAATAAATACCATAAAACCGGGAGCCCTACTCATGATTGCCTTAGGTTTGGTTTTCCATAGCCTCATGAGTAAGGAAGTCCTTAAATCTTGTCTAGAGAGATCGAGGGATTGAACTAGTGTCCGAAGGCCTTGTTCAGTTACTAGGTGTTGTAGATTCCTTATGGTACATAGTTAGTATTGACCATTTTTGGCTATGTTATATATGTGGCCCTTTATAATGAACTTTTGCCATGTAATATGAACCCCAGTGATTTTGCTTCGTTTGTTGTTGTGGGAAGATCCCCAAGTGCATTTCAGTTTCAGAAAAACATTTTCTTTGTATTTAAATACCCTACATATCACCTCTAAAAGGCTATTTTCCTTGGCTACATAACCCTTCAAATGACTTCCAGAAGTTTCTTTACAATGCATGAAGCAGAAATGCATCATTAAATATTGAGCTTTGGTCGCCAGTATTTACCCATATACGTTAAAGTAGGTTGACAGCTCGAAAGGAAGTCATCTCTATTTGGCAGTTTGGACTGGGCTGTTCCCATTGGAGCAGGGTCAAGACTGATTTGCATATGGCTGGGACAAACCGAGGTGGCATGGTGGGCGAAAAACAATAGGTTGGGATGCGGCCTCGAGTGACTGCCAGTGGCGGAGATTAATTCAAGCATTCCATCCATCACTTTGTTTTTCATGCCCTAAGTGGCAAGGGTATGCCTAGACGTGGGTCCCGTCGTTACTTTGCCACTCGAACCAAGCTATACCTGGCTGATGAGCCTTAATAAGGGTGAACGAGTCCTTGGTTGCCTGTGTTCTGGTTTAGGGAGGACCTGGCTGGCAGTTTGGGCTGGACTGTTCCCATTTGAGCAGGGTCAAGACCAATTTGCATATGCTGGGTCTAAACTGAGGTGGCGTGGTGGGTGAAAAACGATAGATTGGGATGCGGCCTGGAGCACTAGCCAGTGGCTGAGAGTAATTTAAGCAATCCATCCATAACTTTGTTTTTCGTGCCCCGGACATAAAGTAGATCCTTTCTTTTGCCTCACTTGTCACTTATTCAGGCTGAAAGCAGTATCTGCACTTTGGGTTTCTTTACTTGATTCCTACTATATGTTTCTAAAATCCGATAGGAAAGTAGGAACTGTCAGGAGAACGAGGCATTTGTTTTTGAATGCTGTCTCCCCTACATAGTTATGGGTTTTACCACAGCAAAAGGTGTGGTGTCCCACTGAAAAATCTGGCCCAGTTTGTATGAAGCAATTAGCCGACGGTTTAGTGGAGACCAAGAAGTGATAGAAAGTCGAAACGTGTTCAGAAACTCTTGTTACAGAAGCAGTGCCCTTAAATGTGCACCAGAGAGATGGATGCTCCGTGGATTTACCACGTTTCAGGCCAGTAGTGTGAATCAGGATGAGACTCGCAGTGATTAAAAGTCGACCTCGGCCAGATTCTTCAAGAGCTGCTTTAATGGCGCTCCCCTGGCAAAGAAACCCACTGTCAAGAAAGGAGACTGTGAGATTTGAGCTTGAGTTGCTCCTTCCATCCCCCAGTGTTTGGCTGGGACCCGGCATTAGGGTTGTGCAATGCAGTGTATTATATTCCACATAAAGGAAGCATGATTCTCTAAAGAACTATGAAAACCACAGGAAGCACAACAAGTTTAGCGCTGTTGGGTGCTTTCATGTGAAATTGGACTTTTGCAAGTATCTTGGAAGTGAGCTGTATTTGCTTTGAGTCTCTTGTAAAGAAAAGCTAAGCATGGTGAGCACTTGCGCGCAAGATGCTCTTGAGTTACAAGCCAGACATGGTTTGAGATTATTTGTGAGAACAAGCTAAGCAAGGTATGCACTTGCTATAAAATGCTTGAGTTACTGGCATCAAGTAACACAAATGGAGGAAATGCAGGAAAATCCAAGAGGTATGGGTGGGTCAATAATCAGGAATTGCGTGGTAGTAACCGTGCGTAATTCAAACATCGAACATCTATACCGAGAGCCCACACACCATTTTGGAACATGTGCTTCCACTGGCTTTACTCTGCTGTAGAGAATGGTAGACTTCAATGCCAAGCCCTGGCAGGTGTCGATTTAGATGAGACAATGAATTTGGAAAGCAAGTATTGGCTCAGTGATCACCATACCATTCAACACCCATTTAGAGGAGGTGCTGAAAATGCTTTAAACTCACAAGACCCAGTTACACACCAAGAGGCATATTTACAAGCCCTTATCACCACCACAACGTCACTTTTAGTGACGTTCTGGTGGCGATAGGAGCTTGGCTTTATTTACAAGGCAGCGTTAAACCACTTAACGTGGCTTAACCCTGCCTTGTAAATAAGGCCCCCTTTCACGCTACACTCAGCGTGAAAGGGGCGGGGAATGGGTGTTGTGGTGGGCGTTCCACTTCAACACCCATTGATTTTGACGCTGCCCCCTATTTACAAGAACATCGTAAATAGGAGGCAGCACCAACATTAAGACCATGGAAAACCTGGTCTTAAACAGGCGAAACGAGGAGAAATGCTTTATTTCTCCTTGTTTTTGCTGTTTCCAGTTGTGCTGCGTTGTGCAGCACACATAGAAACAGCAAAACGCCAATGATTGTTTATGTGCAGGAAGGTCCCCCTTCCTGCACATGAACAATCTTACCCTCAACACAGGCACCCTTGCACCATGGTGCAAGGGTGCCTGCGTTGTCGCTAGGCAGCTAAATTTAGCGCCAGTGCAGGGGGAAACGCAGGGCTGCACCATATTCTAGTAAATATGGTGCAGCCCTGCATTTTCTAAAGTGACGAAGCGTGTTGTTAGCCTTCTTGGCTTAACGACACGCTTCGCCACTTTATTGAAATTATTCCTCCGAGAGTATTTTCCATGGTAACTAGACTGCCTCCACTAGAAAAAGGAGTAGAGTTCGAGCAGGAAAATAATACTACACTGCTATATTGATGATGATGCATAAAAAAGGTGGGCTGCCTATGCGATCTGATTTGTTGAGTGGATCAGTATTTGCGAAGCTTTATAAACACGTAGGTGAAACTAATTGACTTTGCCAATGCTTGTTTCTGAGTGCAGAAAACAGGAGCAAACTGGTTTCTGGCAAAGCACGTTCCCCTCCACTGTTTCAGTCTTGTCTCCCAGAAGGCTTTGCTGCTTGTCAAAACTCATGCAAGAGCCAGGCTGAAAGTGCAGCATGACAATAACTTCCGTAAGCAGCTGAGCTAATATTGTTTACATGCCCATTCCTACACTCTGAAGAGCTGAAAGTGCGCGATCCATCAATCCCGTTTTATTTACCTAGCTGAGCAAATTTAGGAAGCTATAGGTCTCGTGCTATTCAATCGGGACGTTTTGCGACGCCTCCATCCAGGTGAAAGCCAGCGCCCAGCTCTGCCACAAAGAAAGTGTCCATTGGCATCAGGTGTCACTGCAAGAAAGACATGCTGTGGGTCAGGGGAATCCGCCGCGCGAGCTCACCTGGAGAGGGAGGCCTTTGTGCCAGCTCACGCGCCCCCGCCCCTCTGGCGCCTCCCTCGCTGACCTGTTTACTGACAAATATTGCTTTGTAAGTCTGAGGGCATCTACCATTGACACATGGAAAAGGAGAACCGGTTGGGCGGGACAGAGGTCAGTGCTCCGCAGGAGTCAACCGCTGAACAAGAAAGACGTGAAAAATGAAGCTGTCTGGCGCGGGGATCAGGTGTCCTTCCTTTTGTTCAGGCCTTTGGTACTTTGGCAGGAAATTAACCACAGAGGACAGAAAAGCGGGCGGCCTGTGCAGATAGGTATCGCGGTCTGGGAGCGCTTTGTGCAGCCTCTCTCTCCCATTGTGGGGCTCGCCCTTAAGGCGAGCTTGATTTAACCTTGGCGCTCTGCTTTTCAAACCATGAGGCCTATTGTTCGTCTGCCTTACAGCCATCGGATGTTACTCAGAGGTTTCTGGGCTAAAAAAACCAGAACAGACTCAAGACCCGACCTCCACAAGTTGCACATATCAGTAAGCTCTGCGGCTACTGGCGCTGCATAAAACAACATACTTTGCTCCATAAATGTGCAAAGTATGGATTATTTCAGAATCCGGACAGAGAAAATGTACTTCATGCATGTAAGATTTCTAGCCTAAAGCCGCTTGCCCTACTACACTTTTTTCACTCACATTTATAAATACGGTCATCTTATGGAAGCATGGACCCCAATTCACCCAAAAGCCAGCTCTAGCAGAATTGCATCACACCCCCTGTTATCAGTGATGACATCACAATGTTGACCCTTTGGCCCTCCCTTAGACCTTAAACAGCTTTCCCTTTGCCGCTCAGTGTCTAATAGAAGGACAAGGGGTGGGAGAACCAAAAACAAAATGGGTCTCGTGCAATTGTGTTTAGTACTTCCGGGTCTGACATGTCCATAAGGCCCTTTAGGCCACCATTTGACCTAGTGGTGTCACTAAGTTATTGTAAACAGCCTGAAAACTTGGCTTTTTAAGTGTACAGGGGACACATTTATAATTTGCCAAGAGGACTGAAAATCATTGCACCCTTCTTATTGCTTTATGTTCCTGACAAGGAGTATGAAGGGCAGTGCCCAGGTTAAGAAGTGTCAATCCGGGGGTAGCAACTGCTACGTTTGGCCACCTCTAACTGCTGTGTAAACATGTTGGCTGTGGCAGTGAACGTGGCCCCTCAACATTATGAACAGGTGCAGCACTGAGCCTGGGATTGCACAGCACCTGGTGAGAGCACGTACCCAAAACCTTTTTAAAGAGGGTTCTACCTGTTTACCTGTCTAGAGCATAGTCACTTAGGGAATATTTACCAGAATTATGGCGCAGGGCAGTGCAGCAAGTTACCCTGCTGCATTGTGCTGCGTCACAGGGAAAGGGCAGGGATGCACTGTATTTATGCTGTACGGTGCATTTGTGTCTTTTCCCTCTGCGCTGGCACAGTTTCGGCATCCTAGCGCCAACGCAGGTCCCCTTGAACCATGATGCAAGGGTGCCTGTTCTATAGGCAGGATTGTTTTTGTGCAGGAAGGGGCACCTTCCTGGACAAAAGCAATCCATAGAGTCATTTTCCTCGTTCTATGTGTGCTGCAGAATACAGCACGCACAGAAAGAGGAAAAAACAAGGTGAAATGAAGATATTTCTCCTCATTTCGCCTCACCTTTGGAGGCGTATCTTTCTCGCGTATTCCCAGGTTTACCAGGTTTGGTAAACCTGGGTATGCATCAAAAACCATGGGATTTGCGTGGGAACACCACAGCAAAGCCCATGGAACGTCTCCCTTGCGCACAGTAATGCAACACAGCAATGCATTTCTCCATATTTATGAAGCCATTCAATGCCACACAAAGTGGCCTTGTGTGGCTTTATAAGTATGACTTGGAGCTTTGCATCGTGCATGTACCACGTTGCGTGGTGCTAGCGTAATGCGAGGCCCTCATAAATATGCCCCTTAGACTGACCTCCCATTTATCAGCTACCTCTCAATGCTTGGAACACCAAAGAATCAACACAGACAGCAAGTCTCCAACTGACGGCAAAAACACTTTCAGGATGCTGTCTTATAATAGCACCTAAACAAGAATGTGTCACAATTCACATATTCACTAATTCATCCACCTATACATTCATCTCAGTGTCTTAAGTACCCCCTTCAGAAATCTGTCTGTAAGCTACATCATGCCTTAGCTGTTCATGCTCTTTGAGAGAGGGAAGCTCTCTCAAAGAGCATGCTTTGCTTTGTTACCCCTATACTTTCTTTGTTCTGTGAGGCAGTATAGCTTGCACTGCTGCCCCATTGGTTACTATTCTGTGATGGGAAAGGTTTGTGCTGATGCTGCCCTAACTGTACCTGTCCTCTGAAATTGGGAAGCTTGCACTGTTTCTGCCTAAGAAGCCTCAGTTCTATGAAGAGGAGTGTTTCCAATGCTGCTGCCCTATCTTTTAGAATGAAAGAATTACAAAGGAGATTTTGAATGCACTTGCTTAACATGCCCAGGCGAGTCAGAAGCTTTTGTTAGACCTGGGGCAAAAACTAGTTGCAGAGCCCTGACCCAGGGACTCTTGTTTCAATCACGGCTGCCCAACTTGACCAAACTATGTGGTTTTGGGCAATTATGTTTCTTCCCTCTGCCTCCTTTTCTATAATCTACACATTTGAGAGCACCTTTAATTAATTCAGTTCAGGATGTGTACTGTACAAAAACCTCTCTTATATATGGTAGTATAGACCATAATGTTGCTTCATCAATAAGAACAATAGAGGACTTTTGTAGGTGGCACTAGGCTAGCCTCTTCGGTCATCCTATCCTCAATTCCAGCATCAGGACATTTCTTTCTGAAGGATCTGTACTGCTAACAGAATTTTATTCATTCATTCACTTCTAAAATTGTCATTGGAGCAGAAGAGTAAAGAATGTGATACCCATTGAGGATCGGAACTGCACAATGTCTTATCCAGAAACCTGGTTTCAATCTTGATTTCCAAGCTTGACCAAACAGTGTGACCCCTAGGTGATTACTTTTCTTCTCTGTGCCTTCTTTTCTATGATCATCGCATCTGAGAGCACCTTCAAATAATTCACTTGTACAATAATTTTTCTTGTGTATGGTTTAATAGGCCCTAATAATTCTTTATAGGAGAAACAAGACAACTGACATGGCTCTTGAGTCATCAATAAAACTGTCACAGCGGAAATGGTTTGTTCACTAATTCTAATGAAGGCCTTTCAGTGCATTGATATAAACTCTAAGGGGTCGATTCCGATGTCAGTCGGAAGGGCTCCGAATCGGATTCGGGTTTGCCGAATCCGATCCGGAGCCCTTGTTTCCGACCGACTCGTTCCCAGTTCCGAACGACCAAGTACGATGTCTGGAAACCGTTAGGGCTGACCGCATCGGTTCCGTAAGGCATTCGGACAGGCCGAACCTTTCCGGAGCCCATTTGTACAGCTCTATGGACTTGGTTTCCGAACGAGCGAGTACGATGACCGATTCGGACAGCTTTTCAGAATCGGTTTGCCCGGAACGAAACGGCTGCCGAAATCGGTCTTTGGGGGCCCATAGCAGGCCCCCGCCGAATCGGGCCCGTGGGGGTACCCATGGGTCCCCCATTTCCAATCATGCACAGTGTGGCAGGCACCATGGGGTGCCAGCCACAGGATGGAAGGTTTTCCCCACCCACCCCTTTCTTCAATGGGAGCATGTGTTCACGTTCGGAACACAGGCTCCCATTGAAGTCAATAAGAGGCCGACCGATTCGTATACGGATGCATTGTACTCGTTCGATCAGACTCCCCCGATCTGAGTCGTATGGAAAGCGTTCCTGAACCAATTCGGTCGGTATGCTTTCCGAACGAGATCGGAATCGTGCCCTAAGTTGCTAAAGTGAACTGTTAGAAATGGGGTCTCTAGTTAGCAGTGGTTTGCACCCTGTCCAAGTAGGGATCCTCACTCTAGCCAGGGTAAGGAAATCACACAGCTAAGATAACCACTGCTCACCCCTTTGGTAGTTTTGCACGAGCAGTCAGGCTTATCTCAGAGGCAATGTTTAAAGCATTTGTAACCACACACGCAGTAACACAGTGAAAACACTACAAAAGGAGTCCAGACCAGTTTAGAAAAATAGCCAACATTTATCTGAATAAAACAAGACCAAAACAACAAAAATCCAACATACACAAGTCAAAATATCACTTTTAAAAGGTTAAACAAGTTTAGTCCATAGAACTCAATGGAAGCATTAGTTTTAGCACAAAGTACCGTAGATGTGTCAAAAATCAAAGACGGTGCAAGGTGAAGTGCCGGAAAGTCAAACAGATGCGTCGGTTCCGTACTACACAGGGGAGATGATGCGTCAGTTCCTTACTGACAGGGGAGGAGATGCGTCAGTTCTTTACTGTTGGGCAGGGGAGGTGATGCATCGGTTCCTTACATGCAGAGGAGGTGATGCATCAGTCCCTTACTGGCAGGGGAGGTAATGCGTCGGTTTCCGGACACACCGCCTCGGCTCCTTACTGCGGCACTGTGTCGATGAAGAATCGGCGTCAAGGAACGATGCATCGAAAATCCAGACGTGCTGCGTCGATGCAACAGCGGCGCTGCAGGCTCTGTGTTGATTTCACAACCACGAAGCAGGCAATGCATCGATTCCTCAACTGCGAAGCAGGTGCTTCGTTGGAGTTGGAGCTGGTGCAACGGACGTCGGTGACATGGTGCTCGGGACTCACGGTGCGGTGATTCTTCTGACGCGTTGTGACGGTGAGCTGGGTCCTGTGGTGAAAGCGGGAACCATGCTTCGGTGCAGGCAGTGGCGTTGCGTTGATCTTTTGCAGCAGTGCATCGAGAAAACAGTTGGTGGGAGTCGATGCCTGGCTTTTCTCCTTAAGATCACCAGGTTACACTTCCAAGGGCCCAGGAACTGCATTTGGCACCACTTGGCAAGTCAGGATTCTCAGCAGAAGAGCCCAGGCACTGGTAGATAAAGTTTTTGATGGCCCTGAGACTTCTTAACCTTTTCGGTGCTCATGATGGCTCCCGGCCGTCATGAGTCACGGTAGGCGTGTGCTCATGATGGCCGGGAGCCGTCAGAACGTTGACGCTCCGCCCATGCGCTGTTAATTCCCCGCCTGTGCGGGAGAATTAATCAGTGGGCGGAGTTCTGAAGGCTCCCGGCCGTCATGAGCACACGCCCGCCGTCATGAGTACCGCAGCGCCACGCCCAACCCCGCCCCCCCTCGCACCGCGGCGAAATTCGCGCCGCAGCGAAGGGGTTAATGGGAGGCAAGCACACACAAGCCCTTGGAGAACCTTGGAAGCATGATATAGAAAGCAAAGTCCAGTCCTTTCACTCCCGGGACAGAAGCAGCAAGCAGCAGGCCAGCACAACAAAGCAATAGGCAAAGTGGCAGTTCCTCCTACAGCATCCAGATCTTCCTCCTGGCAGAATTTCTTCAGTCGGGAAGTGTTCTGATTTTGGGTGTCAGAGGTCCAATACTTATACCCCTTTCTGCCTTTGACGTACGCAAACTTCAAAGGAAAGTCAAGTCTTTGCAGTGCACAAGACCCTGCCTTTCCCTGACCTGGCTTCAGACACACTACAGGGGGTGGAGACAGCTATGTGTGAGGACAGGCACAGCCCTATTCAGGTGTCAGTAGTGACAATTCCTCCCACCACTCTAGCTCAGGAAGGCCCATCAGCCTGTTAATGGGCCATCAGGATATGCAAGGCACACCTCAGCTCCCTTTGTGTGACTGTCTAGAGCCCAGGTACTCAAAGTACTGACTTGCGACCCGCCAGCCCTTTCCATGCGGCCCCCGTGTGGAAAACAGCAGACACAGTCACCAGCCATTATTCTGCCTGTTCTACGGTCCTCGGGGCTGATTTCACAGTAAAAAAAAAGCATCTATAGAGCATGCCCAAAAAAATAGTGTCTTGCCTACTCACCTGCGCTCCCCACTTCGCCTGCGCCCCGGCACAGTGACTTCACTCACTTGCGGCCGGCAGAGGCTTTTAAAAAGGCCATGCAGGTTGCCGGCTTTCTTTTCCAGCCCAGCAGTCCTGTCTTACCTGCCCTCAGCCTTTCCTTGCCACCTGCATTTAGCTCCACAGCTGTGCATCATTGGAGACGGGAAGCGCCCCGAAAACAGTGAAGTGGGGGAAGGATGGTTTGATGAAACGAGGGTGGAAGCCCCAAAGGGTGCAGAGATGGTGATTTTAAGGAGTCATATGCATAATTTCTAACATGATCGGTATTAAATTCCAATATTTTTAGTATTAGTGAGGGATTAAATGTACTTACTTGGCCCGTTTTTAAACTTTACTTTCTGTAGCCACCCAATATCGTCTTTGTTTGGGGTTGGGCTTGTTTCTAACAGAAGTTCAGCTTGTTTTAGGAACATCCTCAACATACAACTGGATTTAGTCCGACCATGCTTTGCAGAAGCATGATGGTGTGCCTTTGCATGTTTCTCCAGATTTACACAAGCTATGATGAGCAAAGAAAAGGTAAATATTGGTTTGGGCTGTTTTAAAAATCCACATAAAAGATAAAACGTGCCGTCATTTAACCCAGAAAGTATTGTCAAGCCCGTTAAAAAACATGTTTGCTGTTGGCAGGAAGGAATGCTGTGCTTTCTTTTAATGATAATGTTAATGAAGTTGTATTTTTCAACTTCATTTTCAGTAGCCATGTAAATTAACCAAGCAACATCAGTGTGTTTTTTTTTCAAGTACAAGCTTTTTTCAATAGGTAGGCAGTTGAGCTTGTTGTAAGAGCAGGCAAAACGATACAGCGCTGCTAGTTGTCTCGCCTAGGCAGTCACGGCTCTCTGCCCTGGGCAAACCCAATCTCTGAGGGGTGTACCTTCCTAGACCACGTGATCTGTGCCCTCAGCAAACGTCTTGGGCACCTAAGTGAAACATTGCAATAAACAGCCTAGCAGATTGACTGCGGCAAACGTGGACCAGGGTGGTGCCTTGCCCTGTTGTTTTCAAACTGCATTGTCACGCAATCTTGGCTGTGTGTTCAGTCCTAATGTGCTTGCACAGGCTACTCTAATGCTGCCTTGAGTTCATTTAGTCGTTAACAGAACACAATCTACAATATTTACTGCTTTTCTTTGTACTCAAATATTGTCTGTTATTGCCTCCCAACATGCATTTTATCATCCTTATAAAATTGGAAACTTCGGTGTGTCTTGTCCATAACCTATGATCTGTACATGGAGAGTTGAACTCCCTAGATGACTCTCAGTCTTATAACGCTGACTGTGCACTGCCACAAGCCTACTTCAGAAACATACAAAGCTTGCACACAACTCTGTTTGAAAGTAACAAAAGGGATCGCTGTAAATCTACAACTGAATACAGCACGCACTCTAAGAACCATGCCTCTTTATTTAGCATAGCTCATTTTAGTGCTGGTGTCCACATCACTGCACTAAAATGCTATGTCACACATTATAAAGCACACAGTGCAGTGCAGCAGCTCAAAGCGTGGATGCAGGTTTTTAGTTAGCAGCTTGCTAGTCATCAGAGTGTGTGAGCTGGGCCTACCTCTAGATGTGGCCGGTTTGCTCTGGTGATCTCAGTTTTAGCCTGTCTAAGTTGTTTACTTTATTTTGTCAAAATTCAGTAACAGACAACAGTTTATTTAAAGAAGCACTTTGTGAATTCCATTTCACTCCATGCAGTACAATTTGTCTACCAAACTCTCCACAATGCCATGTCTCACCCAACTAAGCCCCGCCCGATCCCGAATCCCTCGCCCACACCCTCCACGGTCATCTGTGTGGCCCCTGGTGATAACCCAGACTGTGCATTTCGGCCCCTGAGTAAATGTTTGGGGGTACCCATGGCTAGAGTGAATGCACAAGAGCCAAACTGTCAGCCAACCCAGACGTGTATTCTACAGACAGGCAGAGGCACAGAATGGTTAAGCAAGAAAATCTCACTTTCTATAAGTGACCCTTTCAAACACGCAATTCAAAAACCAACTTCACCAAAAGATGTGTTTTTAAATTGTGAGTTCAGAGACCCCAAACTCCAAATCTCTATCTGCTCCCAATGGGAAATTACACTTAAAAGATATTTCAAGGGAATCTCCATGTTACCCTATGGTGGAGATAGGCTTTGCATTAGTGAAAAGCAAAATTAGCAGCTTTTCACTATTAGGACATGGAAAACACACCAGTACATTTCCTACCTTTTAAATACACTGCACCCTGCCCAATGGGCTATCATGGGCCTACTTTAGTGGCGACTTACATGCAGTAAAAGGGAAGGTTTGGGCTTGGCAAGTGGGTGCACTTGCCAGGTTGAAATAGCAGTTTAAAACTGCACCCACAGACATTGCAGTGGCAGGTCTGAGACATGTTTGCAGGGCTACGCATGTGGGTGGTACAATCAGTGCTGCAGGCCCACTAGTAGAATTTGATTTACAGGTCCTGTACACACCTGGCGCACTTTACTAGGGACTTATTAGTAAATCTAATATGCCAACCATGGATAAACCATTCACCAATACATTTTACACCAGGATCACTTGCACTTTAGCACTGGTCAGCAGTGGTAAAGTGCCCAGTTCCTAAACCAGCAAAAACAGGTCAGAAAAAATAGGAGGAAGAAGGCAAAAAGTTTGGGGATAACCCTGCAAAAAGGGCCAGGTCCAATATGAACCAATCCAGAATACACTGTTTTATGTAAAAGTTCCCATCTCAGCTATAAATAAAGTGTCAGTCAGTGACACTTGCAGCAGGTTAGGAGATTAGGAGTTCCAGAATGAGCTAATAGCTGCTCTCCTCAGCCTCCACTGCGCACAGGATGCAAAACAGACAGGGCTTCTCAGAATTATGGGACCCGGCTGTCACTGCCTCACTACTACTCCCCTGCTGGTACAGGTAGCAAGACAGGAGATTTGGTTCACTGTCTCAAGGCCTATGAACTCTCACTTCCCACACCCAGTAACCCTTGAGTGTGGCTTGTCAGCATGTGCAAGGCCTGTTTCATAGTGCAGACAATGATTACAGTGACTCACCCTATGAAACATGCTGCACGTTCTGGCAGCCTCTCCAAGAAGTGAGGCCTGAGGAAATTTGTCCCATTTCCCTCCCCACCCTTTTTCTGAGACCGGTGAACATGTCACATGAAGCAGGGACTATTTCACAATACTTTATGTGAGATACCTATATCCCAGGGGAAGACGCTTGACCCCATAGGGGCAATATTCGAGCACCAAAACATGTTGATGGAAATGACAAGTGGGTTCCATTGCTCTGCCTTCTTGTTTTTATTCTTTTGTTAGGGAGACACCAGTAACAATATTTTAGCTCACCCACATAGAATTTGAATATGTCTAACAAAGGGAAAACATAAATGACATAAGTGAGAAAACAGCAACAAAACTATGGAACCCATAGCTAGGAGACTGTACTAAGAGTGAACAGTAGTACTCATGGATGCTTCCCAGTGCAAGATATGGAACCCACTGATGAAGAGTACCACATTATTTAGGTGAGTGTTCATCATCCTATAAGAGTACATGAATGTATGTTAATTCCATAAGAGGTTTGGCTGTTTCTTCCAGATGTTTTGTACTTCTTGTATGTTTATGCAAATTGTACAACAGTCCTTTAACACCTCTCACTCACTCTTTAGTGTATTAGCTACCTGTGTTGCCCCAGTCCTGTATGTGTGAGAAATTGTGTTATGTTCCTTCTAATACTGCCACATGCCCTTAAGCAGAGCCACTGGAATTATATGACAGGGGAGGGCCACATTATGTGGCAGGGTTGAGAAAATTATGTGGCATGAAAAGGCAAATTATATGGCGTAATGCTCATTTTGTGACAGTATTACTTCATTATTTTGTCATTTTTACACCTGGTAACACTGTCTGGGCATTAGTTGTGCCTCATTGTAACACCCACATATAGCAATAAGCAACCAGTGAATCTTTTCAAAAGAGCCTTCCACTGCGTGGCAACGTGTGTCGCTGCATTTTTAGTAACTTTTGAACGTTTTGAGCTAGAAACCATTTTTTTGTGCTAAAATCTGCAGATTATGTGTCAGATGATGGATTATGTGGCAAATTCAGCTAATCTAAAATTATTAGAAAGTTGTTGTGGCAGCACAATCACAAAATTCCAGTGGCCCTGCTTTTAGGTTATTATTTGTGTTAGAGAAGGGTGTACTGCTGCTATCCATATTGTACCTTTATTGTGTCGTGAAGCTGCGCAAAAGAAAAAAATATTAATTTTGCAAATGCTTGTTTAAATGCATGATGTCAGTTAAAGAGTAAACCCTCACAAAATATGTGAGCAGATTTTACTTTTGAATTTACATGTGAAACAAGCATCTTTTTAAATGTAGTAGTTGAATTTGTTAAATTTTAAAACATAGCTGACAATTTTTTTAAAACATATCTGACAAGTGGCCAAATCTGGGATTTTAGCCAACAGAACCTTGTATGCTGGGGCTCTGAGTCTACGATGAAACCGTTAAAAGCAAAACAACAAGTCCCACAATGCAACTAGCTGTTGTTTGAAAAAAATTAGATGATGGTATCCTATGTCCTACTGCGCAAGTGGAGAGTTGTGAAATGCAAAAGAAAAGTTAGTTTATGGTAGTCGTGCTTTTTAGGTCGAGCCTCGAGTAGCGCGCAAGCGCTGCTTAGAGGCGAAGACTTATTGTAAGCGAGTTTGAAAAGCAGTCCCAAAAACGCTCGTGCGTCGTGGCTGGCCTTTTTGGGATGGGTACGCGCGGCAAACATGTGTTTCCAATTATCGTGCCCAGACGCGGGCGCGATAATTGGAAACACATGTCTGCCGCGCGTACCATCCAAAGCCCAGCCACGACGCACGAGCGTTTGGTCAGCTCTGCAGGCTGCCGCGCTCGCTCGCCCCCGCTCCCTGTCCCCCGATGCGCCCCGTAGTTTCCAGCTTCGCTCACCTTCTGCGGCTCACCGCTCGCGGCCCCGGTCCCCACATGATTTCCGTCGCTCGCCGCCTTTATAAATTGGATGTATTACAGATGCATGCCATGAATCTGGGACTACCTGGTGCTGGAGCACTGAGTTATATAAGGTGTTGAGATTTCTTGCCCAATATTCTATGTTGGACTTGAATAGGGCTGCAGGCAAGCCATTAGAACCATGCGTGCCATCTTGTTGGTTCTTTCTTATGATGTTTTCTAAGGCACTTAAATCTCGATCAGGGTTCCATGGTAGACAGCTGTTTAACGCTGTCCCAGTGTTGGCGTGCCTGGAGATTTGTCCTGCCTGGTTGTCAAAATATGACCATCCTATTTGCACTTTTTGTTAGGCAGTGCTTTTGGCTCTGGTAAAATATTCTGTCCTGGTGTGCAGTTGAGTGTCATATGATTTTTATTAATCTGTGCTGCGTATGTGTTGGAGTAGTGCTTCCTTAAATGCTGCACCCAGGATTCCTCGGGGATATTCGTGTTATAGGAAGCGCCTGGATCTTTGTCTATTTCATTTATAATTTTCCAAAAGGCTTTAGGATTACTTGTTTTACATGAGTGGAGCACCCTAGCCCGAATTTATCCGAAGGATCTTTTTGGCTCTCCAAACTGCCCGCTTATAGTTTCGAAGCAGGGCTCTTACCTTCTCGTGCTGAATCATATTGGCATTATCCTTTTTAATTTATGATATTCTCGGATTTGTGTTTTCTTTGTTAGCTGTTTGGTTATCCAGGAAGAGTTTTTCCTTTTGATGCTCACCGAGTGCACTGAGATCTTATTCTTGCAGAACTTTCATAACAACGTTTTGCAATATTGTTCCTACTTAGAGATTGCATTGTGTGCTGTGAACTGCTGCTCATCCAACAGGCTTATGCAGTTTTGCCTTACTTTTCCCTGGAGCTTCCCTTGCCACCTTAGTCTCTAGCTTGGGTCACCATAGCAGTCAGTAGACACCGCTGAAATAAAAAGGCACACATGATTACCTCTGGTACAAAGAGAGAGCCTGAGTGGGGAAGGTTCTACCAGTTATTGTGCATCTAGTGGTTCACATGCCTAACCTCCATGTGAAATGGGCATACACATTATTCCTCATTTTCACACACCAACTTATTCTGTAATGTAAATACCCCTGGATGTTCAGAGACAGTTATCTTCCATGATGGTGGCCATGGTATGACAAGGACAGTGTCTCAAAGGGGATTTTTTTCTCAAATGAAATTAAAGGAGCTCTGGACATGGGTTGGGGCGTGTGGCTTATACAGGTGTGTAAGTGTGAGGGATACATAGCAAGGTTGGTGATACTTGTTTACTGACATTTTGCAGATTTCTTGCATTTCAGTAACCATGCCAGTTTAATAAGGCATGGCATAAGGATGGGGGTCAGGGTGGGTTGGGTCCAATGTATAGATCCTCGGGTAGATATGTTGGCCAGGCCCGAGCAGCCAATAGATCACCTCACAACACACAATCTTCCAGGGCCCTGGCAATATATCTAACCATTGATTTATGATATTTACATTAAACCCAAACCATCCACACCCTTCTTGATGCTAGGATTTCTGGCTAGCAGTGGGGTAGGCCACAGCAAGCGGTTTAGTGTGTTATAATCCTCAATTTGTTTTTGGGCAGGGCAAGGAGAACAGTGAGGAAACATCTCTTCACAGAGGTAGTGTGGCTTGGGTTTGGTGCCTGAATAAGCCCCCGTAATGTTGGGTTACTGAGGGTTCTGGTTGGTCCATGATAGTTACGTAAGACTGTTCCATGCATGATGCAGGGTACTAGGCCATGCTGTTATCTGAGATGCTGGAATACCACATTGTCTCCTGGATAACCAAACTACTAGTGTCACATGCCTCTAACCCTAAGCTGGGTTATCTGGACAGTACACAGCTGTATGCTATATGGTGAACCCTTTTCTCCAAGCAGCTAAGGAAAGGCGCTGTAAAACCAAGGGTTCTCCTTGACGCCACAAAACAGGGACATGCCAGATGTGGGGTCGGTCTCTAATTAGACCGAAAGATTTAGAATGAAATATTGGTTTCTCCTGAAAAACAAAAAAGTGAGTTCAAGAAGGTAAAGCACCAAAGGCCTTTTCGCCTCATACTTATTGGTCCAAGGAATGTTCTGATGAGATGATATAAGATATAGTCATGGTCAGTTGTGCACACACTATTAGTGGGAGAAAGACATTCTGCTGATGTACTTGATGACATATTGAGTATGCTTGCCTACATGCTCGTGAGATTGGCCCATATGACTGGCAGAGCAGTGATTAGTAGAGGTGGAGAGATTAAAAGTGCTGCACGGCAAGTGTCAAGGGCTCTTATTATGTCATCTAACAAGCTGACAGGGCCCACAGGGAGCAGTGGGTGTTGTCATAGTGGAGTGAGTGGATCAAATCAATCAATCAATCAATCAAGCATTTGTATAGCGCGCTACTCACCCGGAGGGTCTCAAGGCGCTAGGGGGGGGGGTCCACTACTGTTCGAACAGCCAGGTCTTGAGTTGCTTCCTGAAGGAGAGGTGGTCTTGGGTAAGGTGGAGGTGGATGGGTAGGGAGTTCCACGTCTTGGCAGCCAGGTAGGAGAAGGATCTTCCTCCCGTTGTGGCTCTTCGGATGCGGGGGACGGCGGCGAGGGCGTGGTTGGTCGATCGTAGCTGGCGGGTGGGAGTGTAGAAGGTCAGACGGTCGTTGAGGTATCTGGGGCCTTGGTTGTGGAGAGCTTTGTGTGCGTGGGTGAGGAGTCGGAACGTGATTCTCTTGCTGACGGGGAGCCAGTGCAGGTCTCTCAGGTGTCCGGCGATGTGGCTGTGTCGGGGGATGTCCAGGATGAGTCGAGCTGAGGCGTTCTGGATGCGTTGGAGTCTTTTTGAAGTTTGGCTGTGGTTCCGGCATAGAGGGAGTTGCCGTAGTCCAGTCGGCTGGTGACAAGGGCCTGGGTGACCGTCTTCCTGGTTTCGGTGGGGATCCACCGGAAGATCTTGCGCAGCATGCGTAGGATGTTGAAGCAAGACGAGGAGACGGCGTTGACTTGTCGGGTCATTGAGAGGGAGGAGTCCAGGATGAAGCCCAGGTTGCGTGCGTGGTCCGTTGGTTTGGGTGCGTTGCCCAGGGCAGGGGGCCACCAGGAGTCGTCCCAGGCGGAGGGTGATGATCCTAGGATGAGGACTTCCGTCTTATCTGAGTTCAGTTTCAGGCGGCTGTTCCTCATCCACTCGGCTACGTCCTTCATCCCTTCATGTAGGTTGGTTCTGGCGGTTGTGGGGTCGTTGGTGAGGGAGAGGATCAGCTGGGTGTCGTCGGCATAGGAGATGATGTTGAGGTTGTGTTGGCGTGCGATGGCTGCGAGGGGGCTCATGTAGACGTTGAAGAGGGTGGGGCTGAGTGATGATCCTTGTGGTACGCCGCAGATGACTTCGGTGGCCTCGGAACTGAACGGGGGAGGCGGACTCTCTGGGTTCTTCCGGCGAGGAAGGAGATGATCCACTCCAGTGCCTTCTCTTGGATTCCGACGTTGTTCAGGCGTTGCACTAGGGTGCGGTGGCCGACTGTGTCGAACGCTGCGGAGAGGTCCAGGAGGATGAGGGCCGCTGTTTCCCGTTGTCGAGCAGGGCTCGGATGTCGTCGGTGGCTGCGATGAGGGCGGTCTCGGTGCTGTGGTTGGCCCGGAAGCCGGACTGCGAGTGGTCGAGGGATCCATTCGTCTCGAGGAAGGCGGCCAGTTGTCTGTTGACGGTCTTCTCGATGACTTTGGCAGGAAAAGGAAGGAGCGAGATGGGGCGGTAGTTTTTGAGGTCGGTGGGATCCGCTGACGGTTTCTTCAGTAGGGCGCTGAGTTCGGCGTGCTTCCAGCTCTCTGGGAAGGTGGCGGTGTCGAGGAGGTGTTGATGATGTCCCGGAGGTGGGGTGCGATGACGGCGTCGGCCTTGTTGAAGACGTGGTGAGGGCAGGGGTCGGTTGGTGATCCGGAGTGGATGGAGTTCATCGTGCGGATAGTGTCTTCGGTGTTGATCGGGGTCCAGGCTCGGAGGGTGGAGGTGGGGGACATTGGAACGGTCGTAGGGATCGTCGGCTGTGTGCTGAAACTGTTGTGTATGTCTGCGATCTTGCTGTGGAAGAACGAGGCGAGCGAGTTGCAGAGGTCTTGCGAGGGAGTGATGTCGTTGTTTCCGGCGCTGGGGTTCGAGAGTTCTTTGACGATGATGAAGAGTTCCTTGCTGTTGTGGGCGTTGTTGTCCAGTCGTTCCTTGAATGCGGTTTTCTTGGTGGTGTGGATCAGCTGGTGGTGTTTTCGGGTGGCGTGCTTGAGGGTGGTCATGTTGTCTGCAGTCGGGTCTCTGCGCCATGCTTTCTCGAGGGCCCGGCAGTTCTTCTTGGATTTCTTGAGTTCGTCGGTGAACCAGGATGCTTTCTTGTTGCCGGGTCTGACTGGGGGGTCTTCAATGGGGCGAGGTCGTCTGCGCAGTTGGTGATCCATCTTGTGAGGTTGCTGGCGGCTTGGTTGGGGTTTGTTGAGCTGGCGGGAGGGTTCTGGCTCAGGGATGTGGTGAGTTGGTCGGTGGTGATCTTGTTCCAGCTTCTGCACGGAAACTGTTGCGGGTGGTGGTGCGTGGTGATCCTGCTGAAGCTGAAGTGGACGCAGCTGTGGTCTGTCCAGTGGAGTCCGGTGGTGTGGCTGAAGGAGATGTCCTTGCTGGAGGAGAAGATGGGGTCAAGCGTGTGGCCGGCGTGCTGTGTGGGGGTGGTCACCAGTTGCTTGAGTCCGAGGTTGGCGAGGTTGTCCAGCAGGGTGGTGGTGTTGCGATCGTTGTTGTTCTCTAGGTGGAAGTTGAGGTCCCCAAGGAGGATGTAGTCAGCCGAGGGGAGGGCGTGCGGGCTGATGAGGTCGGCGATGTCTTCGCTGAATTGTGTGCGTGGTCCTGGGGGTCTGTAGATGAGGGTGCCTCTGAGGGTGGTCTTGGGGTCGGTGTGTATCTGGAAGTGCAGGTGTTCGCCGGCTGTGAAGGTGTCGTCGGAGTTGGTCGTGATGCGGATGGTGTTCTTGTGGACGATGGCGATGCCTCCTCCGGTCTGGTTGGCGCGGTCCCTTCGGGTGATCTTGTATCCGTCCGGGATGGCGATGGCGATGTCGGGCGCTGAGGAGGCGTTCATCCATGTTTCCGTGAGGAAAGCGACGTCTGGTGATGTGGAGTCGAGCAGGTTCCAAAGTTCCACGGCGTGTCTGTGGACGGAGCGGGTGTTGAGCAGGATGCACTTCAGGTGGTTGCTGCTGGTGCTCGGCTTGGCGGGTGCGGTGCAGGTCCGGAGGCAGGAGAACTTGCAGGATTGGCAGCCGAAGGGTCCGTGGGTGCGACCTGGGGTGGCACGGTGGCAGCCGGGGATACGGCCGGTGTTGAGTGCGTTGAGGGTGGCGGTGTCGTAAGTCCGGTGGGTTGGCTGCTGCGGGGGCCAGGGGGTTTGGCGCTGGGCGCGGTCCAGGCACGGACGGGCGCAGACGGGCTTGCCTTAGGCGCGCCAGCGGCGCGCCAGCGGCGCGGCCGCGCAGCGGCCGCCATTTATGGGGAGGTGGGAGGGAGGAGCAGCTGGGAGGCGGGAGGCAGGGTCAGCGAATGGGCAGACAGGGGGGCGGGGCCGCAGGGGACGCAGCGGCGGGAATGGCGAGAGGCAGCAGGGGCACAAAAGGAAAAAGGGGAGAGAAAACAGACACAAATACGGGCACAATGCAAATGGGGCAGCGAGGGTACAGAAGGGAAAATGGGGAGAGAAAAGCAGACACAAATACGGGCACAATGCAAATGGGGCAGCGAGGGGCACAGAAGGGAAAATGGGGAGAGAAAAGCAGACACAAATACGGGCACAATGCAAATGGGGCAGCGAGGGGTACAGAAGGGAAAATGGGGAGAGAAAAGCAGACACAAATACGGGCACAATGCAAATGGGGCAGCGAGGGGCACAGAAGGGAAAATGGGGAGAGAAAAGCAGACACAAATACGGGCACAATGCAAATGGGGCAGCGAGGGGCACAGAAGGGAAAATGGGGAGAGAAAAGCAGACACAAATACGGGCACAATGCAAATGGGGCAGCGAGGGGTACAGAAGGGAAAATGGGAGAGAAAAGCAGACACAAATACGGGCACAATGCAAATGGGGCAGCGAGGGGAACAGAAGGGAAAATGGGGAGAGAAAAGCAGACACAAATACGGGCACAATGCAAATGGGGCAGCGAGGGGCACAGAAGGGAAGATGGGGAGAGAAAAGCAGACACAAATACGGGCACAATGCAAATGGGGCAGCGAGGGGCACAGAAGGGAAGATGGGGAGAGAAAAGCAGACACAAATACGGGCACAATGCAAATGGGGCAGCGAGGGGCACAGAAGGGAAAATGGGGAGAGAAAAGCAGACACAAATACGGGCACAATGCAAATGGGGCAGCGAGGGGCACAGAAGGGAAGATGGGGAGAGAAAGGCAGACACAAATACGGGCACAATGCAAATGGGGCAGCGAGGGGCACAGAAGGGAAGATGGGGAGAGAAAAGCAGACACAAATACGGGCACAATGCAAATGGGGCAGCGAGGGGTACAGAAGGGAAAATGGGGAGAGAAAAGCAGACACAAATACGGGCACAATGCAAATGGGGCAGCGAAGGGCACAGAAGGGAAAATGGGGAGAGAAAAGCAGACACAAATACGGGCACAATGCAAATGGGGCAGCGAGGGGTACAGAAGGGAAAATGGGGAGAGAAAAGCAGACACAAATACGGGCACAATGCAAATGGGGCAGCGAGGGGTACAGAAGGGAAAATGGGGAGAGAAAAGCAGACACAAATACGGGCACAATGCAAATGGAGCAGCGAGGGGTACAGAAGGAAAAGGGGAGACAAGCAAGAAATGCGGGCACCGAGGCCACAAGCGGAACGGCGATCTTACCAGCAGCAGCAGCGGGCGGCCAACACAGGCGGAGCTGTGTGGTGGGGAGCGACCTACCTGGCAAGGTCAAGGGTCGCTCTCCTCACGCGCAGCGGCCGCCATTTATGGGGAGGTGGGAGGGAGGAGCAGCTGGGAGGCGGGAGGCAGGGTCAGCGAATGGGCAGACAGGGGGCGGGGCCGCAGGGACGCAGCGGCGGGAATGGCGAGAGGCAGCGGGGGCACAAAAGGAAAAAAGGGAGAGAAAACAGACACAAATACGGGCACAATGCAAATGGGGCAGCGAGGGGTACAGAAGGGAAAATGGGGAGAGAAAAGCAGACACAAATACGGGCACAATGCAAATGGGGCAGCGAGGGGCACAGAAGGGAAGATGGGGAGAGAAAAGCAGACACAAATACGGGCACAATGCAAATGGGGCAGCGAGGGGCACAGAAGGGAAGATGGGGAGAGAAAAGCAGACACAAATACGGGCACAATGCAAATGGGGCAGCGAGGGGTACAGAAGGGAAAATGGGGAGAGAAAAGCAGACACAAATACGGGCACAATGCAAATGGGGCAGCGAAGGGCACAGAAGGGAAAATGGGGAGAGAAAAGCAGACACAAATACGGGCACAATGCAAATGGGGCAGCGAGGGGTACAGAAGGGAAAATGGGGAGAGAAAAGCAGACACAAATACGGGCACAATGCAAATGGGGCAGCGAGGGGTACAGAAGGGAAAATGGGGAGAGAAAAGCAGACACAAATACGGGCACAATGCAAATGGGGCAGCGAGGGGTACAGAAGGAAAAGGGGAGACAAGCAAGAAATGCGGGCACCGAGGCCACAAGCGGAACGGCGATCTTACCAGCAGCAGCAGCGGGCGGCCAACACAGGCGGAGCTGTGTGGTGGGGAGCGACCTACCTGGCAAGGTCAAGGTCAAGGGTCTAGCTCAGACTAGACCTCTGATGCCCTCCTTGTCCCCAGGGGAAACATCACCTGAGGTGTGCTCTAGGAGCAAGAAACCTCTTGGTGCCACGTGAAAGTCTGTGTGTTCTCCCTCAGTATTGAGAATCTAGCTCTTATGTTGTTCTCATCAACCAAGAGTGCCCTCACCGCTCTCAGACCTTGCATGGAGATCTCTGTGGGTCTATCACTACTAATCACGCAACCGACATTTGAGATTCGAGCATCATATAGATCAGCTAATGGGGGAGACAGGGAAGCTATTAATCCTATATTGTTACCATCCACGTTGGCCATGCCTATGCATCTGTAAACTGGCCAGGCAGAATTAAAGTTCGGATTAACAAGATTCAGTGTTCAAAGTGCTTTATTACTATTTTGAGTTATTTCTCTAGTTTCACCATCACTTGACATTCCAACTTACCTAACCCAGCCACTCACCCCATCTACAAGGGCCCCATCATATGTCATCAGTGATACCCATCTTTCCCAGACAATCTCAAAAGGAGTTCTCTCCTAGGATTGGATCCATACTCAGAGGAATGGCTGGAAACTGCAGTTGTTTGCACTAGTAAATGTTTATACTTCAGGTATTAGGAATAAAGGGTTTTTCTATTTTAAGCTTGGCACATCGAGTCATATGGTCCATTTCTCTCAATGGGGCTGTTTACTAAACACTGCTTATCAAACTTTCTCAGTGTTGTGTGTAGTATGTATCCTTTATTAGGACTCGCTGAGCCAGCGCGCATGCTCTGCTCTGCGAGACATTTAGTAAGGGGCTTTTGAAAGTGCTATCAAAGAGGCTTTTTCCGGCCACCAGCGTGCGGTTACGCGCGCGCACGCGCGCAGCCGCCATCTGGCATTTGTCTCGCTCTCCCATGCCTCAACGCACGCCCCTCCCCCTCCCCACCACAGAGCGTGTCCAGCTCCTCCCGCTGGAACCATGTTAAAAGTAAAGCGCCGGTGCCGCGATTATAGCAAAAGTAAAGAAATAGATGTTTTTTTCTATTTCTTTACTTTTGCTCAATCGCGCACCAGCGCTTACTTTTAACATGGTTTAGGTAAAGCGCCGGTGCCGCGATTGCTGCAAAAGTAAAGAAATAGAAAAAAACATCTATTTCTTTACTTTTGCTATAATCGCGGCAAAGGCGCTTTACCTTTAACCATGTTAAAAGTAAAGCGCCGGTGCCGCGATTGCTGCAAAAGTAAAGAAATAGATGTTTTTTTCTATTTCTTTACTTTTGCAGCAATCAAACACATTGGCAAAGTCAATAGCTCTGCCTAAACACTTATAAGGGCCCAAAAGCGAGACCTATTGGCTATGCCAATGCTTGTTTCTTGTAGACAATGAAGGGTTAAACAGCCCAGTGGGAGAGATGCAGAGATAAGTTTCAGATGCAATTGAGCGTTCCAGTGTTAATCGGCTAACATTAACAGTCCTTAGACAAGCATTTGCAATGCAATAGGTCTCGCAATTGCGAGATTTTCAGCTATTGGCATTGTAAATGACAATGCTTTTTATTTATATGTTTAAAAACCTGCTTTAATAAAAGGCACTGTTAGTTACAATACCAATAGGTCAAAGTTTCAAAAATGCAAGACCTATTGTATTGCAAAAGAGTAAAAGAAAGCAGATCACCAAGTATCGCCACCACGAGTGTATATACAAATTAGAGAGCTTAGTAAAACAAAACCTCTAAAGTGTAAAATACAAGGACTGGAATCCACAGTTGCGCAAAAGCAAGTAGGTTAAACACATCATAAGGAGTATTAATACCTTAAGGTGTAGTAAGACCTTTTAAAGTGGAATACAGAAACATTAGAATTCCCAATTTCCCCAATGTGAACATGTAAAATAAAATACATGAGCTAGTAAATACGTCTGTTAATCATAAAAAAATATCACAGAGCGTAGTGAAACCCTTGTAAAGCATAACCCAAACATTTGGATCCCCAGTATGAACATGTGAAACATATCACAGGGTGATACAGAGACACTGAAGGCTTTCTGTGTATCACCAACAAGTGTGATAAGCAATATCACAGAAAAAAGACCTAAAAGTGATCGCCGCACCAAAGAACTTACGCCTCAACGTGAGATTTGCTGATGAGTGAGAGATTTTATAGGGATTATTGGGCCTGTGTGAGATGTGAGAGAAGGGGAGTTTAGTTTATCATCTGTACAAAAACCGCTCTTGGCAAAGTCAATATATCTCGCCTTTGCCCCTATCGACGTTGCTAAGATTGTAAGCCCTGCCGTACAGCATCCCCATTTGCTATAATGCATACCTAGCTCAAAAGAAGAGTAATTTGCCTAGAACACTGTATCGCAGCAGGAGCACCTCAAATATGAGATGCGGTACATAGAAGAGTTTGGTGTGGCAGATGGAGGTGAGATATACAGGGCTTTTAGTGGGGCAGGTCCCTTTGGGGCTCAAACCTGGCAGTAAATAAAAACTGACATTGAATCTGGTCCCTAATAGACCCAATGTTCAGTGGCTTGGCTAAGGAGGGGTGGGCGCTTTTTTGGGGGTGGCGGCGATCGCAAGGTAAGTTTTACCCCCGTCTTACCTGCACAGGCCGCCACTGGGTGGCAAACTCAGGGATCGCCCCGGGCGGCAAACGCTCTAGCTACGCCACTGCCTATGTTCATGTCCTTAACTTTACAGGCAAAACACTGATCTATTTAAGAATAATGACTGTAAAAACAGTTAAGGTATTTAGAGTCAGACTGGGACAGAAACGAGGCCCGGGCACCAAAATAAAAGTGGCCCCCAGTAGTAAATTAGATAGCTAAAAACGTGGTCCATGTTTGCAAATTTGGGCAGTTTGAACTTGTAAAGACACACGGCATGAGTGTTAATATCAGGGAAATCAACAGTAAAAACCGGTCCCCTAGACCATAAAGCAGGCCCACAAACAGCCAAAAAATGGCCCACACACTGACCTGTTAGAGCAGCCCTTTGGGCACTGACTGGTTGACCTTTAGGCCAATCCAACCCTGAAGTTATTCCTTGGCAGCAAAGTTGTCCCTATTTGCAATTTACTTGCTTTACTTAATCTCCCATCAACTAAGAGTGTTCGTTTTTTCCACAATATTGTGTTATTCAATTTTTTTCCACGCAGCACATTACTCTTTTTTGTTCATACTGTGAACGGAGTTATCTCTAGGGGTGTGTGTGAGTTGGGGGTGTGGGTGGATGTTTTTGAGGGGCCATGAATGAGAGATCTGGAGTTCAGGCATAGGGCAGTGAATGTTTTGTAGTGTGGGTCAATAGGTCATAAAAGTGTTCAGACTACATGCTCATCCAATCCTTGGCCTCTCTAGAGAGCACAGAAAGTCTGTTGGAGCAGCGGTGTGTCTTTGCCCAAACCTGCATCATGAAGAAGGCTGAGACGCTTCTGTCGCCTTCTTGAAAGCCCTCCGGTTAGCAGCAGAATACACAGCGGGGGAAGGGGGGGGCAGGACGAGAGAGGGAGAATGGATGGCGGGATGATTTGAACATTTTTGCCAGGACTGTAGCATTCCCAGGGGCGGTAGAGGAGGTGGGGGCAGGTGCACCTATTAGATAGATGGGAAATGCCGCCTGTGCTGGGCTCGCGAGGGCACCTGCCTGGCATGAATGCGGACTCGGCTGGCAGAGCGCAGCACCGGGCGCCTGGAAAGCGCCGCACTGATTCCTCAAAGACGATGTTAATAGAAAGCAAGGTCAGGCTGCATCTCCGCAGAGAGAGGAAAGGGGGCGCCGCAAGAGTACTTTGTAGGAAACCTGTCTCACTTTAATCACCTCTCCCCCACTCCTGCGCCACAGCTCGGTGGGATAATTCACACTTTGATCGCTGTGGATTTAAACACAGGCGGAACCAACTCAGCATCGCATCTTTCCAATGTGGATAAAATAAGTACCCTGGAGAATAATATCACCTTTTATCAATGCCCTCCTTAAAGCGAGAGCGTTGTGAGGTTGCTGCACAACTGAAATGCTCCCCGCCCCCATCCTGTTAATGTGCTGGGGTTAATCGCCTTCGGTGTAGAGTGAGAGACAGTAAGAGAAACGGAATAACGAAAGTAGTGTTCACAGTCACAGTCTACATAACGCCTACCTGTAAAAACCAAGCACTGGTTTGCGGTGGTGGGACACGACGCAAGCCTCTCAGAGAAGGGGGCTCGAGCGTGAGGCAAGGACACAACGTGAAGAGACGCAGCGCGCATGCGCTGCAAGGCGAGTGGGGGGGGCCTCAGGGAGACAGGGCGGTCACCAACCCCACTTCCAAAGAAAACCGACAGAAAACCAACGACAATAGATCTCGGAAGCGAGCAGCGCATGTGCTGCAACGCAGGCAAGACCTAAAAAACTGCAATGGGCGTCATTTACCTGAACAATGCATGCGGCAACAGTTAGATGTGTGTCTACAGACACTGAGAGAGGAAGTATAATGTCCTGTTACTGCTCTTAACGAAACCGCCCTCTGCCTAGAACATGGTGGGAATAAGGTGGGCATTTACAGCACTACAGTGAATCAATCGCCCTGCTTTGAAGAGGTGCAGCACGGGTTGTAGGTGCAGCCCCTTGAGGGCCGTCAGTGAGCAGGGGCATAGCACAAAAAAAATTGATGGATGCAGAATGTGATGGGGGCCCATGAGGGTAAACATCCATTAGTACGCGGCTGTTACACCGCGTACCATTACTTCGCAAGCGTTAGAACACATGCGATGTTACAACGCGTAGCCTTTACTACGCAAGTTGGTACATCGCATCGAAGTAAAGGCTGTCCACATCGTTGTGTGGAAACGGACGCGCATCCGTTTCATCACAATGACGTGCAACACTGACGACGCAGGAAGCTGGAGCAGACAGGAACCGAGGAGAGAGAGAGGTAAGAGGGGCTGTGTAGTATTTAAGGGTTTAGGGTAGGGGGAGGGTCGTGCAGGGGGTAGTGTAGTTTAAGGCTAGTGTAGTTGTGTTTGTGTAGTGTAGAGTAGTGTATTTGGGTTTAGGGTAGTGTCTGGGGTCTTGAAGGGTAGTGTTTGGGAGTAGGGACAGGAATGGGGGTAGGGGCGGTGTTGTGCTTAGGGTAGTGTTTTAGGGTTTAGGGTAGTGTTGTGGTGTTAGTGTAGTGTAGTGTTTTAGGGTTTAGGGTAGTGTTGTGGTGTTAGTGTAGTGTAGGGTAGTGCTTTAGGGTTTAGGGTAGTGTCGGGAGGTCGTGCAGGGTAGTGTTTCAGTGTAGGGACCGTCTTGGGGGTAGGGGCAGGGTTGTGCTGGGGGTAGTGTTTTAGGGTTTAGGGTAGTGTTGTGGTTTTTGTGTAGGGTAGTGTTTTAGGGTTTAGGGTAGTGTCGGGGTTGCGTGCAGGGTAGTGTTTGGGAGTAGGGACAGGAATGGGGTAGGGGCAGAGTCGTGATGGGGGTAGTGATTTAGGGTTTAGGGTAGTGTTGTGGTGTTTGTGTAGTGTAGGGTAGTGTTTTAGGGTTTAGGGTAGTGTTGTGGTTTTTGTGTAGGGTAGTGTTTTAGGGTTTAGGGTAGTGTCGGGGTTGCGTGCAGGGTAGTGTTTGGGAGTAGGGACAGGAATGGGGTAGGGGCAGAGTCGTGATGGGGGTAGTGATTTAGGGTTTAGGGTAGTGTTGTGGTGTTTGTGTAGTGTAGGGTAGTGTTTTAGGGTTTAGGGTAGTGTCAGGGGTGCGTGCAGGGTAGTGTTTGTGTGTAGGGAGTGGGCTGGGGGAAGGGGGAGGGTCGTACAGGGGGTAGTGATTTAGGGTTTAGGGTAGTGTAGTGGTGTTTGAGTAGTGTAGGGTAGTGTAGTGTTTGAGGGTTTGGGTAGTGTTTTAGAGTTTGTGATGTGTAGGGTAGTGTATTTGTATTTAGTGTTTAGTGTAGTGTTGGGTTTTTATTACTAGGCAAGTTTTTAGTTCGCATACATTAACACTTGCAATGTAAAGTTATGCGAACTAAAAACTTGCGTAGTAACGGTATTTGCAAAGTAAAAACATTGCAGTAAAAAGCTGCAAAGTAATGGTATGCGAAATAACGAGTCATATTCGCCCATGAGTCTCCCATATCTGACAGATATTCATTGGTCTTGGGCTCAATGGGTTGGGGTCCTCTGTGTCGCAGGGGCTGCAGGGGCCTGCGTTACACCTTGGCCACTGTGGCCATGTCTTATACGAGATTCAAACCATGATGCAACTGCCCTTACACTTCAGTGTGAGGCCTCTCACAGTTACCGCATCTTTTCTGGACATTTTCTCTGCCATACTCAAATGTAACAGTATGACTTCACTTTTACCAACTGGGAGCACTTTAAGTCTGTCCCACACTGTGGCAAAACCTCTGTGGCTGCCCCCACTAAGAAGAGTGGTTTTAATCTAGATTTTGGCATTCCTAAATATACACAATGAAGGCCCTGTCTGCCTAGGTTGGACTTCTCTGCAGAGAGTTCAACACATTGTCAAAGCAGAAGCAGGCGGATGCAAAGTAGGACCATAAAGAAATAATGTAAATGATATGTATATCCGTATTTGTAAAGCACAAAGTATTCACCCTTACGGGTCTCAAGGCGCTGGGGGCCGTCGTGGAAATTAAGTGAGCTATTGCCCAGAGTCACATGGTGCTGAGCTGAGCTGACGCCAGAGCCGGGGATCGAACTGTGAGCTCTGTGCTTCGAAGTCAGCTGCCCTGGACGCTGCACCACACCTCTCCACAAATGTTACGCTTTACTTCGCTTTACATAGCTCAAAGTACAGTTTTCCCCATCAGAATCTACAATGATATGAAATACAGAAAACCCAAAGCTGTAAGACCAGGGTAACCACTGGCTGAATCATTTAAGGTTCAGCCACACTCTGCTAGTGGTAAGGTCTGCTGAAGAGACTGCTCTACGGGGTGACCTGCGCGGGCTCCTAATGCTGTCTCTTACTCTGAAAGAGGCAGGGGCTAGTTACAAGTCTCTCTGAAAAGGCCCTCCAAGTGTGCCCCTGCTCTCCAAGATTTGTGGAGAGTTTAAGCCCTTCTCTTAGGCAGTGAGAGCTCCTCCTTACCAGGGGAAGTAAGCAAGGTCCTGCTTGAGTCTGCACCAGAAGAGCATCTCTGGCAGGTCAGTGCCTCTTCTGTAAGGAGACACCTCTTACTTTGAGAGTTAGCCAGGGCCTCTCTCGGCCATATCTGGAGGCAGCAAAAAGATTCCTGAGAGTGCAGATGTGATTCAGTGAACTACCTTCCTTTCCTCACTAGAACTGGAGGGGCATGAGAGATGTACCCCGTAGTAAATGACATTTCAGATGAAGTGCCAGTGTTCAACAGATAGGCAGAGCATCAGTGACATATTAGTTATTTCCATGTGTGCCATACAATAGAGGGAAGGGTAGTGAAACTTAAAGACAGTGATGGGATTCATAGACCCCCCCCAGTAGCACATGCTCTCCAATAAGTCACCACAATCACATGCTTCTGGTGTACATGGAGGCCTGTGCATTGAGAATACCAACTGGCAATAGGTAGCTTGCTTGAGATATCGCTAGATTGACTTGAGAAACGATGCCCCTGGAGCGTGGCATTTGAGGAAGACACTGGTCTTGAGATGGCGGCTCGTGCATCTAGCAAAGGGTCTCCTTCAGTCACGCCCTGGGCCGGAGTGATGGGGCCGTCATGTGTGCCCAAGGGGGTGAGGGAATCACCCTATCAGGCATCCAGTTCTCGCAGGGTGCGAGACTGGGCGCTCCACCCACAGCTCCACATAGGCATGAGGCATAACGTCATTGGGGGTGCCACAATGGGGCTTAAAAAAAAACACAGGATCGGGAAGCAGCCTCTTTGTTCTTCAAGTTCCCCATGAAGGTTAGTGGGAGCCTAATATAGGGTGTAAGGTGCAGATTCTTGTACAAGCAATTAGGAACATGCTTACATTACATTTCGATTATGAGTGTGCAAAATTACTTCCATTGGACCAAAATTCAAAAAGTTTTCTAAAGGTTTGAGAATGTAGTGGCTGAAAAATCCCATCCAATTTTTATGCAAGATATTTCCAGTGTGCAAAATTACTTTCTGCTGAAAAATTATCATGCAATAAATATCTTTGGGACGTTTTCCTGAGGTGATAAGCTTCACAAGTTGTAGTTGTTAAGTTTGTCACCTTTGAGAAAAAGTTGCCATGGGAAGCAGCATTACAGGTTTCTACTGTACTAAGAGCCAGGCCACTGGAATTATGCTGCAGGGGAGCACCAAATTATGCAGGAAGGATGACTAAATTAAGCGGCAAGAAAAGACAAATAATGTGGCATAATGCGGTAACTTTTTGATTATATTACTTCATTATTTTGTCATTTTTACCCATGGTAATACTGTTTTGGCAAATATTTCACATCATTAGTATCAGTTTAACAACCAAATACATAAACAAGCAACTGGAAGATGACCAGTTAACCTTTGCAAAGGGTCTTCCATTGTATCACATTTTTAGTAACTTTTGATACATTTGAGCTAGAAACAATTCTTTTTGTTAAAATCTGCAGATTATGCAGCAGATGATGGCTTATGTGGCAAATGCGACAAATCCTCAATTATGTGAAAAAAGCTGCAGCAGAAGAATCACATAATTCTAGTGGCCCTGACTAAGAGGTACTGCATGGGCAGCTTCAGTGCCAACCGCAAACACAGACACAACACATAGAGCATTTCGAGTAACCATGCCAAAATACCTCAAACAGAACTAAAATAACATCATCTATTTATGGTTCATCTCTCTTTTTATTTTTCAAACATATACAGAAAGTCTCACATACACTAGCGTGCCAGTGACTAAACGCGCTCCATTCTTATACAACATTCTATCATTAAGCAGAAATATCAACAACCAACAGCCCCTCTTCCGCCCCAGCACATCATATGCAATTAAATAAGCGATGCACAACCAATTGTTCGGTGTGTATTCAGACACCATGCCCATCAGGCCACACCCAGACCTGCCAACTCACACCTGTGACACACGATATCGGCTCCCATCACACGGCCACCTGGTAAGGAGCCAATATCACAGGGTGGCAGGGAAAACGAGCTGCAAACCACTGTAAATAGTGGATTTCCAGCTCGTTTTCTGAGGCTCTGAACTGCCGACGTGTGAAAACACCCCAGGACATCGGCACCAGCCTCAGCAAGCTTTTTTTTTTTTTTTTGTAGGAGGGACTTGGGGGCAGGGTGGGAGCAAAAGTACATCTTAGGTACTTCTTGGCACGAGGCCTCCGCCCTCTCCAAGGGCCCACCCCTCCTCACACAGTGAGATTTTTGATTAAGTTGGCAAGTATGCACACCATGAATGCTTCTTTGATTGTTGCCCCCATGTGTACATCCCGATTCTATCCTAGACATTGCCTCTGGAATGACGTATAGATATTTGGGCATGAGAGTTCTTTAAAGCCTTGGGAGAGATACTTCAAGACAGGGTTCCAAGCATAGGCAAAGTCCTTATCCTGTTGTTCTATATATGATGTGATATGTTCCATCCCTAACAGATCCCATAGGTGATAGTGCCACTCTTCCACCGCTGGGGTCCTATTATTACCCCAGACTGCTATCACACCCTGAATTCTGAATTTTATCCTTGTTTCGAGGATCAGTGCTAATCAGCAGAGACTCTATTTTTAACTGTTGTGGTCTATATTGACTTATGAGTTTAAAGTTTTTTGTTATGGGGCACTTTTTGTAAAATGACAAAAAGATTTTTTGTGATATCTTGATTATATTAATTTTGTGATTCGTTAATCAAAATAGTTTCTTAAAATCGTAAATTGACAGTCTCTGTGAGATGTGTATAATGCGGATAACTGAGTTTATGGAAACTGGAAAGATTCCTTCAAGTGTTTGGTTTGTCAGTTATGGGCCTTGAAGAGTTTTGTTCTGTTTAACCGTTTGAGTGGGGACTCTTTCGCCCTTAAATTGCCCACTTCCTGTTGATTTTTTTGACAGCAGTGTCTTTGTATCAAACATCATGACTATCACTTTGACTACCTTCCCGCAACATGAATGGAGGCCCAGATTTGTCGTAGTTTCACGCAACGCTGCAGGATGCAGCACACATAGAACGAGGAGAAAATGAGTAGAAATAAACATATTTCTCCTCATTACACCTCACCTGGGAAGGCATAGCATTTTGACAATGAGTGGATGAAGTGGGAACATACACACTCCACCCATGGAACGCCTCCCTGGGGCAGAATAACGCAAGGCAGCAACTTGCTGTGCCTTGTTTTACTATAGATTTAGCAAGGCATGCAGGGCCATGCAAGGTGGCATTGCATGGCTTGGTAAATCTCATTTTAGGTTTTGCGCCACCCTGCATCCCTTTGCGTGTCGCAAGGGCGATGCAAAACCTTTGAAAAATCTGGCCCGGAGTTTTGGACAGTGCCATAACCAGTGGATCAGAGTATCTATTTGACTGCAACCTCTCCAGCACCTATCATCTTTTTGGGCGTTCCCGGTATGCAGTTTGTATGGGATGAGGTCAGGGCACAAGTCCTAAAAAAAGAAGTGGGGGGACTAACCAGGTTAGGCGGTATTCCAGTGAAATCATGCAGCGTGTCATCACAGTGCATGATGTCACGACGTGTGACAATGCACGTGACATAACAGGAAGTGACCTCACTGGATGTGACATCACAAGAAGTGCCATCAGATATTAAGACCTCATACATGTTTATCAGGTATATAACGAGTACATTTCAGCACATTATGAGATTTAACAAATGAGATTTGGTGTCGGGGTTGTGTCAAAAAAGTGGCGCAACCCCGATGCAAAATCTGGGCCTCAATGAATATATTTATTTTTTTAAACACTATCACAAAGAAATTGGCAACAAGGAGAAGCTTGATATTAGATCTGTTCTGCTTAATTTGTTGCAAAGTATGCATTTTAAAATATTTTATGGGTTAAAGCATCTTCTGTAAAGGTGTCCAGTAAATCTCAGGGATAGTAATAATGGTGAAATAACTCTGGAGGTGAATGCGTTTGTTAGAGAGATCTTTGTTTAGTGAATTCCCAGATTTGAATCAAAGTAGCATAGCGGGTTAATGCGTCTCCTGCAAAGCACATCACGTATCATGCAGGTGACAGATTTTTATTTTATGTAGATAGTAAACTTGGTTACTGCTTTTAACACAGAGATCCTTATGTTACCTGCAGCTCACAAATTGTAATCCGTGTAATATAGCACAGTGAGCTATGAAGGACATGTGACTCCTACACCTTGTAACCCTGTCTTATGTAACTCATCTGTTACATTGATTTACACATGTACATGATTTATTGTCAATGTATAATGTGTATGCTAGTAAAGAGCTCTGACACCCTGCATTGGGTTGCGTAGTGCTATAAAAGAAATAAAATAGTGCTATTGAAATTGTTATTTGTGTAAATACTGGGACAGACCAACACACCTGACATTCTTACAGTACATGCATCTCTTATATACAAGGTCTGAACAAAGGCAAAAGCACGCCTCTCTACGTATCTGTAAAGACATAACAAGCTATGTGCCTTTGTTTCCACTCTGTGGCATTTACATGTAAGTGTGAGGTTCCAGGCCGCCTCCAGTCAGGACAGTCAGACAAAAGGAGGCCTGATGGCCCCTGAACTTTGGCCCAGCTGGAGGTGAAACAAAAGCTCCCTCGCTGCCTGCATGTTGCTGCTGGGAATGAAAGCAGACAAGGTAAGGCGCTGCTGAACATGTGCCCACCGGGACATGTTCAGCATATTTCTGTGGGGCCCAAGTCCTTGACAGGGGGGGGGCGGCGTCCACCCTGTGAAAATAGTGGGTGGACGCCATGTACCTGCGTGTACCCCTGACTTTTGCCCTGGATGAGGTGTGTAGTAAGTAGGCTGGGTGTGAGGTACCAGTAGAGAGACATTTTGTGCATTAACGCTTTAGCTGAAGCTGACCTAGGCAATTTGTTGGCTCTAAACATAGGTCGAAGTGGGTGGGATCTGAGGGGGACAACGTGACCATACTTTTTTAATTTGCCCAAAACAGATCCCCTACTTTATGTTAAGACAACCGTCCTGTGTTAATTCCGACATTTGAGATGCTCCAGCTGAAGTGGAAGGGAGGGAGCCTCCAGTCCTGTGAAGCTGAGGGAGGGACAGATAGTTAAACAAGAAACAAGCCTTCTCACCTGGGTGGCTGGGGCTCGAAAGAAATGTAAATGTGTGCAATTAGTTAATCTGCAAATGTGAAGGCTGCTTGGAAGCTGGCACTGGCTTTAATTGATGGAGACACAGGAAGCTTTGTGATGACAAAGATGTAGTCTTTTTGAAGGATAGTGTAAGGGTGTAATTAGCTGAGCTGTGGAGTGCATGCTTTTAATGGACTGTTCCAAAAAAATATCTGCACTAAGTACTGTCTGCATATTATTAAGATGTATATTTTGGACTCACTTTTTGTTTATCTTAAACCTAAATCTTTTTGCGCATTTTCTGTAAACCTATCTTACACTGTTTGTAATTCAAGTTTAAAATAATTACTTAGGTATTCACAGTGCTTATGTGCGTGGAGGGTGGGGATCCTGGTAGCACTAAAAATACACCACTCACTCCTCCTCACTGCACCAACCAGGATTCAATTCGATGGCTCTCTCATCACACACAGACAACTGCAATAATCGCATTACCCAATAGAAATTTCATAACATAAAATAGTGCATGGCTGGCTGATTAGTTTGAATTGGATTTATTTTTCATTTAAGGTTGCATTATTTGATATGCTGTTACCCGAAAGTAAAAGACCAACAAAATAGTCACACTGTTTTGTTCTTTTTAGCCATGCCTTTGATACCGCCTCCGCTCTCACTGACCCCGTCCCCATTGTACTCAGGGTCACAGTTCCCATACTTTTTTTTTTATGCACTTTGACCATTGACTCTAATAGCAATATCTCTCCGTTCCTACTCAGTGATGTTTCTACCTAGTTCTTGTTCCCATATTTTCTGGCTTGGCGTTTGCTTAAAGGACCTGGGAGTTTTGTAACTTCATATATTTTGTACAGTCCAAATGTCAACTTTTATTTTCTTTTTTGCTCAACAGCTAGTGTTCATATGGGATGACATGTCTGATAGATTGTGGTTTTATGGATGGCTGTTGCACCCAGTGCATTGTTGATGGTATTGTAATCTATTTGTTTCTACCCGTTAGTATTCTTGTTTTACATTTTCAAATGATCTAAAGCCTGCATCAGTAAAAAGTTTCCCTACCCTCAATTTCCGCTGCATTTCCCATTTCCTGAAAGAGGTGTTTCGTAGAGGTGGAATACACTCTGGATTACCCTCTATGGGAGTGAGTAGTGAGGGCAATCTGGTCAGCCCTTGCCTATGGCTAAATGTGTCCCACACTAACTGGGTGGATTGGGTAATTATTGAGGACTACTAACCCAAGCAACCATGTGCTTTGTGCAGCCAGTGAACCTTCCTATGTTCTACCCCACAATCGTTTGCTCTATGAAGCAGCACTGCTTTTCCAGTAGGGTTTGGTTCCATTGCCATAGGTGACTCAATTGAGCTTCTTTGTAATATCTGATCCGATCTGGGGACCCAAATTCACCGTATTTCTATGGGAGTTTAAAAATCGATCTAGTTACTTTTGGCCTTTTGATCAAATGTCATTCGTAGTTTTTAGATTAGGGATGTGGGTGTCGATAAGGGGATAGTTTGAAAAAGATAAATGATTTTGGGCAGGGTGGCCATTTTCATGGTGGCCAGAGCAGCTAAACATAAGAACTCTCCTGCCATGACTAAATCTTTCCATATTTCATGTATTAGGAATGCGTAATTTGCTTCCACCATTTAATTCAGGTCTTGTGTGATCCCAATACTCAGGTATTTCAGCAGATTGCCTGCAGCCTTTTAGTTATGGCCTATTGGATGTTAATATTATCGATCACATGGAGGACATTTCTAGTGTTGTCTCCACCATTTTGCCGCACTTTAAAACCGACTGGTCCGGGTCTAGCAAGCTTGAAAGTAGGGGATTTAAGCGTGCCTCTAGGATTCCTGTGAATGTTTTGGTTTACAAATTGAGCATCAATATAGGATGGTATGATTACCATTTTGTCTGGTCTTTTCCTGTCTTTAAAATCACCAATATTTGTTCTTCTGTCATTGATGGCATCAACATCCCTGTGTCCGAGAAGTAATTATATAATTTGGATAAAACAAGGGCCAATGCCTACAAATTCCTTGTAAAATTGTGGGTGGCACCTTCAGAGTCAGGTGTTTCCCCACCTTCAGTTTTGCTATGGTCAGCCGTACTTCATCTACCATGATGGGCTTATGTAGGTGTGCAACTTGGGCAGTTCTGAGGGTGTGCACTATAGCATTAGCAAGGAATGTGCGCATCTGTGATGTATGTTCCAGGGGGTATAGTTGTACATAATACCTGCCGAATGTCTGCGTGTGACCTTCGTGGTCTCTAATCGCTTGTATTTTGTCGTGTATTACTTTGGTCCGCTGCTCGCATGCCAGGAGGTGACCTGCTTTGTTCCCCTATGAGTATTTTTGGCTGGTCATCAAAAGTGCATATTCAGCTCATCAAGCTCTAGAGATTTCATGTGTGGCCTGTGGGCAACAATCTGTCGCCATATCTTCAAGAAGTTAATGCTTTTGTGGATCCCTTCTAGCTATTTAAGATGTCTATTCAAATCTGCCCATGTTTCCCTTTTTATTATTCCTCCCTGCCACCCAGGGAAATTATATATCCCCTTAGTACTATCTTTAGTGCATCCCATATGGTGGACATTGCTACCCCCTCATTCCCACTTGTTTGTAGATATTGTAAGATATGTTATTGAATCTCCTCCTTCATTTTCTTAGTTTGTGCTGGGAAAATGGGGCATGACTCAATATTGCAATATGATCTATATCAGTGTGTGTTACCATTGTGAGCAGGGAAGTGCTATTCAAAAATTATCTAATTGGCCATATGTTTTATGAACGGCAGAATAGTCTACAGTGCTAGGATGTTTCTCTCTATACATGTCCCTCAGGCCCAGATCACCAAGCAATTTCCTCCCCTTCTGAGACATCGAAGCCACTTACGTGCTTTTGTGAGTGGATCTGATCCTCCCCTCATCCATAACTAAGTTTAGGTTCCCTCCTATAATTATGTGGCCTATGACAAACGCTGCAATTTTTGCTGTTGTGATTTTGAGGAACTATTCCTGTTTTATATTGTGGGTGGCTATCAATGAGATGGTGTAAATACCACCGTTTAGAATTAGCTTAAGTATGACATACTACACCCTTCATCTGCCAAGACTTCCAGAATGCGGTGTAGAATGCCATGTGCAATCAAAACTGCCACTTCCCCCTTTTTAGAGGGCCACGCTGTGTTGTGTGGGATACTATTTAGAGTCCATTCTGGGCCAATCTTTCTTTAAACAAGTATGCATTTTTTAAGGAGGCAGTTATTTAGTTTGGACTCTTGCGATGAGCTCAAAACAGCTAATTGTTTCACTGGAGCATTTAGATCTTTTGTACTGAGGGTGACAAGATTAAGCGTTGATCCCATGTATATGAATCTTTGCCCATGACCCCTAAGTAGGAGACTGGTGTCTGTGACTTATATGTAACATACTTGGTCATGTGTCCATGTGAATGTAATGGAGATGAGTAGCTGTACCTCAAACAACTCAAGCAAACATAATTATCAGTAATCAAATTCCCCAACCTGAAGGGAAGGTCCTGTGGAAGTGTAGCAACCCCCCATGTCATCCTGCCTTGTTCGACTTGGCTTGCCCATTACCTGCAAGTGTATAATTCACCTCAGAATGCCATCCCCCTCGCTCACTTTCCAGTAACCAAATGCATGCTCCCCCATTGCATTCCCATTACCTCTTAAAGCAAGTCAGTTGTCTTCCTCTTGAGAGTCCCGAGTGAGGTCTGGAGCCGCTGATGAAGCTCGATCCCTGACAGAAGACTCATCATTTCGTTAACATTTCAAAGTGTTGTCTTTGGCCTTGGCAATTGCTTCTGGGGTGGGTTTACAAACTCTGATTTTCTTAGTTACTTTCTTACAGCTGAATTATTTTGTGTGTTGTTTCGGGTTCACCGTTTCAGTTGAGTTCCGAGCATCCGTGCATTTTTCCAATCCCAGCAGAGTGACAGCTTCCCTCATGGAGCGAGTGATTTTTCTTTTGTCTTGCCACTGGAAAATCAAGCAAAATGGGTGTTTTTGCTTCTAAAAACATATGTGACCACCCTTATGGAGCAACGTTTTTCTTAGAGCAGACTCAGCCAGATTCTAAAACAGTTGGATTGTGTGGCCCGGGTAGGCAATATCCTTCATTTTATGAGCAATAGACTTCATATCCTTTTTGTCATCGAAGAAATTAATGCAAGTAATGACATCTGGGGGAAATTATGCCTTGAATTGCTGCCACCCACTCCGTGCGTACGTTCAGATCTCGGGCTCGGCATCAGGTTTATTCCATATATGATGAAGCAAGTCCCTGATATAACCTTGTACCTCTCGACCTTCTGTTCTTCTTGGTAGATCCTGGATGCATATGTTATTTCTCTGAGATCTATTCTCCAGATCTTCCTGTTTAAATATGAGCTCTTTGGCCTATTTGGTTATAGCCCAAATCTCATCCCACAAGCAGTGTTGCTCCTCCAATATCTCATTGATCATTTTTTACACAGAGTCCATTCGCATCTCCAAGGTGGTGATATCTCTCTTCCGCTTGTTAACCCGTTTGCTGCTGCTGTCGGCCAACGGCCGTCGCGAGCACTACCTCGGTAGTGCTGCGCACGTCCATTGGCCGACGAAGCCCCGCCCGTTTAATAGAACGTTCCGCACTGGCGCGGAACGTTCGAAGCAGCAAACGGGTTAAAGTATAAATTGAAGTCTGATTTCATGTTTTGTATGTCAGACTTGATTTTCTGGAGCATGTGTTGAAGATATTCCTGCGAGTCCTAGGTGCATGGATGGTCCATCAACGTGACTTCATGCTCTGGCATTGAGGATGCCATCTTCGCTGCTTCCTTGTCTATTTCATTTGCTTCACTTGAAGAAACTCTTTGACTGATTGCTCATGCATGTTCCCCTGACTGAAGTGGAGCCTTGAGGCAAATGAACCTGCTTTCTGCACGGACATCGCCACTGCCTTATTGTTCTACTGGCCTCAAAAATTTGTGAGTGTGTCTCAGATGGGTAAAATGTCCTGAGCATTGTGCACTTGTGCCTATCCCGTCAGTATTGTTCCTTGGTCAGCCCACCCAATGATGCCTACCCGGCATGCCAGTGCTTCAGATGCTGTCTAATACAGGCTCTGGAATGTTGCTTATTGATGGTGGTGAGGTGCTCATACCGGTGCAAGCTTCAGCTCTTGGGCCGACGTCGGTTACCACTTGTTGCTGTGCTAGGGTGCACTTGTTTATCAGCCGTTAATGCCATGGGGTCATCTGCCTGCCATCTTGAGCGCAGCCCAGATCCTGCTTATCTCTGGCACTTATGAGGTTCTGATCATGGTGGGGACCAAACACTTCCCTTTTTAACAGGGCTGCGGGCAGCCGCCGCAATCCCGCATGACCTAGCATCGTCCAATCAGAATCCCAAGGTGTGGATGACTACCTCCCTCCAGTTTTTCTGATGGTTTTCATATGGTCGCAAAGGCCGCGGGGGCTTTGACACACCGGGGCCCTGTTAATAGTGCTTGCTGGGATCTGCTTGCCGATAGCGAGCACGTCCACTGTCTGGGGTGGCCTTCACTATCACTCTCTGCCAGCTATGGCACAATCATGTCTCCAAAGCAAGGTCTTCATTAAATCAAGCATTAATTAAAATCATTTCACAACGAATATACATTAAATAATTTGTTTATGTCACCCAGGTGCAACACTGCATAGTGACACACAATCGACCCCTCATTATGAGTGTCCCGGCTAGGGATGCAATAATTTTTGAACCTTTTAAAATACAATATCACGTTAATCGTGATTCAAAAGGTGTCATAATGACGCAAGGCAAAGACCGTGCACTCCTATTTCAAGTCCCTCATAGTAGGTTGTAGTATTATTAACTTCCACATAAGCACACACACTGATCGTCCGTGAGCGCTGAGCCTTTTCGGAGACATCGAGCGAGCGCCAGAATTGGGCTCTGTGATTGTAGGGACACACCGTGTGCACTTTCCTTTTGTAGAGAGTGACCTCTATTATGTCAACAGTCTGTGTAGGACTGACAGTGGTGGCAGCTAATTGAGCATAGTAGTAGGAGACGCCACTTTACCTGTCTCCTGCTAGGGAGAGCAGCTTGCCGAATTCTCCCAGTTTTTAAACTTTTTCTGACAGTCTCCAGCAACTGGGTTCTTTACTCACCCATGTGGAACATGAATGTCCAGAATATGTACCTTACTTAAAGCGTGCAAGGAATGCATGTGGAGAGCAAGAAAAAAAGTGCTACTCTGACGGAGACGGCACTATGTAATAGCCTGAGAAATGACTTGAAGCCACCACTGTGGCAATGGGAAAGACAAGCAGAATTGGCTCAGAAGTGAGAACTGGACACCACTGTCACGTTCACACAGTGTGAGCAAGTACTACAACACCTGAAAGAGAAAGGCACCATGGGACATGCTCTATGTTAGTTCTGGTTATAGCCTCTAGCTCCAAGAGGCCTCTGAGAGCTGGAGACTGGCAACTGCAATCGATGAATAAAAAATTCCGAAAGAGCATCAGATCAAGAAGAGATTGACAACAGCAGAGTAGATCGTCCCACCCACAGTACTCACCACTGTGACCTCGGGTGGACATTGAACTTGTATTGTATTTAGGCCCAAGGAAAAATCCTAGCCACAGAATACTGCAACTGCAAGCAATGTGGCCACCAACATAGTCTCCTCGCTACCACTACTCACCTGTATTATAGATGCTGGTGCTCATTTGTTCGCGTGTGAACATACTGATGGGGTGAGGTCAGGACTGACATCACTCTGCTCCATGGGTCATGCAGGATGCCTATCCATGCAACTAGTACAGGCACTGTCTGTAGGTGAACATGACTGAAATTGATCCACCAAGAACATAAAAGTAGAGCGACAATGCACTGCAGGAGGAGTGACATGAGGGCATACCTATGTGGGGAGATACATGCTTAACTGTCAGTTAGCTTCTCCAGTACACCCACTGAGTTTCGCCATGCAATGTACTCTCCCATTACAGACTGTTCCCTTTTAATGCCTCTGAGAAATGTCCTGTTTACTACATGCAGCAGTGGCGGCTCCTCCATAGGGGCATGAGGGCGTCGCCCCAATGCTTTCTCGCAGTGCGAGGAGCAGAAACATAAAATGGTAAAACTACCATTTTATGTTTCTGCTTCTCGCACTGCGAGAAAGCAGAAGTGCCTGGTTGGGGGCGGGCGGGTGGGCGGTCCTGCTCGAGGACAGGGGGGAGTGGCTTGCCCACTGTTGTGGGTACTGACTGTTTGGTCAGCCCCAGGGCCGACCAACCCAGTCATGCGCACTCTCCCTTTTTCTCTATGTAGGCTGCTGCATGCAGCCTACATAGAGAAAATGGCCCGGCTGGGGCGCTCTCTGCTGCGCCTCACCAATCACAATGCTGCCATTGCAGCGTTGTGATTGGCTTAGGGTAGGGGAGGGAGGCTGCCTGCTGGCTGCTTCGGTGCTTCCTGTTCCTGCAGGAATACGCGGAACCCGGCTGCAGCATTACACCGTCCAGGAGCGGGAGCGGCGCGGTACCCGGGGGCCCGGGGGGGGGTAAGGTAGGTCAAGGTTTATTTTTATTCCCCACCCGCCACCCGCGAACACCCGCGCCCCCCCCCTCTCTCCTGCGAGCATGCCGCCGCGGCTGGGTTTGATTGATCGGAAACAAAGTTTTACATCGCTCTCATCCATCAGAAAGGCAATTTCAGCCTGTTGATGTTTTACTGGGAGGTGCAGAGCCCTCATATTAAAACTCAGCAGCACATTGATCAGAACTCGTTTGTGCTGCTGGGAGATGATCAGTCAGCAGTCAGTGTGCATAAGACAGCGTGGGCGCGTTTAGAGACTTAACACTAACCCAGTCTTGGACGCTACTAAACGGTATATAACAGAAAGTAAAAGGAGATACAAGTGGCAATATTAACATAATGAAATGCTGTCATATCTGATATTCAGTCATAAAGCCCAAGCACCCTTCTGAGACCAGCACATTGACAAGGTACGTAGGTATCTACGGAAGACCCCGCTCCTGAGTCGAGTTAATGCTACACATATTGGCCGGAGACGCCTCTCATATGCCAACACAACTGCTGAATTGATTCCATTTGATCCCACCATTCTTCCTGATACCCTAACTCCCCCCTTCACCCCTCGTACTCTCCCCCCACCCCACGTCCAATGATGTACCTTCTACCCTAGTTTACTCTGTTAATTTCTTAACCCCTTTGACCTTTTGCAGTACGAGCTCTCATTTCCACAGATCCCCATCACCCCACCTCCCACCTGTGTAACCACTTAGCTAAATCATTTCCCACCTTCTGCATTCCCTTCACCCATCTCCTTTTCCCAATCTTTCCAAATATCTTCCCGTCAGCTCCTGCCCTCTCCTCATCTCTTCACCCTATAGCGCCAAGATGCACACCGCTCAGCACATTGCACTATAATGGGTACTGTACCCACTCACTCGCTCTCATGAATCAGGACCTTAAGGCTCCAAATACGGTGTAACGTTCTCCCCCAGACAGCTGCAATATTTTACCAGCAAGCAATGGCCAGAAACGTTCTCATCCCCTGCACGCTCTGCTCTAACTCACTTGCCGCAACAGACACACAGATACTCACACGGAATCAGGAAGCTGGCAGCGCTACGAAAATATAGCACTTTCTACGCCTGGAGCTCCTCTAAATGCGACAATGATTCTCGCGCTCAGATTTCTGTTGCACTGGCTGATAGGGCACTAGGCTGACAGACAGTGCGCCGGAGCTGCTCTGCATTCTACAGCACACCGTGACCATGAGACGCTGTTTCATGCCCCTGTCGAAGGTAAGGAGCAGGGATGGTGGCACTGGGAACCAAGGTCGGCTATAAGCTACATGAGTGCACCTTAAGACCTGCCTTGGTAGGAGTGCTGAAAGGAGCAGAGCCTTGTATTTTATTTTTTAAATAAGTGAAAAATCTGCACAATTATAGCAAATGGTTGATTGTACTTATCCAGCAGGAACACCTGCTGTTCTGCAGCTTGTATGTAAGACCTGTCAAGCACCAAGCCCCAGTCTTGCTGCCCCATTACAAATTTCTTTGGACTGTTAGCTTTGTAGGACCCTCAAAACCTGTTTGTAATGTGTGTATGCACACTGTATACCGTTTGGATTTCTAAAAGGCTAATTTTATCTTGCTTCTGTGGGCTGAAATATTACATAGATTATTGAGCTGGTTGCTTATGAATTGGAGTGTATGTACAAAATGACTGCTGCAGGGCAGTACTGAGCTCCGAAACAACAGGAACCTACATCATGATCATATGAAATCTCTTTATTGATGTCATAACTACACTTTCACAATACTTTATGAACCTTCTTGCTCACATTTGCTTGAAAATGCATCATTTGCCCACTCTTTTTTCAAAATTTTCTCAGGGGGAGAACCCCCCCAAACCCTCCGTAGGTTGTTCGGGCTAGCTTGCTACGCTCGCACACTGCAGTGCAGTACAATAATTATTTTACGCCTCACCACTTTCAAATCTCACCAGCCGCCACTGACATGCAGTGATTTTGTTGTCTGTGTTTTCTTTTGCAGATTGAAGCACAGGTTTCACAGTTGATTGTTGAATGTATTGATTGCAATTTGATATCTGTTGAGTTCTGAGTCCCACACCACCTCCCTGAGTAAGCCTTGGACTACTCAACTTCTCTACCAGTCAAGTGATAAAGGGGTACACTTGGTGATCGGTGCTGGGTCCAGTAGCAGAGTTAAGCCTCAGGACACCAGTGGTAAATGGCTCTGATTCATTCGAACGGAGCCTAGTAACCCCTGACTCCTCCGGGACTCCTGAAAAAGTCCCCACATCTTTAGATCAAATTAACTCTGTAAGAATTTCTCACTTCAAATGGCCACATAGTATGTTCTGTCTTGTAGCTTTGGATGTCTGTGTTAGGCCATGGGTTAGGCCCAAACCACACATGGTGAGACTCAGTTAAATATACTGGGTTTTCTCAGTGATATTCCCAAAATTACATTTAGCAAATGTATTCTTTAAACATGGCACAATAGTACTTTCGTTTTATTCATGAAATGATCAGCTCATGGTTTGCCTTATTATGGTTGACTGGCCGCAGACTCTCTGAAAGCTGAAATTATATATATATGTTAACAATGTTTAAAATCGCATCACAATGAATATACATTAAAGAATTATTTTATGTCACCCAGGTGCAACACTGCATAGTGACACACAATCAATCACTCAATATGAGTGGCCTCGGCTAGGGATGCCATAATTATTGTAGCTTTTAAAATCCAATATCTCGTTAGTAGTAATTCAAAAGGTGGAATAATGATCGTTAAAAGTTGTGCCATTCAAAATGAGGCATGACATGCAGATTTTGTTATTTTGTGGACCAAAATCTGCGTGTACCAGTATTAACTGACATTTACTTCCAATAAAATTCTATTGGGAAAATTGCAGGGGATGTGGTAATTACCACAAAACTTGCAATTCTGATCCCTATGCAAAGATTAGTTTGCACAGGGATTGAAAAGAACGGGCCACTCCCAATGAGGTCCTAAGTATCTATATAAAATAGTAAGTATTGGGCACACTTCGTGTTGGTGATAGTGTAGTCACCCTATGAACTATAGCATGTGCTTCTAGTGATTATGGGTCCACAATTGTAAAGTTAAACATGCCACCTTAAAATGCTCTACCCACATAAAAATTTAAAAAACAACATTCTTAAGGATGACATCATGCTTTAAAGAAAGAAAGTTGATTCTGATCAGAGGACAGTGTCCTTATCATAAGTCATGTCTCAAAGATGGAAAATGCAAGTTTTACACAGACTTTGGGGTTAGTATACTTTATGGGATCCTCGTAGAGCATAGTCTGTAAATAATAGCTAAACATCAGAATGGTGTCATACGTAGTAGTAAGAGGTATGATTGTTGGAGTATGAGGAACGATAATATTATAATTATATTGTAATATCTTATAATATTATTATGAGCTAATGTGCACTTTTTTATAGCTCTAATGCCATACCCGTTTATAGAGGAATGTGTACAAAAGAAGCTTGGATGATGTCATCAGTGATGTCATCAATGATGTAATTTGAGATGTAGCAATAGGCAAAGTGGCAGTTCCTCCTACAGCATCCAGATCTTCCTCCTGGCAGAATTTCTTCAGTCGGGAAGTGTTCTGATTTTGGGTGTCAGAGGTCCAATACTTATACCCCTTTCTGCCTTTGACGTACGCAAACTTCAAAGGAAAGTCAAGTCTTTGCAGTGCACAAGACCCTGCCTTTCCCTGACCTGGCTTCAGACACACTACAGGGGGGTGGAGACAGCTATGTGTGAGGACAGGCACAGCCCTATTCAGGTGTCAGTAGTGACAATTCCTCCCACCACTCTAGCTCAGGAAGGCCCATCAGCCTGTTAATGGGCCATCAGGATATGCAAGGCACACCTCAGCTCCCTTTGTGTGACTGTCTAGAGCCCAGGTACTCAAAGTACTGACTTGCGACCCGCCAGCCCTTTCCATGCGGCCCCCGTGTGGAAAACAGCAGACACAGTCACCAGCCATTATTCTGCCTGTTCTACGGTCCTCGGGGCTGATTTCACAGTAAAAAAAAAGCATCTATAGATCATGCCCAAAAGAATAGTGTCTTGCCTACTCACCTGCGCTCCCCACTTCGCCTGCGTCCCGGCACAGTGACTTCACTCACTTGCGGCCGGCAGAGGCTTTTAAAAAGGCCATGCAGGTTGCCGGCTTTCTTTTCCAGCCCAGCAGTCCTGTCTTACCTGCCCTCAGCCTTTCCTTGCCACCTGCATTTAGCTCCACAGCTGTGCATCATTGGAGACGGGAAGCGCCCCGAAAACAGTGAAGTTGGGGAAGGAGGGTTTGATGAAATGAGGGTGGAAGCCCCAAAGGGTGCAGAGATGGTGATTTTAAGGAGTCATATGCATAATTTCTAACATGATCGGTATTAAATTCCAATATTTTTAGTATTAGTGAGGGATTAAATGTACTTACTTGGCCCGTTTTTAAACTTTACTTTCTGTAGCCACCCAATATCGTCTTTGTTTGGGGTTGGGCTTGTTTCTAACAGAAGTTCAGCTTGTTTTAGGAACATCCTCAACATACAACTGGATTTAGTCCGACCATGCTTTGCAGAAGCATGATGGTGTGCCTTTGCATGTTTCTCCAGATTTACACAAGCTATGATGAGCAAAGAAAAGGTAAATATTGGTTTGGGCTGTTTTAAAAATCCACATAAAAGATAAAACGTGCCGACATTTAACCCAAAAAGTATTGTCAAGCCCGTTAAAAAAACATGTTTGCTGTTGGCAGGAAGGAATGCTGTGCTTTCTTTTAATGATAATGTTAATGAAGTTGTATTTTTCAACTTCATTTTCAGTAGCCATGTAAATTAACCAAGCAACATCAGTGTGTTTTTTTTTCAAGTACAAGCTTTTTTCAATAGGTAGGCAGTTGAGCTTGTTGTAAGAGCAGGCAAAACGATACAGCGCTGCTAGTTGTCTCGCCTAGGCAGTCACGGCTCTCTGCCCTGGGCAAACCCAACCTCTGAGAGTGTACCTTCCTAGACCACGTGATCTGTGCCCTCAGCAAACGTCTTGGGCACCTAAGTGAAACATTGCAATAAACAGCCTAGCAGATTGACTGCGGCAAACGTGGACCAGGGTGGTGCCTTGCCCTGTTGTTTTCAAACTGCATTGTCACGCAATCTTGGCTGTGTGTTCAGTCCTAATGTGCTTGCACAGGCTACTCTAATGCTGCCTTGAGTTCATTTAGTCGTTAACAGAACACAATCTACAATATTTACTGCTTTTCTTTGTACTCAAATATTGTCTGTTATTGCCACCCAACATGCATTTTATCATCCTTATAAAATTGGAAACTTCGGTGTGTCTTGTCCATAACCTATGATCTGTACATGGAGAGTTGAACTCCCTAGATGACTCTCAGTCTTATAACGCTGACTGTGCACTGCCACAAGCCTACTTCAGAAACATACAAAGCTTGCACACAACTCTGTTTGAAAGTAACAAAAGGGATCGCTGTAAATCTACAACTGAATACAGCACGCACTCTAAGAACCATGCCTCTTTATTTAGCATAGCTCATTTTAGTGCTGGTGTCCACATCACTGCACTAAAATGCTATGTCACACATTATAAAGCACACAGTGCAGTGCAGCAGCTCAAAGCGTGGATGCAGGTTTTTAGTTAGCAGCTTGCTGGTCATCAGAGTGTGTGAGCTGGGCCTACCTCTAGATGTGGCCGGTTTGCTCTGGTGATCTCAGTTTTAGCCTGTCAAAGTTGTTTACTTTATTTTGTCAAAATTCAGTAACAGACAACAGTTTATTTAAAGAAGCACTTTGTGAATTCCATTTCACTCCATGCAGTACAATTTGTCTACCAAACTCTCCACAATGCCATGTCTCACCCAACTAAGCCCCGCCCGATCCCGAATCCCCTCGCCCACACCCTCCACGGTCATCTGTGTGGCCCCTGGTGATAACCCAGACTGTGCATTTCGGCCCCTGAGTAAATGTTTGGGGGTACCCATGGCTAGAGTGAATGCACAAGAGCCAAACTGTCAGCCAACCCAGACGTGTATTCTACAGACAGGCAGAGGCACAGAATGGTTAAGCAAGAAAATCTCACTTTCTATAAGTGACCCTTTCAAACACGCAATTCAAAAACCAACTT